>CM057149.1:28918899-29629899 GCA_029964075.1 Patiria pectinifera | reverse complement strand
TAGTGAACGTATCAAGTAAACACTTACCAAACTACAGAGCAATCACTAACACATTGTGTACAGCTAAGGATCCACTCAAAATGAGAATACAATCAACTTGAACCAGATAGTCGACTGACAAATCTCCCATGTCACGAGGCTATATAGAGCTGGGTAATCCAAACTAGATCCGCCCCTGGTATTTGAGATACCTTGTGATAGAGTATCGTCTCCAGCAGGTTGACCAGCGTGGCTTCATGGTACAGACCCATGTAGAGCGGGACGGTGGTGCGGGGCTCAAAGTCCATTCTCTTGATGATGGAGAAGACCTTCTGTCGCCACACCTCAGTGCACATCAGATCACTGATCAGAACAGGGATCTAGAATAAGGGAGGAACAAGTAGAGAAGATGTAGGCCAGGGATCCGGACACCTGTTTTTGGCGGTTGCATACAAGGTCTATGGGGAGGAGGCGTGACAATTTTATGGAAGTGTTTGCAAGTCCCAAATTCAGGGTATTTTGTAAACACATTTGCAAATTGGCAATCCATCACTGAGGCTTTACATCGCAAGCAAAAAGGCGCCAGGATACTTCGTTCTACCCAACGATGTATTGGGAAAGATAAGAAAGGCACTTCTGGAGATTATACTTGTGAAACCTCACGGACCATTAGGCCTACAACTATTTGTTATTACCTTGTCATGTTGAATCAGCAACTCTTTGATGTATTCATCTTCATTGGCCGCGGCGTGAAGCACTGCCTGCATATTGAGCTTCTCAACATACTCATGTTGTTTTGTCCATCTGTGTCAAAAATGTTGGTTCAAAGCATCTTAAGTCAGCTCCCACATTTTTTTTGTCTTTTCTTGATACCATGACCACAAAAAAAAATGTATCGTAAACATTTATCAACAGTTTACATCTACGCTCTAGCAAGGGCGGATCCAGGGGAGGGCCAAAGGGGTCCAAGGCCCCCCCACAAACGAAACCATTTTTTTATTTTTTATGTGACATCGCAATAAAGGCAGGCAATGAGTACACCACCATCTTTTCCTCAAAAAAACATTGGTTAAAGTGGTCAGAAATTGCCTCAGATCGCACCACAGAGCATCTAGAATCCCAAAAATTTTCGGGGCCCTTAAGCGGGCCCCGTACCCCACGCCGTAATTTTTTTGACCCACTTTCTGGGGGGACCAATTTTTTTTTTGGCCCCCCAAAAAATTGTGTTCTGGATCCGCCCTTGAGCTCTAGCCACTTTTTTTCTTTTAAAGGGAGAATTTTGTTGGTATTCCATTTTGGTATTTTCCGGTATGTCTCGTTATCAAAAAATATTATTGAAATCGGAGTAGCTATTGTTACGTGTTATGGCAGCCGTAATGTGATTTTCAACTGCTTTCGTTACAGCATGGCATTAAACCATCTGGTTCCCTGACCTAATAGTAATACATGTAGTATTCAACGTCAGTATCTTTGGCTGTTGGAACCAGACTGTCAACTGAATGGTTCTCACAAATCAACCACTAGTCGACTAATAATGGTCCTTGCCCGAGCTTGGCCTTAATTGCTAATGTCAGAATGTACACAACCAAATAGATCATCAAGTATTTAAACAAGCATTCAATCTCTCCCCCACCATCCTAGCCCCACTAGTGTGGCCGCGGTATGCTGCGCTTAACCTCTAGCCACACACCGTGGTCCGCGCACTACTGAGGACGTTTTCATAAAATTTGCAGGGAATTTCTTACATATGGTTGTATTCTACGATGTCCCATCTATCACTTCTGGGATGCTTGGGTGTAATGATGTTCAATTATGCCCATATGCACTCGTGAAACGTCTGGTGATGGCAACCATTTTGAATGTGACAAGAGATGACCTCAAGCTGTGACGTCGCGTTTATGCAAATTGCTTGTCGAGCGAGGGCGCGAGTTGCAAATGCGACGGCTGTTTCCTGTACCGTGGATCCTGAATAGAGATCAGTGCACGTGGCCCCCAGATGACTACAGATGGCCCCCACCCATGGATAATTTCATTGGTCCCAAGTAAAGTCAGATGTGTATTAGAGTTGTAGGGAATGTTTTATCATAATCGTACAACAATGTACACTATAGTTGGGACCGCAAAATAAAAAGATTGGAGTGGCTCAACTATACATTCGCCCCATCAATAACTAATTTCAGTGGTCCCCAGTAAAGTCAGACGTGAATCAGAGCTGTAGGGAACGTTTTATGGTTGTACATCGATGTAAACTATAGTTGGGACACCGCAAAATAAAGAGATCGGAGTGGCCCAACTATAGATGGGCAAGCCCAACAGTGGAACTTACAGTTGGGACCGTCCCAACTATAGTTGGGACAGGCCCAACTATAGTTGGGCCAGCCCAACTGTAGAACTACAGTTGGGACAGGCCCAACTATACTAGTTGGGACAGGCCCAACTATAGTTGGGACCGATGCGATAGTTGGGGCGTGACAAGATGTCACTGACATCCACGATTTACAAACACGACCAAAAATCAGGAAAAATACAATTTTCATACCGTGGACTGCCTATATCTTTAATTGGAATGACTTCTAGTGATTCTACATATGCCTCGGCCTCAGATGACAACAAAATGGAGGCTCCATCGGAAGCCATTTCTGGAACACATGAACCAAAACTTTCCGTAGAACTTAGTAAGAGAAAAGCGCAGCAGCTGGCCTACCGACGCGTGATCATGGAGACGAGATGTTGATAATCCATCGAGTACAGGTAGATTGTTCGTTCCCCTCTGGTCATGCTCCCAGAACCATGGTCAGCACACAGCATGTATTTAGTTGTGTCAGTATATAGTAGCAGACTAAGTAATACATGAGCCGCCCGCGAGAATTGGGTATTTTGTGGCTATGGCTTAGATTTTCCCACTGTATGTCCGTCCACCGTGCATCCGTAGCCGTAGACAACAATGTTCGTACATTAAGCTACAGAATACATCGGTTTTAGTATAAAAAATGGCAGCCCCCGCGGAAGTGGAAGGTGCGAAATCCAAGCGCTCTAAAAACGATGATTTTCTCGACCAGGACTCCGAACAATCAGCTAAAAAACGAAAGATAGATACAACCGGAAGTGGGGATGGTGTATCTAAACCGCTGGGGAGTTTCGAGGGTTTCGAAATATCAAAAATCCTCTCCCAAAATGCCAAAAATAAATCAGCGATTCTCTGTGGGAAGTTTCAAGGAAGCACCGACAGTGCGGTTGTGTTATTGGAGAAAACACCGTTTCCCGAGCCGGCCCTTCCTTCGCTTTTATCTGCCGATTTAACATTGAACCTAAACCTGCAGAACGATATTTACAGTGTGTATGAAGGACTTCCAAAGCAGGAACTGGGTTTCAATGGTAAGATTTTTCCCCAAAACCTTGTTTAATAGATGTTAGAGCATATGATTTTGTAACATCACTAACGAGATTATTAGCTTGAAATTTCCAGCTTTCTAGGCTCATGACATAGGGAGATTTTATTGGCGATTCGGCCCACGTCATGAGCCTAGAAAGCTGGAAATTTCAAGCTATAACTTAGATTGTGTTATGACTTTATTGCAATTAACCCTAACCTTCCCAAATCCTCCCAAATCCTCTTTGCAAATTGGAGGATTTTGCAGGATTGAGGTTATTACTATATATGGCAAAAAATGTGTGACTGATTTTGGAGGATGCACTATGTCAAGGTATTAGGCCGGACCTTTTGTTGTTTATGCTCAGCCGTGCATAAATTTAGGCCTAGATTATACTTGAAATCCTCCGCACTGCTCCAGGATGCCACTACCACTGGCTCTGCCTCAACATACTGACAAGTGACAGTGATTGCTGGATGGTTTGGCAGGATTGAGGCAGTGGTCTACCCTCCAAGGACCACATTTACGAAATAACAGATCATTTTGGAGGATTGAGGCTGTACTATGTTTACATGGAGGCAGTTGGAGGATTTTACAGTAATTAATGTCTATTGCACCAATAATTATCTTTTTTGTAGGATTAACCATCTATTTAATACCAAAACTAAATTGTGAAATTCGTCAGCTGTTAGTTGTTTCAAGTTAACAGATTCAGAAGAACAAAAATGAAAACCCTGATTAAAGGTCACATTTTGCAAACACAGTTGTTCTCTCTTCATTTGTGAATTGTTATTCAATTGTAATTTTGGGGCTCAGTATTACATCGGACCATGGAGCTATAGCTCCATGATCGGACTGTAATCTAACTTTTTGCTAACTGTTCGTTGAATAGGAATAAAAACAACAGTCATATACCCAGCAACCGATCGTCACATAGAGAAGTACACTGATCAGGATATCGCCTTATTGGAAGAAACATGGGAGGACTACTGCAACGTCACACTGCCATATCTTGAGCAGCAGGCTTTCAAAATTCAGGTATTGGAAAGAAAAAAGATTTACACTTTAAAAATGTGTGACAGCTAGTTTAAAACAACAAAAACTATTGCGTATCCAGCAATGGGGGGGCCCGGGGGGGGGGGGGACTTTTTCTTTCTTTAAGGTCTGACTTTTTTTTGGTCTGACATGAATGACAAATAAATAAAACCAAGCCCCAAAAAACATTGCAAGCACAGCAAAATGTCAGCAACAGAAAATGACAGCACATAGATTTTAACACCCCCCCCCCTCCCGACATCTTGCCCCCCTCCATCCAGACATCAAAAGCTAGATACACTGCTGGATTTTTTGTTTAAATTGTTCTCAAAACTTAAAATTCAGATACTTGCAATACATTGTTTTGTCACTGTAGGCAAATCTGCACAACCATCTTTGAGAAAATGATAGTTATGACAATAAGTTATTCCTTCACGTTACTACACATGTAAGTTTATTATCAATCGTGGAATTTTACATTTCTGTCTTTCATGAATTATAGCCAGTAATTTTCCTATCCTATCGCTCTCAGTGGGTGTACAATATTCTGGAGAAGAAAGCTGAGGAGGTTGAGCGTATCGTCTTTGAGGATCCCGACCCCCAGGATGGCTTTGTCTTGCTCCCTGACATGAAATGGGACCGGAAACAGATGCAGAACCTTTACTTGGTCGCTATCTGCCACAGGAGGGGCATCAAAAGCCTGCGAGACCTCAACGATACTCATCTGCCATTGCTGAGGAACATCAGAGACAAGTGCCAGGTTGGTCCTCACTGTCAATATGCAGATTTACTAGGATTTCAATCAATAGAATAACCAAATTTATGACATACATAACTGAGCAGATATAAAATTTGGGCATTTGCTGAAATGAACTGTTCTCCCATGGTTTCTTGGGCCCTGTTCTTTAATGCTACAGGGTGAACTAACTTTCAAAGTTACTGGAAGGGATAGCATACTCTATTAAAGGGTTTAAGATCGAATTCTGATAAAACAAAAAGGGCATCCAAAATTTTAGAAGATGAACACCAAACTGAAATGTGCACCATGAATTACCTATAGAAATAGTGCCACCAATATCTTAATTTGGCTGGAGCCAGTTCTGAAGAATTATATTTAAATTGCCAAATTTAGCCCTTTTTTAACATAGTTTTATAAAATAATCTAACAGTGAAATTTGTGCAACGTTTCTATGACATACCCATTTGATATTTCCCAGGTTTGACAAAATAGAGCCGGATAGCTAAGTTCATAGAGCACTGGAACAGCAATCTGAAAGTCACAGGTTCAAACCTAACTCCTGACCATTCAATTATCCGCTGACAAAAATGAATAAATAAATAAGTAAATGATTCTTGTAATATTTCATTGTTTTGCAGGAAGCAGTTCTGGAGAAGTACTCCCTACCGCCGGACCAACTGAGAATGTACCTCCACTACCAGCCCTCATACTACCACCTCCATGTCCACGTGACTCATCTGAAGTTCGACGCACCGGGTTCAGGGGTCACCAAGGCCCACCTCCTGTCTGACGTCATCCAGAATATAGAGCTCATTCCCGATTACTATCAGAGGAAGACGCTGAGCTTTGTTCTTAGGGAGAAAGACGGACTTCTGGCGAGGTTCAGGGAAGTGAGAGGAGAAAAGAAATAGGACTTTCTTGCCAAGTTCTTGTACCCATGAGTTGCACTTTGAGTGCCATGTGTTTTGTCTGACTCAAGTAAATCCTAAGACACATATGAAGTCTGAGATGCAGGTGACGTCACACAACTGACATGAGCCTTAAAGGGAATATACATCATTGGCTTTTGCTGTAATTTTCTGAAATGAACTATTTGAGGGGTTAGTATAATAGATCAAATATTGTTACACTGACATGTTTGAAGTTTTGTGTTCGAAAATGCTGGAAAAACCAAGAAAAACAAAACTGTTCAAGTAGTCTGGTTCCCTGACTCCACCAAATATAAAATGGATCAGTTCACAGATGCCAGAAAATTGTAAGGTAAGGGTACCAGTCTAGCTGGCCTGCACCCGTTCATGAACATGTAACCAATAGCAAACAAAATTTGGACTGAATTAATGGTAAATTTGGAGCAGTAGTTGAAAAATAGTTAGTTTTTTCCAACGGTGGTCGGCCAACCACCGCTGGAAATCTTAACAAAAATACCATTTTCTTGAAAATGACTTCACACCAGGTGCCATAATTTTACAGGATGCTTTAGACTGTCATTTACCAACATCCTATTAAGGTATTTCATAAAAACTTGGTAGTTTTATTTTTCGATGTTTGCAAATGTTGTATATTCCCTTTAAGGGGCATTCAAAAGAAGACTCTTCAGGCAGTTGCCAGTAAATTTGAAAATAACATGCCACTCTTTTTGTGGGATTTGCATTTGTCATCCATAGGCTGACATATCTTCCCATTTAATATACTTTCTGATCACTGATATAAGCCGATTATTTTCCAGCATTTTTATACGTGGAGTGCTATCCATGCATTGCCCATGGGCATGTAGAAAATTAAGTTAAAAGTTTGATATAAAAACAAATTATTTTGCCGTACCTGTATACATATATTCTGGACAAAGCCATAGACAGGGTTTAAAGACAGATTGGGAGGGTTGGGAAAAAAAAGTCTGGCTGGCCTACTCTCAAGTACCTTCATGAGCTTCAATATTTGAATTTTTATTTATATCCCCAAATTAGGCCTCTTCATGTGGCATTTTGCCATGTTTTGGTTGCTGGGGCCAAGTAAAAAATAAAACCAGTTTCGTTCTCGTCCCCGCCCGCTTCCTTTTTTTCCTGCTGCCTCCTTTTTTTGTTAAATTATACATTTGCAATAAATGTTGCACACTATAGTGTCAATACATTGTCTTTTTAATTTTTTTCCCAACAAAATTTTAAGCAATGTAGAAAAAGTTAATGACAGAATTTTGTATCAACAAAATAGTTGAGAAAAGTGAAGAATCCATTCTTAAAAAATCATCCATCTTGGGGACAAAAGAAACGCCCGCCTCCTTCATTATTTTTAAAAAGGCGGGACATGAAACTACTTTTTTTTCTGCCTTATAAGGAGATCAGGAGTGTAATAAAAATATGTAAACTTTTAAAATATGGTCGGAACACTAGTTTTAAAATAGTATATACATTTAAAACAAAAGCAGTATTAATGAGTCTGTTGGAAGTAGACTGATTTAATGATTTGAAATAAACTATACTTATTGCTTTTTAATGACACTGTTTGCAACGTTTCACATTCGTTATGACATTTCTCACTGCTACTTTAAATTTATTGGTTGTAATTTTAAGGGCGTCATAAATTTGTGACATTTACTTTAAACTGGTTAAGAGCCTTCTGGTTAAAAAAAAAAAAAAACTTTCAGGACGCAGACACACATTTTCTTCTTGTTGACATCAATATTCTTTTTTATTCCTTTCGCTATAAGAACAAATAATAACGACATCAAAATAATTATTAAATGCCGAAAGCGACTGTCAACATTTATTTCCATCCGAGGTTAGGCCCAAAAAAAGTCTCCGGTTTCTGGTATGGAGCTTGCCCAAAAAGTGGTGCGGCGACGCGGCTTTTTTTTTTTTTTACCTGATTTTTTTGCTTTAAATGTCGGCTGATGACTGCAAATGGTGCCCGACTAAACTTAGTGCAAATATATGGGAGTCCAGAGAGGCCACATAAAGCTTATTCTCGACCATAACCCAAACTAAAAACACGTTAAAATTGTGCAGCAGCAGGATTCCAGTCAAACCAGTGAGTTTGGCGGTTTTGAGACATCATCTTTCATTGAAAAAAAAACTTTTTCATTTTGCCGACGCGCATGGCTACGGCGACGCGCGCACATACCAGAAACCGGAGACTTTTTTTTTTTGCCTTACCGTCACGTTTCAAGATGCGCCTATCCATTATATAATCCACACCTTACGGTTTTCTTAGATAATACTGAAACCATGAACAATTCTTTTGTTTGGTGATCAAAAAGTAATTTACTTTCAATTACATGTAGTTGATATTGTGCTTAAAATCATTTGCACTGAATCCCTTTAAGTTACTCCGGGTCAGGTCTTGGAATTTGCGGGTTGGGTTATTTACGTTGACAACCTTGTTATGTTCCCCCTGGCCGGGAGGTCCGATAGCCGTCTGATTTGATGGTCTGAAATCGCCGGTGTCAAAAGGTCGATAACAAGCCTGAGAAATGTGCTGATATGAGGTGTTTGGGTGTCTAGAAAACTGTGGAGGGAAAAAAAATGAGTTTCACCACAGAGCAAGTATTAACCAGCTGTTGTTTGTTTAAATTGTCTTGATTTCTGATGTTGAATGTATTTGGAAGTATATTCGGGTTCAGTTCGTCGTTCCTTGTCTGGATTCACAGCAAAGTTACGTATCCCGCGGGTGAGTTATTTCAGTCAATACAATACATGTACTTGGAATGGAATTTTAGATTTTCTATTGCACCTAGCCTAGCTAGCAAGCACGCACCATGGGTCACGGCCGCTTTTCATGTTGTTGATCATGATGAGCCCATGGAGGAAGGAAACGTTGTGTTCCTTCCTCCATGATGAGCCATAATGTATTTTGATCTAAAACTTACGGTTTTTTTCCCCAAGGCCAAAATAGGCCAAAAGAAACTGCTTTTTTTAGATCAACTTAATCGTCTGAAACTCAAACCGTGAAAGGCTTGCCAATTATTGCGTGCTTTCAGGGAGGGAGGGGGAGGCTATCGTAATCCACGTATTTCGTTGCTGCGATTTATTAAAATTGATTGAATTATCTTAACAATTGAATCCTACAATACCAGGACGATATAGGTATTAAATTTTGTGAACCCACACCCTCAACAGCCTTCAAAATCTTGTTTAGCGGATCCTCTTGAATCCAACAAAAAACCCACAATATTTATACCCCTATTCAGTCAAGCGTCCCTATACCCATAGAAACGGTCAATGGAGGCTTTGGGTGAGCATGGGTGAGTAAGCACAATCTTTTTGTCAAGCTATGCGGTCGGACTGCTGCGCCTGTTCCTATGGGTTATCACAATAAATCCTGGCGACCCTTATACTTTCTGGTTTCTCAGTGGTAACACATACACATGTACATGTACCTGTATAAAATTCTAGTCAAATTTTAGTGCAGTAAGCAGCTTTTTGGAGTATGTCTTGATCATAGACTAGGAATTTGTTAGGCATTATTATGTGACACTTCAAACAACAGTGGACATCATGTAGGTGAATCAGGAGAACACTGAGGGAACTTCTGATGATTCTGACGATAAGCGGTGTTGATGGCTCTGTGTCTGGTTCACAAATTTCTAAATGGAAAGGATAAATCCTTGTTAGGATTCTCTTTTATCAACTTGTCATTGCGATGTGAGGTAAGTTTTTTTTTTTAAATTGTTTGTCGGAAAATACCCAAGTGAAGTTATGACATTTAAAACGAAGACAAACCTATAATCGTTTGTTTGTATTTCTCTCAACTGTTCCATACTGGTTAATAGGCCTAGTGGCTAATTTTCTCGAAAATAAAGTATTAAACCTACACATTATTAACACTTTCTCATTGATGTACGCACAAAATGGTGTCACGCATGAAACGTGCATATTTGTTTCCCCTCTGCTTTTCTTATCTTTATTTTCTGTAAGCTCTAATGAATCATAATAATTTCTAAGTACAAATTGGTTTTTTTTCTCATGCTTTGAGATAAATAAAATAAACTAAAAATGAAAAAAAAAATGAAAATTAAAACTATAGGTTAACGACAGTTAGTGCGACAAGCAGACATTAATTGTCAGGCTTTTAAAACTGTTCCTTGCAGTTAGTTATACTATCGTCGGTGATTATTGTGTGCAAAGGAACAATTTTAAAGCAAAATAAACAGCTTGAGATTTATAGCAATGGACGTGGGTTTGGAGTATGGCTTCGGCGCAGTTGTCGGCTAATTCGGGGGGGGGGGGGGGGGGAATGAAAAGAAAAGTGGCCAAAACTTGAAGATAGTTTATTTTCACCAACATTTGGCAACAAGTTAAGTAATCGCCGACTATATGTACTGAACAAAAGATGGGATCTATGGTTAAGTAAACTTACCGCATTGAGAAAAGGTTGACGTAGGCCTATGGGACTTTTTAGATATAAGGTATTTTATATTAAATTTAATTTATGGAAGGTAAACCCATGTTTATTAGAATCCACGGTGGCACCAGTCTCAACCATTGGCCGCAACAAAAACAGCACACGTTTCATAATTAAGTTGCTATGTCAATGGTGCAAGACACATAATCGGACTCAATTATAATCGATAACTCGAACACTTTTCTTCATTGTGTCAAAATGATCGATGAATCGATGAAGACAAGACATTCACTAAGATGACATCGTAGGGAGAGATGTTCCGTTGGAGGTTATGTCTGCGCTGCTATCGATCGTGTTCTAAGGACTGCTGATTGATCTGTTATTGTGAAGGAGAGAGTACATATACTGCTAGGAAAGAAATAATAATTTTAACATGGCAACTTGTGCTAAAATGGGCAAACTGACGTTATGGATAAATTAGGCCTATACTCCATGTTGAAGATGGATTACATGGTATATCGAGACGTTGATAGAATGAGGTTTTAGATGGCACCGTATGACTGTCAATCTCTCCTGTGAAGAAGCCTGGTTCAACGAAGCGGTTGTGAAAGGCGTTTTCTGAACTTTTCGGAAAGTCTGCCCTGTCTGTTCCCAGAGTATATTGTCGAGATTGGCGATTTGCAGAATAATCATTTCGAGTGGCCCTTGTGATTGGTAAGCCTAAAATAAACTCATTTTGATGAAGATGCCGCATCTGTCTGCCTGAGGATTTTAGACACTTCTTCGCACTGTAAGTACAAAATGTACATCCATTTTTAGAAGATGGAACCTTGTCTGTAAAAAAAAAAATCCCAGCAGTGTTAATGACTGTTGTGTTTTGTTTGCATCTAAAGGTTTGGAGTCACAACCATCACGTCGAAGTTGGATCAGCTACATCTAGCCTATATGGCTACTTAACTTTTAATGATATATATTTTTTGGAAATGTAGTCGTAAGTTGATTGGAGAAGTTCCTTTTTGAAGAGAAATTATTGCCATGGGAGAAGTGGCAGAGACACGCGAGAGCGCTGGGCGCCCTCTGGCGCCGCTGATTCGCGCCCCCAAGATGACCATCACCACATCGCCACGCCCACCCATCAAGGCGTCATCATCATCACCCCTCGTAGGCGGTGCCTCCTCCGATCTGGGGCGCCTCAAGAGACAGGAGAAGCTGAGGACGGTACTTGCCATGATGGACCGTGGGAGCAAGAAGAAGACCCATAATAAGCGGTCAACACGAGACAGGGGGGAAGCCAAGGGGCGGGCGTGGTCGCTGCTCGCCGCAGACGTGAGAGGCAGTCTTGACGGGGAAGGCCTGCCGTTGATGATGCGTGGCCAGCAGCGGCGTGGGGCTATCGTGGACGGGAGGTTACCCACCAGGAGCCCCCGCGTCGATGCCGAGAGGAGAGATGACCCGCCCGAGCCTCCTGTTAGGGTAAGTATGTTGTTTGTTTGTTGGGGTGTTGGTGCCGGGGTGTTTGTTTGTCGGGGTGTTTGTCTGCATGTTTTTTATTTGAAATTCTGTTCCACATTTTAGATTGATCTAAGGGTTGTGAAATTTAAACTGAAACACTTGAGAAATAACTATAGGCACAACGCAGCCAAAATTCAAAACTAAGGGCAAGATAATTTATGTTCAGATCTGCCGTTATCATGTTTGCAAATATTCATTTATGAACGAATTGCGAAAAAAGTGGCCAATTTTGTACAATTACCTCATTTTCATGATTTTACGAATTGTACGTATAGGTCTATAGGACGGTGTTAAAGGCCTACATCGTAATACTTTGCAGTCGGGCTAATGTTTCCTTCTTGTAATATCCCTTAGTAAACTCTGCATGATGAGACATATCAACAGTTATTATTATTATTATTTTAATCCCTGCACAGCTGAGGAAATTTGGAAAACTGCGCACCATCGCCAAAACCATTGTGCTTCTGATGCGCATGTGCAGGACATACATTTTGACGTAAGTTTTCCAATATACATGCACGTTTATAACAATAATATCAAATTGCGACATAGGTTGTTTCCAAGCATTTGACTGTAAGCGACTGCCCGATTTCCTCTCTTTCCGAAGGGGGTGAATAATGCTTCCGCTTTTATTTCTTTTTGAAAGTCAATCGATCAATACAATAATTACAGAAACTTGTGTTCATAGCTTCGTCCTTTTTTTCATCCGTGTCAATACTTGAATTATTAAACTGTGTATGGAGAACATTATTGTGATGTTTTTGACAGCTCTTCTTCATGCAAAGTAAGATCCTTCTACAATCTGAAGATACTATCGGATCTAAAATTATGATTGATGATTGAAGATGTAGTTATTGTTGCTGGTTATTTTTGATAAGTAAAACGTTAAAACAAATTGTCCCCATTTTTATCCAGGGAGAACGATGCTAAGATGGTGAAGCTATTTAGTGCAATAGACGCTGCACAGGCCGGAGATAAGTACAAAATCAGAGGGGATCTGCTATTCGATGTGACAATGTTTACAGCAAAGAAACAGGTGTTTTGCCCGTCAATGTTTTAATAATTAATTGATTGGTGAATACCAAATGTATCGTCAGACCCCCTAAAGCTATACGCGGTCCTTTTTCTACGCATTCGCCTTCAATTTGTGTGTGATAACGCGCTCGCGTTGCAAGCGCTACCTGCAGATTGTGGAGGGTCGAGGATATATCCTTCGCTATCTTTTCATTAATTGTTTTCCCTTTAATTCGAAACTCCAAGGTGTTAGGCATCATTAAAATATCCTCTTTGAATACCATCAAGATTTTGCCAAAACCTTCCTTTTTGGGTATTAAATTAAAATGTATTTTTTACCTTTTGCCTGCGCATAAGAATAAATAATTCACTGATTTTTTTTATTAGCATTGAATCTTTGTAAAAATGTTTGTACGCTTTCCAATTTGCATGTTCTTTTTTTCAACAGAACAACATTTCTAGTGAAACCAAGCGTGTATTGGAAACTCCGTCGCCCGCACGCACAGAAAAAGACATTCACCACGTAAGTGTATAGGCCCACATCATTCGGTATACACGTATTACCAATGGATGTTTTGCCCCTTCATACTACACTATATGTATTTCACTTTTGAAGTAATATCGCTCATAGACTTCGAAGCAAATACAAATTTGCAACAAATTTCAGAACGACTTAGGACATGATCAAGAATAAGGATAATTTGAACGTTTCGTTTGAGATTTACAAAACTTACTCGTCGCGTTCAAAATTATAGAACCAAATGCTTCTCCGATTCTTTGCATTTGTCAAATTAGTTTTCGTCTCATTTTCAGCACCATTTTGTTTGTTTGAGTTTTGTTCGAATGTTAGCTTTAAATTGAAAAACAAAGCAGTTCTATTATATTCCGTTACTGCCCTGATCGGATCTAGCTTTCAAGAAGGGGGGGGGGTGATATGAGGGGGCTCGGGGAGGGGGGGGGGGGTGAGTAAAAGCGGGTCCAGGTCCATTAAAGCGGGCACAGGCCCATCTTACTAGTTTCATATAATCAGAGACCCCCCTGCCATCACTGATATTTGAATGTTCTATACACACATCTGCTGTTTAGGTCACGTCATTGTATACACATTTATCTAAAACGAAAAAGTTTTCTTCCACTTTTCAGGTTCAAGTTGAGCTTCAGCAGATGGAGTTTATCACCAAGTATCCGGTACACATGCAGCGCAGCCTGATCCGGGCAGGGGCGTTTGAGAGCTATGAGACGGGCCGCGTCATCATCCGACACGGTCGTCGACCTTATGCGTTCTATCTCGTACTTGGAGGCTCAGGTACGGTTTTCCGTCAATCATCTCACGGATTATTGTTTAAATCTAATAGTTAAAAACCATTTTAACTGAAAGGCTTACATTTTAACATAAAGTGGTGTTGTACTGTTAGAGTGCCACCTTTGGGGGATCGGGTATCAGTGTATGTACACTCTCATAAGTTAGTATGTAGAATCTAGTGCGCTGGCCATAAAAAAATTTCTAAAAGTTTAGAATTCCATAATTTTTAAATGATAGTTTTACTAGTGCAGAAAATGTTGCTTCCAAAGCAACACCGTCTACTTGACGTATCAATTTTGAAGACGTCACATTTTTTATATCAAGTCGTGATTTTTTATTTTATTTCTCCTTTAGCCGTACTTCTTGAAGGCGATCCAGAAAACAGTGGTCGGCCGGCCACCGCCTTGGCGAAAGGACAAGTATTCGGGGTAGGTTTATCACGTGATAGGTTTAACCAATCAGAAAACGTACTCCCAGTCTCCCCGTACTCCCTTTAAAACTTTCGGACCAGTCGACATCTCCGAAATAGGGCACAATTGTGAATGTTACGCTTATAACTTTGAATATAGAGAGATTATGAATTAACTGTTCTTTGTGAATGTGCTTTTTAATTAATTTTTATTTTCAGCATGAAGCAATAATAAGCAGAGGTCGTCACAATGTCACCGTCATTTCCAAAGAGTACATCCAACTGTTAAGCCTCACTGTCAAGGTATGTTTTTACTTTTAGTGTGTTCGTATCTTGGTTTTCTGTTTTTGCAAGAATAGAGTTTCAACATGTAGTGCCGAATAGACATTTTGATGGTCATATGTTTCGTAAAGATGATGGTCATTAGAATTGTTCGCCCACACACTATTTTTAATTTTTTGGTTTTTTAATTTCGATTTTATTTCAAATTTATATTTAAATAGTCATAATATTTAAGTTTCAAATTTAAAACATGATTATTGCTTATTATTAATGTGTTTCACGATGGACATGGTAAATAATTGTAACAGTATTTTGTTAAATCAACGGCGGTAAATGCAGTTATCCCTAAGAATCGAGGTTTATTTCAAAGAAATGTTTTATGTAGCCTAATACATACGTTGAGATGCCTATTCGGTATTTTTTTTTTTGGTCAGATATAATACCCGGTGATAATCATGACAGAGCAACAAATTGAATTTCTCAGTAGGCCTATTATTATGTATTGTTTCTGTGTAGGTCTATGTTAAGAATGAGAAAACAAATCGTTGACTTCATTTACCCATTGTGTTGCTCTGGATCAAACGAACTGTTTTGTGCCAATAACAGATTATTAGTGAATTTTAGCTAACTTGTGTCTCTATTCGTCGAATTATTTTTCACCATGGGAAAAGGAGTACTCCCGAATCTTCCTGGCAGGGGGTGTGAGTAACATCAGCGGAGTGGACGGCAGTAGTTTCATCGAGTCGGTCAGCATCTTCAAAGGCTGGCCCTTACATCTCCTCAAGAAGCATCCCAAAAAGTGCCGATTCAATTTCTTCACGTGAGTTTGGGTGATTGAACCTTTGGATGTACTACGCAATTATAGTACAACATTTGACATTTTTTTGTTGGGAGAATGTTTTGGAGGTGGTTTATAAAAAATAAAAAAAATTCTCGATCCTTTCATAATTCACCAAATACCCCAGGCTTGCTTTCCAGAGGACAGGTAAAGAAAAGAACTCAAAGACCGAATAATGCTTGGCTTTTGGTCACGCCGCCTGAAAGTTGAATTTATTTGCACCTAAATCGTGCCTTCCGGAGTTATACCGGTGTCACATGAAAATCCGACTCCTATGAAAATCGGACCCCTTTTCCCTATTATTGGTTAATCCCTCTCACGTGACCGGTCACTTTCCTAATTACCATACTTACGCATGCGCGTTATTACCAATGAGTCCGAATTTCATAGAAACGTAAATTCACGCTACACCGGCACATAATATGTCTGGAATTTAAAACTTTAATAATATTGATCATAAATAAAATCATAAAGGAACTAATGTACACCATTATTATTATTCAGCACTATTTGACGTAGCCCCATAAATGTAGATCAAATACTTGACATTCCGTATCTCCATATAATATGTAGTATACCTTTACTTATCCCATAATTTTCAGACAAAATTAGCAGAGAGTTTGTCCAAATATGGTACTTTTTGTTTTAAATCGAGGTCATAGGTCATGCAACTTTGCCCCTTTGATTTTTCCTGGTAATTAACCAGTAAACTTGCCTTCTAGCGAATATAAAGTTCAAAAACAGTCTAGATTTCAAATTCAGGAAACGCAACTTTTCAGGATTTATTTATTTATTTATTTATTTATACCTTTATTTATCCAGGGTAAACCCAAACAGCAAAAAGCTGGTTTTCATTAGGGCCCTGCATTAATATAAACTAATAATATGAATTTTACAAAATCGAAGGCTTGAAATGATATGCACAAAAGATTACAATAAAACACCAGCAACAATACGGGACTTCAGTACGGACAAAAAAACAATAAAACAAAAAAGTATAAAATATAAAACAAACATATATCCCTTAAAAAATTAAGACGTTTGAGAAGATTCAAGTAAAACAAGAACACATAAAGGATACTCAAACAATACGTAAAAACAAATACAAATACTTCTTAAACAAAAAAACGAACATAAAAACAGGATGAGCCTTTAGCCTGTGACATGACATGGAATTTCGAAGGTTTGCTTAGGCGTCACACCAGTAACGTGTCCTGCATGTTCTGGTTTCCCAAACAGGAGAGGAACAGTTATCGAACAGGACAGCAACAAAAGCGACTGGATTTACGTCCTCAAATCCGTAAGTCATATACACATTTGTTCTACAATATGTGTGTGTCTGCAGGTGTATTAATAATATTGCTAAAAGAGTTAAGTTGAAAAAAAATCGTCGGCAAAGTCATATTTTAAACCCTCTTCGCAATTAATTAATTGGTTGTTTTTGTTTTTAATTTAAACGTAATTAGCAAAAAATGGCTTATATATTGTTTTTATGTATAGTGTTTAGTTCAAATAAGCACATAAAAAAATCAAGATTTACGGACAAACCTTAATTCAGAATTTGATTATTTTTTTTTCGAAAGGAAAGGCATGAACTTTTATAAACAGAACCGTGCAATATAACATTAATTTAGCGTAAAGTTCAAGTAGACCTAGGCATATATAAGACAACGTTGGTTTTGTAATAAAGCAGATTGTTCTAAATGTATTTCCAAATAGGGTAGCTGTGCTGTTATGAAGAAACTTCACTATGAGGAGCCAGTGCCTGCTAAAAGGAAACGAAATCTGCCATGTAAGTTCACAGTACTTGTTTTTTTTCCAAAGTAAATAGTAAAGCCTGTTATACGAGCCAATGTGGCCTATCAGGCCAGGGTTTATCTCCGGTTTCCGAGGCATGAAACTGTTACTAACTGAGAATATTTCTAATCCCCTTGGATGTTAGTCCATATCGCAGGTTACTCCCAGCTAATGCCGGTACCCATTTATTCTCCTGGGTGGAGAGAGGCAAGTGGGGGTGAAGTGGCTTGCCCAAGGATACAGCATGTGGCCAGCAGCTGGATTCGAACCCCTGAATGACTCACAAACCCTAAACACTATAGGCTATACACTCTCCAAACGTTGTTATAATCAAAATAATGCCTATAATGGCATAGGCCTATATGATTTTTCGCTTCCTTGAAACCTTTTCTAAGAAAAACAAAACAAATGAGACATCTCTTCCTCATTTTTCGTATTTCTCTATCAATGTTGTCTCCTCATTTTGTGCTTAGCAATTGCACCGCGAGCAGCAGCATCCTTTTCAGTAAGTCACGAAGAGCAACTCGCCAACAAACTCCGAGACATGCAGAGAAAGCGTGCCAGAGCTCTCAAGGGGCGGTCCCGGCGCTTCAAGGACACACGGCCCAAGAACATCGTGCGGGTCCCCATGAGGGCCGACCCGTTGTCCACCACGGAGTCGGCAGACCACGCATCACTTTCCACCGTGAATCACGGATCGTCAACACATCCGAACGTGATGAGCGGGAGTGAGGTTCTGCCTGCCATCGTGGTCTCCGATCCAAGTCGTCCCACAAGCTCTTCGTCGCAAGTACCCGATGCTTCCACGGAGCACGGCTCGGAGTCGCCGCAGTCGTCGGCTGAGGGAGAGGCTACCGAGGACCGTGAAATGGTCGTTGAGGCGAGACCTGGATTGTCCACATTTTCTCGGGTAAGACCGATTCCGTTTATTTTTCTTTCTTGCATTTTGTTAAAACACCAACGGTTTTCTTCATTGAAAGTCTATTGCCACACAAGGTCTGCCTATAATTTATAGGCGTTGACATAACAAAAAATGGTCTGGATCCTAACTCACAACACTCCAACTCTAGTAAGTAAGAAATTAAACTTAGACAACACTGCATACTGTCGTACTAGTACTAAATAACGAAAACTCTGCTCATTATTTTGAACGCATTGAAGGTCTCTCTCTCTTTCGCAGGCGCAGCCTTTTTTCACAGTTGACGCAGCTGAAATGAAAATTAGAGTTAGAGAGTTTATAATTAAACGTTTCTGGCAAAAACACAGAACTTGAATGGCAGTAGGCCTATATAACCGTGTGCAGTAAAAGGGAAGTTCCGATACTACATGTACGTGAAATGCTTTTAGCAGTTAGGCGACTATTGTGAGTGGCCCGTTACGCTTATAATTAAGACGAGACATTTCTTTAGTATTTTCAATTCAGTGACGTTTGAAGATTTTTTTTGCTTTATACACCGAGCAAATGCAAACGTTATTTTCCGGATTGAGTTTCGCTTGTCAATGACGGGCCTCTTCATTGGTGTGAAAGGAACCCACGTGATACACTTGACATTCTGAAACGCCCATTGTTCAATTACCTGGGCGAACGCGTCTGTTCGTTCGAGGCTAACAGTCCGACACCACGCTCCACAAATTCGTCGATACTAGATACAGCCGTGCATACAGTCGTTCTTGCACTGGGCGCCGATAAAAATTAAATAAACTTCAGATTCCGAATCATGGCGGACTGCGAACAATCCCGATTCATCGGCCTGAATGTTGGCGGTCAGGTTTACTTCACCACCCTTGGCACGCTGCGAAGCAACGTGGACTCCACGTTGGGCCGCATGTTCAGCGGCAACTTCCAGAAGAAATGCGAGAAGGACAAAGCGGGGAACTTTCTGGTCGACGCTGATGGGCCTCTCTTCCGCTACGTGCTGGGCTTCATGCGCCACGGTCGGCTGGACCTACCCAAAGATTTCAAAGACATAGACCTGCTGCAATCAGAGGCCGAGTTCTACCAGAGCTGGCGTCTGACCGAAGCTGTGAAGAAGTACCGGGCTGGTGCTGAGGCTGCGAGGATTCACTTCGTTGTAGGCGGGAAATGCTTCACGGAGCGTCGTTGTACCTTGATGAAGAACGAGCGGTTTGCCAAGTCGTACCTGGGACGTATGGTCGACGATGCAAGCACGGTTCGTTTCTCGGAGGCGCGGTACACGATCAACAAAGATGCTGCCAGCTTTCGTCACTTGTGGCAATTCCTTCTGTATGGATCTCTCGATTCCTACGTCCATACTGGACCGGGGCAGTTTTACCATGATGATTTGGAACAACTTCGACAGGATGCACCTTTCTACGATGTCGAAGGATTGGACAAGGCCATACGGAAGCAGCTGTCTGAAATCTACGCACAGTAGGCCTCACGTCTTAACTCTAACACCGCGTCGTTTCAGATTCTGTTTAGTTGATTTCCGTTTATCGCTTAAAAAAAAGGTAATTACGTACTTATTCTTCAAACTAATTTATCTTTGGAGGTCATTTACTTGATAATTGGTTTGTTAAGTTTGTTGTGATTCATTTATTCATTCATTTTGGTATATTTAAAAATCTACCATCGCTCCCCGGAGGCCTAATTGCGTTATAGACAAAATTGGAAATAAAAGAACAGTAAATATTAAACACATTATAAAATAGAATTGAAATGAGACAAAATCAGAAAACAATAAAGAAGTGTTTAAATCACAATGATTGTGAAAAATGTAAGAATTATGCAGGCCAAATGTTATACTGTAACTCCTAATCATGTGAATTGTGACTCCTACTGAGTAGCGTAAAATCTTTAATAAAGGCCTATATACATGTAATTGTAGTTTTGAACTTAAAATTTTAAGCGTAATTTTTAACTTAGTTCTTGAATAAACACTGGACATTCCAGTGCCATTGGCAACAGACTGGATGGCGTAAAACCCGGCGCGTGGGAACGAGAAAGTCAGCAAAAACACAATACAGCGACGCTGTTGGGAGTAACTTAGGGAATCCCCGTTGACGTAATGCTTATTCACTTCGATTTTCGATTCAGTTCAGTTTACTTTATTTCGACGCCTCGTGAGAAACAAGAGGCGTAAAAGTCAAACATAAAGGGAGGAAGGCGGAAGTAATACTAATTTCTGTTTACATTAAAAACATAAAAGCAGCATGCTCGGAATTTTAATTTTTTTTTTTTTAAAGAGTTTTACTGGAAGGATATTACTTTTTTTTGGTCACTATATACATACATTCACCGAGGCAAAAATATGTATTATTTTTCAAAGGAAACCCGCATAATTATGTCATGGTTGTTGGGGAATTTCATGACTCATTTCATGCATGTAACCTGTCGCTGTTAATGCATGTTTTAAGAAATTAAATACAGAAAATCTCATTACTGCGTGTCTTGTTTATTTATTGGTTGATCGCTCCTCGACTATGAATGACATACCCGGAAACTTGTGACATCACGCGCAACCGCAATGTTTCTATTAGCTCTGAGCCCTTCGTTATATTCGTTATAGCTATATAGACCTTCGTTATAGCTATATTGACCTTCGTTATAGCTATATTCGTTTTAGCTATATTCGTTATAGAATAGAATAGAATAGAATTCTTTATTGTCATTTGTATATAAAAAAACATACATTGAAATTCATTATGGCGTCATTATCATTATAGCTACATAGACCTTCGTCATATATATTCGTTTCGTTATTATAATATAGCTATAGACCTTCGTTATAGCTATAGACCTTTTTCACGAGGAAGCCATTTTCAATTGTGTTCTCTGAATCTACTTCGTGAATTGTTAACTGTTGAATGACATGGCGCCAGACTATTTTACGATTGGAGTGCGTGGCTAGCCCTGCACTTTGAATGTTTCTTTAATTATGGCTTAAAACATTAAGGAATGTTTAATCACAAATTGTAAATTACTTATCTAAGCAGACTGGTTATAATTCGTAAAGAACGTTTATTCCATTGCTTTCTTTCTACTCTCAAAGTTTCAAATAGGAGAGTTTACCTCGCTTTCAATTTAACACGGCCGACTAGTGAGTAAAGTCTATAGCTATATTAATGAGACTACTCTTAGCTTTATAGCCATGCATTCTGCGCTATAATGAACCCTTACGCATTTGCACAAGCCACAATTTCTTTCTTTACAATGAACAATTGCGCGGGGGTCTCTTGTGGGTGGGGGTGGGATGGCACACCCTATTTAATCAAGTTAGAACAGCAAAAGTCGTCATGTTCGCAAAATCGTGGCGTCCGCAA
The DNA here is from genome assembly GCA_029964075.1 of Patiria pectinifera. NCBI lineage: Eukaryota > Metazoa > Echinodermata > Asteroidea > Valvatida > Asterinidae > Patiria > Patiria pectinifera. The sequence continues at coordinate 29,607,999 of CM057149.1, read as the reverse complement.
ATATAACGAAACAAATAACGCCACAAATTATTGTTCGATTGTGTCAAATATTGTTCTTTTAATAGCGCCCCCAGCGTCACTAAGGGTAGCCCGCTTCATTTTTTTTTTCAATTTCTTTTCAGGGCCCTTTTTTAACTCACACGAAACGCCTACCCAGAATCAATGAAGGACAACACCGTCAGTCGGAGAAGACGCCAAACCCAGAGACGAATCGTACAGTCGACCAGGAGAAAAGTAAGATTGAATAAAATTGAATTTCAATTTAAGTAAAACTAAACATTACCCGGGATTTTGAATCATTCCTAGCAGTGCTCGATAGATTTACAGTGAGTAAAGTAAGACATCGATCTGTTTTTATTTTTAATGTGTGTGTCATGTACATGTATACGCTATATGATTAAAACATAAGATATGTGTTGTATTGACTGAGGCCCTGAAATTATTATACTATAAGAAGAGTTTTGAATGGAAAACTCTTAGCCTATACGAGCCCCATTTGACAATTCAATTTCGTTAGAACGATCAGAAATGATGATTCTTTTATAACCGTTTAGTTGCCCATTCTAGATATATTGTAAAAATTCTGGTGATACCGCTCTTTTTCTTACAGCGAGAGCGCCCTCAAGCCAATCCAGTGATGGCAGCCACACTTCCCACGTTGAAAACCAGCAGAGCCCGACAATCCAACTGGATGAAGACTTGGATACTGACGAACAGGTAACGATGAAAATAACACAACCACATGTCATTTCTTTTGATGAAAACAATATTATAATTTTAGTAATGAAGGGCGGATCCCATGTGGTTGGGGTGACTAAAAAGGCCACCCCCACTCCGACTTGTCAATAGCTATACACGAGTACTAAAAAAAACCACCCGAATTTTTACAATGATTGCCCCGAATGACGTCGTCACACATTATTGCACATTCTAATTCACTGCTTCAGGGTGCAGACCAGTAAATCGGTCCGAAATTGCCTGCGCCGGCCAAATCACGATTTGCATGCCCTCAAAATCTTCGGTATTTGAGCATGCTGTGGGCCATGAACTTGAGGGTTTGTAAAAAATATGGGTGGAAGCCGTGCACAGGACTGGGAGCTTGCAGTTCTGTGTTATTTTGATGTAATTTGGACCCTAAAAGCGCTCTATTTTGCAATGGAGTGTAGGCAACGTTTTTCAAAATGGCGATGGGCTTCAGGACTATTTTCAGGGGTGATCGTCTTCAGATGGAAATTTCTCCTAAAAGTCATCAGTTGACCCCCCAAAAATTGAAAAGAAAATGAAAGATGATGAAATAAGCTTTAATTTGATGTGTGTCTCCGTCTCGAACACCTTGGAGAGTTGTGAGTATTTTTTCCGAATTTTTGAAGTGGGAGCATTTACCATTGGGGTCTATGGAAGTTTATTTACTGGTCTGCTACCTTCAGGTCATTGCTCTTTCTATACGCAGACCGCAATGCCTCACCCACCCCACCCCTCTTAAAAAATCTTACCCAGCCACCCCTTTGAATCGACCACCGTTAAAACAAATCATAAAATGATCGATGTCACGATCCTTTTCCAACAGTTCATGAACACGCTTATCCATTCGCATTTTGAGGCGGACTGACATTTTATCTCAATTATTGTGAGTTTGCAACAAGTATTTGAACTTGTAATCTCTGTTGACGTTTATTTAATTTTTTTTTTACAGTTGGCAAAAACAACCAGCATAGGGAAAGATACCTTTGTACAAATAGATACATTGGAACCAGGTGCAATTTTCGTAAGTATTATTGATGAGGGCATGGTTTTCAGTTCCATGGTTAACTTCATTCGTAGGCAGTGTACAGAAAAAATATACGTGCAATGATCGTAGAGTTACGCTACCCACAGTGCCTTAATTACGATAAATGTAGCTCCTTCATAAAAAAAAAATATGTGAAAGAAAAAGGGGCGGCCAGCAGTGCCTTTGATAGGACGGTTGGTACAGCGAACGGTTAACTTGCTGACACCATTACAGCAGAAACTGGTAGGATACATCTGCTTTTGACTAATATTGACTTTAAGCACTGAACCAATTTCTTAAGCACTGTATTGATAGTTGATTTCAGGGTTTGTTTATCGGTTTCTGGCCTCAGGGAGTCTCCGACATGGCCTTCGGCAAGCAGCCTAGTCTTTGCCTCGTCAGCAACGGAGCAGAATGCATCCTTGTCGCTAAGAAGTTCTACGCCAAGCACGCCACAGAGGCCAACCTCAAAGCTATTACAGATCTGGTAAGCTCCAAGTGTGTCTCCTAGCACGTGTGCCTTCCTTTTACCCTTCCCGCGCATCGGTGAACAAGAATTATCGCGAGAACTTTGACAAGAAGAGGCGTCATTTTTTTGTGGTGGGGGAGAGGGGGATATCACGAGGCTCTTAAAAAGTGTTCGTCCCCCCCCCCCAAAAAAAAGTGCCTCTAAAGCAACACAATGAAAATATACATCAGTCATTGTCTTAAAATAAGATCGATAATTATTGATTTATTTTTCAATCAAATTAACAAAAATCGAATCTCACCAAAACTGCAAAAGCACGTTTGGTTTGGTGAGAACCAAATATTTTTTTTGTATTAATTGTGTGTAGTACAGTGTATTGTTATTGCATAACTGTGTGTATTATTCTTATCATACGTTTTATGCTTCCTAACTCCAGCTCCGGCCCTACCCTACCGAGGAGACCCTACTCCGAGATCTACGAGAGAAACTGACGTGGCAGGACCATCGCGCCAAGACGCTATCCAACACGGCGCACAGCTTGAGGCGACAGCGGAGGAAGAGCCTTGCTGGCCTTTAGTCTAGTTCCAAACCAACAGATTGGGGCTATGATTCTGAAAAATCGGGGCTTGACGAGGCCTGAACCTTGTCTATATACACTTTCTGTGGAGCAGACGCTCGCTTATAGACAACCGTGCCTCTTAACTTTCAGATTTTTACCATTCAACTTGTTTAATCGCGCCTTTAGCAGCGCAAACCGATGCAGTCATTGATTAAAAAAAAACATGGCGAACTGTCGTCAACTTAACTGGCCAATAAAGCATATCAACAATACTTTTCACATAAACCTGCAGTGAAAAGTGTGTCACAGCTGCCCTTTAACGGCGAAAATTGCAGTTTTCTGTGCCTCCGTCAGTTCTGAAATCATGATGTTTGAACAGAGTTCAGAATTGACGAAAACATCTTTCCAGTATGCCGGTATATTTTAATGATATACACCGTGGAGACTGCCATGCATGTTTGAGCCAATCGACAGCGTTGGACGCTTTTCTGTTAATTTACAAAAACATGTACATGCAAAGATGTATCATATCGATGGTGCATGTACTAACACGAGTCCCACTAGCCGGGCATCTTTATTGTTATTTCCACAATAGGCCATTTTGTCAAAACGATTAAGGTGGCTTTATAGTCATGGTTCTGTAATGAAAGCCCGTAGACATATTTAACAATATGCTGAAAGAAAGAAAAAAACATAAGAATTAATATTTAAATGAAATATTATTAGTATTTATAGTTATTATTTAAAAATGCTCAAATTTTATATTCCGATTAAAAGACAAGCCAAGAAAGTTTACTGAACAAAAATATCCCTCAATGAGGTCCCGAATACTGCGCTATTCGTTCTCCGTCCAGACTGTGAGCCTAGACAGATATCATGATGTTCAAAGAAAAATAATAATAAAAAAGTATTATTAATAATTATTTTAAAATGCTCAAACTTTATATCCATTAAAAGACAAGCCAAGAAACTTCACTTAAACGAAAATGTCCATTAATATATAGGTCCCGAGTACTGCGCTGTTCGTTCTCCTGAGACCGTGAAGAAAAGAATATTACAAGAAACCGAAAAATACCGATTTTTTTTTTGGGGGGGGGGGGCTTAATTATAACACAATCAGAGCATTTTTTCAGAACGAATTTTGTACTGTGAGGACGCAACCTTTTGATATGTTTCCTAGATTATTTCCCATGGGTGCGTAGCAGTCGGGAGTCGTGTTGAGGGAGTATGTCAACCGCTTGTGGTATCATTACACAGCAATGGCAGAGAGGTCCCTGCACATTTTTTGTGATGCCTCAGAGCGGCAGTACGGAACGGTTGCCTATATATACCTGCGAACAGTTGACAGTCAAGGTGGTGTCTATTTTGAGCAAAGACTGACCCCCATCTCAATTCAATGTCATCATGATAACAGAACCTAAACTACCAAGGTCTTAGTGGCCGTTGGGGGCTGTTTCTCTCATGTAACCTATAGTGACGACAAGCGAGTATTAAGGGTGGTCAACGTTCAGATTAACAACAGAGTACAAGCGTCATGTTGCCAGGCTTGTAAAACTGGCCAAGTACGACGGAGATGATACATGTGTACTCCTGGTTTGACCATTCCTCCATGGTTTGACTAAAGTTTTACTCACACAGATCCCCTTTTCCTTTAGTCTCTGTGGCAAGAACTGCGCCTGCGCCAGAGTAATCAAACTTCTGTTTACAGTTATAGCATGTCCCAGTGTTTACAGTTTAGCTTAACTTTTTTTGAACTTGTTCGCAGTTGTTGACCAAATCAGTTTATACATTTCTTGTTGAAATACAGGGGGCGTCCATGTTGCAGCTGCGCTGCCTGCCTTGCGAGAGGGCGTACTTAACTTTCTTGCGATCGTCAGAGACCGCTTTTTGTCACGACCGCCTGACAAAATTTCAGGCAACACTGACTGTTTCAGTCAATCATTATTGGATGATTTCATTTTTCCAACACGAGCTTGAGTAGAATAAACCAGCTTGTTGTGAGCCCCCCCCCCTAAAAAAAATCGGAATAGCAGTCTACAATCCCATTCAGACACATAATTTAAAAGAACTTTTATCCTATTCTGAAAGTTTTTAATGTTAAAAATTGATAGTTATAAATGGACAAACACTGAATTTGAGTGTGTCGTTCGAGCGCAATGATCCATCCCAGGGGTGAAATTGAGGAAAAAAGAAGGGGAAAAACACGAACTAATTGTTTTTCGGCAGAACGTTTGAAGGTGGCCGAGGGTCCCATGTACACGTTTTTATTTGCCTTTTTAGGTACATGTAATATCACCTTTACGGTAAAACCTCAGGGATTCCAGATTTCAAAAGGGATTCTTTAAAAGTTCCTGAAATCAGGAACTAGTAGGGGCCTAATCCTGAAATAAGGCTAAATCCTAAAATCAAGAAAAATCCTGAAAAATCTCACACTTGCCATCCTCGACACGGATCTACTATGTATTAGCATGGTAATAAAGCTAAGAAATTTCCTTCACCTTGTGCCGAGATCCAGTGAGCATGAGATGGATGGCTCCGTTATTATCGTACAAAGAAAAAAAATATTGGCTATGTATAAGATTCAGAGAGGTGCTGCAAAATAATTATTGTTCTACTTGAACACCAAAGCATCGTAAAGAAAAGTATGAGTTAGCATGAGCTATATTAAGGCTTACAGGTCTATGATTTGTATCCAGAGAAACCGCCTTCTGATAGATGGTGAATCTCATCCCCTGTCAGAACAGGATCAAAGATACAGATACACAAGGCTTCTTCGTCATAGACTTTGACCACGTGACAGTCATGCATATTCATGAGGTAATTGGTGCCGTTCGCGCCATCCGTTTTCGTAGTGGCGTGAACCCAATCCCCACTGGTATCCTGCCACTCGTAGGTTACTTTCCCTGCTATGTAGTACGCACCCTCGATGTGATTCATATAGCACATCCGGGAACATGTCTTCGGATACACCCAGGTGTTGTGAATACCCAGAGGGAAGCCATCTTGTTTGATGAGATATCGCCGGCTGTGGCCTTTTCCCCAGTCGATATCCCTGTCAGTCCCAACCACCTCTGACAGACTTCGCACCACTGCAAGCGATCGGTAGACCACCTGGGCGTCTGGATAGTAGACTACGAACAGACGCATGCCGCCCTCTGCTGACACTGTCAACTCATAGGTGACGTCCGAAGAGAGCGCCACCACAGTGTCAGGGAAAACTTCCCGTTGGTTTTGACTGCCAGCCTCGACGCATTTCCCCTTCCCGCTAATGCAGTAATAGATGTGGACGCTTTGCTCGCTGTCTGGGGATCTCAGCGCAACGGTAGTCTCGGCCGGGATGCGCGCTTCATATGACGTGAACTTGGCATAGTCCTTGTCATTGGTGAGTTGGACGCCGGTGAGGGCGCTATTTGGTAGAGTTATTATGGGTAGATCGGCAGCATAGCTGACTTTCATGATGTAACCTGAAAGATGTAAGATGAAAGCAAAAAGGTTTCATAAATGAGGAAAATAAAAATGCATTTCCCCTGTTTTTAATTACTGCAATTCTTACTTTACCAAAAGAAAGGCTCCCTCTAATTGGTTCCCCGTCCCCATCCGTCACCATTTATAAAACAATACAATACAATACAAAGGTACATGTATATGAAGTATGTATGACTGTGTTACCACAGTTGGGGAAATGCCCCTACTATAGTTGGGATCTTCCCGATGCTCCCCAATACCGATGTTCCCCACTACCGATGTTCCCCCAAATCCTTAGAGTTAGGGTTAGGGTTATATTGGTAGGGATTTCAGGGGAAATCGGTATTGGGGAACATCAGTATTGGAAAACATATAGGTATGCACCCCTATAGTCTGGTCGTACGTTGCTATTTTGGGGATGTAATAGTGGAACGAAATGGAACAAAGTTACGACTCTTTAACTTCTCTCATGACAGAAAATGTTCACTGTATAGGTATATATGAGTTAGACGTCCATGAAACTCGTTCAGCCTCTAATTGAAATGAAAGTCTTCAAAAATCCGACTCGTCTTGATGACTTCGAAACCATACAAAACTCTTGCCTTAAAAGTCAACCAAAAGTAACGCAGACCTGTTGAAATTGTAGTGCGTATATACATCATGCAGTTTCATGAATATGTCGAATTCGTTTCTGCACTTTCTTTATCCCAAGTGCATTGTCCACACGAACGGGTACAAAGTTTAACCTCGTGTTTATACTTATTAAAATTACAGTTGTTTAGTTTTTAAAATACGCTTTTGATCAGCACGCGGCATTGGTCATTTTCAGTATAATTCGCAGACAGTGACAGATGCATGGAACAGAATCACCATGCATGTAATATACATGTAATAATTACACATGTATATTGTTGTAGCTGTACACCATTACGAGGGTCCGCTCAAATAAGGACGCCAAGGCAACCAAAACAGGAGTCCGGCTTGTTCTCATGAACTTGTTATACTGTTCTTTCACAACGACTTTACAATATTTCTTGTTTATGACATCAACATAAAAGGCTCACAAAACTAGGGTTGAACTATAATGAATAAGATACAATTTCTACAAGCTGCAAGTCTAAGTTTATAAAGTAAAGTTCCAAATAGTAAATTCCAACTGCTACAACTTAAGTTCTTCATTTCAAGTGCAAGGTTTTTAAGAAGTCTAGGGCCTAATATAGTTTAAAAGTTCCAAATACTCAACGTTTTAAAGAACTCTATAAAGTTACAGTTTCCCGAACGCCAAGTCAGTGTACGACTGTGTGGACTCCGCTTTCCCGATTACACCTAATATATGTACAGCATTTGAGGCGAAGATCGACTTGATGGGCTTTTAAAAAGAACTTTTGCAAATGGGAAAGACACTTTGGAAAAATCCAATCAGTTTCAATATGCTTCATGAATTTCTCAATAAAAGAGCACATTTTTAACAGTATTTAATTACTATTATTTTTTTGGTGTGGTCGTGGTGGTAGGGGGGGGGGAGTGGCTGGATGAGGGGGGGGGGGTTGCCAGACAGAAGATATATCAGAATGGCGCAATAAGACCGACAGCGGGCGCAATAATTTTGATTAGGGTTTCAAAAATTTCTACGCGTCCGAGTCGTTAATTTGCATAAAAAGTGCCCCCACAATTTTTTGTAAAAAACGAGACCGTCTCGTTTAAAAATCGGTGGAATCGTGCGGATATAGCCGAGGATCATCTTCCTAGCTTTTGGGCTATTATCTCAGAGCAGATTTGATAAATTTAGGGTCCAAAAATGGGTCCTATTTGCAGGAGAAAATGTAGGGATGCCACTGGTAACTTTGGCAGTATGCAGGCTCAGCATTACCGGCAGGCTTCAAGCCGGTTGATGGGCTTTTAAAAAGAACTTTTGCAAATGGGAAAGACACTTTGGAAAAATCCAATCAGTTTCAATATGCTTCATGAATTTCTCAATAAAAGAGCACATTTTTAACAGTATTTAATTACTATTATTTTTTTGGTGTGGTCGTGGTGGTAGGGGGGGGGGGAGTGGCTGGATGAGGGGGGGGGGGTTGCCAGACAGAAGATATATCAGAATGGCGCAATAAGACCGACAGCGGGCGCAATAATTTTGATTAGGGTTTCAAAAATTTCTACGCGTCCGAGTCGTTAATTTGCATAAAAAGTGCCCCCACAATTTTTTGTAAAAAACGAGACCGTCTCGTTTAAAAATCGGTGGAATCGTGCGGATATAGCCGAGGATCATCTTCCTAGCTTTTGGGCTATTATCTCAGAGCAGATTTGATAAATTTAGGGTCCAAAAATGGGTCCTATTTGCAGGAGAAAATGTAGGGATGCCACTGGTAACTTTGGCAGTATGCAGGCTCAGCATTACCGGCAGGCTTCAAGCCATTACGGACACACTCTCGCAAAATGTGGTCCGGGTGCTTTCTATACAAAAACCCCGTTGACTTGGGGTTTTGTATGTAAACCTTATCAGTCAGCCGATCACGCTCAATTGACTTAGGCCAAACCGCAGTCCCATCATAAGAAATAAGTTAACAATGTTATCCGGACCATTTTTCCCGAGAGTGTGTCTGTAATGGAAACGCAAGTGTACAACATACAACAGTCGCCATGATAAACCCAACATGAAACAGTAGTCGAGATATACATTAGATTTGCACGTGAATCTCACTGCCAATTCACCTCAAAACCACTCATTTTTAGTAACATACTATAAACTAAAACTTCGACCAGTAGTGGCAGTAATAGTGACACAATGAAATGAGAATGAACAGCAATTGCACAGTCCGGTCTTCATAAGTAAAATGGTTGGTTACATCGACTATACGATACTCACACGTTGGTGTACGTGTGTAGACTGGAATGGATGATTTTCGCGCGCACTGCATAGGCGCATGGCGGGCCGAGCGGTTTAAGTACACGTGTAATGTAACCATTGACCTGTACATTCGTAAAAGAAGTTGGGCGATGTGCCAATATACGGTGCCTCCTAAAAGACACTTCCTTACATTGTATTAAAAAAAAAATCAAGTATCACATTCAGACACAAGTTAAAAGGACTTTTATCTTGTATCATAATGACCGTTTTTAATGTTAAAAAATCGATAGTGATGAATGGACAAACAATGGGTTTGTCGTTCGAGTGCCACGCCCCACCCTAGGGGTTAGATTGAGTAAAAATGAAAAAGAAAATAAAAAATATTTAGCATTCGGCAGAATGTTTTAGGCCTAGGCTATAGGGGTTGTCGAGCGCCCGATAGCAAGGTCTATAGTATAATTATGTATACTTTATTATTTGCACAAGGGAGTCCTAATACCATACCCATTTCTTTTGTTCCATACAAACTTTAAAGGTACATGTAAAAACACTTTTACGTTAAAACCTCAGGTATTCCAGCTTTCAAAAGGGATTCTTTAAAAAAAAAATGCTGAAGCGCAAATTACCGTTTTGTGTGCCTCTTTCAGTTCTGAAATCGACGTTTGGAGAGAGTTCTATACTGACGGGAAACTCGTCAGATCCTTACACATCAATTACACCGTGGAGGCTGCCATGCATGTTTGGACCAATCAACAGCTTTGGACACTTTTCTGTAAATTTGCATACTGCAAAGATGTATCAGACGTTCGTCAAAAGGTTGCTTTACAGTCATGATTCTATGAAAGCCTGGACAGATTTAAATTATAGCTTTAAAAATCATCATTATTGGTTTGAAAATTGGGCAAATGTAGTAACCATTATTCACAAATACGCAAGACAGTTAACCCATTCCTATTGGTTGAGAGACCGTCACGTGTCCGGTTTTAAACGGTTGATAAAGACCGGCTGGCTGGTCTTAAACACTTTTCCAGTGTCACATGAAATTTAGATTCCTTTGAAAGGCAGGGCCTTTTAGTCACCGTTTTATTGTTTGAACGTTCACAATGCACACACGTTTGTTTATGGTGTAAATCGAGGACACACACGTGCAACATCATCGACGAGTCGAGGGCAGAAACCGAATCGAGGACTCCTCGGTTGGAAAACGTGTACAAAACCAATGAGAGCTGTTGCGAAAAAGTACAAAACAAAGGAAACGGGAAGAGGAACAAAAGAAAATCCTCGATTTTCACCATAAACAAACGTGCTTGTACGTACGTAGGCATGCGCAATACTACCAGTGAGTCAGTATCTTCGTAGTGCTAAATTTACACTACACACCGGCACAGCTGCGTTCTGCTCGACATCGTGCATTACGCGCAACGCGTGCGCCAATCTCCATATAAGGATTTGCTTATATACGACATGGACACTACCTTAATATAGCTACCGCGGTATTTCGAAAAAATGAACTTTTATAATGACCAGATCATAGTATCTTTCGGAAAGAATTGAACTATCCGGACATAAGTTTTATTTTGACGTAAATTTGGAACCAACAAAACTTTGGAACCACGTACAAAGTATTTAAAAAAAAATCAACTTGAAATATAGTGAAGCAAACGCCCTTTTTCGCACTTTATGTGACAGTTAATTTGTGGCCTCAAAACCGGTGCATCCATCCTTATATAATAATTATAATAGGCAAGTTTACAAGCCACTTAGAAACTTTCCCTTCAACAGAAATGTCCATCAATAATGTTCCCGAGTTCTGCGCTATTCGGTCTCCGTCTAGACCGTATAGAGAAAAAAAATTACAAGAAGCCGAAAAACACCGATGTTTTAGCCTTTATTATAACAAGATCAGAGCATTTGGGGGAAAGAATTGTACTATCAAGACGCAATTTAGTTTTGACATAAATTTGGAGCCACCTAGAATAAAAAGAAAAAATCAACTCAACATTGTGAAGCACTGCACTTTATCGCACTCTGTGGGACATGTTAATTTGTGGCCTCAAAACCGGTGTATCCATCCACGGTCAGGATCTGTTTTTCCTTTCCCGAGAGGACAGGGTACAAGATGCAGATACAGTCAGAAATGTTCTCATGATTCTCCAGTATATGGCTGTCGTGCTCATTCAGAAGAAAGTTGGTTCCATTCTCTGTATCAATTCTCGAGCTCTGGTTTACCCAAGCGCCGCTGGTATCCTGCCATTTGTAGGTCACACTCCCTGACGTGTAGTACACGCTCTCTATGTGGTGCTGATGGGCCAGTTTAGATGACGTCATTGGGTTCAATCTCGTCTTGTGAATACCCAGGGGAAAGCCATCTGGTTGCAGCAGGTACTGCCAGCTGTGCCCGTTCCCCCAGTCGACGTCTCTTTCGCTGCCGTCTATCTCTGACAGGCTTCGCACCACTGCCAGCGAGCGGTAGGCCAACTCGACGTCTGGATAGTAGACTACGAAGACCCGCATGGCGCCCTCTTCTGACACCGTCAGCTCATAGGTCACATCAGATGACAGCGCCACCACAGTGTCCGGGTAGACGTCACGCTGGCCTCCATCCGCAGTCGCCTGACACCTCCCCCTTCCACTGATGCAGTAATAAAAGTGCAGGCTACTCTGGCCGTCCGGCGATCTTAGACAAACGGTACTCTTGGCAGGGACTCGCGCTTCAAAACTTGTGAAATCGCTGTAATCTTTCTCACTGGTTAGCTGAACACCGCTGAGGGCGCTGTTGGGAAGAGCCATTTCGGGGAGCTCGACAGAATGCGTGATCAACATGTTGAAAGTTAAGCTGCAGGCACAAAAAAACATTGACGAGTTTATATGTTCGTTCTTCGGATTGAAAGGAATGAAATATTGCCTTAATACATAACCTTTGCATGGCTAATATAGGCTACTTCCTCATAATTTCATGATTCCAAAATTATTTTATTAAATACAAGTTCAAAGACCATGGAATTGCATCGAACGGTTCGAGTGTCCCGGTGTTCGTTCCGCCGTCAGCACTGAAATAAAACTGTGAAGAAATAACTCACCTTTAACATGCGTGTATAGTCTATACATAAAGCTGTATACTTCATACTAGATGACCGAATGTTAACACAGACTTATGCTGACCTGATGATACTGTTGACGAACTTTGTACCATCATGTGACGAACCGATCTGGATCAAAGTTCACTTCTCAGAATATAGCTTATAAAATTGGCCAGCTGAAATATGAATTTCTGTACTAAGCGATATTTTGTCAATATACATGCAGGTAGTCTAGCTTAGGGTGAGGGGCGTCGTCAGGGGGACCCCCCCCCCCCCGCCAATCCGGGGTTCCTTGCGAGCCCTCCCGCGGCCCCACCGGTGCCCCTGTTCTTAATTTTGGAAAGGCAAAATATAAGTTTTGTTTATAATTGAAAACCCACTAATTGCCCCATTAAGTAACTCTCTTTGGAAAAAAAAAAAATGCGGTCCGCATGATGAATGTACCCCTTGCAAATTAGTCCCCAGTGAGGCCTTCGTTTTTGCCCGACTCGACTCGACTGGGAATAATGTGGCTCATTTTGTTTGGATCTAATTCAGTTTAGATTTGCCTTGTTTTCAGTGTTTCATACCGCAGTCATGCTATTTATGTCCTGACCAATGAGGCACTTATACTGGTTGGTGAGGTTTTGTTGTAGAAAATTAGAGACATGTAAAGATGTTGCTGATAATGGTTACGGTATGTACATATACATTGCGTGTTGACTATAGCTGTCATAGACATGACTTGTAGTATCAACAAGGAAACACACAGTTTAGAGAATTGACCTCTGTGAATTTGTACTCAACTGCAGATTTTATCTTAAAAAAACACAATTTTTGTTCACAATTTAAAACCCTCCATGCATGCGCAGCAAAGCCTCGAGAACGGCTATGCAAATACCGAGGACGAAAGTGAAAGCGCAGCGGTGTAGGCACATTTTAAAGGACTTCAGTTAAAAAAAAACCAATCTGGTACATTAAACCATATACAAAATTTAAGACAAAAAATCTAGTAGCCACAGTCAAAACCTGTCCTGAAAGTCAAAAGATAAAAGCAAAAGCGTTCACCAATGAGTGAAAATAAATGCATTTCCCCCGTATTTTAACGATTGCAAAACTTACTTTAATTAATGTATCAGACTCTGCAGAAGCAGAAGAGCAACAGAAAGAAACTGTGACACGGTTAAGGAAAGGAATACGGTCACGAACCCTGACAAGAAGAGCACTGTTAATACTGTAACCAGGTCGGGTTTCAGTACTTACTTTTACCCGACAGGTTCCTTACTCCAGCATTCATTTCATAACTTCTTAACTTCGTGTTTGTGTCATTTTACATGTGAGCAGCCATTGCGATCATGCTTTTTGCCTAGCGCCCTCTCGCGGCCAACTAAACTTTTGTTTTACAGCGCGCGCCACCTAGAATTTTGCCCACTACTTTTTAAACTATGCAATGGGCGTAGCGAACAGGCGAGTTTTGCATTCCACCGCGCTTTGTTTAAGAGAAATAGCTGACATTCCGGGCGTTTCGGTTAGTTTTCTTGTAAGGCTAGCTGCGAAATAACTTTGATTTCGATCCAACACCTTGTTGCGTTCAAACCATCATTTTGCGAGCTCTTACACTCTCCACTTGTATCTGCAAATTTTGAGTGAGGCTCCCTGATAGCAGTAACATATTTTAGTCTATTTTAACTGCTGATCTTCGATTTTGACATCGGACACGGAGAAGGCATGAACGTAGACCATCCCAAGTGGTGAGTGAATCCCTTGTCTGATATTTCACTTTTTATGCCTAAAACCATTTTATGCCTAAAACCTTTTTATGCCTGAATCTTTTTATGCCATCATTTATGCAACATTCTGGTCTTTTGTATGCTTTGTTTATTGCCATTTAAATAACTCTTCTGTTTGGGCAACAGTCATTTTACGCCACAGTTTGTTCCTTTACTGATGCATGTATAAAAAAGTGTTTTGATTTTCAAATAAGGAAACCAGTTTTTCCCAAATTTCTTTGAATTAAATATCGTTAATAATGTATGTGGATATGGAAGTTATTCCCATAATTCATTAGTCATTTATTGTTTTTATGCATTTCAGATACTATCCTTCGAGCAACTTCATTAGCCTATTTTCCCTTTTTGACTGTCGTTTTTATATACCCAACAAAGTGTCGTTTGATATAACCAAAGTTTATATATATACTGTAATTCTTTTGTAAATACCTAATAATTTGTATATATATTGTCTCATATTTGTGCTGTAAATAAAACATTTGATATTATTGAGACAAACAGAAAACTTCGCTCCACCCAAATTATTTTTTAGTGGAACCACTCGGTTGTAAGGCGAGTGCCACATTTTAAAACTAATAAATCCCACTCTCCCCGGTTACAATACATTACATGAATTTTAGGTCCCAAGTCTTTGGCTTTCTTTGTTTTCCATTATTGTTAATACAAGGTACCTGATATAACGATGTGATTAATAAAGTCCCCAGGACCTTGTTATAAAGGTGCTCGACAGTATATAGTTCTGTATGCCCAACTCTATGTGTTGCCACAGTTGGGAATGCCCCAACTTTAGTTGGGTCGCACAGTTGCTATACTTGGATGTAACAGTGGAACGGAACATAAGAACGAGGCAAGTTAGAAGTTCAATTTATGCACCAAATGTTACAACTCAGAGCTCGTCTTTCATGACTGAAATTTCCACTGTATATGCGAGTCAGACGTCCATGACGCATGTTTATTAGTAGCCGAGCTCCGATCCTTCAGCCTCTAATTGAAATGAAAGTGTTCAACTCACCTTAATGACCTCAAAACTCTTGCATTAAAAGTCATTCAAAAGTAACGCAGACCTGCTGAATGTATGGGGCGTGTATCATGCAGTATTATGACCGCGTTAAATTCATTCCTACCCTTTCCTTATCTTTTACTATTGAAAAAGTGAACAGTCCTCATGAACGGGTACAAAGTTTAACCTCGTGACTAAACATTACTACAGATACTGAGTTTTTAAAACATGCTCTTACCGTCACCACGAAGTGACTTAACCCCCGCAAAGTGGAAAATGTGTGTTTCAAGATACAAGCGATTTAAGTTGACGATGTTTTGAAACGGTGATCTGAATATCGTTTTGGCCTCAACATTCATATTTTGTTGCATTTTCTGAAAGCTTGGATCTTGAATGACACGTCAGTAATGTATGATTTTTTTTATTGAACAATAATGAGTTATCAAACTAATTGACCATAAGTACACTTGTCTTGACATTTCGTGTAATTTCAAAAATCCGATAACTCTGTGTTCGAGTTTTCACGAAGTGACGCTAACCATGTGTATTAGCTAAACGGTTAGCGCTACTTCGTGAAATGCCAGAAATGAGTCGCGCATTAACAAGTGACATTTTGTGGTACTTCGTGAAAACTTTTATTTTACTTTGACGGTTTTTAAGATTGAAATTCACAGTTGAATGGGCACACATTGAATTTGGATGTGTCGTTCGACGGCGCCGACACATCCTCGACAATGACCTACTCTGTGTTCGAGTTTTCACGAAGTGACGCTAACCATGTGTATTAGCTAATAGGTTAGCGCTACTTCGTGAAATGCCAGAGGTGAGTCGCACATAACACGTGACATTTTGTGGTACTTCGTGAAAACGCAAAACCCGTTTTTGACGCGTAGTGTGCAGGCAGTTTACACGCGAAAGAATAGTATAGTACACTTCGTGAAAACGCATTTTCCGATTTTGATCCATTAAGTTACAAAGGTTAATTAATGTTCATTAATATATTGACAAAACCAATTAACTCTGTGTATAGTAACTCCTTGAGGTGATAGATTATGTGTAATTAATCACAGATTAGGGAAAAAATCGGAATCGCAAATATCGATTTTTCGATGTAAGTGTCACTTCGTGGTGACGGTGATGATAATTATCAACTCTCATTTTTTATCACTACCCATCTTTCGCAGACTATATAAAAAATTAATGACGGATGGAACAGAATTTTACAAAATCGTATAAATTCCCAAGTATTGAAATGTGCTTTCTGCGTCCATGCTTTCTAGCGACGACAAACATGAGAGAAACAAACCATGCATGGTTGTGATTACATTTTCTAAAAATGGTTTAATTCTGTATATAGGGGCCTACTTGATACATTCATTATCAGCCAAAGAAAAATGAGACTTGAATAAAGGAAAATAGAAGGAGTACAGTTGACCCTTTTCCTGCTAGATTTCCCGCATGCTTGTGACGAAAGTCTTGAAATTTGAATTATCAAATATGAAATAATTATTATGAAATCGATATATAATAATACAAAATTATCAAATTTCACATTCAGACCTATAAATAGTTAGGATTTCTGTCAGAACACTCTGATATCTAACCATAAAAGAACTTTTATTTTACTTTGACGGTTTTTAAGATTGAAATTCACAGTTGAATGGGCACACATTCACTTCGCGCCGAGTTCCTAGTGAGATGACCGGGAGGATTTCTCCACAGACCTTACAAGGTAAAATCCTGGCTCTGTGTAGGATTAAAGAGGTGATGAAAATTGCTCTGTTTGAACACCAAATCGTCGTAGAGAAAAAGATGTTACCTTTGGCTATCGTTATAGTAGGGCCTTGGTCTATTAAAGGCTAATTATTGTATTCCGCTGGCTACTGATGTTGTTGGTTCCTGATCCAGTTTCAAGACTTGTATCCATAGTTACCGCCTTCTGTTTGTTGGTGATTCTCGACATCTGTCAGAACTGGATTAAAGATACAGATGCAAAAGGCATCTTCGTCATGGACTTTGACCACGTGACAGTCATGAATATTCATGAGGTAATTGGTGCCGTTCTCGCCGTCTGATATCGTAGTGGCGTAAAATGACAAAACTGTTTGGACTCCAGTACATTTTCAATGGGCCGATTTCGCTTTAATTTTGCCTTCAGGTTTATTTATGCGCATGTGTATCGTGTATGAATTTGAATTTATAGTGAACTGGTCTATGCAGATTGTGGGCAATTTCGCCTGTATTAAATCTGAGCAACAGCAGACTATATGATTTCTTGAAGCCTACTGTTGTCAGAGTTTTGTGCCATTTCAAATGTTATTAAGATGCTTCTTCTCGAAACTTAATGAAAACCACAAGTACCGAAAGTATGTTTGCACTGCACTATTAGTCAGTGGGCTTGCGGGAGCCCATATGCATTTTCGGGTACATTCTTTGAAAATCTCAGGATCACTAATGGATACATCAGGAAGTTCAAAACCAGTCTTGGTGCCATTTTTTTCTGACCCTTTTGTGAGCGGGGCATGACTTCAAAAAGTAGGGGGCTCGCCCACCCCCCCCCCCCAAAAAAAATGATTCAGATAATTTTTCCTTTCTTTTTCGCATAAAGACAGCCAACCCAAGTGCTACATCACAAGAGAAAAAAATCCAAAATGTTGCCTCTTTTGGAGGTGGGCCACGTTTTAGTTAAGTAGGGGAAAACTACCGTTAACAGAAAATCGAGCTGTAATGGGCAATCTTGGCGTTATTGGTCTCTTTCCTTTATTCTGGTTGGGAATATTCTTACTGCTTAGTACTGTATACCACCACATCTGAAAGTGATTATGTTACAATAGTTCATGTAATTAACGGTTATCGTTTAATTAAAGAAAACATATATTAAAACCGCTTTTAGTGATAGTTTTCCTCCGATCAACTTTGTTTCACAGGGTATTTTAGTACCAGTCACTTCTTCTCTTTAAGCAAGGTTTTTCTCATCAAGTCAGTAGGTTCGTTTCCGGGCAATTACCATTGTTCCTATGTCCTTTCATTTGAATAATTATACAATGTATAAGCTGACTTATCGTTTACAGATTTATGGTTAACGAAATGATTGTCAGTGACACGCTATTTGTTTGTTTTTGAATTTAAAGGGAAGATACAACATTTGCAAACATCACAAAACGAAATGATCAAATTATCATGGTAAACGTTACTGGATTGATAGGGAATGATAGTCTAAAGCATCCTGTAAAATCGTGGCTCCTGGTGTGCTGGCATGTTCAAGAAAAATGGATTTTTCAAATGCTGGTCGGCCGACCAGCGTTGGAGAAAACTGGCTTTTTGTTCAGAAACTGCTCCTGCATTTTCATAATTAGGTATTCCACGTTTACGGTTTTTTTTACAATTTATTTCACACCTGTGAAGGGCTAGGGGTACAAGCCTGCTAGACTGATTCTCTGACCTTACAAATCCCAAAAGTCTATAAATTGCTCCGTTTCATCTTAAGGGGGTCGGGGTATCAGATTTCAAGAATATGATTGATTTTCTTAGTTTTTCCAACATCTACGAGCCCAAAATGTCAAACAAGTCATTTTAACAATATTTGCTATGTTATACTAATCATCCAAATCCATTTATTGACTGAAAATTGCAGCAAAATCAATTGTTGTACATTCCTTTTAAAGATTTACTGTCCACCCCTTCAGGCTTCATAACCAGAGAACCCATCCTCCGTAAACTTGTGATTTTCATTTCCCTTCAGAACGGGATCAAAGATGCAAATACAGTAAGCATCTTTGTCGTGGTTCTGTAAAACGTGACAATCATGCATATTCATTAAGTAGTTGGTGCCGTTCTCGCCATCCGTTTTCGTAGTCGCTTGAACCCACTCGCCACTGGTATCCTGCCACTGTAAGGTTGTTTTTCCTGCTATGTAGTACACGTCCTCGATGTGATTTATATAGCTCAATCGGACAGATGTCTTCGGATAAACCCAGACGTTGTGAATACCCAGAGGGAAGCCATCTTGTTTGATGAGATATCGCCGGCTGTGGCCGCCTCCCCAGTCGATATCTCTATCATTGCCAACAACCTCTGACAGACTTCGCACCAATGCAAGCGATCGGTAGACCACCTGGGCGTCTGGGTAGTAGACTACGAACAGACGCATGCCGCCCTCTGCTGACACTGTCAACTCATAGGTCAAGTCCGAAGAGAGCGCCACCACAGTGTCAGGGCAAACCTCCCCTTGGTTTTGACTGCCAGCCTCGACGCATTTCCCCTTCCCGCTAATGCAGTAATAGATGTGGACGCTTTGCTCGCTGTCTGGGGATCTCAGCGCAACGGTAGTCTCGGCCGGGATGCGCGCTTCATATGACGTGAACTTGGCATAGTCCTTGTCATTGGTGAGTTGGACGCCAGTGAGGGCGCTATTTGGAAGAGAGATTATGGGTAGATCGGCAGAATGGCTGACTTTCATGATGTATCCTTAAAGTCAAAAGATAAAAGCAAAAGCGTTCATCAATGAGCGAAAATAAATGCATTTCCCCCGTATTTTAACGATTGCAAAACTTACTTTAATGTATCAGACTCTGCAGAAGCAGAAGAACAACA
Source organism: Patiria pectinifera (assembly GCA_029964075.1). Taxonomy (NCBI): domain Eukaryota; kingdom Metazoa; phylum Echinodermata; class Asteroidea; order Valvatida; family Asterinidae; genus Patiria; species Patiria pectinifera. The sequence continues at coordinate 29,588,448 of CM057149.1, read as the reverse complement.
GAAACTGTGACACGGATAAGGAAAGGAATACGGTCACGAACCCTGATAAGACGAGCACTGTTAATACATTACATGAATTTTAGGTCCCAAGTCTTTGGCTTTCTTTGTTTTCCATTACTGTTAATACAAGGTACCTGATATAACAATGTGATTAATAAAGTCCCCAGGACTTTGTTATAAAGGTGCTCGACAGTATATAGTTCTATATGCCCAGCTCTATGTGTCGCCACAGTTGGGAATGCCCCAACTTTAGTTGGGTCGCGCAGTTGCTATAATAGTTGGATGTAACAGTGGAACGGAACATATGAGCGAGAGATAAGGCAAGTTAGAAGTTCAATTTATGCACCAAATGTTACAACTCTGAGCTCGTCTGTCATGACTGAAATTTCCACTATCTATGCGAGTCAGACGTCCATGACGCATGTTTATTAGTAGCCGAGCTCCGATCCTTCAGCCTCCAATTGAAATGAAAGTGTTCAACTCACCTTAATGACCTCAAAACTCTTGCATTAAAAGTTATCCAAAGGCAACGCAGACCTGCTGAATGTATAGTGCGTATATCATGCAGTATTATGAACGTCTTTGAATTCGTTTCTGCCCTTTCGTTATCTTTAACAAGTGTACAGTCCACACGGACGGGTACAAAGTTTAACCTCGTGACTAGACATAATTACAGATACTGCTTCTTTTTTTTTACATGCTTTTAAACAGCTCTCAATCTTTATCACTTGCTATCTTTCGCAGACTAAATGACAGATGGAACAGAATTATACAAATCGTGTAAATTCCTAAGTACATTGAAATGTGCTTTCTACCTCCATGCTTTATAGCGACGACAAACATGAAACAAACAAACAAACCATGCATGGTTGTGATTACATTTTTAAAACAATCCTTCAATTCCATGTACGCCTTCTTGATACATTCATTATCAGCCACAGAAGAAGAAGCCCACGAATAGAGGCAAGTAGAAGAAGCACAGTTGACCCTTTTCCTGCTAGATTTCCCGCATGCTTATGACGAAAGTCTTGAAATTTGAAATATCAAATATGAAATAATTATTATTAAATTTATATAATTATATAAAATTATCAAATTTCACAGTCGGGCCTAATTAGTTATGATTTCTTTCAGAACACACGATGAACTACTAATAAAAGAACTTTCATATTAACCTTCAAATCTCAACTCTCATATTACTTTGACGGTTTTTAAGATTGAAATAAAATTGACAGTTAAATGGGCACAGTGAATTTGGATGTGTCGTTCGATGATCCGACACAGCCTCGACAATGAACTACTAAGCGCCAAATTCCATTCACTTCGTGCCGAGCCAGCTAGTGAGATGGCCGGGAGGATAACAAGGCAAAATCCTGGCTCTGTATAGGATTCAAGAGATGCTGCAAATTGCTCTTTTTGAACACCAAATCGTCGCGAAGCAAAATATGTTACCTTTGGCTATCGTTATGTTAGGGTCTAGGTCTTTTATTTTAGGCTAATTATTGCATTCCGCTAGCTACTGATGTTGTTGGTTCCTGATCCAGTTTCATGACTTGTATCCGGAGTAACCGCCTTCTGTTTGTTGGTGATTCTCTTCCCCTGTCAGAACAGGATCAAAGATACAGATGCAGAAGGCATCTTCGTCATGGACTTTGACCACGTGACAGTCATGAATATTCATGAGGTAATTGGTGCCGTTCTCGCCGTCTGTTTTCGTCGTGGCGTAAACCCACTCGCCACTGGTATCCTGCCACTGGTAGGTTGCCTTCCCTGCTATGTAGTACGCACCCTCGATGTGATTCATATAGCCCAATCGGGAAGATGTCTTCGGATAAGCCCAGGTGTTATGAATACCCAGAGGGAAGCCATCTTGTTTGATGAGATATCGCCGGCTGTGGCCTTTTCCCCAGTCGATATCCCTGTCAGTGCCAACCACCTCTGACAGACTTCGCACCACTGCAAGCGATCGGTAGGCCACCTGGGCGTCTGGATAGTAGACTACGAACAGACGCATGCCGCCCTCTGCTGACACTGTCAACTCATAGGTCAAGTCCGAAGAGAGCGCCACCACAGTGTCAGGGCAAACTTCCCGTTGGTTTTGACCGCCAGCCTCGACGCATTTCCCCTTCCCGCTAATGCAGTAATAGATGTGGACGCTTTGCTCGCTGTCTGGGGATCTCAGCGCAACGGTAGTCTCGGCCGGGATGCGCGCTTCATATGACGTGAACTTGGCATAGTCCTTGTCATTGGTGAGCTGGACGCCGGTGAGGGCGCTATTTGGAAGAGTTATTAGGGGTAGATCGGCAGAATGGCTGACTTTCATGATGACTTCACAGTCACACTGCCCCTGCAAGATGGAGCCGACATTATAACTGTGATTCTGTTTACTTCTTTGTAAGTAACCTGCTGATACCTGCCTAAATGAATGAAATTGATTTTTACTACGTAATACGCCTTACACTGTGAAATTGAAATTGTAACTGCTTAAACAATTAACCAACAAACTCAGAAGTATCGCAGAAAAACCGAAAAGATTTCAGCCAATGTTGAGGATTAGGTTGCCAGTGGGGCGTTGTCAGGCCTGGTCAGGCCGATATCAACTAACCAAACTTACCCGTCACCATAGCCAATTTGACACCATCAAGAAAGAGAAAATATAATTAATTAAGTTGTATATGAACCTATATACTTACCACTTCGAATTCAGATCTTTGTCCCTGCTGCAAGACACTACAGATTTGTCCAAAACTATAGTCTACATTGTATGCATAAAACAGGTCTGGGTAGCTGGTTGCCCTATGAAAATTATGGCCGGCAGAGGTAAGGGTTTAACTTCATCCTTGCAACGTTATAAGTATTGACATTTGTGATAAGTACTTAAACAAATAGGTATAGGCTCGTTGCCATAAAAAAAAAATGGTGGGGCCGCCTAGTAGGTGGATAGCCGCGCTTCACCCAATTCAATTCGGGTTTCTCCCACTTAATAGGGAACACGTTAAATTGGTATATATGTACTGAGTATAATCAGATGAAATTAATAAAAATATGAACAGTTTCTGAATGAGGCATGTGTTTCATTAATTTATAAAGGAGAGATCCCACGTGGATATGTATTTGCAGTCAATACAGTGTCAGAACGTTATGGGGTAAGACGTTGTTGTAAATACGCGATGACCAGCCTTGCGAGAGGGCGTTTTACCACAACGAACACGAACAGCCAGCAATCGGCCTTTACTACACCTCATATATATTCAACAGACAACCGCGGCATTTCATTCGTCCACTCCAGCAACTCAGTCGTGTGAAACTTTTTATTACAACACCTCTTTAATATTCATGATCAGATTGGAGCGCGTAATTGGCCGATTCCGCCGCGCTCCGGGAAGTAAAAACGAAACGATACGCTCCCAGGTGACGTCATCCCGGTGAGTATCCACTCGCTGCCGTGCGGTAGTTTTTTTTCTTCTGGTAGCACCAAAAATTCCCTCTGGAACCCGCCTCGTAGACTTGTAGTCTATGGCTTGTAGTCTTTACAGAACCAGTCTGTTGTTGTAATCCTTGTTATTACTGCAGTAAAAAAAAACACATTAAGGAGTGTTGGCACCAGACTATTTCATGTACTGTGACGAAGAACTTGAATTGTGCTGAATAAAGATGCAAAAATCTACGAAGGCCGTTATCGACAAGGCAGGGAGGGTACTAAAAAGACAGTAAGGCTGCTAAATATTTATGATGTGTAGTAAAACAACATGGTTTATGTCTGGAAAATAGTTCCCCTCAAACCATGCTGTATTGTATACTATCAGCCCGGGTCTTCGCCTCTGGAGATAGTCCCAATCATCCAACAACTCGAATGTATAATCGCGTATCTACCACATCACAACAACGCCTTGTCCCAAGACCATTGGAATATTCTGTGCACTTGCAGAAGAGAACGTTGCAGGGCGGATCCAGATCTGGATCAAGGGGGGGGGGGGTCGATCACTTCCCAGAAGGGGCTTAAGCAGGCATTTACTGTATTTTTTTTGCATTATTATCCTATTTTTGTGAACCAAGGGGTGGGATGTTTCACCCCAAATGACCCCCTAATCCCCGGCCCCCGTAGATCCGCCACATGGGAGCGTAGTTTCTGAGAGTTGATCGGGCACTACTGACACGGATACTCAATACTAAACTAAACTTGAAAGCTTTTTGATGCATAACATTTATTCACCGATTGCACTACATTTACCAAACTATTCTTCAACGGGAAATCTGACACAAGTCGGACAATTCTAGCGATATTTCTACATAATAGCACCGCAGCTTCCAATGCAATGCATATTACCCGATACTCAATTGATACAGTTCTAATATGATCGGGTCAAAAATTAAAGGGTCCATTAAATGAAGTTTGCTGAAAAACACATTTTGTGCTACTTTCTACTATTCTTAAATGTATGAAAATATTTGACATCCCTTTTTGGTTTATTTTATTCCAAAACGTATTTCTTTAAACATTTAAAATTTTCTATGTTTTTTTCGACAACTGAGGGCGCTTTTGTCATGATGTCATTTCAGAGAGACACTGTTCAGTTTAAGGGTTTTGTGTACAAATGTGAACCCAAAAATCTGCTCATTGGTAACATTTATGAGAAAGGTCTGCTCATTGGCTTACTGCCATGTACTAACACAACAACGAATCACCTAAGAAAAGAAAATTTGCAACAGCGAAATATCCACAATTCTGGCAACTTTTGTGCACAAACCAACTGCAACATTGAGGTCTCTGCCTGATGTGTATTATAACATCACGCTTTTGCTCATGAATATGGAAATTTGCATCAGCATAAAAACCAAAAAGGCACCAAAACACCCTTGAAAACGGCAACATGAAAATAGAAAAAAAAGGCTAAATGGGACACAAAGGTGATTTTCAAGAATTTCATTAAAAATTTACATTTCATGGGCCCTTTAACGCCTGGTTCATCTGCGTGTAACAAGATGCCGCCTTCACTGAAATGTGATTATCTAAGCACGCTCATACGTCACAGTGCCACATTCGTTATACGTTTGTGGACATTTTAAATAAATTTGACCTTTACGTCATAATTTCATAGATCGTGAGGCAAATGACGCTTTGGTCGTTCTCAGACTCCATGTGCCTTATTTACGAATCAGCTATATGGAATCGAATGTGAGGTAAAAATCTGAATTTTTGGAACTTGCGAAGGGCTAGGGAAATGAAAGCACGATAATTTCTAATTAATTCCAGTCAGCTTCAATGAATAATTTAAAATTTGAAATTAAACATTTCCTAATGTTTAAAGCCATATTTTAAAAAAAATTTACAGTAAAATAAGGCTGCATTGTGCCTGCATAAATAATCTGGCACCATCCCATTCAACAGTTAACAATTAATGAAATGCATTCAGGGAACTCGACAAAAATGGCCAACTAGTGAATAAGGCCCATATCTCAGCACGCTCATACGTCATCACGCGGGACACAGTGCCACATTCGTTATACGTTTGTGGACATTTTAAATAAAGTTGACCTTTACGTCATAATTTCATAGATCGTTAGGCAAATGACGCTTTAGTCGTTCTCAGACTCCATAATCCGCCATGAACGATATCGTGGCAGTGTTCAGACTTGGCCTGCATCATACAGGTTTGTTCATCGTTGCTGATTGCTACGCTTTCTGGTGCGTTTTAGCGCTGTGAGCAGACACTTCCTTTTATACGACTCCCACTCGACCTTGTTCTCTAGGTTTTTCTGCAGCTCCTGCTCGTCAGGGTAACATTGCTCCTGTAAGGTTAAAGGTCAGAGTTCATAGGTCAGATATCTTCTAGCTCTTCACAATTTAAAAAAAATCACTAGTACATACACCGCCAAGAGCAGAATAATAAGGCCAAAATAAAATAGTTCTGTTTCCGATTACATGGCATTTGAAAATAGGGTACCAATAGGTAGGTTGGAAAATATTTCGTTTATGGTAATTTTTTTGTGTACGATCCTTATGGAGGTGTCTGCGTGTAAAGTCAAGGGTAAAGGGTAGGGATGTTTTTCTATTTTTCCCCCTCATTCCCCCCCCCCCCAACAAAATTAGGGTAGGGGCTGTCAAAAAAAGGATAGTAAGGGTAACCGGAAGTGGAACTGTTATTTTTTTGGCCAAAGTGTTTGTGGAATCGTGGTATGATTCTTCGTATACATATCATAACATACTTATTAAGTTTCAAAGTTGGTAATTAAGGAAAATAATTAATCGTCATTTTCCTAAACGAACGCGGAGGCTTTTAGTACGTGCGCGCCATGCTGTTGAATCAGCCGTGGTCATTGAATAAACAATTGTTTGTTGTGCACTGTGAATTAAGAAGGTAATCCCCAATTACAGCAAACTTCGCGTGAACGGCGTGTTGGAATTTAATAAAATTGGTGTCGAAACGTGCGTAACTTGGTACTTGGTACTTGGTTGGTGGTCCTCCGAAATATTCCATCTAGGGAATTTAAACTGTAGGTGTGGCAAGGTCCTGTGGCCACTGCCAGAAACACCGGGGCGAACCCATTCTCTTAGCGACAAGTGTTACTGGGTTCTTTAACGTGCATTACACAACACACGGGACCTACGGCTTTACGTCCCATCCGAAGGACGAAGCAATAGTGGTAAAGTGCCTTGCTCAAGAGCACAAGCACCATGTTCCAAAGGCCAGGATTCGAACCCGTGTACTACGGCACACGAGTCGAACACCGTAACCATTGGACCACAGCATCCCTAAAGAGTTAATAAGAGTTCAAACAAACTAACCTCTCTTCGCAAGCGTGTCAGCATTCTGGGCGTGGCATGCTCGCGGTAGAACTTCTTCGACATGAGGATGCATTCTGCTCCATTACTGACAACGGAGAAACTCGGCTGAGCATCAAACAACATGTCGGATAGTCCCTTCGGAAAAATGTACAAACAAACAAAACTGTCACCCACACAAAGTGATCTTGTACATTTAAATCAGGGGAAATAAATATTCAAAATCGTTCTGCCGTGTGTTGTTTGGTTTAATTCTGTTGGGGTTTTTCTTAACCATTTTTTTTTCTCGAGGTAACCATTTCGTTTTGCTGCTGCTGCACGAAAGTTATAAACATCGTAAATAACATTCTGGATAAACATTTGCAACAAGATAGTTTTCTTACTATGGGATTAGAAAAGAGATAACGAATGCATGAATTAACTTACAAAGTATGATCCCTTGATCAAGGTTTGAACTTGTACCCATACTGCTTCAACGTCATCATCCTTTTCAAAAGGAAACAAAATAACAAATGAGGATTTTCTTTCAAAATTAATTTTTAAAGAAAATGTAGCAGGGTAGTACCAAGCAAAAAATTTGAATAGAGGTAAAATAGGGAATTTCGATATAGTTTTATTCCATACACCATTATGCTTGGTGTGGACATTTTTCTTCCACTTGAATTTGAGATGTTGACATGCACCTCTTTCTTGACGACTTCGTCGACAATTTCGGTTGCTACGGTCTTTCTCTGCCCCACTGGTTCTTGATGTCTTGCCTCTCGCTGGGAATCTGTGGTAGAAGGAGAAGAGAGTCACCTTAAAGCTCTTTTCAAGTGGTAACAATAATTACTGATCCCAATTGGAACAGGACAAGACATGAACGGGTAACACAAAATAAATTACTCTGCACGCGTTTTTGAAGAAGACTTTATAGTCCTTTTGGATATGTTCGGCACTGTGTCGTGATTTTAAACATGAGTTCATACCATTTTCGCTGAGTTTTAATCAGTTAATCTTCAACTGCGAAAATATTGTCTGGGTTAACAGCAAGTATTTTAAAAAGGCATACCACACCGGGTGGTGCTCTGGGTCATTCTATAAATTTTGAGGCCAAACTGTGACATTTTTCTGTCCCTGTGACCTTGGTTACTTATTAATTTGACAATCAAGTTATGACTTTAAAGGGAAGATACAACATTTGCAAACATCAAAAAACGAAATGATCAAATTATCACGAAATATCTTACTGGATTGTTAGGGAATGACAGTCTCAAGCATCCTGTAAAGTTGTGGCTCCTGGTATGCTAGCATTTTCAAGAAAAACTGTATTTTTCCAACGCTGGTCGGCCGACCAGCGTTGGAGGAAACTGGCTTTTTTTCCAAAAAGTGCTCCTAATTTTTCATATTGAGTTCGTCTGCATTTTCTTTGCAATTGATTACACACCTGTGAAGACTACAAGCCTGCTAGACTGATTCTATGATCTTACAATTCCCCAAAGTCTATAAATTGCTCCGTTTCATCTTAAAAGGGGTCAGGGAACCAGACTACAAGAATATGATTGGTTTTCTTGGTTTTTCCAGCATATACGAACCCAAAACGTGAAACAAGTCAGTGTAACAATATTTGCAATAACATACTAATCCTCCAAATCCATTTATTTCTGAAAATTGCAGCAAAAGCAAATGTTTTACATTCCCTGTAAATGATTTTTTAAACATTTGTTTGGTAGGTAATTGTTTGCTATTTATAATCACTCTTGGAGGACGAGTGCATTAGGAGTGCATTGGAATGATAAAATCACAGATGTCGGATGTAACAGGGACAGAAAAAAGGATCCATAATATATATAAAATGATCCATATGTGTTTTTCTTTGTATTGTTCTCTACTTTTTTGGGTAAGCATAAAATGCATCTAATTTTAAATGGATGCATATATTTTTCTAAGCATGCAAATTCTTTCACATTTTAATCACGAAATAAAAATTAGTCACAAATGCACTTACTCATTTCGTTCTCACTGTTGGTTGGTTGGCCTGATGTAGCCACATACGAGGGAAGTCTCGATAAATGGACCTGCAGGGGCAAAATCCGGACTTTGATATTGTTTTAGCAGCACTCACATTTTGAAGGGAAAAAAGTATTAGATGTGGCAATCTGAAAATATTTGTCAATGATACCAAGCCTTAAGGAGTACGGACAATGCTGACAGGATGAAGTTTATTGCCATCACTAATAATCCAATCATTTCATTTATAACCAAAAAAAAATACATCAGACAATCAACGACCGGCCCCTTCATAGACTTTGATATTATAAAATATGCTTAGGTCAAAAAAACGTTTACACTTTGTCAGAGGCAGGTTCCTCGAAATTTGGGAGACATGTTGAAGATGGGCCTATTCCTAGACTACAAGATATTGGTGGGTTATAATGAAAACGGCGTATATAGAGAATAAAGCTGAAGTTACAAAAATAGCGGTCATTTACAGAAAGGTGGTCGAACACTGGTTTGTCCAAGTCTCTGTCGGGCATGTAGACCTAATTGTACATTATTGCTGCCAGTTATTTGTGCACGCAGTGCCACTGTGTTATATCATAGACGCGTGGGACAAACTGTTTTTGACCATCGTTCTTTAAACCATTGCCATTTCTTAATTAAGGCTCTACTTTCAGCACTGCATCACCATATCTTAAAATTATTTTTAACATGTCTCCCCAGTTCTAAGAAATCTGCGTCTGAAAAATGTACGCTTTTTTGGACATGAATATCCCACTATGTGTACCACTCACAATTGAGTTTTGTGTGGGCAAAACCGGCCGCCCTGAGCGTTTGTCAATAGTTCTCCTGATGCCCTGGTTGGATTCTACATTTGTATTTCGGCCATTTTGAGCAAGCTGCCCCTCCATCTGCCCATGCGCTGTGCCCTTTGAGACGCTCTGCTGCCCAGGCTGATTGGCTGGCTCCTCCTCGTGAATATTCAGATCTCTCATGAAGTGTTCGAACTCGTCCCGTGTTTTCCGCTGCTGATAGCTTTCTAACGACCCTCCGCGCATGGAGAGGCGTTTCCCCTGCGTGGTTAGGTCCAGTGAACCTGTGCGGGAATTGACAAGATAGTTAATGATCACTACGGCAAGATAATGTACCAAAAAAATGTATACACTACTGGAAAAGTTCAATATTTGAATAAAATAAACATGTAAATCAAAAAGAAAATGTAGATCCTTGTAAGAGACCACTGCATGAAACATTACTGAAATCTACACACCCATCCCTATGCAGAACCGACCCCAGGTTTAAAAGCAATAGTCAGCCTTTCCGATTTTTTCCTCTCAATAATGTCAAAGAATAGTACCACTATACTACAGATTAAGAGTCCAATTTCTTACTCTAAAAACATTGATTTGGCCAAACCCGTCGCTGTGTAAGCGGTGGCGGTACTATGGGGGATGGGGTGGGGGTGGGGGAAATTGGCCCTTTAGGTCCCCTCCCCCAAAGTTTGTTTATTTCCTTCGCTGTTCAGAATAAGAAGTATAGTTGAAATTAGAGGGTGAAATTTTGGTTTTGTGCACGCAGTTGGCTAATATAGCATTGTTATTTTGACTGCCTCCCAAAAATATTTCTTGTAACCCGCCCCCTCACTTGCTCCCCCATTTTAGAGTCTGGTGCCGCCACTGTGTGTAAGAAAACGTTACCTGTTTGACTCGTTTTCCTCTTTTTCTTCCTCATCTTTTTCTTGGTGTGTAGCAGCTTCATCACTGAACAACTGCCCTGCGACAGAATGACACATGACAAATCACATCGCTGTATTCATACTTACAATTCCCTGGTCATTATTTACCCCGGAAGCCAGATTCTATTCTGCCTGAATCAGGGGAAAAGATTGACACTTTTTTGATGCAAAACGATACTTTGTTCCAAGGTTTCCGCATCAAAATCATCTGGAAAATAATCCATAAAAGTGCTATTTTGACCAGGAAAAGTGTCAATTTGGACCCTACAAAATATAGGCAATACAGAACCTGAATTTCGGGTCAATCTGGTCAGTCTGATCGGGACTGTTTTCTAGAGTGTACAACAAGCAAACTGTGCCGTTTTGCTAAAAATCTCTTGATTAAACAAACCTGATATAGCGTCAGACTTACTGATTTGACCACAAGAATCCAGTCCGATTTCTTGCTGTTCTTCACCAGAACCTCTCCCCTCCTTTGAAAGAGAACATCAAAATTGTAAACAAGAATCACCAAATACAATCCCTTTGTTCAAGAAATCCTCATTTTCTGGATAATAATGCAGAGTCTGGGAAATCTTACCCCCTCCTTACAAAAAGATGGGAAAAACAGACAGATGGGCAAGATTGCCGTCCATTTTTCATGTTTTGTTCAAAGATAATTATTCTTTATTTGCGGATGTGTCTGTTGATCATTGACAGTTTCCATTAGGAAGAACTCGACTTACTTGAAATAAGAAAAGACACACTTCTTCGGGTTTTCCGCGAGAAGATGCATGGGCCATCCTTCAAGAAAGGTCAGATTGCTGAAGAAGAGAAAAACCCTAAAATCAACACAATCATTGGCAAGATGCCCTATATAGAGGAAGATGGATGACAATACTGTCCATCATTATTCGGGCAATTATTGTGTTCTCTCAAAACAAACACCACAGTCGAGAAAACACGAAACCATCTGAATAAACCAACTTAAGAGGTTGGGGGGGGGGAGGGCACTAAATTCGCGTTCGCACATTAAAGACAATGGATTGTTTAGTTTCTTACTATAACATAAACGTACGCATTGTAAAAGTGATGGTACTTTAAAGCATAATCCCTTGAGAATTAGCACGAACCCTTTCTTCATTACCCATCAGCCTAAATTTTTAAGAAGCCTGGTAATAAAATGAGTCTTTTATTAATACTTCCGGTAAAATAACGATATAGAACTCTCAGTAAAATAACAACAAAATATTTAAAAGCGTTTTGACCGGAGGATCCTTTTGAAGAACGTCAATTTTTGATAGAAATAGGAAATACTTACTCGCTATACAAAAAATGCCTATTTTGTTCAAAGTACCACCCAAAGTACAAACGTATAACATCCTTTGACTTCCCAAGAGTGGGGAATAAAAGTGTTTGCAAATTTTGAGAAATATTGCCTTACCGAATGAAGTCACTCTGGCTAGGATCAAGAAGCTTTTGCAGCCCGCCAGCCATGAAGATTCTTGTGTAGTCCTATATGTGCGAATCAAAATGAAATTCCTGTGAATGCACACTGAAGAAGACATATTTCGTCATAAGTTATACCTTATTAGGTATAGACAAGGTAGATTAAGGAGATATTTCAATGTCTTCCTTATGACACAACTCCTGTTTAGAGGCAATATTTTACAGTCGCAAATTGGCTAGATCGATTGCTCGTGGTCCAAAATATAAGTGAACCAAAATTCGTGATGGTAGGATAATGTAAAATGGGTGTTAGAGGTCATGAAAGCTGGGAAAGTTTTATGCACAACCCTATGGAATGTCTCCCTAAGGGAACATTCTCGGAAATTGAATGTTACACAAATATTACCACACCGATCGCGAGCGTTGTAGGTCAGCGAATTCCGGGTGACACACACAGAAAAATCACGGTTTTTTTTTTAATTGCTATATTTTCTTTCACTACAACATTTACTCACTATTTAATGCGACATCAAATGGGAAAATAATACTTTATATAAAGTACGAATAACTTGCAGCCCGACTCTAATTGAAGCGTAATTGTTTTTGTGCACGAGAAGAGCATAATTCACACTTAAATAAAAGCCTCTTCAGAGGGTGGAAACCATCTTCCCATGGGGGCGCTGTTCAAAACCTACATCATGCATTAATGTTAGACAATAACTACCGCTATTCGCTTTCCACGGTCGTTAAAATAAACAACCACTCGCGAAAAGAAATGGTTTAGGTGGGAAAAAAATGCTGATCATGGTAACTCATGTGGCTGTGCTTTTCTCCGGATGCTAAATTTCCAGGGGGGGGGGGGGCGACTGGGGGCGCAAACTTTTTATGGAGCGGGTGTGCCCCCCCCCCTCCCCCGTAGCTACGCTGCTGCTGACCGCTTTTGTATCTTTCAAAACTTTTGATTGATTGCGATTCCGTGTCTCACCGAAGAGCATTATGTAAGGGCATCCCTATTTATTTCAATGGTTCTCATATTTGTTGCCTCGGAAGTAGGGTCGGTCGGTCGAACAAAAATGTAAAAATCTGAATAAGAGGAAAAATGGCAGTTGTACCCGTATATAGAATTGCTAAATTAAGTGATGCCAAGTGCGTACTGTCTCTAGTTTTGTTAATTGAAATGGATTTATCATGAGTGATCACTGAATAAAACAATGAAACCATATTTGGCAAGATGTAGTAGACTTGCATTAGGCCTACATGCACCTAGCAGCTCACTAATGTTTTGTATGGAAGCCATGACATACCAGTAATTAAAGGCAACATCCTCGCATCTTCTGGGATTCCACTGGTTGATTCATAAATACCTCAGACAGTTTACGCATTCTTATTGGTCGAGAGCCCGTCACGTGGCCGGTCTTAAACGGATGATAAAGACATGGCTAGCTGGTCTTAAGTAATACCAAATACTGAACAGTGTCACAATAAAATGTGGACTCCTAAAAATCCAGTGCCTCTTATCGTTTCATTGGTTGAACGTTCACAATCCTCACGTAGGCATGCGTAACACTACCAGGGAGTCAGAATTTTATTTTCTAAATTCAAAACGCAACACACCAGGTACGTTCTGCGCGACATCGCGCAGAACATGATACGCGCGCGTCAATCTCCATAAAAGGGTTGTTTACATCTTACTCGCCAGCTGAACACTCCACTATTTTGCAAGAGGGATGTTTCAAAAAGCATAAAGTGAATTTGTTGAACAAAATCGGGATGTTGTGAACGAATTATATGATTTTTTTTTTACCGAAAAGGTATTTATGAATGGGAATAAATATGTGCGCCGTCGGTATTTATCACTCTGTTTAAGACCACTTAGAGTTTGGGTGCTGATAATTACCCTCGCCTCCGGCTCGGGTAATTATCAGCACCCAGACTCTAAGCGTTCAGAAACAGAGTGATAAAAACCTCCGGAGCACACATTTATTCCCTTAATAATATACGCCGTACAAAAATATCTGGTATTCATTTTCAATATCTTTTCAAATAACACAGAGCCTGATTTACCTAGAGTCGGTTTTTTTTCATTAGCCCCAAAATAGGGTCGGTCAGAAATGAAAAGGGATGCCCTAATTATATGTTATGTTAAATAACGAGCTCCAAAGAAAATTAGTTCTCATTCCAAACACGAACTGAGGTGATATATGCATGCTCTTTACAAAAATTTGCTTCCCCCCTACAAACAATCCTGGCGACGCCCATGGCAGTATTATTATTACAAACTGAAACGGCGTGTTTACCTCGAATCTAATTCAATGGCTCGGGTAGTCGGGCAATTGTGTTGGATGAAAGGCCATTACAGGAAACTAATTCTTATTTTGAGCATAGATCGATTCAGACCCAATTAGCGAAATGGCAGTATCTCAGCGGTGTATCGGTACCAAAATGGACTACAATAGGCTGCCTTGAATAAAAACTGGTGAAGATTCAGGTGAATCAGGCGCGGTTCTAGAACCAATATTTTTTTTTGGGGGGGGGGGGGCTAGCACGGTGGATCCAGAATTTTTTCAGGGAGGCGTGCTGAAATGTTGACCGGTTATTTTTTTCAGACACTTAGGCCTCCGAAAATCAATAGGGGGGGGGGGGGGGGGGCCCCTCCCATATTTTCAATGGGGAGCGCAAATAAAATCCTTAACCATTCACACTATATTATTTAGGGGGAGACCGTTCGCATGTACATCACAATCCTTCTTTTTGCTAATGCAATTTTTTTTTTTACGGAATTTATTTTGGGGGGGCTAGACAAAATTTTGGGGGGCTACAGCCCCCCCCAGCCCCCCCCCCCCCGTAGAATCGCGCCTGAGGTGAATTATATCGCAAACGCAACCCAAAGCTACCTAACTCGAATAACGACGATTCACGTATAACTATAATTATGACAATTACAAGTTGCCAATCTCAGAGGTTCAGGGGAGGTTTCCATGGAAACAGCTTCTGTTTGTTTGGAGTGAAATTTTGACGAGCATTAGAGCACCAAGGGTGATTGTGTGGCACCGTACCTTACGCTATTTTATCTCCACATCTTTCCTTTTGACGAGGAAAATCTGAACTATACAGGGAGTATTTCTAAGGTGAATTAATTGTTTCATATCAGTATTAGTTGTCTTGGCAAACGTTATCTTAACTAAATTTATTAACTACAAGTACATTTTGCATAATTTGAAATATACACAAGCTTGGCTGGTCTGGGAAAAAAGTCCACTTTGTATTAATAGCCGGCAGAAGGGCATATGAGCGTTCTGACTCGAAAATCAGTTTTCAAGAAAATTGCATTGAAAGGTTCCAATGTTCCCCCAGACGTATATCTGAATCCAATGTTCTCCATCCAACGCGTATTACAAATCGTACGAAATTGATATTTGTCACACGTGATGACGTCACGTATAAGTTGGCAAAATACATTTATAGTTTTCTCAGAATATTAGATCATTCGACAAATATGATATTTTACTAAATTAAATCCAAGGGCGGACCCAGGGGGGGGGGGGGTCAAAGGGGGCCATGCCCCCCCCCCCAAATAAAACCGAAACCTTTTTTTTTTTTGCTTTATGTGACATCGCAATAAAGGCAGGCAATGAGTACACCACCATCTTTTCCTCAAAAAAAACATTGGTTAAAGTGGTCAGAAATTGCCTCAGATCGCACCACAGAGCATCTAGAATCCAAAAAAATTTCGGGGCCCTTAAGCGGGCCCCGAACCCCACGCCGTAATTTTTTCGACCCACTTTTTGGGGGGACCAAATTTTTTTTGGGCCCCCCAAATAAAATTGTGTTCTGGATCCGCCCTTGAGTAAATCTGGTATTTTGTGCTTCGGACTTTTCCGGATGTAAGTGGCCTACGTGCAGGATTGCACGTCCTTTTCCTTTTCTTCGGACCATGCCGTTGCATGACGTGAGCCAGATGTTTACATAAAAAAAACCTTCCAATTGCGAGCTAAAATCCGAAGGCCCGCATCTGAACAGCCCGCCAATTGAAGTGAAGTGCTGTATAGCTGGTTTTTGGAGTCATTTAAGCAAAGATTTGAGAATTTTAGGCAATTCTTTCGATCTATAGATTAGTGTCTGACTCCAGGTTCATGAGAAAGCGAGCAGCAACCATGGGCGTCGAGGGGGGCAAGGAGGGGCGCTTGCCCCCCCCCTCCCCCCCCCCGCGACGAAAAGAAACAAAAGGAGAAAAAAAAGAGGTTTGAAGTCATATTTACTATTAATTTCATACACATTTTAACAAAATGGGCGTGTGCAGGGTGTCAATGGGGGGTGGGGTGGGCAAATGTGATCAATTGAGAATATACTAGAGAAAGTACAAGGATTTTTGGGGGAAAATTTGCTTCCCCCTACAAAAAATCCTGGCGACGCCCATGGCAGTATTATTATTAAAAACTGAAACGGCTTCTTTACCTTGAATATAATTCAATGGCTCGGGTAGTCGGGCAATTGTGTTGGATGAAAGGCCATTACAGGAAACTATTTATTATTTTGAGCAGGAATATTCAATAGCTCTATTCAGACCCAATGAGCGAAATGGCAGTATCTCAGCGGTGTATCGGTACCAAAAAGGACTACAATAGGCTGCCTTGAATAAAAACTGATGAAGATCCAGGTCAATTATATCGCAAACGCAACCCAACGCAACCTAACTCGAATAACGGCCAATGGCAACGATTCACGTATAACTATAATTATGACAATTACAAGTTGCCAACTTCCTCAGAGGTTCAGGGGAAGTTTCCATGGAAACAGCGTCTGTTTGTTTGGAGTGAAATTTTGACGAGGATTAGAGCACCAAGGGTGATTGTGTGGCACCGTACCTTACGCTATTTTATCTCCACATCTTTCCTCTTGACGAGGAAAATTCGAACTATTAAGGGAGTATTCTAAGGTGAATTAATTGTTTCATATCAATATTATGTAGTTGTCTTGGCAAACGTTATGTTAACTAAATTTAGTTAACTACAAGTACATTTTTCATAATTTGAAAAATACCCAAGCTTGGCTGGTCTGGGAAAAAAGTCCACATTGTATTAATAGCCGGGTGCCCGGCAGAAGGGTATTATTCGTTCTGACGTGAAAATCAGTTTTCAAGAAAATTGCATTGAAAGGTTCCAATGTTCCCCCAGACGTATATCTGAATCCAATGTTCTCCATCCAACGCGTATTACAAATCGTACGAAATTGATATTTGTCACACGTGATGACGTCACGTATAAGTTGGCAAAATACATTTATAGTTTTCTCAGAATATTAGATCATTCCACAAATATGATATTTTACTAAAGTAAATCCAAGGGCGGATCCAGGGGGGGGGGGTCAAAGGGGGCCACCCCCCCCCCCAAAAAAAAACGAAACCAATTTTTTTTTTTGCTTTATGTGACATCGCAATAAAGGCAGGCAATGAGTACACCACCATCTTTTCCTCAAAAAAAAACATTGGTTAAAGTGGTCAGAAATTGCCTCAGATCGTACCACAGAGCATCTAGAATCCAAAAAAATTTCGGGGCCCTTAAGCGGGCCCCGAACCCCACGCCGTAATTTTTTCGACCCACTTTTTGGGGGGACCAAATTTTTTTGGGCCCCTCGAAAAAATTGTGTTCTGGATCCACCCTTGAGTAAATCTGGTATTTTGTGCTTCGGACTTTTCCGGATGTAAGTGGCCTATGTGCAGGATTTGCACGTCCTTTTCCTTTTCTTCGGACCATGCCGTTGCATGACGTGAGCCAGATGTTTACATAAAAAAAACCTTCCAATTGCGAGCTAAAATCCGAAGGCCCGCATCTGAACAGCCCACCATTTGAAGTGAAGTGCTGCTTTTGGAGTCATTTAAGCAAAGATTTGAAGACGTCGGGGTGAGAATTTTAGGAAATTCTTTCGATCTATAGATTAGTGTCTGACTCCAGGTTCATGAGAAAGCGAGCAGCAACCATGGGCGTCGAGCTAGGGGGTCAAGGAGGGGCGCTTGCCCCCCCCCCCCCCCCCGCGACGAAAAGGAAAAAAAGAGGGGAAAAGAGGTTTGAAGTCATATTTACTATTAATTTCATACACATTTTAACAAAATGGGCGTGTGCAGGGTGTCAATGGGGGGTAGGGTGGGCAAATGTGATCAATTGAGAATATACTAGAGAAAGGATAAGAAAGGATTTTTGGGGAAAAATTTGCTTCCCCCCTACAAAAATCCTGGCGACGCCCATGGCAGCATTATGTTACAAACTGAAACGGCTTCTTTACCTTGAATATAATTCAATGGCTCGGGTAGTCAGGCAATTGTGTTGGATGAAAGGCCATTACAGGAAACTATTTATTATTATGAGCAGGAAGATTCACTAGCTCTATCCAGATCCAATTAGCGAAATGGCAGTATCTCAGCGCTGTATCGGTACCAAAAAGGACTACAATTAAAGGCCAAAAAAAAATAAGTCTCGGGTTTCTGGTATGGAGCTTGCCCAAAAAGTGGTGCGGCGACGCGGCTTTTTTTTTTTTTTTACCTGATTTTTTTTGCCTCAAATGTCGGCTGATGACTGCAAATGGTGCCCGACTATACTTAGTGCAAATACATGGGAGTCCAGGGAAGCCACGTAAAGCTTATTCTCGATCATAACCCCATCTAAAAACACGTTAAAATTGTGCAGCAGCAGGATTCCAGTCAAAGCAGTGAATTTGGCGGTTTTGAGACATCATCTTTCATTGAAAAAAAACATTTTCATTTTGCCGACGCGCATGGCTACGGCGACGCGCGCGCATACCAAAAAACGGAGACTTTTTTTTTTGGCCTTAAGGGCGCTAACTCCTCATTCTTGCTCGCGGAGACGCTTTGTTGAAGCCGTCCTGTGCACAGACATTTTGAATTCTTGTGCGTATTTGTAGAACACAATAAAATTAGATGGATTGAGTTGCAGGATTGTACTTGCGAAATTCACATTTTAAGAATCGTGTAGAACAGTTTTAGCTATCTAACAGTGAGTTGTCACTTACATTATAATGCAGTGCAAATCTTTCGTTGACGGGTTGGCTCAAAATTTGATAGTTGAAATAGGTATAGACAAGGCTAACAGCGTTAGATGAAAACATTTTTTTTCTCCGAAAATATGTGCGTCAATGTAGCGGCGCCGATGCACATCCATTTTGTTTTTTTTTTACAATGTTTGGGCCTACATGACCATGTACAAGTGTACATGTACACTGTACACGTCTTGACATGTACTTTAACGTATACTGTACGCACACGCCTCATGTGGACCTATTTCTGCAAGATACCAAGATTAACCCTTGTATCTTGTGCCACCTTCAAAGGTTGTTGCAAGAAATAACAAAATTAGTGAATTTGCCTCCGAACTAACGGAGCACAAGTAATCTGGTTCGTTAATCTGGTTCGTTAATAAACCACTCCCCACATCATAGACTGACCGCGTCGTTCACTGACCAGTTACCATGTCGTTCATGCACAACCTCGTCCCCAGGGTGTCGAGCAGTACGCGCCCACCACTACCTGCTCTCTCACCCTGGTATTGGATCATTAATTTGCATGTGCAAGATTTTTGAACACGTATGCAAATGAGGAATAGTCTGGTGCCTGCCCGTGCGTTACATTTGCGTTCTTTTTTTGTATGCGGTGTCTGGGGTAAAAACAGAATCACTTCGTCGCCAGCGCGAGCACGGCGTGAGTTACGAAAACACGATTTTATTTTAATTAAAAATTTACGATCTTAACGAGACAACATGCAGTATCACATTTCATATTAATATTAACAACTTGAAAATAAGGAAGTGAATATTTTCGAGAATGCGTAGACGAATGATCGCGAAAACACGTCACGGTGTTCAACAGCACCAAGTACACGATATAAATCCATTTCTAGCCAATTGCGGTATCGAAATCAGGATACAGGAAGAAGGTTTCCTATCCAGGGCTTACTATTGGAAAAGTTGTTGGAAATAAAGTAAGCACTGGGGACGAGGTTGGTTCATGCAGGATTTCTCTTGGCCGGCTACACGTTCCTCAGCCAACTGACGTCAGCACGCAGCAGATCCATAACCGACGCACGTATCAGTCAAGGTTTATGAAATGGAATACAGCAGTAACAATATAGCCCTACGTCTTCTTAACACTTTCACCAACAATTCATTGCAGCGTCAATAGGCAACTAAAGCGATCGAGCCCGCCTTTTAAAAACATGAATTGGCGTAACACTTTCGTGATTTTAGTTGTCTTCACTCTTACAAAAATTGACTGCTACCAACACTGTCCTGTAGGATGGCAGGCTTGGAACCAGTCCTGCTATCTGATAACACCCACACCGATGCTATGGAGAGATGTCCATCCACTGTGTGCTAGCTACGGAGCTCGTATGGCGGTCCCAAGCTCAGACGAGGAGAACCAATTCATGGTCCGGGTTGCATCCAAAATAGACAGCCACTTGTGGATCGATTGCAATGACGCAAAAGACGAGGGAAGATGGGTATGCTCCGAGGATGAAGTGGCAGGCATGGGCTACCGTAATTGGTTTGAAAATCAACCAAATGATTGGTCACCGCAGATGTCTGGCACTGGAGCAGATTTTGCAGCAGTCGGAAAGCTTGGCCGATGGTCGGACAACGCCGATGAGCTTTTCCACTCAATGTGTGAAATGAAGTGTGAGAAACCATTTCCAAATGCTGCACTTCGTTGCCAAGCTGTGACCAAGCAAGATGCTGGCCTGATGACCACGCCCTACTGCCTGCTGGACCACGCCTACATGGTCACACAGATCAAGCACCCGATACAATGCTGCATGGCCTGCTACAGGGATCCCAACTGCCGCTCCTTCAACCTCATGTCAGGGAACATGTGCCATCTCAACAATGTCACCATCTCCCAGATTGATGCTGACAAGTTTGAGACTACCCTGGAGAGTTGTGCCCACTACAGGATTGACTGATTCTCGTAAGTAGGCACATTAAAGCTTTAATAACGCAGCACACCATAGCTGTACTTTGAACTAAGACATTGTGTCATTGTAATTAGACAGTATTTCAGATGATTAGATAAGTTACAGGACTTTGCTTTCTAATTTCAACTCCCAGGATTGTGCGCCAGAGTTTTGGAAAGTTTTGAGTCGATAATAACCGGAGTCTTTTTTATTGCGCAACTCACAGTTAGAAGAAAACCAATAACAGACACAATCATGCACCGTGTCCGTCTAAGGCAAGGAGTAATTAAACACTTCTTAAGTTTGGGGTAATTAGCGGCGGTTTCCACCACCACCGTTTACGGTCAAGTTCTCGCACATCATAATTAAATTGAAGGCACAGGGCTGTCCACAAGTACACAAGAATCCAACACGGGTGTTGGCCTTCTCACTTATTTTCTGACAAACTGAAGCCTAGAACGTGTTCAGTGAACACAATTATTGTTATAATGGTTTGTTCAATTTTTTGTTTTAGACAATAGAAAAGATTTTGTGACAAAAGGAACAATTTCAGCTAGTTCGATGGTAATTAAGACTTTAATGAATTTATGTACTTGAAAAACATGTACGATCGTGCCCGACTATGATTTAGGCATTTCTCTTCTTTTTTGTTAAAGAGAGGCGAAAAGTAATCCAAACCCTTTTTCAGCGGATTGCAAAAGCCTAGGCCTATTATATAATGCATATATAATGTGCAGGTAGGTTCTTTTTTCGTTTAAAAAAAAATAAAAATAGAAATTGAAATTTCGGTAGGAGAAAAAACATCGAGAATGTTGAATGGACAACAAAATGTGCAGTAGTTTTTCCCAGTATCGTAGTCTCTGCCGGGGAGGGAGGGGGGTCTGACGGGGGATGATTAAAATCTAGAAATTTCCCGGCCGTGGAAATTCGAAAAGCTGGATGGGATATTACACTAGGGGTCGCGAATCATGATACAGATGCATATGCCTACGCGCCTTAACCTTACATCAAAACAGCTCACGCACATTTAAAGCTTAACAGGAATGTATATCATTGGCTTTTAGTGTAATTTTAGAAATGAACTATTTGGAGGGTTAGTATAATAGATCAAATATTGTCACACTGACATGTTTGAAGTTTTGTGTTCGAAAATGCTGGAAAAACCAAGAAAAACCAAGGAGGGAGGAGGGAGGGGGGTCTGACGGGGGATGATTAAAATCTAGAAATTTCCCGGCCGTGGAAATTCGAAAAGCTGGATGGGATATTACACTAGGGGTCGCGAATCATGATACAGATGCATATGCCTACGCGCCTTAACCTTACATCAAAACAGCTCACGCACATTTAAAGCTTAACAGGAATGTATATCATTGGCTTTTAGTGTAATTTTAGAAATGAACTATTTGGAGGGTTAGTATAATAGATCAAATATTGTCACACTGACATGTTTGAAGTTTTGTGTTCGAAAATGCTGGAAAAACCAAGAAAAACCAAAAATGTTCAAGTTGTCTGGTTCCCTGACTCCACTAAAGATGAAATGGATCAATTTATTGGTGCCGGAAAATCGTAAGGTAAGGGAACCAGTGTAGCTGGCCTGCACCCGTTCATAAACATGTAACGCGGCGCGCGGCAGGAAAATGCAGGTGCGTTTTGGCGGTCATAACCAAGAATTGGTTCGGTGGTTTCTCTTTGGTTAATTGTTTTTGGGATTTGAGTACTACATGATCATGCGTAATTCTAACCCAATTAAAATTGCTGAAGAAATTCACCGACAAAAAACTACCGAACCAATTCTTGGTTATGACCGCCAAAACGCACCCCAGTGTGGCATTGGAGAGTAGCACGTGTTAATTTGCCCACGTGCGCAGTGGGAGGGGCTTACTGGATCGGTCCATTGAATTGAAGGGACAGAGCTGTCCTCACAATACACAAGAAAACCAACACAACCATACGCCTTTTCACGTATTTCCTGACAAATTAGAGCGTAACGAGTACTTGAAAGAGTATGAATAATGAATTACATGGTGATATGATACATCACGTCTCTGTTGATGCAGTCTCTTAAACCAATCTTTGTAAACAAGAACTGTTTCCATGCCAACTATGGCTCCTCAATCAGAATATAAGCAATTGCATTTAGAGCTAGCTTTGTACAAGGTGTCTGGGAATTTTCTGAGCACTCAAACATTAAATGTACCAACATAAGGAGATTGAAAGACACACCGCCGATGGGCATTATTCTGTGATCACTGATATCATTCTGTGATCTGGCAGTACTAACTCGGAGCGACATCTGAGTTATTGGAAGACGAAAAAGATGTATCTGGAGATGCGAGTTAATCTGTTAAGAGGCTGGCTTGCACTGATGGTCGGGGTACTTGGCAGTGATGCTGTCTGTTCGGTTTGTCCAAAAGGATGGACATACTATGATCATTCCTGCTACATCACGTTCGTTTCTCTCAAACTCCCTTGGAAGAATGCCTTAGATAGGTGCACTGGACTTGGAGCTCAGCTCTTGGTACTCAACTCTGAGCAAGAGAGACACTTCGTATTAGACTTGGGACGGAATAAGAACAGATTCTGGCTTGGCTGTAGAGATGTAGACGGGGAGAGGCTGTGCTCTGATGACAACCAACAGCAGCTTGCTTTGTCCAGCGTTACAAAATGCTCAGAGATCAATACCAGCTTAAATTGCATGGGTACGGTTCTTTGTAGCGCAAATAGGCGGTTCGTATGCGAGAAACCATCACCAAATGCTGCACTTCGTTGCCGAGCTGTGACCAAGCAAGATGCTGGCCTGATGACCACGCCCTACTGCCTGCTGGACCACGCCTACATGTTCACCCAGATCAAGCACCCGATACAATGCTACATGGCCTGCTGCAAGGATCCCAACTGCCGCTCCTTCAACCTGTCAGGTAAGATGTGCCATCTGAACAATGCCACTATTTCCCAGATTAATGCTGACAAGTTTGAGACAACCGGAGAGAGCTGTGCCTACTACAGGCTCAACTGATTCTCAGCAGCAGAGGTTGATATTGTATATACCGACAACTAAGGGATATGTTTGAAGAACACCCCGAATCATTATCAAATTTGTAATATTGAGAAACGTCTAGCACAACAAACGATCACCAACACTAACACATGAAAATGAAACAATAATACTGTTGACAATGTGGATTTCCTTTTTGCAACTCTTTATCAACTCTGCCATTGCTGCTTCTGTCTGTGCATCAATGGTCCAAGTTTGACAGTTCTGGTTTCGCCTAAAGATTCATTCCCCGTGCTATTTTCGAGTTTCAACTCAGAAATAGATATTTTTCAATAATTTTTTTTCCTAGCAACTTAAAAGTATTCAATTAAACTTAAGTTATTGAATTATTTCTTCACAAAATTGGAATTTTGGGCTATTGGTTGACAGATAATAATTCGGCTCTCGCAGGGCGGGTTATTTGTGCACAAAATGAAAGTCCTTTTTCTGAGGGTTGCAGAAGCCCATATTTGGAATAAAGTAGGTTTTTTTTCGTTAAAATAAGACAAACAGATTGAAAGGTGTTAGGGACAGCAATCCATTTTTAAGAGGATGGAATAGGCCTGTACATCTTTAAAATCTTGATGTGCAATTAAATTTCTACGTCTTTCTTTTAAATAGAAATCTCACAAAATATCATACACCGAAGATACATCAGTGAC
The DNA here is from genome assembly GCA_029964075.1 of Patiria pectinifera. NCBI lineage: Eukaryota > Metazoa > Echinodermata > Asteroidea > Valvatida > Asterinidae > Patiria > Patiria pectinifera. Next base: position 29,563,868 of record CM057149.1, on the reverse strand, counting down.
GTAATAAAGTCTTATTCATATTTTGATTTTGTTATACTGACAAAAATAATACTGCAGTGAGCATAAGCTAGTCTCTTTATTTGTAGGTTCTGGATAATATTGATTGAGTAACTGGGTGGAAAGTATCAGAGGGGGGAGTCAATACTTTGAAATAGCCAATTTAGTGTCGTCCCCCCCCTTTCTTTTCTCTGGAAAATTTCATGACCGAATTCACGATCAGGTTTAAGTCAGTTCTGTGACTTGGTGAATTTAATAATCTGCACCGAGCAAAGAACGCCAAGAGACAAAGAGTTCTATCTGAAGCATCACTGATGTTTAATCAATTTCACAACTGGCCAAGGTGTGTGCAAGATGTCTCTGCCTCAGTGAAAATGTCGAGTGTTGGTAGTTCAGAGTCTCACCGAAGAGCATATGTAACAAGAAATTAGTTGCTCATCTGAAACACTTGTTTTTATTGTGGTCCATGATTTAGTTTGTCACATAAATAAGTGAAGTATAAGCAAATTTTTTTTGATTTTGTTATCTGATGAGAACATCCAAGTCTGCAGTACTTATCAGATGTAGGTCAACCGTAATCAGCGGCGGTTTCCGCCACCATGGTCAAGGTCTCACATACCAAAACTGAATCGAAGGGACTGAGCTGTCCACACGTGCACAAGAAAACCAACACGACTGATGGTTTACTCTCTTATTTCCCGACAACTTGCAGCGTGTTACAACTGATAATGTAGTAACCAACCGATAACGTATCACCAACCGATAATGTATCACAAATTGACCGATATTGTATCACTAACCGATAATGTACCAAAAATTGACTGATAGTGTAGTAAAATTTGTATCCGATAATGTATCACGTGTCGACGGATAATGTATCTACAAAATAACTGTATCCGATAATGTATCACTACGGAACGGATACTGTATCAACCGATAATGTATCAAAAATCAACCGATAATGTATCAGTATTGGGAAAAGGTGGAAATATTGCAAATTAATTAAAGTCTAATAAGTGCCTTTACTATGATAAGTCCCCACTCGAGAAAGTTTATCATGAAAAATATTTTTTTTTAATTTGAGAGGTTGGGAGATGCTCTACTTCCAAGTGGGCCTAGGCTAGTGGCGTATCCAGCTTTTGATGTCAAGGGGGGGGGGGGGGAACCGCACTCGCACATCCGCGCTGAAATGTGGACAAGTTCTTTTCTCCGGACACTTGGCCTCCATATGGGCTCCGTGCTGCGACACAAGAGGGCGCGTTTTACCACTTTTGAGAGCCCCATGGACGTACGGGACCATTGATCTCCGTATGGAGATCAATGGACGGGACACAGCATATGCGTACTGTACTGTACTGGTTCGCGCGCAAGGTTCCACACCACTTCCAGAATGTGCCAGAATGTGGCTATTAGCAGCAGCGTCTTCGCAGGAGCGTCAGGCAACGTCGGCGCGCGCATACGTTCAATTTAACTTGCGATGGTCTCCCAGACTATTCCCTCCCCCAATAACTTTGCAACATTCAAAATACGAGCTGTGCATGAACCGGGAACACATACGAGTGGCGAGGCATGTGTATAGCAAAACTTCCATCTGAAATGATCATGTAACTTGAGCTGTCACAAAAGATACAATGTAACAAGTTTACCGGATTTAGGCTGCAATCGTCGAAGATAGTCTAGATGCGATCAAGCTTCATGGGTCCCTTGTCGACCCCAGACGATTTATTTTCTTACAGATTTGAAAAGGGCACAATCACAGCATTACTGCTCATTTAGTGGGGGAGGGGGAGGGGGGTGTGAGGGGGAGAGGGATGAGGGATGAGGGATGAGGGGGATGAGGGGGAGGGGTCGATGAGGGGGGAGGGGGGCGTGCCATATTTTCAACGGGGAGCGCTGATAAAATCCCACAATCATGTACACAATATTACTGTACCGTACAAAATAATGCCCCGGCTTTTTTTTAGGGGGGGGGGGCACCGTTCGCATGTGACGTCATTTGTTATTTGTCTACCCACTGACTTCAGTTTGTTCAACCCACACAGTTTGGAGTCCAAACATCACGAGCCTGCTGCTTCCTTGAGGCCAACACAGGCGCGGATCCGGGGGGGGGGGTGGGTCCCCAGCTGTGTCCCAAAACAAATTGCACACAAATTCCTAAAAAAAATAATGCACCCCCCCCCCTCTGCAGTGACCCCCCCCCCAAAAAAAAATTACTGGTATAATGTCCGCCTGTTCAAAATACGGACGGAGGCAGCTTAGATAGGGGGTATTTTTACACCATTCTGTAATCCGTTGTTAATAATTGTCCAATTTGAACAGCGTCCCCTATTGAAATATGATACCCCCCTTCCCCAAGTTTTTGATTTCACGGAGGCCAAGTGTCCGGAAAAAAATCCTGTGTACATTTTCAGATTGTTTTGCTGATGAACCCCCCCCCCCCGCGAATATTCCTGGATCCGCCCCTGCAACAGTAGCGTAAATCTGCGCTGGGGACTTGGGGATGGGGGATAGCTAAAAGAAAAAGTCCTGGCCGTGAAATACAAACGGGGGGTCGGGGGCCTTGCTGGAGACCACATGACACTGGGGGGGGGGGGCGCTGTTCATGATACAGACGTCCCAGTGCATTTCAAGCTATTTGTATTTTTTCTCCCTTTCTCATTACTATTTAATACATTTCGGCGGTTGGAAAGTTTGAAAAATACCTCAAAATCTGCCCTTTTTCTCTAAATACAAAATAATGGGGGTGGTGGTGATCAACTAGCCCAGACCCACCTCCCTGGTCAAAACGTGGGGCGGGATAATCGGACATAAAACAAACATTTGTGTACACCTTTTCCCCATACTGATACATTATCGGTTGATTTTTGATACTTTATCGGTTGATACATTATCCGTTCCGTGGTGATACATTATCGGATACAGTTATTTTGTAGATACATTATCCGTCGACACGTGATACATTATCGGATACAAATTTTACTACACTATCAGTCAATTTTTGGTACATTATCGGTTAGTGATACAATATCGGTCAATTTGTGATACATTATCGGTTGGTGATACGTTATCGGTTGGTTACTACATTATCAGTTGTAACACAGCGTAACGAGTAATCGATATACCCTGTTCAGTGAATACAATGATTGTTATATTGGTTTGTTGATTTTTGGACACCACTACGAAGGCCTTCGTGACAAAATTAACTAGTTCATTTGTGCGTTATTAATCAAGACTTTAATGAATCAATGTACTAGAAACGGGACGCCTAGGATACGTCACGTCACTGTCTATATGCAGTCTTCTGAACCAATGTTTGTTAGTAGAGAGCTGTTTCCATGCCAACTACCACGTCACCCACTCGGAAAGCTGCTTTAAAAGATTGCATTTTATAGAGCAAGCTTGGTCTATGTACAAGGCATCAGGGAATTTTCTTAGCACTTATAACGTACCAATACAAGGCGACGAACAGACGTCATTCAACGGCGCATCATTCTGTGAGCATTAATAAATTAATGTGATCAGGCATCACTGATTTGGAGCAATATTTGACGAATTGGATGACCAACAATGCATCTGGAGATGCAAAGCATTCTTTACGGATGTTGGCTCGCTCTGACAGTCAGTGTGCTCAGCACAAATGGCATTTGCCCGCGAGGATGGACACACTACCGTCAGTCTTGTTACCTCAAGTTCGGTTCTACCAAGATCCCTTGGACCGATGCCTTAGATAAGTGTACTGGGCTAGGAGCTCAGCTCCTGGTTCTCAACTCTGAGCAAGAGAGACAGTTCATCAGAGACTGGACAGGGAAAAGGTTTATTAGCTGGCTTGGCTGTAGGAAGATTAACAGGGTAAACGAGTGGGTGTGTCCTGATGATAACCAACATCAGCTTGCATTGTCGCGACCTACGGGTAAATGCTTGGAGCTGCATGTCAGCATAGATCAGTTGGATGTCGTCGTCTGTACTACAGGCAATCATGTCGTATGTGAGAAACCATTTCCAAATTCCGCACTTCGCTGTCAAGCTGACAGCAAGCAAGATGCTGACCTGATGACCACGCCCTACTGTCTGCTGGGCCACGCCTACATGGTCACCCAGATCAAGCACCCGATGCAGTGCTGCATGGCCTGCTACAAGGATCTCAACTGCCGCTCCTTCAACCTGTCAGGAGAGATGTGCCATCTCAACAATGTCACCAACTCCCAGGTTGATGCTGACAAGTTTGTGACTACCGGAGAGAACTGTGTCCACTACAGACTTCATTGATTCGCAGCAGTATAAGTTGACACTACTACATAACATATCAAAGCTGTACTATGAATTGAGACAGGTGTCCTGTGATTAGGCGTTGTTTTAGATGATTAGAGAAGTTGCAGCTAGGACCGTACTTTCTAAATCCAACTTTCAGCATTGTGCTCCTATGCTTTGGAAAGTTTTGAGCTGACAATACATTTGTTTGCAGTGCATGAGCAGCTCGAAGCCAGAAGAAATCTAATTAAATACACAAAGGGGGATCGTGTCTTCGTGGGCATATCAGCGCATCATAACTAGTCCGTCTGAGGCACGGAGCAAAATTAACACTTCATTAGTGTATTAACTTATATGGGCCAACGGTAATTAGCGGCAGTTTCCACCACCACCGTTGAAGATGAAGGTCTCGCACATATGAGCAGGTAGCCGTTAGAAGGAATCTAATAATAGACACAATGGTGCATCGTGTCTTTGTGGGCATTTCAGGTCATCAAGGCGTCTGTATGAGACAAGGGGAAATTTGACACTTCATTAGGTTGGGATAGGGCAATGATAATTAGTGGTGTTTTCCACCATAATCACCGACGATAAAGGTCTCACACGTCACAATATTGAATTGAAGGGACAGGGCTGTCCACACGCATACACAAGAAACCATCACGGTCAAGTGCTTTCTGACTTATTTCCCGACAAATCGGAGCGGAACTAGGAATTGGAAGAACGTGTCTAGTGGACGCAATGATTTCGTTAGCAATTGAAGGTCTTTGTGAAAAGGAACTAATTTATCTCGTGCGATAGTTGGATTTTAAATAAATACGAGATGCCAAGGATACACGACGTCAGTGTTGACGCTGTCTTTTGTACATGTGATCTCTGATAACACGGGACTGTTAACATGCCAACTACCTCCTCCGCCACTCGGAAAGCTGCTCTGGAGAAGATCGCGTGTAGAGCTATAGCTTTGTATATGTACAAGATATCAAGGGAATTTCTCAGCGCTTGAACATAATATGTGTACCAATACAAAGTGACACATCGCCGACGAAGCATCACTCTGTGATCAATTATATCTTTCTGTGATTTGGCATCACCGATTCGAAGCAATATTTGACGAATTGGAAGACCAGCGATGCATATGGAGATGCAAAGCATTATGTTAAAAGGTTGTCTTGCTCTGATGGTCGGTGTACTTGGCAGTAATGCTGTCTGTTTGATTTGTCCAAAAGGATGGACATACTATGATCATTCTTGCTACATCATATTCATTTCCAACAGGCGCACTTGGGTTGAGGCCTTAGATAAGTGCACTGGACTTGGAGCTCAGCTCTTGGTACTCAACTCTGAGCAAGAAAAACACTTCGTATTAGACTTTTCACAGAATAGGAACAGATTCTGGCTTGGCTGTAGGAAGGTAGACGGGGAGTGTTTGTGCTCTGATGATAACCAGCAGCAGCTTGCGTTGTTCAGCACTACAAATGCATGCTATGAGCTACATGCCGGGGTAAATGAGGTGGATATGGTCAGCTGTGGTGCAATCAGGCAAGTCATCTGTGAGAAACCATTCCCAAATCCTGCACCTCGTTGCCAAGCTGTGACCAAGCAAGATACTGGCCTGATGACCACGCCCTATTGCCTGCTGGACCACGCCTACATGCTCACCCAGATCAAGCACCCGATACAATGCTGCATGGCCTGCTGCAAGGATCCCAACTGCCGCTCCTTCAACTTGTCAGGGAAGATGTGCCATCTGAACAACGTCACCAGCTCACAGGTCAGTGCAGACAAGTTTGTGGCTTCTACCAAGGACTGTGCATACTACAAATTACAGTGACCACATGGTACAATCAATTGGCGATTTCAAAAGCTTGTGAAAGCTGTCTGTACGATAACAAAAAACCTTTTGAAACATTGTATGGACTGCATTGTGCACAAAAGAAGGAATTTATACATAGAATTACATGCAGGTGCGGTTGTAGAAAGGGGGGCTAGGGGGCTGTAGCCCCCCCCCCCCATTTTTTGTTTTGTTTGTCTGGCCCCCCCCCCCCCCAAAAAAAAGAAAATCCATTAAAAAAGATTGCAGTAGGCAATTTCAGAAGTTGACGTGCGAATTATCTCACCCCCAAAAATAGTCAACACGCATGGTTGTAGGATTTTATAAGCGCTCCCCACTGAAAATGTGGTGCGAGCCCCACCCCCTCCCCCTATTGATTTTCGGAGGCCTAAGTGTCCGGGAAAAAAACAACCGGTCTACATTTCACCCCTGCTAGCCCCCCAAATTATACGCTCTAGAACCGCGCCTGATACATGCATTATCAATAGTGATTAAAATCAGTTTTCCCGCTCAAATTCCTCAGAAATACGTTCATTTCTTTACATCATACATATTCAAACAATTTTGATCATGCTGCTACTTGTTTGGTTCTTTTCATTTTCATGGCGTTCAATTTCGTTTATAGACATTCAAATTTGTTTTGCAACACATCCAAATTAGAATAGCACCAAATCGGCATTCACTTTGACACAGCTTGATTTAATGAGGTTTCTACCTTCGATTCTTACTTCCATTCCATTTATGTGCAATCAATTCAGCACTTTGCGCATTCCGCGAAATAGAGTCAACAGCAAACGTAATAAAAAAAGTCACCATGAAAATAAAGGCTTTCATAAGGACAGCTCCACTTTTCATCATTATAATTTTTTTTTATTTCAAGGTGTCATTTATTTTCTTCGGCATCTATTTTTTTTATCATTTTTCTATATTCCTTTCTATAAATATATCAACTTCTCAAAATTCTTACAAATAAGGGGCCATTCAGAATTTTCAATGTTTTAAAATTTCGACTTTTTTTCCAAATTATTTTGACCCACCCACCCCTAATTTCGATTAATAAAAAACTGAACATGTACATCATACATGCACTTGCATGTACATACTTGAACATGAACAAGTCATGTACACCCATGTACATGTGTGTCTAGTTCAGTGACGACGTGAAGTTGTCGGTCTTCCTCTTTTGCAATGGTGACCTTCAGTTTTCTTGTGTTTTGCCAGCTGATATGCTGTTGGGAATGACAGGTTGCAGTTTTGGAAGCCACAAAGATGACCGTGGTTTTGTCGTTTTCTGGATGAGGTGGATGACATGTGACATACGAGGTTGTGCCTGTCACGTGAGGTAGCTGAGAAAAACATTCGCTCGTACCCCCCCCCCCCTCGCCCTGTTTGCAGGGCGGGGGTACGAGCGAAAGAAAAACATCAGGTTTGGGCAGACATCACATCACAGGCTGCGGTCCTCGTAGTCTTGGAGACCAGTGGTTGAATAGTCCAGTTTTTATAGCGATTGGTAATCGACACCCGCGGCGTGTTATAGAGCCGATCTAGTACACCTGGTACCCTGCTGACTCTGCACGGCCTAACCGCTACAAACGCCCAGCGTCCAAGTCTACTGAAAAACCACCTTTCCTCATGCCACAGTGGGTCTATATACACGTACATGTACATGTACATGACGTACATGTACAGTACATAGGCCTACAGGGGATGAAGTTGGAAAAGAAACACGCATCGCGATATCGGAACGCTTGCGCGTAGTTCAGGCAAGTCAAAAGATCTATCTTTCTTTGTTTGTTTTTTAAATTTGTGAATTTCGATTTTCAATTATTTTGCTTGACCCACCCACCCACAATTTGGAAAAAAAGATCGAAATTTTAAAACATTGAAAATTCTGAATGGCCCCTTAAACATTATTGTTCAATAGTCGTATTTTAATTATGTATCTCCTTGGAATTATAGTTGGATATCTTTCTTTCAATTTTTCTGTGATTTTTTTTTTTTAATGTTGTAAGTGGTGTATTTGAATTCAAGTGCCAAAATGTCGAAAATGTCAGTTGCCCATTTATGAAATCAGTTGACCATGTGTTCTTGGCCCATGCCCTGGGCGAATTTGAATGTTGCTTCCTGATAATTCAAATTCGAACTTTTAAATATGAATGACGCATTCTTCCGTTCGCGTGCTCGAGAAAATAAATTGAATGATTTCTTTAGTTAATTGAACGATGATCTTAAACAAAATTCAAATTCACACTACAATCAGTGACTACGAAGCTAATTTGGGTGAAAATTAGTTAAAATTGAAGCTAATTTGGGTGGTAAATTAGTTAAAATTGGACGGAAAAACCTGTATTAAAACGAACCACCAAAAGCAACAACAATATGGTCTTAACGACGGGCTTTCGAAACATTGAACATGCATATTAACTGCATCGTGCACAAAAATATAAACCACAATGTACATAGAATTACATGCATGATTAAAAGCTACTTAATTTAAAAAAGAATCACGTGAACAAAAAAGAAAACAAGAAAAAAAAAGAAACTGATTTTAATATAGGTTTCCCTGCCCAACTTCAACATGTTGTTCTTCTAGATTTGACTGCTTTTATATTCAAGCAGTTTTCAAAATTCCGATCAAACTAGGGTTTGTTTTGAAAATGAATTCTATAGAATGAATATGGAATTAATGTAAAGGAGATACGAATCTGAAAGCACATATCACAGAGAACAAATTTGAAAGCACACATGCGAAAAAAAATGTTCGCTATTAAAAATCGATGAAATTCAATTCTCGATCAACCTATTTTTTCTGGAATCGATAAAAATTGAACAAATTGAACAACCGTTGGGAATTAAATTAACTTATTGTCGAAAGTATGCTAACCAATGAAATTTAATTACTTCTTTTGACGATGGAATACTGATGTAAGGCAGCATTCAAATTAATATAAAACTGAATGGGTCGGGTGTAAAAATGTACAATTTGTTATTGAAATTTGGCCGAGAAAACCTATACTTTGTAATTTATATGTATGTTGTCAATTAATTTGATTAATTATAAATATGATAAATAAGGAATTAGGTCTTACATGTTATGCACAACACAAAAAAAATAGACTGGCACGCGTTTAGGAGAATTTAATTGTGATAAGTTGTAGAAGTGATTGTGATAATTGCGAAAGTGAAGTGATCTTACGGAAGTCTATATTTCATTTTGATTCGTGTATACTTCGCACATGAAATATTAACATGTACGAGGAAAGTGTGTGTATAATTGTATAATAACGTTACACATTGCATTCAATGTATTGAGAAACTTGGTCATATTTTAACCTGTTACCCTAAAATGAAATTTATGACTTATACAATCATGCAGGGTGGTGCAAAAAGAGGGAAACCCACTTTTGACAGCAATTTAAAACGAACCACCAAAAGCAACAACAATATGGTCTTAACGACGGGCTTTTGAAACATTGAACATGCATATTAACTGCATCGTGCACAAAAATATAAACTACAATGTACATAGAATTACATGCATGATTAAAAGCTACTAAATATTAAAAAGAATCACGTGAAGAAAAAAGAAAAAAAAGAAAAAGAAAGAAACTTATTTTGATATAGATTTCCCTGCCCAACTTCAACATTTTGTTCTTCTTGATTTGATTGCTTTTATATTCAAGCAGTTTTCAAAATTCCGATCAAACTAGGGTTTCTTTTGAGAATGGAATTTAATGTGAAGGAGAATACGAATCATAAAGCTACAATTTTCGCTAATCGATGAAATTGAAATCTCGATCAACCTCTTTCTTCTGGAATCGAAAAAATTTGAACAAATTGAACAACCGTTGGGAATTAAATTAACTTATTGTCGAAAGTATGCTAACCAATGAAATTTAATTACATCTTTTGACGATGGAATACTGATGTAAGGCAGCATTCAAATTCATATAAAACTGAATGGGTCGGGTGTAAAAATTTACGATTTTTTATTGAAATTTGGCCAAGAAAAGCTATACTTTGTAATGTATATATATATGTTGTCAGTTAATTTGATTAATTATAAATATGATAAATAATAAATAATAAATTAGGTCTTGCATGTTATGCACAACACAAACAATAGACTGGCACGTGTTTAGGAGAATTTAATTATGATAAGTTGTAAAAGTGATTGTGATAATTGCGAAAGTGAAGAGGTCTTACAGAAGTTTATAGTTCATTTTGACTCGTGTATACTTCGCACATGAAACATTTACATGTACGAGGAAAGTGTGCGTATAATTGTATAATAACGTTACACATTGTATTCAATGTATTGAGAAACGTAAGTCATATTTTAACCTGTTACCCTGAAATGAAACGTATGACTTATACAGGGTGGTGCACAAAGAGGGAAACCCACTTTTGACAACAATCACATAGTTGTTGAGCATATTGCAAAACATTCAACTAAGTGGCATTAAAATATTGATCTTTACACACACACGTGACGAAAACATGATTGCAAATGCATATTTTGTCTCTGAGGTGTGGTAGTTTAAAATTTCAAGTGCAAAACCTGTTTGTCCGTGGACGGCTTTATTTGAAGAGGAAAAAACACTATACTAGAGTTACACGTGGACAACGGTGATTTTGGTGACTTATATGCAAATTAGCATAATAACACTATTCTTGCGATTTTTTTTTAAAGATTTTGTTCACCACGTATGGTTGAAGAGCTATACTTCACTACATTATATAAAAAATAACAGTTCAAATAAATTAAGTAAGTAGGTTAAAAGTGGGGTTCCTTCTTTTTGCACCACCCTGTATATTCAATTTTAAAATATTGTCGAAGCCGTAGACTTAGTTCGAGACTGAATTCTGCTATTTTTTCCCAAATGCAAACGCAGGTTGTCCATGGCCGGCGCGGCCATTAGAGGCTGCAATCAATAAGATGAATCAAGTCCAGTCTTGGGAATTTTGGCATCGGAGCCCAGGAAATGAGTCGAAGGATATTCCACGAGTGCACAATTAGGCTTGCATACAGCATGCATGAGTGAGGTGTACTTGATATTTCCTGGATAATCATGCCAAGCTTCCCAAAACTTAGCGATTGGGTTCATCTTGTTGATAGCGACCTCTATAGCGCCGTAGCGGCTTGACCGTGTTTGACAGGGATTGGTTGTATTGGGGGGGGGGGGGATAATCCAAATCCAATCTGGCCCCAAGACTGTCGAAGGCTGAATATGGAGTACGAAAAGTGGACATCTGCGTTCTGGTTGTCAGAATAGCAAAAAAGGCAGATTGAACTTTTTCGACGGTTCGATTGTCAGCTCTCTGCTTTCTGCTATACCAGAAACGCAGATTGGATGCTTTGGTTGAATCTACCTCTCTGCTTTTCTGATAAACCTGAAGAGCAGATTTTACATGTCAACTCCTTATGCTGGCAGACGAAAAGTGAACATCTGCTTTTCTTCTGTTATAGCAGCGGGAAAATAAGATAACATTTCTGGTTTCCCGGCTTAACAGATTTCATTCAGGCGGCCGAAAAGTGCCAATCTGATTTTCTCCTTGCAGAAAAAACGATCGAACGGGTTCAAACGATTGTGACAAGTTGCCTGTATCTTCGAATAGTAGAATTATAGAAAAACAAAGTGCGTTAGTTTGATATAAGTGTGATGATAACAACTTACAATTCTGGATTTTTGAAGATTGTCCTTTGATTGGTTGGCGAGGGGGTTCCCCCTTTCTGTATTAAAGTAGTGTTTATGACTTCAAACCACAGACAACCAATAGATTGACAGCATCATTTAAAATGACTTCAGGATACTGTGCAGCCTTCCTAGGTTCCTATTGGATCAAGGCGCACACGTGATGCAATGGTTGGACTCCGCATGCTCCATATAGCTCTGGAAATTTTACGTGAGACCCCGGTCGAACTTTTCGGAAATATAAAGCCAAATCACGTCACGATGTACTCGTGTGCAAAACTTGGCGAAGTTAAACTTCGCTCAACTTTGCGAATTCGCAGCACGTCATTTGCCTTCGACGTCTCGATCGACGTCTTCTTGGTACTCGCAACTGCGTCAAGGCTTTTTGAAGAAAAATCACTTTCTCTGATTACGTACACTTTTTATATCATTTAAACTGCTCCTACATTGGGTCAGTGCTTTCAAGTTTATCCAAAAGATTAACGAAAGTTGTGGTAGGGGCCTAAATTAGTCCGCCATTGGTGTTCTTGACGTTCCTCGTCAACTCCCCAAATATTGAAATAAAGTGGGGACTGAAAGTCCTGTTCGCGATCACCGTTCGCCCCTTGGTTCACGTCATTCGAAACCCCGTTCTCATGTTCACTCAACACGAGAACGGGGTTTCTAATACGACATTAAAAACATCGGATGTCTCTCCCAGAGACGTTCTCCCAGTGACGTATCCAACTGGGGGGGGGGACCTGCCCCCCTACCCATCCAGAGAAGATTGCCGTTTTATAATTGTAATTGATTAATCTTTTTATGAAGGAAAATGGAAGCACCACCTACTCACAACATTTGGTAATACCTTCCCGCATTTAACTATTTCCACGAACGAAACAAATTGGGGTCACCTTTTCAGAAATATTACCCATTTTGCTCCCCCTGGACCCTATAAAGATTACAAGTTAGCACATTCCATAGATACACAACGGTGTTTCTATTGAGCTGCCGGGGCGGGGTATACAGCAGGCATGTGCTACGTTTTCTATATGATTTCCTTATTTTTGTGCTGCTGGGGGGGGGGGGCTTGCCTTTCCCCCCCCCCCCCCGGAAATCCTCCACTATGCTTTTCCGAAATGGTTACTTTGGATTGCAAATAACACTTAGCTCAAAATTCAATTGTCTGTCACTATTGACAAAATACGAAGCGACAGCTTTTCTCGCTACGATTATGCACTCAAAGAAACAAATGGAGGCAGACATTTAAAAATGAGGGCTCTGGCCCTATTTTTCGATTGTCTGCATACTTATCCGACTGGTAAACAGACCCGTTTAAAGGCGGCAATGACTTCAATAATTCATTAGTCTCGTGAGTGATTGTACATGACAAAAATATGGGTTGACTTACGGCGTCCCCGATGCACAGCAGTTCCACCCGCTCTCTGCTAATGACTGTTGATTTTCTCCGCTCCCGATTCACCAAGCCTAACTCCTGTGGAATGAAACCCATGTCATGGTGATTGCAATATCAATATAATACTACTTGACATTCTAGCTTCCTTTAGACATTTAGTCTTCCTCACCATCCAAGTTTCCCTGTGTGTTTTTCGCTCGTATACCCACCGCCACTTTGCCAACCCGTGGTTGGCAATTCATGGGCCTATGGAAGGTTTAACGTTGCAAAAATAAATGATACGTAGGTCTATGAATGTTCCCAAACATTGTCATTGAATTGTTGGAAAAACAAAATAACCAACAAACGCTACCAAAGACTTAATAAAAAAATGCCCCTTTGTGACGTCATGAGGGTGTTAAGTAAGAATTATGCAAGTTTTTGAAAAATGTGTTGCCAACCACGGCTTAATTAAAGGGTCCATGTGATGAATATTTCTAAGGAACACATTTTATGCGACTTTCTATACTCCACTTAAAATATATGATGTTTATGTAATGTATTTACACGACAACGAAACATCAAAGAAAAGAAAATTTATAGCCAAAATATCAAGAATTCTAGCAACTTTGTGCTTAAATATCTGTAACATTGAGGTTTCTGCCCGGAATGACATCACAGTTTTGCTCATGAATATGGAAACTGTATTAGCGTAAACCACAAAAAGGCACCAAAATTACCCTTCAATATGGTAAAACGAAAATTAGAAATGAGGCTAAATGTAAAAACAAAAGGTGCATTTTCAAGTACATGGTTATAGCATTAACAAAAATTCCATTGCAAGGGCCCTTTAAATTTAGGCCATTTTGGCAACCTATGCAAAATGGCGCTCAATATTTACAAACGAAAAAAAAAATGCCTGCGTAATGGAGATCTATGGTTCCTTCAAAGAATTTTGTTAAAAAGATCAACCACCAGAGCCGTTGGATACAGAGATGAGTACGACCACCGTCAAAAACCTTGTCGCAGATAATGCCGAAGACAATATTTTGCAGAGTGAATTTCACCGGGACAGTCTTGGGGTTAAAATGATTGCTATACTTCAGTATTATTGGGTAAATGTGAAAAAAATGTTAAAGATTAATTGGGTTCCCTGCAAAAACTGGAGTGATAAATTTACACCATTGGTGTCTATATAGGACCATCTGGTGTTAAATTGTACTGGTGTTGTCCTAAATAGATACCGAAGGGTGTTAAATTAACACTACCGTAGTTTTTGCAGTGTTCAACTTACTCCAAACGTCTCTCCTCGATTTAGATACACCACCGTCCGTGGGTTGTCACTTCCTTCCTCCAGAACCCGCACCATTACTTAGCAAAAAAAAAAAAGGAAACAAAAGAAGATATCGATGGGAAATGTAATAAAAAAAACTGAAAGAGCGCATACGGCTGTGTTTCATTTAAAGAAAAAATTACTTTAAGTTTCAAAGAAACTGCCTGTTGATTCTTCAGCCGAGGTGATTTACGTAATACGAGTTAAAAATTAACGAGCGATGCATTTGCTTGAGTATACACCAGTTACACTTTAAACAAATGAGAATTAATTGATAATGGGGAATGAGTGATAATACATGCCCGTGTGTGACTAGTCATGGTGAATTTCAAGCCAGGTTGTGTCAACAAAGTCAATGGTCGAAAAAATAACGGTAATAAGTAGAAAGTGCAAATCGTTCAGTTTCCAGGGTGACTTCCACTCACACGAACGTTGTCAATTAATTAAGCGTTCGTGAACGTTTCCCCATCGTATCATTATACACTAAAATCGCGAACGCTGGAAACGTTCGAGCGTTGTTGGATTGATGCTGCATCTGCAGAGTCTCCGAGTAAAACAAGATATTGATTTTATTAAGCCTCAGAGAAATTTACATCACTTGAAAGCATGCAACTTGGTGAAATGTTGCTTCATTGTCAATTTCTTAATTTATTACGTTCAGACTTTTTTCTGAGAGGGTTTCATCAAAAGGACTCTAAAAGGCATAAATGATAGTTTGCTTGTCATACATTTTGTTCTTTTCCAATCATAACACCACAATCTAAAGAACGTTCAAAACCTAACCTGTTGAAGTTTCAGTTCAGTGGAAATTACACTTTTCGAGAAAACAGTGGGAAAAAAAACATGCACTGAACTTTTTGAGTCACGAAACACGATTTCGTCCATAGCACTCTTTATTTATTTAAAAAAACAAAAAACAAAATCAACTGACTGATCTTTGGAAATCAACCATGATTTCTTCTAATTGACAGCAAGTCAGACGTAATAATTTCACGTTGTGTTTAGTACCAGTACGATCTTTAATCCAAGTAAATTGTTTGATGATAGTTCGGTATTCCTTTTAGGATGTATGCCTTTAAACAGAGCAGGCCGCTTTACCATTTTGGTGACTCTAAAAGCCAATTCGAGGTCCCACATGAAGTGGTTACAGCAAAGAAATTTCTTTTCTTTTTTCTGGAATTGTGATAATGATACATACTGGAGAAAGTATAAAAACCAAACAATATTTACAATCGCAAGGAGCTCTTACTCTTAACAGTGTATATACATTCGACACGTTAACGTACCATTTTTGTGTCAGTGGTGTCAAAACAAGAAGCCAAATTTTTAATCAATCACTGTAAAAGATCATAAAGCTTACGATTCTGGAGAAGAGTAAAACAAATATTCATTTTAGCATACAGCGTTGACATTGTCCAAGTTTTGTCAGTACAGTTTACATGATAAAAAAAGGCAATTAGTAAGACACACGTCTGGCTTGGTTTGACGACTCCATCTGCTATTCGTCAAAACACCCATCACGCAGTTAAATATTACTACGCTGGAAAGTAAAGATGTACATGTATATGGAAATTCCACGAAGTGGCACACTTGAATGTCCTATATGCATTACAATGAGCAATGCCGGGAAAGATGGTTATTATACAGGGTGGTTAAAAAAAAGGACACCCACATTTGACAGCAATTTTCACCTATTTTAAAAGATTATGTTTAACTGTTGATTAGTAGCTATTAAAGTACTGGCCTTTAAGCAAATCTGACGAAAAAAGTGTTGCATTTGCACATTTTGTTGTTGAGCTATGCTAATTTGAACATTTCTTGTGCGAAACCTGTTTGTCCACGGAGGTATACATTCCCTTCGCTTGACTGAGCTCAGCTATCGGAGCTTTATTTGAAAGGGTATGACATTTGATTGTTGTGCTATGTAATGCTATGCAACAATGAACTGAAGCCGACAGCTCATTGAGTAGATGATCTTAACACTGACATGAATAATTGGACAGCTTAAATAAAAGTTACCAGGGCAAAATATATTTTGGTGGGAAGGTTTTTTTAATTTTTATGAACTGCGAAAACGTTCAATTTACATAGAATATACTGTGGACAAGGCTGATTTTGGTGACTTGTATTCAAATTAGCATAATATCACTATTTTTGCGACTTTTACTAAGTTTTTTTTTACCATGCATGGTTAAAGGCCGATACTTTACTACTATGTAAAAAAATATTTAAAATAAGTTCATTAAGTAGGTGAACATTTCTGTCAAAACTGGGTGTCCTTTTTTTGAACCACCCTGTAGAGCATCCTTTTGTTTTTGGTGGTTGTTTTGTTGCTCCGGACAATTTTAAAATCCGTGTTAATTATCGATATCATGCCACTGAACTGCGTTCGTCCCTGGGATCTGCGGTGGCACTTTGCTCAACATCAAGATTTTGTCATTTTCAAAACCGGTTGTCGCTTTTCCAATGTAATATCTGTGGAGTAAATACGATGTTGCAAATGTTACTGTTCTTAGAGCCGTATATAGTTTCTACAGGATGTGCGAGATTTCTGACGCTGAAGGCACAGCTGCGACGCGGGAGCCGCATTGCCCGCACCGCGCAGACCTGACCGCAACACGACGAAAGTTGCCGTGAAACAAACAGTAGACGAATACATTGACGAAACTGTTACACATGCACAGCCACGTGATGGCAAACTGCACCCATCCCGGGATGGGCGTGGCGGTGGCAAAAGCGGCGTAGACGTAGAAGATCTGGGAGGGCACCCAGACGAGGGTAAAGACAAGTGTCACGACCAGGAACAGCCGAGTAGTTCGCCTCTCGGTCTTGCGAGGGTTGAATCGGATTCGGCCCACCCATCTCCCAGACATGTCGTCGGGGCAAACCGCTCGTGCCTGCCGTCGCATGACACTACCGATCCGCACCTGCATGAACACCATCGCAGCCAGAGGTATCAAACAGCAGAGGAAAAATACTACAATCTGAAGGGGAAGGTTCAGCTTGGTGAGGTCTAGCGTACAGAAGACCCTCTCACTGGAGTAAGCAATGGTGCTCCCGAGAACGAACTCTTCGATCAAGCTGACGGAAACGATGAGCACAGTCGGAATCACTATAGTAAAGACCACCCTCGTGGGAGTGCATAGAGTGCGGTATCTTAGCGGCCTGACTATGGCAATGTACCGCTGAATGTTCAGGAGGATGACAAGCATGGCTGATTCTAAGTACAACCAGTTGGCCACAAAGCCTTGCGCCACGCAGGCCGGGTAGCCGAACGTCCAGGCGTCCTGTGCCGACGCGACGATGCTCGGTATGACGGTCAGTCCGGTGAGCAGGTCCACTACCGCCAGGGATGTCATCAGGATCCGCGTGCTGCTAGACAGCTCGGTCATCAGGCGGGTCACGGTGATCGACAGGGCGTTGCCGGCCAGGATGAGTGTGGCAACGATGCCGATGAAACATGTCCGGGGAACCAAGATGGCGACGGGGAGACTTGAACCGTCCATCTTGAACCGTCTATATGTTATTGCCAGCAGTGAAATTCCCTCGGTTGCTGCATTACACTTGCTGGCTTGTTTAGGTCTCAATCATGTACGAAGTATGCATCTCACAATGTGGGACGATATAGCGATAGTCTTAAGAAATCAAGCTACAAAACCAATACAGCTCATACAGATTCCGTGTGGGGCCTTTCGCCTCGTTTGGTTTGGAACGCTGGTGCGCATCATCATTAACAATATCGAAAGTATGTAAAAGCCTTTCTCTGTTTGCATTTCACTGCATCGACTGCATCCACGGTGTTTATGCAGCCGGTAACGAAAACAAGCCAGCAGTTGTATTTCTAGGTCACGTCCATTTAAACCGTGTGAATTTATGTGAATACGGAGCTAACAAGAAGATATGTCTCTTACATCATACATGTCGAGATGGGTTTTTTTGCGTGGGTCGTTGGATACGAACTTCAGCCACGCGGAGACATCGGCGAAATGGCGCGAGGCCGCAATTTCAACTCAGGTGCGAGCGAAATGGCGCGAGGCAGCAATTTCAACTCATGTGCGAGCGAAATGGCGCGAGGCCGCAATTTCAACTCATGTGCGAGCGAAATGGCGCGAGGCCGCAATTTCAACTCATGTGCGAGCGAAATGGCGCGAGGCCGCAATTTCAACTCATCTGCGAAGTTGATTGATCACGTGGAGCACTCAGATCTTTACCAAAGTGCTTGATCTTTACCAGTTGATTCTTAACTTGTAACGTGCGTCTCCACTACAAACTGATTAATTAGGGTTACCATTTAATTGGTTGCCACGGAAATGTTAAAATGAAACGCTCATTCTTTGTAGACAGAAATCGAGATCCTTTAGAAAAGGTCAGACGACACAACTTCGTGGTTCGGTTGTCAGGAGTTGGTGGTCAAACTTCACGTGAAGTGCCAAAATGAATATAAAGCACCGTACGCAGTGGATTATAAAAGCTTTGAATCATTTGGACAACCCAGGAATGCGGTCTTGTATACACTGACTTCATTTGAAGGTGTTTGCGTTGCATCCGTCTTTGTTAAGGCATCTTGGCGTAGGGCGTAGAATCAGAAGCGTAACCAGGTGCAACATAGAATTTGCGTCCCGTCAGGAACGTCGCTAAACCACTTACAATGGGCGAATTTGCCGACGGAGCATCAGTGTTAAAAGGTAGACTGGATGTTTTCCCTATCACCTGAACTCCGTAAAATAAAAAAGAGGTTGGGGGGGGGGAGGGGAGAGGACATCATCTTCCCCATTGGGGGCGCGGTTACAGGTGCGCTATCGGATAATAGGTGGCACCCTTCATCCCGGCTCATTTTTTTAAACCGATTTTTGACTACAAAAAAGTGTCACAACCCCCACACTCCTTGTGACGCCCGTGTCCCGTTCCAGATTTTGCATTTATAATCCATTTTAGCGGTCCCGATTTTGCTCATGTCATCGTATTTTGATTTTTTAATCTCTGGCCCGTTGCACTCTGTCACTCTACGTCCACCCGGCTATACACTACTGGGTGAATCGTGGAATTTGGACTCCATTAAAAATGCGGATTCTTTGGCTAAATTGCGCATGTCTATCACTCAGTGATGGCCATTAAAACAGCGACATGTCACTAACCTTGCGAGGATTATAATCCACATCAGGTAAATTAAGAGACCAGATTTCATGAGAGTCCTAATTTCATATGTCACTGGTTCATTTCACGCAGAAGCAACAGCGAGAAAGAAAATTGAAGGTTTGCGTTTGCCTGTACTATAATATTACACGAATTCCTATCCGTTTGAAATACAAGGAACCGGCTTTTCGGCGGAAAGAGACAGGACGTAATTGCGGAGTTCCTTCCGATCCGTCGATCGGAAAGTCTGCAGCCGTTGAAGTGTCTGCATGCACATCATTCTTTTTCAGAGTTGGCTAAGAGGAATGTAAACACTGACTAATGATTCCGTGTATTGTTTTCGAGTGGGCACTTTTCCTTCAATAATGATTAAACTAACACAACTGGAACACTGACATCCTTGCCATGATGCGTTCTCGCCATTTTCACGAGCTTCCGTGTGTACCACATGTGTTGGTTTTCCTGTATTACTAAGGAAGTAAAATATGCTTGGCCGGTTTTAAACAAGTACATTAAAAACCGGCTGGGGTCTGGGCGCTGATAATGGCCCGAGCCGAAGGAGATTTGTTTAATACCGGCCAAGCACATATTTAGTTCGGCCAAAAAGTCCAAACAAGTCAAAAATTCCCAAGTGTCCAACGATTTTGCTCACTACTTCATGTTTTGTGGAACGCCCCTCTGGCTATGTCTATGGTATGTGCCTCGCGCTCGTAGTGCTAAAAATCTCCTTATATGGAAATTGACGCGATCGATGTGGCACAGAACGCAGCGGTGTTTTACCGGCGGTTTAAAACCACCCACACGACGGGCTCTCGACCAATAGAAATAGGTAATCTGTCTTAGCCGCTTGTCAATATTAACTGACAACATTTATACCTGTTAACGAAAATATTCTCGTTGTAAGTTATACAATGTGGTTTTGATGACGTTGAAAATAACAGAGTCCATGTATACAGCCTTGGTCGACTAGACGTCTCACTTTTGACATCAGACAATAATATCAAGGAACATGAAATGGCAATTTTTTGGGGGGGGGGGGGGGGGGGGTTCGACATGCAATCATACTATGGTCGACAAATCTTTCCGTTCTTTCTTATCAAGAACAAATTAAGAGGTCTAGCATTGACTGATCCGATAATTTTCGCATATTTCTAATCTTGTAGAAACTACGTGATTTTTCTTTTGATGTCGGTTAACGAGTACTGAGGAGAGATCCTCATCTTGGATGTTAAATTTCTTCATCAACATCAAATCTTGTTCATACCTGACCCAGTCATGATGAAGTAGAAGTTGAGAGGCCGGTGTCCCTGCCTGAGGATGACTCTCTGTGCCTGGTACTTCTCGTACCAACCAACCTTGACGATCTCCTGCTGCATCCCGAGAGGGAACTCGGCAAACGTAGGGAAATTTCGCAAGGCGATCAGAGCCTGTAAAATACATGCGTATTGAGAGTCAGCCATTTTTATGACGTCACGATCGGTGGAAGTCGGAATATGTCGCGAGACAAGCAGGGCACATAAATTACATACAATCACGCAAAAAATGTGTTCCATTTTGTGGCATCAAAATTCGGCAAGAGTCGGAATACGGTAGTTTACATTTTGAAGGACATATCCCAACGGCTGTGCGTGGCTTTTATTTTAGGGAACAATCGGAAAGATTTGCCAGGCCACTTCAAGCGGTGAAAAACTTATTGAATGAATTTTGTGCATCATTTAGTTGTACACTAGCCAGATATAGATGTATAGCTGTTTCTGGCATTGTATTTTACATCGCAACCAAAAAAAAACCGATTTACATAAAGATTTAAACACGGCCAAATATCTTTCGGCATCAAAGAAGAAACTTGAGGCCTGTAAAAATGAGAAGACGCAGGGTATATTCACGACGCTGAGACGATACATCATGGCTTCAAGGGTTTACAGAAATTAAAATTATAAAGGACGGCGAATGTTTAATTATAGAGGCCGCACATTTCCCGCTGAAATCGGTAAAAATCTAAACATCTTTCTCACCCGATACTCCTCTTTGTCCGTCCTTTGATGTGACGGCAAACTCAAGATCTTTTTGCATTCTGTGGAGATGCCAGCCTGGAACCACAAAAGGAAAAAGTCATATCATTATGGCGTCATCGTTGTGAGCTAACATCATTTAGTTGGTGCGATCATGCAGATTGCGTCCTCGTGTGAATTCTTGACACTTCATTGACATTGTGCCTATGATTTACCAGCAATAATGTGACACATTATGTAAAACACGGACATTTTTGTTGCACTTCATAATGGAAAATACAGCTTTGGACACCAATTAAAGAACAATCACAGGGCTAGCTGGTAGCTCAGATGACCCCTCGGCAAACCTACCGTAAATTGGGGTAACGTTAGCACCCTGGGTAACTTTGGCAGAAGCATGCAGCTCACCCCGTAGGCCCTACTGCATTGTTATTGCGCGGTATGACTGACAATTTTAGGATAAAATTTATTCTATACAAGTCATTTCCTAAAATGAATATCTCCGTTCTTCAAATGTCATAAATACCATTATAGTTATGTATTGTGAATAATGTCAATTTCATTCAATCCCGATATATCAGGCCAAAGTTGCTCCAATATACGGGTAGAATTTGGCAGCACACGAGGAGGCTCTAAATCCTATGTAACGAATTAAATATTTGTGTTACTAGGTTACAGATTAGGGTCCAGATGCAAAAGAAAAGTATAAGAGGAAAAACGTTCAGCTTTTCATGTTCTGGACATGCAATATTAGAGGGAAAAAATACCAAAGTTCCCCCAGTTGATGGGGCACTGTTCTTTCGTTCGCATGACATGTACGAACTACCAACTTTCATTAAATTAGAAGCCTCTTCTTCAGATTTTTAAAAAATGTTATCCTCATGCACATCCACTTTTGCTTGTAAAATGTATCACAAAACACGCCTTTTTTAATATTGCTCTATCGTTCACTCAAGCCTCCCCATGTCCCCCAAATTGGACTCGGGACGACAAGTCGACAACCTATATTCCTTCGACCAAACAGGTCGGGGACCAGCTGTTAACACAATGAACGAGTCCCTGTTTGCATTCACGGAGGAGGTTTACCTCTTTGTGGGCCCTGAAGTACCTGACATCAAACAGCAATTCATCCTCCTCACCATCCTTGAAGTATTGGCCTCGATGAGAGCGCCCGCTGTCGTCGACACTTGAAGAAGGAAAAAAAGGTCAAATTATGTAAAAGCTTACAGTTTCAGTTTTAGTGGATGTGTTTTTGTCTGAATTATTTCAACAACGAAATTTCAGCAATTTACGGCTGAAATATTCAAATCGTTTGGTACAGCGAATTTGTGACAAACTACAGTTGTATGTCGAGTAAGTTTAACATTAGAAAGAAATGTTAGGCTAAATGTATTTTAATTTCGTATCGCCAAGCCTGAGGTGTGAAGAGGCGTTTGCCACCGTCTTTTTGCAGATCTCCGTTTGGGGGAAATAACCTTTTGAATTGTATGATCATATCAACTTTGACGGTTACCTCAAAAAGTGATTTTTGCACAGCCTGTTTAAAAAGATGACCAGACGAGAATAACTCTTGAACTTCAGGAGCAGCTTCTTCTGTTAAATCAAAGAACAAAGCAAATATCAGTGTGATGATAAATACAATCTATTTTGTTCCTGGATCTTCTACCTAAAGCAGGCAAAAATATCGGTCACGCCGTGAAAATTTAGCCCAGCATTTTGCATTGAGCTAGGGCGGATTGGGGGGGGGGATTCGATCCTAGATGCTCTGTGGTGCGATCTGAGGCAATTTCTGATCACTTTAACCAATTTGTTTTAGGGAAAGGCGATGCTGTAAGCAGTGCCTGTCTTTATTGCGACGGCACTTAAAAAAAAAACCAAAATTGGGTTCTTTTTGGGGGGGGGGGGGCAATGGCCCCCGTTGGCTCCGTTGGCCCCCGGATCCGCCCTTGGCAGTGAGGCCCAATAACTTGTCACAAGACCTCAAGCAGTGTACCACACGTTATAAGGTTCTTAAATTAAATCTCGAGACTTTAACACAGTAAACCTTCTACAATGAGACAAAGTAAGGAACAAAATTAATGATTTTTCATTTGAGATCAAATTTGTCGTGACTGACGGCGGGCTTCGGCCCCTTTTATAGAATATTATCAAAAATATTAATATGGAACATACCCTTCAACCAATGTTAGAAGTCAAAGCTAGATATTGCTTCCCGGTCTTTTTGAGAATCCAAATCGGCTAAACTAAGGCTCACATTGATTAATTTAGAACTTTTCAATCTACATGTATTAAGGCAAGCTTCAATTATTGAAAGACTAAGTAAAAGTGCAGTTTCATTATACTGCTGATTGACCTACCCTTCGAATTTTCCTCGCTTGTTGGAGTCGAGTCCTGAACGTATTGGTCAAGTTGCCAGCGGCTAGGAGGCCGCCCTTGGTCTCCAAACCTGCACGATGTGTTTGAGAACCTCCAGGCCCCTCCTCATGAATCGACCCGGCCCGTCCATTATGAGATGAAGTTCGTCTTGCACTCCGAATGCCCAGGGAGGTCGGCATGGCAGACTCCTCGGTCCTCTCCTCAAGAATGTCCGGCACCGAGAGGTTTTTCCTCTTGCGGGTTCTCTTCTCGAACGTAGCCGCGTCTCCTGCGTCTAAGACCGAGAGGCTGCCCCTCCGTGCACGCTGATGTTGATGATGAGCGGTCCCTAGCCCTTCGGCCTCGTTAATCACAGGTATTGGGTCGCTCCTCCGGCGACGGGTTGCATCTAGGCTACCTCGGCGACGGGATTCGAACCGCTCGGACACCGTGCTGTTGGTGGCCAGGAGCCGCAACGAGGCCAGCATGCTGTTTCGGCGGGACCCCGGTTGGAATCTCTCCAGGTCCAGACCCGAGTCGGTGGACGCCAGGCTGCTGTCCGGATGTTTTTGCTTGAGGTTGCCTGCGACTGCAGGTACTGTTAGAGAAGCCATGGTCTCTGTCCGTTGCTTTCACACTCCGACCCAAAGATTCACTTTTAGGGCCTACAACACATTATATCCCAAAGAAATATACCCAACATCATACGCTATATATCCAACATAGACATCCTTGCTTGAAGTTTCATTTTTCCAGCCCGCGGTGAAATACCATCGGTTTTGTTTCCAGAGTTACCTGCTGTGTGTACACAATAAATCCGTCCCTCCAATAGCTTTGCAAGTCTCAGTTTCTTCCTAAGCCAATGCTACCGATCTCCGTTCACACAGGCCCTGTAAAAACACGGGAATGTTGTCCCAAAGTTTTCTTGGTTAGCTCTTCGGCTGTGTTACTCCAGCCGGTAGTGTTTACGTAGGTAAGGAGAGGACAAAAGGAACGAGGGAAACACATCCTGTGAGCAAAGAAAGCAAACGGGTCGGGAGGATTGTTGAGTGGCCTTAGACAACTACTAAGATTTCAACAGCTGTGAAACCAGAGCGTCTGGGGAAAGGGATGGTGGGGTTCGGGCAACAAAAGACGAAAACAATTTGGAGCCATGTTTGTACATATTTGTTTTCACTGCACGCGGGTTAGGATACTCAGTTACACTTTCAAATTCGTACAGGATCTATGTACTCTAAATAATCCGATAACAGTTTAACTTGTGTTTCGAGTTGTAAAACATTTCAACACCTACATGTAATCGTAGGTCCCTACAAACTATTTTTCACGTTTTAATTAATATTCGACATAACTTACATTAATGGATGTCGGTGACATGTTAAGACATGGTACAGAGGCCTATTGGTACCATCAAGTATTATTGTAAAGTTTAAATAAAAATGACTTTTGGGTTCAAGTCTTTCCTGATTTAAATTATTCCTAATTCCGCAAATGGAGAATCTAACCATTACTTTGACTAAAACATGAAAAAAACGTGGATACAAAAAAGTGTTTAATTTCTAAGCCCCGTTTTTATAGTGTATAGGAGGGAAGTAAAGGGTGGGGGCTTTATTGATTTCATTACAAACAACTTATCCGATTTTTGGTCCATTTTCATTTTCCCAAATCACAAATTTTCAAAAAACTTCCGAGTAAACACAACTACCGTTTCAGAAATTTCCATAAATGTTGCCGAACTTTTTTAGAAACCCAAGCTTTCAAGTACATTCTTGATAAGTCAAACCTCAAGGGAACAGATTCAAAAATTTGAGTTAAGCAGGGTTGTATATCATTGTTATTTAGATTAAGGCAATGGATTGGTTGTTTAGCTTAACAGTTGTTTTGAGTTATAAGAGTTTGACTCATCGAGATTTCACTGTATTGTCAATTTTTAAAGTGAATATTCAATATACAGAAACATGTGGACTGGAAACTCAGTAGGGAAACTTTCCTCCACGCAGAGTCTCGGGCAGAGAACAATTTTAATGCGTAACAATTATCGCATTTTGACAGACTCAAAAAAATAATAATAATAATTGCTGCATTTAGTAATGTCTGCTCTGAAGTATCTGCGTTTTAAATCTGGGTTAATTTCGAAAAATAAGTGGAACATAATGGACCAAATGGGTAAAAATGGGTTTCGATTTATAGTGCACATGTATTGGTTTTCACAATTGTCTGAAATCAGATCGGGCGATCATTAAACTCTTTAACATTTATTTTAAATTTAAATGTATTTAAAAACATAAGAGGTTCCGTGGAATATAATTGATTCAACCAATATATTTCCCAACCCTCGAAAAAGAAAACGATATCTGACAAAACAATGACGGGCATTTTTGGACAATGTAAAAACAAAATGTAATTTTTTTTTCGAATTGATCATGTATTTGACATTACATTTAGGATATACTCTACTTATAACTATTTTGCTGTCAGTCTAAAAGTTATGCATAAAACCACAGAGCGACTGGCGTTCCACGAGACCCGTGAAATTAAATCTCGCTCATTTGTATATGTTTCCCCTTAGAAAATTTGACTGAAAGAATACATGTATATCCGTACTCTATAAAGCACGTCACTCTGTTCGTGAAATTTGATTTCGTCTTCAAGAACCTTCTTTATTGTGTTTTTACAAAAGGAAGGTTGTGTGTCACGTGATCACTTTTATCCTGACAAAGACAAGCTCTTGAAGAAAATCGATATTTTGACCTTGACGTTCATCTACACAATGCAGCCTGGCCACAAGTCTCCTCCTGAAATTGCTGAATGCAAAGCATAAAAGCTCTCTACAATATTAAAAATTTTGTTTTGACATCATAAGCTTTTTTTTTTTCATTCACTAGAAAGTCGTGGTGATCAAACGAGACATTTTTAAGCAAACCTACTGGAACATTTTGAAATGTAACATGATCTTTCACTCTCAAATCCGGCAATGATGTAAGCAATATTTGGCCGGCAACGACATCCCAGCCACTGAGAATTATGTATACGTGAAGTGATTATTTTCTAAGATTCGAGTAATCGTTGAAATCAAAATTAACTCGCAGTGATTATTTCGCATGCATTTATCGTTCCTTCAGGATTTAATTTTTTTTTCGAATTTTTAACATGTAACCTTTACACAGTAAGAATATTAAAGGCATCATTTGCATTTATCCCCAAAGTAACTACCGAATTATCACAAAGCTTGAAGATCGTGTAATAACCGTGAAGTTCGTCTGGATTGCTGTCATTTAGAAGAAATCAAGAATCGTGACTTTTCAACGATCAGTCAATTGACTGATTTTTGGAACTAATAAAGGCAGCCACTGACAAAACCGTGTTTCGTTATCAAAAGGTTGTTTGTGTGGATTTTCACTGTTTTCTCGAAAAAGTGTAATATCCACTGGGCTGAAACTTCACCAAGTTAGGTTTTGAGCATTCTTCTTTTGGAGTTTGAGTGGTGTTGTTTATGGGTACGCACAGCATGCAGGAGAGACAAATGACCCTTTTACCCACCAAAACGCATGGAAGCAAAATTTCGAAGCTAAAGGAAAGCGCATCCGTTAGCGCGCAGAGTTCCTCCATACTAATCTAGACCTGAACATAACGTGCATGCGGGCCGCTGTCAGTTCCGGGAAATGAAGGAAATTCAATTTAAACTGCTGTCACAACAGAACAAACATGACATCACGGTATGATGTATGGGCATCTTCAGATGATAGTATCAGCGGATATGATCTCGGAAGAAAACTAACAGTTACATAAATGCACCGATAAAGATCGAGTGACCCAGCTCCTACTAAGCTGGTTTTCTACCCACAAAGAGCTTGATTCCGAGATCCCAACCGCGCACCAGTGACGCGCGTGATTTGTGAGTTTTGAAGTCAAGTTGTGACCGGGGGTGAGTGCAGCTCGGCCCGGGAGAGGCAGTGCAACGTGCGAGTTTTCCCGCAGCAA
Source organism: Patiria pectinifera (assembly GCA_029964075.1). NCBI lineage: Eukaryota > Metazoa > Echinodermata > Asteroidea > Valvatida > Asterinidae > Patiria > Patiria pectinifera. Next base: position 29,535,904 of record CM057149.1, on the reverse strand, counting down.
GACGTACGAGACACAGGCAGAAGTTACAGCATGGCCGTTCAAATTAGTGCACCAAGACACCTACTCGTCATTGCATTACTTTTGTGCGGATTTACCCGTAAGTATAGCGATTTGTTTTCGAATATTGACAATACTTGGTTTTGCCGTTTGTTCCCTTTCGTGTCGGGCATTGAGATTTTCAGTCGCTATGTGTGCCATTCAACCTTGGCATAGGCCCCGGTCTTGTTTACATAACTGATCCGTGCGTGCAAGACCATTCACGAGTCACACACATCAAATGTGGAAGTTGCTCGAAAAATACATTGTTAAAATTAATTGCATTACCTCTCATTTTTTTCATCTTGTCATGGATCATTCATGCCAGATGTAAATAGAGAGCATTACCGGGTCGATGTATGTCATCTTACTGTATAGGCTGACGACTCTGAGTAATAAGAACACGTGTTTTTATCCATCATGAGGGCGGAGCGTTAAAGAGATATATGGAATCGTTTGCATTTATCCCAAAAGTAACCTACCGAATTATTAACTTACTTTTCTTTCAGGTAGAAAACACCCTGTGAAATTATTCCATCTGACTCGCTGTCATTTAGAAGAAATCAGAAATTGTGGGTGATTTCCAACGATCATTCAATTGACTTATTTTTGGAAAAAGAATGCTATATAGTATTAGCGTGTTTCGTGATCAAAAGGTTGTGCGTAATTTTTCACTGTTTTTTTCAAAAAGTGTAATACATGTATATACAGAGCTGAAACTTCAACAGTTAGGGTTGGAACATTCTTCTCGGATTGGCAACTGCAGTGGCATAACAGTGGGGGAGGGGGCACATGAGGTGCACACATTTTCAAGGGAGAACGGGAGGAAATTGTGTGTGTGTGTGGGGGGGGTGCCCCCTCCCCCCGTCGTGCCCCCGTCCCCCGTAGTTACCCACTGAAAACACAATGCATGAAAAGCAAATACATGTAATCATATATGCCTTTAAATGTAACTTTGCATAATGCCTATAGGCCTACCGTAGCATTCCAAAACAGTCGAAAACAAAATCCAACGGCGCCTCAGTTCCCGTAAGTTTTATGACATCGGCAAAGATGATCCGTCATCAGATTGTGTGATGACTTTACGTACAGTTTCAGAGCCTCGTTTCGTTTCCCTCCTCTGTAGCACGAAATCCATAGTTTCGATTCGCCATTCAAAAACATTAGTCGGACTTTGATTCCAAGCAATGCATGTCACAAGCTCCGATCAGATTAGTAACACACACAAGTTAGCCTACAATATTATTTTCGTCGTATTGATCTTGGAGCTTTTCGAAAGAATTACGTAACAACTGGAGTTTTAAGATATGGATCGAGTTTGGGATTTAACGGAGATAACATGGAAATCGTTTGAGGATTTTCCGACTTATCACACTTAAGCCGTTTGATATTAATCACTAAGGGTTATGCTATATTAAAAATATATATATTCAAAAAATTAGGTGTTGATGATGATAGCTAATATTATTTGATTAATTTTGATGACAGATTTGATTCTTATGTCTATAGTTGAATAAAACATAATGAAGAGAACATTTGAGTATCACTAAAACAAAGTAAAGATGATTCGTTTGGTGTTCAAATTTAAATTATTTGCATAAAAATTCTATTTGAAATGTAGGATTTTAGATGACAGTTTAATTAGGAGGGGGGGGGGGTATTTCTTCACCATCGCAAGCGATCGTATCCTTGTATTATATTTAACTTATGCCAATCACTTGCTATGTTTTCAAAATGCCGGTTTGGATATAGAGGCGGTATGCATTTACTTGGGCCAAATTCCCGCCCAAGTTTTTATTATATGCCTAGTCTGACTTGCGACCTCTTACATGTTCGCGCCAGAAATTGTTGTCACATTTCTCCCAGTTTATTGAGCGATTAGATTTTAACGTCTTTTATCACCGGTTTTCCACTATTTATATCCACCGTGAACTGTGAACTCAAACTGACGAATTGAGTGAAGACGCTGAAATTAAAGGTGGGGATCGGTTGACGCGCGTGAGGCCGTTTTACCGTGCTCAACCTACCCGATCTGAGTTTACCCCTTGATGCAACACGCATGCGCCCCGGCGGTTGATGGTCACACTGAGCAACTGTGCCCATGGCAATTTCCCGGCACAGAGTAACTCTAGCACGACTACATATTATGTGAGTCCGTTGTAAATAAATGTATATTGTGCCAAACCTCCTCGGGCTATTTTGATCACAGGCCAGACACCGTTGATGGATTCTACCACCCGTTGTTGTTGATCTATATTGTGGCGAAATCTTTACGCCAATTTGGCTGCCAGATATTTTGCTTTTTGGGTCTCAGTGATGACAGCTCCACTGCAATTGGCCGTCAAGGTTCGCTATCACCTTGACAAACTCAATTGAAATTCCACTTTTTTTCCAAAATACCATGATTGACTTCAGGGGATTGAGTTCAGTTCACTCGTTTTATGAAGTCCCTCTGTGGTCACTGCCAGGCCAGATTGAGTAAAACGATATGTTTGAAGTTTTGAACATATTTCAACTGTGCACTGTGCCCATTTCTGGGTAAAAGCCTATATGTTAGGACTACGGACTGGGGTGGCTTAAACAAGAACACGAGTAGTAAAAACGACTGTTTTTATATCGAAGCTGTAGTGCACTCATTCCTTTCTCTCAAAGGGTTCGTGTACAGAACATAAGAGAAAATTAGACTTAAGTGCGCCCTCCCATCCCCACCCCACCTCCCGCTTTTCGAATTTTCAATGGCCGGCTGCTTTTTGGTCGGCCGTTGGTTTGCCCCCCCCCCCAACTTTCAAAGTGTTCCGCCATCGCTGACTACGGAAGCCCCTGAGTGTCAGATATTTTAAAGTAAGAAGCCAGATTGTAACGGACACAAAATAGCCTTCCGTGTCCATTTGGGCAATTGAAACCAAATCTACGATCTTCCCTCCCTGGGGAAGACACTCCACCCCTATTTGCCTCTCTTCATCCAGGAATATGAATGGGCAACAGCGGATCCGGGGGCAGGGTCGGATCCAGGAATTTTAGCAGGGGGGTTCATCAGCAAAAAATTGTGAAATGTAGACCGGTTTTTTTCTCCGGACAATTGGCCTCCGAAAATCAATAGGTGGGCGGGGGGGGGGGGGGGGGGGTCGTACTTTATAATTTCAATGGGAACGCTCTTCAAATCCGACGATCATTAACACTATATTACAAAATAGTGTACAAATACCCCCAAACAAGCTGGCTCTGTCCGTATTTTGGGCACAGGCGGACATTCTTACCAGTTTTATTTTTGGGGTGTCAGAGCGTGGGGGGGGGGGGGGGTTTCGCATTATTTTTAAGGAATTTCTATGAAAACAAAGTTTACAGACCTGGTTTTTTTTTACCCCCCCCCCCCGGATCCGCGCCTGGGGGTTGGAGGAAACGGGGGCCATGCCCCCTCCCTTTTTTAAGTGACGTCGCAAAAAAGGCAGCCACTGCCTACACACCACCATCTGAAAATAAATTGGTTAAAGGGGTCGTAAATTGCCTCAGATCGCACAACAGAGCATCTAGAATCCAAAGGACTTTCCGGGGCCCTTATAATAAGAGGGTCCCGAACATTAACCCCACGCTGTAAATTTGAACACAATTTTGTTAGCCCCCTAAAAACTGTTTTCTGGATCCGTCCTATATCGGCAAGGGCTGGTGGCCTGCGATAGATTGACGCCCCATGCAGGGGAGAATATTCTCAGTCATTTCGTGGCAAGGAAACTAGAGATTATCAATGGCATGATGCATTATGTTGACTCGAGACAAGACTTGACTTTGGGGCGTGTACGTAAGGGTGCAACCCTGCAAGTAAATTCCCATAGACACTAGTGCTAAATGCCCATACTTCAAAATTCTTTTTAAAATACTCAAAACTCGCACAGGCATTCAAGCTGCACAGAAAAATGATGACCAACATGTCATCTTTCGTTTTCTTTTATTTTTTGGTGGGTTGACCATTGACTTTTCGAGATATTCTCACCCAAAGAAGACGACCCCTATTTTCCCCAAGGCGGAAAAGTAGCCATCTTGAAAAACGATCTGTCTACAACATGGCAAAATAGCGCCACTTTCGAGCCCAATAGCATCCAAAATGCTCAGCATTGGAAACCCCAAGTCCGGGCTACAGGTTCATTACCATATCTTTTCAATTCCCCAATTTTACGGCGCTCAGAACTCTCTAATATAGAATATTTTGAGGGTATAACTTTTATTCATGAGCTCGGCGGATGGATTTAGGCCTATTTACCGGTGTGCACCCGTAATAAAACCAAATTTGGTATTTTAAGAGTCAAAATGTCGGCAACACCTCAGCTTTAAAAAAAGGTCTATTATAAGAAAGAGGACGCCAGTTGTTCTTACAAATTGTGGTATTTGTGTTATAAAAAAGGGAGTTGGCGTTTACGACCCATTAGTTTTTTACTATTAAGTCGACAAACTGTTAGGCCTACCCCAATAGTTTATAATAAAACGCCGAAAATCCAATCAATATAAACGTGTCCTCGCATGAAATGCCAGTTAATTTCGTCGGCGGGGTGCCCCATATCTCGCATTATTCGGCTAGTTTTGCAGTCCAAACATCGTCAACTTCATCTACGTGAAGGTCAAAGTGACACGGTCTGGGGGCAAGTTCGTTGTCACCGCAGATCCGTCACCCTGAGTCACCCCAGCAACTGTGGAGACGCCGAGTACCAAAATAAAATTAGTCATAAAAACATCGGACTTGGGTTTGTAAAGAAGTCTATACAAGGATACAAAACCCCTACCAGGTCATATGTTAAACGCCAATGATGAATGACCAAAAGTAGAGTATCCTCAATATACATGAGTACAGTCTCAAAATCCTCAGTGTGTCCATTCTTCTTTCAAAATTGAGAAAGAAGCAAAGTATAGATGTGGTGTTCAAATGAAAATGTCAAATATCGATGAATGCTCCCAACATTCTTTAACTCCAGAGAGGCTATATAGGCTACAAACAGTGCAACATTCCACCATAATGCCTCAAGTCCCCCCCCAAAAAGGCAAGTTGGAGGCCCGTATATGTTCCTATCGAAGCTTTCTTCATCTCGAGAAACGGTACCCCGACTCTGTCACTTGGGGTCCCGGTTCCGAAATTGCTTTTTTAATAATGACTACTATATGGGGACAAGGACAAATTCCGTCGAATATTACCTGAATTCTTGAATTGAATTACGAATGGAATTCACTTTAATTATCTGCTGAACCTTTGTTTCGTCTTGGGTGCACCGCAGTGATCGGGGCGGGACGTGATGCGAAAGAGCGCGGTCACCGAAAAATAGGGAAAGTGGAATTCAGGGCCTTCAGGGGTTGTTTTTACAGCAACATTATCATTTTTTGGGGTCGGATTATCTGGAAGACAATTAAAAAGAACTTTGATTATTAATAATGAAGGATTTGAAGATGTTTGTTCCACTTTGGTCTGGGGTGTAGGGCTAGGAAAATTAGTTTTCCTTAGAAGTCCGTGGGCTGATGCATTGCGGCCTTCCGGTCCAGTCCAGCGTCCAGCCACCGGGGCTTTGTGGTCTAACTGGCCATCATGTCTCACTGTTACTAGGACAACCATGCAGTAAAAGAAATACAGTGAATGTAAATATAGCATGGTGATACATCTTTAAAATCGTCCACTCTTGTAGGATTTTCTTGCAAGATTTCAGAGTTTTGTGATTTTTTTTTTAACTTCCCACATCTCTAAATCTACACATAATAGTAAAAGACCACTGGATCGATCGAGGCACTAGGCCTTCCTTCCAGGGGGTCATGTCAGTTTCGATTGAAGCATTCCAAGGCATGCAATGAAGACTTATTGCAGTCTCAGAATTATGTACATGTACATTACACGAAGGAACAGTTCCACACTAATGATACCAGATTTATAACATCCCATGTTTTGGCAGTGGTTTAGGTAAATCGGGAAAACCTCATTCAGATCGGCATTTTGATTTCAAGGCAAATATGTCTATAATGGTCACAGTTAGTGATACTGGGAAGTGGGAAAGGTGTATCGTTCAATTTCTTTAAATTGGCTTATTTTGGCAGGCATACGAGTTAGCTGGCGTACGAGTTGGTTCACGTACGAGTTGTATGTATAATATGCGCATGGCCGAGTTAAACACTACTAATATTAAGAATATCCTGGGGTTTTTATCCTACAAAGTGTTCAAAGTGGGGCTTGGGGACGGTATAACAATCACAAGAGCTTTAGAAAATGTTACCTTCAAAGACCGAAATTAGCTGCTGCACATCCCCTCGTTGCTACAGACGTCACGGTATACTCCATCTTCACTTATGCTGTGCAGTGCTAGCTGCATCGCGTCACCGCGTGTACGTTTTTACCTTGGTTTAAGTACGTTTTTACATAATTAAGGTAAACTGACTGCTTTACTTATTCAATATGTATTTTTCAATTTACAGGTTTTCAAGGTACTTTTTTTTCGAATTTTACCGAATTTTACGAATTACGACGAATTTTACCGACATTGTGTATTATTTTACATAACAATTTTTACCTAATTATTTTTTTACATATCTTTTTGAGAGTTTAACGGACAGTGGTGCTTTTTCAGGGCGATACATGAGTGAAATTAAGAAAAAAGACACCCGGAACGGCCGATGGCACAAAAAAAAGGGCACGAGTTCTTTTTTAAAAGGGCACTTGATCAGAAAAAGGCACTTGACAAAAAAGGGCACTCTTTACAACATATTGGGGGAGGGTAAACGCTGGTGAAAAAAGGTATTTTAATGGAAAAGGGCAGTCTTTACAAAATATTGGGGGGAGGGTAAATACCCCCTTTCCCCCCCCCCCCCCCTCCGCTGGCTACGCCTATGCAAAAGGACCTAAAAGACCATAGTGCCGTTTACTTTAAAGGGGAAACAAAGTCATCAACATGGTTAAATGAATCATTTTTTAGCAGACTCTTTGTATGTACCTGCCTCAAGTTGAGGAAGTATTTAGTAATGGTAAATACTTTCAGCTATATCTTTTAGATATCCTGTTCTTTCTCGTTTTGTTCTGATCAGATGCGGCCGACAGGCTCCCTCTCTCGGCACAGTTGATCCGTATGCAGTCACAGATTGACATACTACGGAGGGATGTGGACCAGTTACTGGGGGAACTGCACAGGACACACGGACCGGAACCACCTAATCTAAACCTGGAAGGTAGAAGGAAAGCTTTTGCTAGCCTTTTAATCAAATTGTGGGATGTGCATGTGTTCTTTTTTGGGATATTGAAAGTTGTTCCAAAAATATCGGGCACATATCTCATGAAATAGTCCGTTGTCTCACATGGGGACAGGCCTTCAAAAGTCCAAACGGAACTCATTTATTACAATGAGGCAGAAAACTCTGGGGAAAACTCAAATTAAGTGTGGCTTTGCATCCCGCTTCCTTGTGTCGCTTGGGAAAAAAAGAGCTTCCTATTGATTCAACATTAAATTTGGGAAGTGGAATATTTGGGGAAAATTTTTGTGAAATATATTTATTTTGTTGAACTGCTCTCTGTGTGTAAATCAACACAACATTTGGAACGTAAAAGATGCGACTAAAATTGTCTGGCTGCCATCGAATTGTTTTGAAGAGATAATTGCATAACCAAACGTTGGTGGATTTTCTCGTTCGGGGTCGAGTCCCGTTCAAAAGTGAATAACTTTTAAGTTGCTTAGAAAATGGCAATTGAAAAAAATGTATTTTTTTCGAGGTGAAACTTTGAAATGCATCTTTAATGAGGATTCCTACTGTGTTCCTTGCAGGAGATGGTAACGTATATGCGCACTGCAGGATGGTTCCCAATGGCATCTACGACCCAGACACGTACGAGCCCATCGTTGGAGACATCGATATGAGGCAAAGGGTGGGTACCATGTTAAAAAAGTAATATTGAAATCAGTTATTCCTGCATGCTGATTTGAAAAAGAAAGCCAATCAGCCTCTGTACTGATGACGTCACACTTTGTTTACATGTGCACTTTTTTTATGGAGCCAGTGGGGGCCCCACGGAGCACCATGGGAAGGCTCACACGTAAACAAAGTGTGTCGTCATCAGTATATACAGAGATGAAAAAGGTACAGGGTGTTTTACATTCTTTCTTGAACACAAACAACGGGCAACAGGCACGTATTCAGGAAATCTCAGTAAACTGAAGTGTCTCGATCGGCTTTACCGAAGACAGATCCGCAATTATAGAGTAATTGCAATTCTTTGAGCGTACTACACATGTATTCGGTACCGGCGGAAACAACCTGTTACTGTTATGCCTGCCATTAGGGAATCATTACTATTGACGTTTACCCCGATGCACTTCCCCCGCTTGACACATCCCGACGCCTGCTCAATTAATGTCACTTTCTTTATATAGGGGATCAAAATATTTGTCTTAGACCGAGTTGGCCCTCTCCCAACTCGTGAGGGCGTGTCTGATTCCAATGTGAATCAAAACCTTCATCCCCGCGTGGAATTGAAAAATGAAAAGTTTAATGAATTACAGACATGTTGTGACCTGTGCACGCTCAACTAAAGATAGACCTGCATCAACAACCTCGTCCCCAGTGTGTCGAGCAGTACGCGCCCATCACTACCTGCTCTCTCACCCAGGGGTCAATTTCATGGAGCTGCTAAGCCAACAATTTGCTTAGCACAAAAACAGTCTAGCTTATAAAAGCAGGTTACCAGCCATAACACCATGTGATTTTCATGCTAAGCAAACAGCAGCTGAATGCCAATCACGAGCAATATACTTCACATGGAGTTTTGGTTGGTACCCTGCTTTTATAAGCCAGACTTTTTTGTGTTAAGCAAATTTTTGTGCTTAGCAGCGCCGTGAAATTGGCCCCAGCTGATCATTTGCATGTGCAAGATTTTTGAACACGTATGCAAATGAGGAATAGTCTGGTGCCTGCACGTGCGTTACATTAGCGTTTGTTTTTGTATGCGGTGTCAGGGGTAAAAACAGAATCAGTATTCGTCGCAGCGCGACCACGGCGTGAGTTACGAAAACACTTTTTTTTTTAAATCAAACTGTTACGCTCTTTTCGAGAAAATATGCAGTATCAAATTTTATATTATTATAAACAAATTGGAAAGGAAATTAGTATTTTCGAGAAGGCGTGGACGAATGATCGCGAAAACACGTACTGTACGTTGTGAATAACAACACCAAGTACACTATAAAAATCCATTACTAGCCAATTGTGGTGTCGAATCAGGATACAGGAAGAAAGTTTCCTATCCAGGGCTTACTATTGGTAACGAGGTTGGAAAAAAAAGTAAGCACAGGGGACGAGGTTGCTTGCATCAAGTGTTACAGGTTTGGTGTACTTTCGATGGGGATGTGCCCCTTTCTGTGGCTCAAAAATGCGAAATGAAAAGTTCGAAAGATCATCAAAAAAAGTAGAGTGTAAGAAATTTCGCGAAGGATTTCGGATTACACAAATAATTTTGATGCAGGTCACGAATGAATCCTAAGGCAAACGTTGCTTCAAACACACGAATTGTCGCTTGATATTCATCATACTGTAGTTGAAATCAAGTCGGTAATTGCCCGGGTGTAGTTCGCCCACCGCGCGCGGCGTGGACAGATACTACATGCAGTCGAAGTCATGTAAGCGTGCCGTATGACACTAACTTGCGGAGACGCTCTGTGCATCCTCGGCCCCAAAATGCGTGCAGATCGATACCAATTACCGACTTGAATAATCTGCTCTTGGCTCTGTCGATGCCAGCAAATGACAAACACGACACATATCGCCGAGCTATATTATTGAGGGCGCTGACAGACAAAACACGATTTACACCTTTTTAATTTAATTATATTTCATGTTCAGGCAGTTGGCGGCCCAATGGACGTCGAGGTCTTTCTGTACGGGTTTATGACTCCGAAGAGCGTACATGCTTTACACGTTCACACTTACGGCGACTTGAGACACGGTTGTGGATCGGCTGGCAGTCATTATAACCCTGGAGGAAACAACCACAGCGCCCCCTACGACAAAGATAGGTATGTTGCAGTTTCGCTGGGATACTGCCTGCTTGCCAGTTATTGTGGAGGGGAATTTTGTTTTTAATCACCCATGCAAGTTTGTCCTTGTCGGGATATTCTATCACATTTTATTTGTAGTTTTCCTGCGCGATGTCGGATCATGTCGTGCAAGGAATTCATCTTTGTGATGCCCTGTCGGGGAGCACACCGTAAATTAGGATGTGATCCACCTGTTATTTTAATGTTTTGGTGGAGAAGTCATTTCATTGACTAAATGAAAATGCGTGAGCACCGGCGGCGGAACGTGAACGTTTTCGTACAGGGGTCCGGACACAGAAATTTTAATATTCAAAATGTCGGGAAAATGTTCAAGCACTCACAGAATTCCGGCGTGATTTTATTTCTCGAGGGAGGCCAGGAGAACCCCCATTGCTCTTGCTGCTTCTGTTGATGAAAGAAAATGATGGCGAGATTTAAGGTGGTGGTGTTGATGGTGGTGACGGTATAAGATGGTAATGGTGATGTGGATCTTGTCGATGGCAGACTGACGGGATGGTGGCACGGTTTCAAACCTTAAAGGCATAGGCCTATAGGATCTTTTTTATTTATCCCAAAAGTGACCTATTGAATAATTATTATCAAAAAACTTACTTGAATTCAAGATCGTACTGGTACTAAACACCCTGTGAAATTATTCCGTCTGGCTTGCTGCCATTTAGAAGAAATCACGAAATGTTGGTGATTTTATGCAACGATCAGTCACGATCATCAATTGACTGATCGTTGGAAATTAATTGTAAAAACGAAATCGTGTTTCGTGATCAAAAGATTGTGCGTGGCTTTTTACCGTTTTCAGAAAGTGAAATAGCCACTGAACTGAAACTTTGAGCATGCGTTTTTGATTTTGCATGAAAAGCAAATGACCCTGTATGCCTTCAAGGAAAACAACGATAATGAAAATGACAATTCCTGATGGCGATGCCATAAACAATGAATAACCTTGAGTGTTGTGTACTTCGCGTTTCATCCAGGCATATGGGTGACTGGGGAAACATCCAAGTAGACGACTTCGGCATGGTCGAGGAGACGTTCACTGACAAGGTAGCGACACTCGTGGGGCCCAACTCTATCCTTGGACGAACTATTGTGGTGAGTGTAAAACTAGTAACTGCCTATTTGCACTTACCTAAGATATCGCTCTTTTCACACTTCCGCCATGGCCATGCACAGCCTCGATCTGGCAACTTTACACAATATATAGCCGGTTCAGTGATTCCCGTGTCGGGGTTCAGATCACTGCACCGGCTATTTATATTGTGTAAAGTTGCCAGATCGAGGCTCTGCATGCCCAATAGCGGAGTGTACCACAAAAGAGCGAGACAAAGTTGTTCAGAGGTTTATAATGAAGGGCGCCACCAAGAAGGTATAAATTGGGAGCTCGTTTTCGCAGCGCTGTATGGTAAAACAAACAGTAGACGCACGCAAAACGGTATTTTTTTCACGCACAGGCACAACAGAGGTGTTTGGGGGAGGTGTCGAAAGTTTGGGATTTGGGGTGGGTTTTTTTTTTTGGGGGGGGGGGGGGGCTTGGTGAGACTGCTAGCCTTGTGTCATCCGCACACCTATCTCACTGACTGACTGGCTGACTCGCACGGAGCAAATTCTAGTGCTGACCGTTTAAACTAGACTAGTCAATTTGCGATTTAAACCGCGCACGCGTGGTCAGTTTTCACTCGAACGCGTCTAGTCGATCGACTGGTAAAATTTAGTTAGTGTGTAGCAACAACAAGCCTTCGCGTTGCTAACGAAGCAAATGTTGGCACGTCATGTTTATTTTTTATTATTTTGTCTACCTCACTTTAGTGCAGTAAATAATTAAGTATCTTATTGCAAAGATTTATCATTACTGAACAAAACCTATACAATGCATCGTTAAACTACTCATTAATAGTTAATGGAACGTTTTCAAAACTTGCCCCAGTTTACCATTCCGCCCATGGGCGTCGCGAGGGGGGGCAAGGGGGGGCACTTGCCCCCGCCTGGAAAAGCAAAAAAAAAAAAAAAAAAAAAAAAAAAAAAAAAAAAAAAAGAAAAAGAGGCGCGAAGACAAAGTGGTGTAAATTTAATGAGTTGGGGGGGGGGGCAAAATGTCCCTACCCCCTCTAAAACTGATAAATCGAGAATGTGTTGAGAAATACACGCATTTTTTGGCAAAAATTTTTTTTGCCCCCCTCTAGAAAAAATCCTGGCGACGCCCATGATTCCGCCATGTTGAAACTGTGACATAAATCGCGTATTGACTAGAAAAACAGTGTTCCGGGGCGCGATTTTGTTTTCCATACCACATGCTCGCTACTGGATAGAATTATGCTGGAGGTCCTATATAGTATATATAATGTTTAAAACAACCCCATCGAGCGAGTCACTGCTGTAGTGTCATGGATACTATATTGGATTACAAATCCGATGGTGTGAGTTCGATTCACGTTGGTGCGGTTTTTTTAATTTCTTCTTCTTTGCTTCTTTTTTTTCTCTTAATAAAAAGGTTTGTTAGTCATTTGGAACATTTTTCTTTTACCAATATGTGGTTTGGAGGATTTTTTTGCAAGGGAAAATAAAGTCCGAGAACCTGACTTGCAACTCAACGTACTTCGAAATACGCCCATGTGTACGGAAAAAATATCGCCTTCGGCCGGGGCTGGGTTGATCCAGTTGGACTAGCTAGTCAAACCACGCAGCGTTCAAGTGACATCCAGATCGACTATGGTTAGGTCTATAGCCGACTCTAGTTACCCAACCGAACTTGCTCACTTATTGGCTCAATGACTGGTTGTATAGACCAGTGTTACATGTTACAAATATTGGTTGTTGTGGTCACCAAATAATACCACAATATCCTCGACCCTTACACTGTAAAAATGGTGCTTAGGATTTAAACACATTTCTAAACACTTTTTCTGTACCCACTTTTTCCACACGTTTAGCATCATGACATGTTTAGATGTCCTTTTTCTGTGACACGCATTATCCGTTTGACATGTTCAATAATATGTTTAGCATTTAAACACCTTCCTAAGCGCATTTAGATATACAATCCTAAGCGTAAACACGTCCAAAACTTAAACACGTTTAGTTTCACAACATTAAAAAGTGGTAAACGTTTAGAATTGAAACACATTCCTAAACGTTTTAAACTCTAAACACGTCCTGATGTGTTTAAATGCTAAACACTGTTTTTACAGTGTATTTCTCACTTTTTACTGGCATTTTTGAATGTATGTAGATCCACATTGGGGAGGACGACCTGGGCAAAGGAGGCACGGCAGACAGTAAGAAGACCGGCAACGCTGGAGGGCGCCTTGGCTGCTGTGTGATTGGCCGTTCGGACGGTTCGGCGTGGATAGGGTATTAAACTGGATATAAAGAACCTATATTTCTCCTGATGAAAATGTTGGGTGCGATCCTCTTTCATCACGGCTTTATATAATCAGTGGAGATTCAATATGGGCATAAGTTGTAAGAGGCTTCTTCAATACTGTTTTGTACAAATGTATTTTGTTTTTCTTTTGTTTACAATATCGTTTCTCGTTCGTTCTTCATTTTATTTTCACTCAGACGGCAAATCTGTCTTTCTTCTGTGATAATTCATGAATCTTAAAACAATTTTTTTTATTTCAATTAAAGTTTGAGTTCTAAAACGTTTAGATTTTAGATATTCTTAAAAACAAATCGTAATTATAATATTTGCGATAATAAATGGTAATTAATTAAGACAACTATAAAAGTTCAAAGCCCTTTAATATGCAAGTGATTTGTGTGACCAAAAAATGAGCTGATTTTATTTTAGTCATGATCGTTCTTTGTCCTAAAGTGAGACATTTTGTCAACCAAAAGTAAAATGTGAAAATGAACAAATTGTTCCGTGCTTCTCGATGTTTTTTTTTACTTCAAAAGAGAACAACACAATTTCTGTTTAGGTGAAAAAACCGGTGAAGCTGAGAGACCAATTGAGCACAAGATGGCCAAGACGGTTTCTACCCAAGGTAGCAGACCAGTAAATAAACTTCCATAGACCCCAATGGTAAATGCTCCCACTTCAAAAATTCGGGAAAAATACTCACAACTCTCCAAGGTGTTCGAGACACACATCAAATTAAAGCTTATTTCATCATCTTTCATTTTCTTTTCAATTTTTTGGGGGGTCAACTGATGACTTTTAGGAGAAATTTCCATCTGAAGATGATCACCCCTGAAAATAGTCCTGAAGCCCATCGCCATTTTGAAAAACGATGCCTACACTCCATTGCAAAGTAGAGCGCTTTTAGGGTCCAAATTACATCAAAATTACACAGAACTGCAAGCTCCAAGTCCTGTGCACGGTTTCCACCCATATTTTTTACAAACCCTCAAGTTCATGGCCCACAGCATGCTCAAATACCGAAGATTTTGAGGGCATGCAAATCGTGATTTGGCCGGCGCAGGCAATTTCGGACCGATTTACTGGTCTGCACCCCCAACAACCAACATGCCGTGTAATACTAGTGGCGTAAATCTGTGCAGTCGACTGGGGGATGGGGGATGACCAAAATCTAAAAATTGTCCGGCCGTGGAAATTCAAAAAATGGGGGGGGGGGGCGCTGTTCATAATACAGATATAAGTCTTAAGTGATAATATAATGTGGCGCTTTTATCGCTTTATACCAAAGGTCTCAAAACGCTTCACAATACTTGGGCACTTACGAGCCTTAACCTTACATCAAAACGGCGCATCTGCAGCTTTTGCACTTTTTACTCCTCCCTTTTTCAGTTGCAAATGAAAAGTACCTCAAAATCTACATTTCGTATTTTTCACCAAGAGAAAGTGGGGGAATTATTCGATGGCCACCCCCTCCCCCTCCCCCGGTCAAAAATTGGGGGATATACCCCCCCCCCCCAATCCAGTGGGATTTCCTCCTGTCGTGTAAAAAAAAAAATCGTCACTCCGCCAGCAATGAGTTAAGTCTCCGCTCAAGTCACATCGTGACTTCGTAACTCGGTCACAATGTCCAAAATCATAGTACGATGACTGGGGAAGTACCTCTAAGCATAGTGACATCAGCAGCGGCGTAGCCAGGGTTCTCATTCTTCGGGGCGGTTGGGGGGCTTGAGGTCACGTGGAGGGGCGCCCAAAAATTTCATCCGTGCTGAAAGGTAAAGACAGGTTTTTCACCGGATACCCGCCCTCCGTAAAATCACATAATGGGGGAGGATGGGGGGCGCTGTTCAAAACGTAAATCATGGCTACAACTACCGCTATTCGCGTCCAAAATCGCGGAAAAAGGGGAATTTATATTCTTCCAGCTTATCATGGTAACTCATATGGCTGTGCTTTTCTATGGATGTCAAATTTTCAGTGGGGGCGCGACTGGGGGGCGAACTTTTTATGGGGGCGTTGCTGCCCCAGCTGTGCCGCTGGACATCAACCAAGAATGATGTGTCAAGTTCAAATAGCAAAAGTAAAATCGTCCGGCAGGGAAGAATATGAAACTCAACTCCACTTTCAAACATTTTGTCAAATTCTTGTTCATACATTATTTAAAAAAAAACAGTTTACAATCGAGCGTAAGCTAATGATAAATTAAGTAGTAAAAGCACCTCAATATAAGAAAATATAGATGTTTATAATCAAAGAATAAACATAGACCTAGGGCCGACAGGATGAATGTAAGCGAACTTCTCTTCATTAAATAAAGATTTGAAGACCATGGGAATCCTTGTATTTATTTCGTCAAAACTGAAACCACTAATACATGTACAGGGCGAGTCATAAAAAGCGGGTCCCCAAAACAAGAGATATATTTCATAAAAAAACTATGAAGCACCAAAATTGTTTATGACTTGGAAGACCATTTATTAAACTACTTTTAAGGGAGAAAATTATTTCAATTGCTGTAGACTACAAGTTTAAATGTTATCACTATTTAAACGAAGTTACCCTAAAATCAGTTACGTCAAAAAAAAAACAACGCTTTATTGTGTGAACTGACTGTTTGCATGGAACAACAAAGAAAATGACACAGAATGCCTGTTTCAACAACTGCAGTACACAATATCTATATTAAAAACCCTGCTTTGGCTCCAACAATAGGACTTATCAAATCCATTTTTTATTGAAAAGACGAGCCTTCAAAAGAACTTTGTTGAATATGTTCAACTTTTAAACTGAGGTTTTATATCGCTGGTGATGTTTGAAGACAATTTGTAACGACAATTCTTTAATTCGCATTTTGGACGAAAGAGCCTTTAGGGTCATTTCGATTAAATAGCGATGTTATTTGAACGGATTGAGCAATTGAATCAATTTTTTTCATCTAAAAGTAGTTTATTAATTGGCTTACCATATTTTTGGTGCCGCCATTGTTTTATTTTAAACTCACCCGGTACTTATAGCTCGTACAGGTTGATAATTATAAATCTCCTCCCCTAATAACGTTAGTTGCATCATTTGTTAATATAAATAAATACGGACGCACTATTTCAATGCAAGGCATTTGCATGCAGTTTCGTTAAGCATTATATAATTAATAGTTTTCATCCAGGAAAACGTTTTGCAGGCAAATATCACTACTAAAATAAAACAGATTAATATATCAAATCATAGTCCCAGTATGGCCCCAGTCTACAGTATCAGACAAAGTGATATTTACTTTTCTCCTATTAAATTTAAACTTGTTATATATACCTAATGTCATGTATGAAGTTGTTTAACGGTATGAGCAAGACACCCGCATTTATTTTAATAAGGAAAATTATTTCACTATAATGCTCCCTCCAAAAAGGTTGGTCAAGTTTGGCTGTCCAAAACGGTTTTGTTGACTACGGCTACGGCTATTCAGCATTGGCGCACCAATGGCCAAAAAAACCCCGAAGCCGTATAATTTGCGTCTCTTTGCTGTGAGAATACAGGAATACGGCTGAAGGACAGTAAATTGGCCCAAATTGCCTGAACGCCGTACGAATCGCTATCAATAAGCTTACTATATCTCTCTCGAAGAAAGTTGCGGCCCTTCCCTTACAGGTTTGTAAAAACCAAAAATGAAAAGTGTGGCAGCTCTGAACCAGACTTCGAGCTTGTTTGAGAAATTCGGATGAAATTGGACTTGAGTGGAGGGATGCAAGGGCGGCAAGAATACAATTTTACAAAATGATTGTGCTGGGAGGGGAAAGTCATCGGACTCCCCCTCCCCTAAAAAAAACCTTTAAAAAATGAAAGCGGGAAAATCAAGCTTTAATTGCATGCGTGGAGAGATTTGAGTATTTTCCCCCGATTTTTGTAGAGGGTATATACTTGTGATAGAGCAGCCCTATGTGTTTATATTACTCCAGTAAGTGTCAGATAGAGTATAGGATAGTGCTCGACAAACTGTGCATTCCGGCAGTGACCCTTGTGTCAAGTCCTTCACCTGATAACCTTGGCATCATCTATATACTTTCAATTCAATGTGCTCCTTCCAAGTGTCAATAACAATCAACGCCATTAAAGGTTACATCAATGGACAGGAGCCTCTAATTAAATGAGCACAGAACCTAGATACGAACTTGTTTGCAACAGTTTCTGGAACGTTTCAAAACTGTACACGCCTTCGACCGACTGACAATCGTACAACTATTAAACTTTTCTGTATGATTTCAGTGACTGATACTTCTTCTTTTTTGACAATGGGCCCTCTTTCCCTTTTCTCGCCAGTTACTTTCCTGGTTTCAAGCCTGCACATAACATACACAATTCATTAACCCCCAAAAAATCTGAGTACATGCATAACGAGCTGCATAATTAAACTGACATTTACTACAGGGAATTTTATAACAATGAGATAACACTGCACGACATGTAATTCCAATGGAAAGGATCGAAACGTGTATTTTAAATGCACGTAGATGATATAAATTGACTAAAAACCACAAATCAGAAGTGTAGCTCTGCTAGGGGCTGCCCCCCCCCATCCCAGTCTTTGCCCGTAGTTGTTACCCTACGACAGGGGTGCGGTGGCTCATTTTTTATAGTCTCATCAGTATATTAAGACTTTACTTAAAGTACAAGTTACACTATGACATTTGCCACGATAACGGAATCTACAATTCAAACTCTTGCAAAAAAAGACTGCTCATTCGTAACAATACATCCTTTGCCATTTCCCAAAGCTCGGCTCAAACCGCAGCTTCTACTTCGTCTCCGGAGTAATTAAAGATTTTTTTTTTAATAATACATGTACTTAGTGCAAACGGTCACAGACTCCCAACTCCGAAAGCTGGAAACATTATAGCCGCAGTGTCTAGGGAGTACTTGAGGCTTTTTTGTTGTTGGAAGCACTAAAATGATTTGCTCATGGCTTCGAACGAAACCAAACTGTTTTTTTTTTCAAAAATAAAAACGAGCAAGGGAGACACACGGAGGCACCGGCCATGAGCGGGGGAGGGGCGTTACCCCGTGCTCCCCCAAGTTATAACAATGTACATCACACTGCGAAGGCTGCGAGGTTGATGGAAAACCCAGGTTGGAAAACCCAGGTTGGAAAACCCAGGATTACTTAAGCCATTTTTTTCTTCATGAATGAGGGCGCTGTGCATTAACTGGACGCAAATAGACCTTATGCGTCGCAGGTGTCTCAGAGGGTATTCTTTGTTATTTTAAATGAATGCATAAAAAGGTTTACTCACGCCTATCCATGCTATACAAAGCCATTGCCCTCTAACTCCGCCTTATAACGCATAACGTCTATCGATGTAATTAAGTTTACAGAGTTGCCTTACTTACACAAACTTACATGTTTATTTTTCTAGGTTTTAAGTACATTTGCTTAACTGCTTCAATAAACTTGATTTTCCACCGTTCATACCAAGACAGCGCCCTCTTTCTCCCTTATGTAGCTCCCACATTGTTGGCTAAGGCTGCCTAGTCTCTACACCACCGTCGTTAGCCTCAATTTCCGTTCCGTGGTCCATGGCTGAATCCAGCAGAGTGATGCCGCCCGCATCGAAGAGCCATGGAGCTTGCGTGAATTCCTCCTGCGACAAGACTTTGTTTCCTGCAGGGGAAGAAACAAATGAGAGGTGAGAAATAGTAAAATGAGGGAGTGGAAATCACTGATTTTATCAACTCAACACAGTTGAGGAAAGGATCTTTGTCAATGACAGAATACACTCTATAACTCCACCAGTTACTTTCGGTTAGTAGAGCACCCCTTTCCCCTTTTCAAAAACATGTCCCACGCGACAACATAATATATAGATCACCTAGGGAACGTAGGAATTAACCTCGACTTCACGATAATCGTTTGTGCCCTTCGTTCCCGATCCCTTGTTTTCAAAATAGCCCGCGGGCTCGCGCGGGGCATCCATTACACGGAACTATGAGAAAAACACATTTGCGACGGAACGGTTCAAGAAAGAAGGCTGATCATTTTGCAGAATCTATTGCAGTACGTGTACATATATTCTACTGCAGTTTTCAGGGCGGGTCCAGTTTTAGATATAGAGGGGGATTTAGCTGCCGTGAGGGGTGTTTAGCAGCCGTTTGCTGTGTTTTTCTACCTGGTTTTCTCATTTATTGTGGACCCTGACCAAACAGATCTCTGCATCCATTGATGGCACCTATACACGGATGTTGCGGGCTGTCAGAACGTTTCTTGGCAACAACATCTCGCTAACTTTGTTCTGTACGGTGCCCTTCCCCTATCTCCGCCATCATCAGACAGCGTCGCCTTCGGCTAGCCGGTCACGTTTATCGACATAATGTGCCAGCTTGTCAAGTCCTCCTCTGGAATCCTGATGCCCCTCGACGAAAAGGTCGTCCCAACATGACCCTGAAAACATCCATCGAGCTAGAAACTGGTCTGAGTGGTCCATCTCTTTCCAACACTATGCTCGACAGGGACAGTTGGGCCCAACTCATCAAGTCATCATGAAAATGAAAGAATGAAGAAGAAGAAGAGGGGGGGGGGGACTCCCAACACCCCCTCCCGTATAGATCCGCCATTGGTATCCCCGGTAACACAGTGATCAAGCGTGACAAGTGGAGAGAAGAAAAATGACGGAGTGACGGACAAAAGAAAACACTAGAAATACCCACTCTTAATTTGAGAGTAATTGTGCAGTTTACTCTCTTGAAGGCATTGAGTCCAACACCCGAGGAGTTCTCTGTGCCAAAATGCGGAGCACTACCACTCCCCCTAAAAAGGAGATTAACGGAAATGAAAAGCGGACAGACTACACCTTCAACAACAGCCCTTCCAGCTTTTGGCTATATATCCAAAGCCCGGAGATAATTGACGAGCACTAACCCATGATTAAATCGAACCTTTTTATCCCGCATCTTTAATACCAAGAGCAAATAAGACACATTTTAAGTGGTCACAAAAAACTAAGTACCAACACCAAAAGGAGTAATTAAAAGGCTACTTTGGAACGCCCAAGGCTGCATTGTTTGAGAGGTGAGGACCACACAGGCCGACTTCCCTTCCCCTAGCCAAAGCCGATTACGCGGCCGTGTGTGGGGCAGGCTTCGGGCATCCTTTTTGATGGGCTCATCTCGCTGTCATAATAGATTTCTCTTCGCGGATTAAGCCTATAGGTTGGTCCTCACTATCCGGAGTACGAAGCAATTGAAGCATCTTTGTCAACTGGACAATTCGCATGCATACGTTGAGCCAATTACCTCACTATAAAAATCACATTTGAGTTTGATCGTGAGCCACCCGATATTTTTATTCCCCACTTCTACTGGTCATAAAAAAAGGAGCAATCGGTCCAAAATAATAGCCCTGGACCACAACAAGCAAAACACTCTTCTCTTTTTTTAAAGGATCGATTTGGAGTTGTTGAGAAGTCAAACGCAGGTCATCTCGACGACAAGACGATCGAGATAGCAAACAACATCAAAACATCGACCGTTTAGAAAAACAAATACGAGTCGCGACCCGTGTGATCTTTGCCTCAAGTGCACGGGTCGTTGAAATTCACTGGTCGCTTTTCTTTCAGGCGATGACAAACATGACCAACATTGCCAAAATCTCAAATCTACCAGTATCAGCCTCACTTCTACGTCAACGATCCCCATCTGGAACGACCTGCCAAACACTATCACCACCATACCCGACTTAAACCAGTTTAAACAAGCCTTAGTAGACCACGTCATCGGGGAGGGAACCAAAACACAAGTCCATTAGCTCCAGCACAGCAGCCCCAACTCTAGCGGGATGCGGATTCTACCGTTTAGCTGGAGCAACTGATATAGATACAGATACAGATAAAATCATAGAGCTACAAACCCATATAGGCCCAACAGATGCACGTGCATGGTATTGCTAATTTGCTATACCCATGTACATGTATTTCAGATATCTATATGAAGTATTTGACACTCAACTTTTAAAAAATCATCAGTTCCAAACCTCAAGTTTGAAACGAGCTTTTTCATACTATCGTCCCGCATAGTGCATACCGTGTTGAAATCAACAAGGGCCACCGAATATAGCGGAACTGGGTCCCGCTGCACTGAATAGGACTGTCAGGTTGGCAAGGCGTATATCTTCACACTTATGATAACCGGACTGTCGGCTAGATTTGGGATTTTCTACCCAGGTACAACCTCTCAACCATGGTGGTTGGATTTTACGGAGGTGGAGCGTTGGACCCGTGTTATTAGAGCAGTGTTTGATTCTTGCTAGTGTGAACTGAGGGGTTCCTGAAATAGGGGACACGGGTCCAACATAATATGGGCGTCGCCAGTATTATTTCTAGTGGGGGCAAAGCACATTATTTCCCAAAATCTTTGTATATAGCATATTCTCAATGTATCATTTTTTTCAAGGGTGGGCGGGGGACATTTTGCCCACCCCATTGACACCCCTGCAGACGCCCATGTTGCATTAAAGTAACAGCAATGTGAGTTCGCACCTCGTCTTTTCCCTTTTTTCCCCCTTGTTCCCCTCCTTTCTATTAAGCTCCCCTCCCCCCTTCTCGCGACGCCCTCATGGAGATTTTGTATTATGTGAAGGCCGTCTAGATTCTATAGCCTGATATATCCAACGCCCCCTCTTTCTAAGAACCCCGTACCACCAGCGGACTGTTGGTCTTCCTGAAATTACATTTATTCCAGCTCGGGGAAAAACTTAATTCCTCCTGTCAAAATCAAGTAAATCCGGGAATTGATCAGGATGTTACTTTTACAATGCTTATTACTGTCAAAACAAATGTTATTTTCTTTGGAGATAATTTGGATCAGATTTGTAGTGTAGCCAATAGAGCATGCCACCTGTCATACACTCAACCAAAAAAGAAAGTCCCCCCTTAATACTTTTTTTTGTCTAACTCAAAAACTACTGGGCACATCTTGCTCAAATTACGACTGATCAGTAAAAAAAAATCCTTAGCAATCCAGCCACGTTTAGGCCAAAACAGTGACAATGTGTACACAATTAGGCCTATATGCAATTTATGAAAGATGGTACCCAAAAAAAGTTGCACTTTTGTATACGTGCAAGGTGAGTGTGAACCACAATTTGCATGTATACGAAAGTGCAACTGTTTTCAGTATAGTTTGTCATAAATTGCATAATTTCGTACACATTATCACTGTTTTGGGCCAAATAAAGAGTATGGCTAAATTGCTAAGGAATATCTGCACTGATTTGTCGTTGTTTGATCGAGAAGTGGTCGGTAGTTTTTGAGTAAAAAAGTATTGAAAGGGGGGGGGGCTTTCTTTTCTGGTTGAGTGTATTATACCCATCGGTTGCAGACGGGCAAAACCGTTGCGCTACCCAAGCCTCTCTCTCATTTTCTCCAATCTTATACAGCAAAAAAAGATAGACCTTTGTCATGTTGCCGCCATTTCAGTCATGTTCCTGTATCAAATATCAGTACTGAATGGTGTTTTTGTGCAAAAAGGAACCAGACTATTTTTCCTTCCCGCCTGCGATATTTTTTATTACACAACTATCTGGGGTACTTTGTGCGCTTTCCTATGGGGCTTGGTTTTTATAACCAGGCTTGAGGGGAGGCTACTATTTTTCAACTTGGTACGAATTTCGGACTTTATTTCCCTTTTTAAAAAAAATCCTCCAGAGCCTCAGATCAGGAAAAGAAAAAGGAAATTGCTGCTATACAAGTAGTATCCGACTGAAAAATAACGTTTTTAAGATTCAACTTAAAATTGTTGAAAAAAAGAGCAAAATCTATGTTAACCGAGCGAGGAATCGAACTCGAGACCTCCGATTACTAGCCAGTATGCCTAACCACTAGGCAACGGCGGTGCTCGAAAAATTCCGCTATTCATAATTTATATACTTTCACACATGTGGAGAGAGTATACGCGCGCGCGCGTAGGTAAAGGGTTACAGGATTGTAGAGCGCCGCTGCGCGGCGCTCTACAATCCTATAACCGTGATTCAAGTCGCCTGAAAAATGGATAGCCCCAGATAGTTGTGTAAATAAAATATTCGCTTCCCGCCTCGCTTTGGTTGCGTTGATTTGAATGAGAAAAAAAATCAAGATGGCCGCAACATGATAATGGTCTCATCCACCACTAGAGGGAGACAGCATATTTCCATTCGAACAACTTTGGGTACATACAATGGAATAATGCCTTTTAAAGAGCTAGGCCATGACTCTAAATGACTGTGCTCCAATGTTCATTTGGACTCCGTCTGCGATAGAGAACACGACATGAAATACAATCCAATTGTCCAATCAGGACTTTAAATCAAATACAGAAACTCGTTACAAGGCCGGGAAAGGTTATATGGTGATAATTCTGTTTAGGAACGTTTTGTGTTCTGTGTGGCCTTAAGCTAAACCAAAAACAAAGTGAAATTTCCTGCTCGAACTAACAGACATTTTTTTGGCGGGAACACAAGCCACAAGGTGCCGTTGCTGTTTATCAGATTTTGACGAGAAATGTGTAAAGTTCACTTAGGTCGTGGGAAAGGTAAGTAATTGGAACATGAAATCTGCTCTTCCAGCTTGTACCTCTAAGTTCCGAAGGTGAGTCACAAACACTGCTTCGAGTGGGTCCCCTTGAAAGCTTTCTGGTGAATTATTTTGTTTTCTTCTTCATATACTTAATTCACAAAACAGGGAGCGACATTCTTTCTTATCAGGCACCAGGCTTGAAGTTTATAAACCACTTGAAATAATTTCAATAAGTGACGTCAGTGTAAGTGGCACAAATCACTCAATTGCTCTTTCTCTTGAGTGGCATCTTGAAGTGTTTATCAGAAGCGATGCATTATCGGATTATGCTCTGGTACCGAAATGGCGAGATTGCGAGAATTTATCAACATCTTGTGTTCATCTTGGGACCATCGGGTGCTCATTTTTAGCTGCAGGATAGCAACTCAACAAAATCATCATTTCTTCTTGTTAGTTCCTTAGTTTAACGTTGACATCATCTATTGCTCCTACATATTTTGACCGATTTCAACCAAAAATTGTCGAAAGTATCAGTAGCTCAGCCCCAACATGTCACATGACCAAACTGGGTCAAAGGTCATCATGGGGTCACTGGGGTCATAAACTTGTTTTTCTGTTTACTCAAAACACTACTCCTTCCAGAAATTACATGGCACAACCATCTAACCCTATTAACCATCTAACTCTAAGGATTTTGGGAAAAATAGGTATTGGGAACATAGGTATTGGGGAACATCGGGTAGACCCCGCCCGCAGCTTCCGAGATCCAAGAGCTTTCGAGAGCTTGCCTTATCCGTGTCAGTTACATTTTGAACAGTTCCTATGACAAGGCATCGGCAGCTAGTACGAAAATTGACTTCACCAAATCTCTTGTAGATGCTAACCATTGCAGGGCTTACATCCTGGCTTCGTTTGTACGCCTTTGTGAACTTTCAATGTTTCCCCTCTTTGGAATGTTTTTTTCTGTAACGGAGAACAAGGCTCAACCCAAATGACTCATGGATGATTGCCAGAGATTAAAGAGAAACGAGGCCTCGAAGTAAACATAGGAATCTTACTAATGGGTGCAATTGTGGGTTTGCAATAGTTACTCCGCTGGAAGTCCATTGTGCACGGAACAATAGCGCACGTTAATAGTTGCGAGATTAGAAAGAAACTCGACCTCCGACCCAGTGGCGGTGAAGAGGAAGGAGGTTGCACAAAGGTTGCAACAGAAATGAGTGTGACAGGAATTGGGTGAATGGGTGAATGAACCTGTTCAGAGTTATCTCGGATATTGGGAGATGTCGATCTATCAACTGTGGCCAGGTTCGCACAATGGTCAGTAATCATTTCCCTTTGCCTTTCATCTTCGGAGATTCCAGCGGATATATCCTGTGTATATAGTTTTACCTATTTTTGATCGCAGGGGTTCCCTCTGACCTAGTCCAAAAATTTGGGGCTCTCAATATTGTGTATGAGAGTCCCAAAACTTAAGGTGTTGAAAACATGCAATACAAGAAAATAGACTGGCATCTGAAACAACCAGTCCAACAACTTTTCAGTACTACAGCTGACTGTGCCAAAAGAAATATCTAGGATGTCGGGTACTAGATCACTATTTCTACACATTTGTCCATGAGCCAGGCACCAGACTAATGACAATGAATGAAGAAGTCAGTCTTGTCAAACACTTGGACCATGGATGGACATATACAAGTCTATATAGTCTTTAGCCTCATTTTTAAATCACTTGACTTCCCTCTCATGTGCACCACTGCCAAATATTGAAGAAAAGTTTACTTTAACAAATGAATTGAGTCTTCAAACTTGGTTGGTGAAATACTGAGGACCTTTCCTTTGCCCAGTGAATGTTTTGGAGAAATTTGCTGGCTAAAGGGTGAGTAAAGTTGGCCTGATCTTCTTTTGCATTGTTTTTAGTACTTGAGGTCACAGTCTGCCTCTCACCTAAAGTATGGGTTTTACTCCCGCGCCATTAACCACTGTCGTTTCCTACCTCGCTTCCTTCCATTTCAAAGCAGGGACATGTAAAGCACGGTGCTTCTATTCACTGATCAGTCTGCTCAGGATACATGATAATTGAAAATCACCTGAGTTTGTTTGAGGGGCGCTCAACTTCACTGCGCTTTAGTGGAAGTCGATGGGAAACACATGTGATATACCGTCCCGAAACCGATGTACAGATGATTTTAATAATAGAGGAGATATATTCAACCATCACCATTTCCCTTTTTTTGCGACTGAGGTAGGAAATACATGTAATTGACAATAAACACAAGCCTTGCTTGACAACTTAATAAGATGTCAATAATGAGAAACCATCACATACTTTCTGCTCAAAAGCACAGTATCCGTAACTTTAACTTGGGGTGCTATTTTTGACCGGGGTATCTTGCCAATTGTACCTGTTCCTCCATATCCGTGTCAGTAATGCATTCATGTTTGTATACGGCCGACGTTAATCCCTGATGAAACGTCCCCGTGTCGCCACCCCAATCTTCCAGGCGATGCTTGAAGGGTTTAGAAAATGTAGTCCTTGAACTTAGTTCTGTTTGGGTTATATCGTTTTGGTGAAACATAAGACTCGATATATCGGGGGAAAGTGGTTCACAAGGGTAAGAAAGGATCGACGCATGCGGGAGGAAATTAGTAGGCCTAAGAGGAAACAATGTTAATGTGCACAATCGACATGGGAAAACTCAATTTTCGGTCGAGCTTCTGCTACGTTGCTTTGTATCAGTGCCGTATATTTCCTGGATTATAGGCTATCGTTTGATGAAACATTAGACTTGACAATTGGAGGGAAAACCACTGAGCGAAGTTTGGGGACGACGGAAAGACAGCCTGGTCGGTAAATCAAGATTGTGATCTTTTCTCACTTTTCGGTCGAGCTGTGTGCAGCTTGATAAAGTGGAGCAATATGGAAAACACTTGTTGGGAAATGAGTGAAGCTTTATCGACTTGGCAATTTGTAGAGTCTCGTTGGGGCTATCAGCGTGGTAGTCGAACATTTTGGTTGACTGAACTATCAGGTTATACAGGAGGAAGCAAGCCTAAGCACCAAGCTTGTGTTGACTGAGTACATTAATTATTTGGATGAGTAGGACTCTCGGAATTCCAGAGTCCTAATCCGAATCCGAGTCCAATCTTCTTGGAAGTTTTAAGGACGCCGCTTTGTCCGAGTAGGCTACGCAGTCGAACCCATCTCTAGGGGTTTTTTTCATCTTCAAGCTAGATTCCACTGAAATGACTTCAATACTGGATGGTGCATGGATCAAAAACCATTCTTTCCTCTCCCCTCGCTGGGTTATTGTGTCTTCTCGTAGTTTTCACCGATAAATTTGAAGTTTTGTTCTCGAATGAAGCACAGATGAAATGAAGTTGATCATTGCGATGCCTATGAAGATTTCAAGCGTTCTTTTCTTCAGAATTTTTTTTGGAGATATACCGCATGACTTTTCACTCGATCCACACTTTTTGGCAGAAAGCAGATTTCAAAGCCAAAAAGAAGTCATTCATAGATTTACTACGTACATATTATATTATTTCTCCGATTTTAGCTGTAAAATAATAACATCATTTTTGTATGGCGCATGAAACATTCAGTTGGCTACGCATTTTACATTGTGAACAGGTTTACGTCTTAATATTATTAACTTGTTCCATGTGGAAAAAGTTAGCGTTCAAAATACATAGTGGTACAAATCAGAAGGCCGTGTTGAAGCATGTAAGTCGATTTCCATGTAAATGTAATGTCAAATTTCCCCTTGGCAAAGGTCACAGGCAAACTGATATCCATTTCATGGATAAATAAACTTGGAAATGTTTATGTCCAAACCTTCAGGGGCAGAAAACACAAAATCTCTTGGGAGCCAAACGATCCATGACATGCAAATAAATTATGTTTAAAGGGAAAATGTGGTAAGTATTAAATAACGGGAGAAATAATCAATTTGAGAAACTCATTGTCAAAGTTTCGGCAGTTTTCGTGAACTACAAAAATGTCTGAATGATTTATCATGACAAATCTTGCAGAATAAGCCCATCGAGTGAAAGGGCAGTTTGTTTCGGGGGCCCGGGGGCGGGAGGGAATTGAGGGGGGTGGGTGGTTGGGGGTGAAAATACTGACACAATGATCACTCACCATCTAAATCAGCAGCATCAAACGGCTCCTTGGCGTCCCTCAGCTCGGTGTCCGTCACCGCAGCGAGTTCAACCAGGCTCACCCCTCGGTTGTGATCCAAGTCATAGGCTCCAAACTGTCGCGGTAAATCCATACCCCGAAACTTCAGCCTCCAGGCTGGTTCATCACCATCATCATCACCATCATCACCATCAATCTCACCACTATCACCCTCCAAGGGTTTGGGCACCGACAAGTTGACTTGTTCCCGAGGCTTGGCTGGGAACGTGGGGCGCGGTTGCACGGCCACGGGCCTCCACCGGTCCACCGGTACGTGGACTCGGAGGGCCAGCGGGGCCGGGCTGGCTGGGCCCGGGAGGATCAGGACAAGAATCACGGCAAGGGTGGCCCGGGCAAGACCGCCGATGAGAAATTTGTCCTCCATCGTTTGGGTCGCTCTTTGGCTTTGGCTGTCTGACGAGAAACACCAGAAAGGAAATTTTAAATAGGGTTGATCAGTTGAATCTGGTTGATCCTCCGCGGTAAAATGAAACAGAGATGCTGCGACGCCAGCAGGCGAGTATCCGAATGTCAAACGATGATCTAATCACTTCCGAACCTGTTTTAAAATATCTTCCGCCGTGAAAAATACGCTTCGATCCCGTCTGATCGAGCGACCTTTGAAGGACGCGCGCGGGGCCCGACACAACAAACTCGCGGAAAAAAATTACGGGTAAATACTGACAGATTCTAGGCTTGGCGAGAGCAATTGAGATCGCTAACAAAGTCATTCAGCGTCTCAGCGGAGAGAGTGCGACCTGCAGAGAGGATGTTTTTGTTTTTGTTCCGGACACCACACCAGACTGTTCGAACAGTTTGATAAAGAAACCTTCCTTGGCTAGCTGACCAGTCATGCGCACGCTCCGTTGCACAATTCAGCAGCCTGCAATACAAAAAGGTAGATGATCACGTTTTGAAAGGCTTTTCTTTTCAGTCACAACTTCACAAGTTTCAATGGGGTAACTTCAGAGCACGCCATTGGCTGCGTGTGGCGCAGTGATACCCCCAACGTGACCCAATCACAGACGCGTTATACACACACAGTGTTTACATCCAGACTGATTACCTGTCCGCACGATATTGACATGAGCACAGGATACGTTTCCTAATGCTTTCCTGCACCACTGTAAAATCAACAAGAAGCAACACGATTAGAGAAATTATCACGTGATTTTAATAAGTCACAACCTTACAGTTCGTGATGCGTCCTCCCATTACACATTACAGTATATTTTTGTTATAAATAGGAGGGTCTTACTTCGGTGCATCATGGGTGTGTGTACTTTGACATCCGCATCTGTAATGGTACTTGAAATGGCCGTAAACAGTTCTATAATAAGTCTTGAAATCATAAACATTTCATTTCGTATCCATGAGATAACCCAAACGTAAGTGTACTTAGCTTTCTTACCGGCAAAATAAGAAGGTAGTGCATGTTGAAGGTTGATATTCTGCAGTTTTGTATACAGCGTTGACATCTTGCCACCCAGCTCCCCCCCCCCCTTCTACTCTCTTCTCTGGCTTACATTAGAATGTATGTATCAATGGAAGAAAACATTGGCGTTACTACAGGGGAGGGGGGGGGGACATGTCCCCCACGTGGATGTCCGTAACCATAAACCAAGGTGCCCCCTTTATAATCTTTAAGTGAACAAAAGTAATACATGTAGGCCTATATATCATTTCCCTTCAGTGACCCGCATGAATAATTGGTGCACCCGGCCCCAGGTGCCCCCCCCCCCAAGTTTAACCCTATAGTTAAGCCATTTGGTACCCGGTACTTCCTCGAAAATTGAAACGCATCAACCCTGAGAGTTTTTTTCACACTTACCATTACATGTTTACTCTGGGCTGCTTGTATAGCAACTACACAAGAGCGATTTTGTTCACAATTCGGACTGATTCTGACTGACGCCGATCTTTTTTATTTTTCGACCGTGATTCCGTTAGCGAATTTGCAGTCAAAATCCTGACAAGAAGTATATAGTTATTGGAATGACTCTCAGTTCGGCTGGGAGTCAAGCTACACTGTTATTTCGGTTGTGTACTATATGAACCTAGCAACCAGTTGTGTAATAAAATTGTACAAGTTGTGTAATATTTTACACAAGTTGTGTAAACAACAGTTTACACAACTGGTTGCTAGGTTCATATAGTATACAGAACCGTCTGATTTTTACACAACAGAACTAACATTGTAGACTTTTCCAGTTGAACTAACTATGCAGGTTTGAAGGTTTTTTTTTAGAGTGCACACAAAACAGGACCGAAATCCATAAAGGTCTCAATGAGGCAGAGCAGGGGAGGGGTGGGGGAAGCGGTTGATAGCTTCATAATCACAAACAGCCATCCGAGAACAAACTCTGATTGGCCAGGCTCAACTCATGTGCACGGTTCCAAGCGATCGTCACATTGCATTCTCTATATAATGTGACTCATGACCCGGCTGAACTCGAAAATGTTCCGCACATTATTACATTTCCTTCCACTGCCAATGATTCAATTTCCCAAATTGACATTCAGCGGTACTTTTTAGCATGTGGGTCAAAATGTCAGCGTCCTCACACAATGGAAATAAACAGTTAGTGGTTTACCGATCAGGCTACGGTGATTAGATGCGGCGCCATCTTGGGAATAGTACGGAAGAAGTGGCGTAGCCACAGAGGTGCCCTTTTCGCAGGTGTCCTTACCAAAAGTAATTCCGCCCGGGTAACCTAATCGAAGACGTTAGTGGCTTTCTCAGAAATTTGAGTACCATGTTTCCAGCGGTCAATTCGGTCGGAATAACCGTTTTATGTTGCAATTTAAGGACGACGGAATTGTTTTTGGAAATGGGACCGGGAATCGTGCTCTCTGCCCTGCAAGAGAACGCACGAAATTTCCATCGTGCTTCTGAAGTTGCACTTTACTTTGTGTTTTTCTAATATTTCTATAGTCTTAACCGCGTTACAAGAGCATAGAATGCGTTCATCACTCCTGCTAGTCAAGTGGCTTAGATCCAAGAAGGGGTGGGGGATGAGGTGTCCGTAAATTGGGCTAAAATGTAGGCGAAGGGTTACCTGGTGTGGGGGAATTGAACAAGTTCAAGGAAATCCCCAATATTACATTAAGAAAACTTTTGACGGAGACATTATTATAAACAACCATAATGTCTTACTTTGGGGGATTTTTTTTTAACTTGTTCAAGTCCCCCACGTAATTACTATTATTATTATTATTATTATTAAGCAATCATTCGGCCTAATTTTTAGCGCAATTTACGGACACCTCTTTTTCACCCATTTTTTTCCTATACTAAATATCATGATGTTATCATTGTTCACATGACTTTCCACATAGTTTTATTAGGGTAACTGTGCCAGTAAGCAACTTTGTGAATTTGAAGCTCATCAATACTGAGGTTTGGCAAGACGTCTTGATGATATCTGGGGAAAAGGTAATGGCGCGCAAAATCATAGGTATAATGGCAGCCATTTTGGATCTTTCATAATCCTCTTAATTATCCAGTCACTTATATGCTTTACAAAATGTTATTTAAGTAAGTATGTAAGTAGCATCCCCAAAATAGACTTTTCAAAAAGAAATTAAAAAACATATACCTAAACATGGGAATAAATATATTACATGGCGACTATTTACGATTTATGCAAATAAGGCACCCTTCCCAAAAGAATTTCAGGTGTCACCCCTTCTAAATACGGGCGATTCCCAATAGTGCGCCTCCAAGAGTTTGCAACGCGTTGGCCAATCACAATGCGCGAAATCAGTCGACCTTTTCCAAACGCGCATTGGGTCGACAGATTTCGCGCATTGTGATTGGCCAACGCGTTGCAAACTCTTGGAGGCGCACTATTGGGAATCGCCCGTATTAAATATCTTCTCTATGTGCTATAAAGAATCTGTCTTGGAGGTTTGGTGCTTTGGACCAGTCGGTCACGATTTCGACCACAAACCACCTGACTATGCCCCGTATGTCGCGTCCATATGTGATAACGCGCCCAACAAACGCGTACGAAACGCTTGTCAGTGTCCCCTGTCAAAACTGATTACCCAATACCAACTAGTTGACTATCGTCTGAAGCCATGCTGTGCAAGCCCTACCCTATCATATTTTTTCATCATTCTAAGTCTAAGACCGTGCATGATTTTGCCGTTTTTACTGCGGTTTTGCAGGTTTCGGTAGCGGGGACTCTGCATGAAGTCCCCCGGGCCCCCGGTGGAGCCAATGCGGAGAGAATTCTAATCAAATTTAGTCACAAAAGTTAACCTGATTACGTTCCAGCCTCGCATACATGCAGCCGATGTGTGTGGTGTTTGTGCCCGCGCTGGTGGTCCTAGGTATACAAATCTGTCTATATGGTAAAAGCACGAAAAGTGCGAGTTTGATATTTTCACAACTTTTTTATAAAGGAAATTCAAACGACAAACCTAAATTACGTGAGGAATAACTACATAATTGGTTACAGCCTTTACGTTTTAATTTCTGACTAATATCGATGTTACACTTTGAAGGAAATGAATTAATAACCTTAAAGCCGAGCAAGCAGATTTCTGAAATAGTTTCTCGTCCAGACTTTTTGTAAAAAGGGAGGAGGCGGCCCTTTTTCCCCCAAATGGCGGATTTCCAAGATGGATTCTTCAAATTTATTGACTCTTTTGATGATACTTTTGTGTCCAAATGAACCGTAACGCTTTTAATAGATTCTGAAATTGCATACATAGGCACAATTGTGCTCGGAAGAGCATAAAAAAAACCCAAAATACATGCATATTGTAAATGTTTGATTAAAAAATAAGGAGGCGGCTAGTCAGAAGCCATAAACCAGTATGTCATACAGCCAGGGATCACGCCCTAAGTCACGATACAGACCTGGGAAATAGCAAACGGGGATCACTCGGAGAGGATACGTCTTGTTATGCATTCAATTATTGCTTGGACATGGAGCCATTCAAAGTCAACCATCGAAATGTAAGTCCTGTGCTACACTTCCCTGTTTTACCTCTACACTTCTCCTGAGAGGGGACAATAAAATTCCCGCAATTCTGAGCACTTTGTAAACTCGAGAGGAACTTGAATTCAGCACAACAAAACACCCCCTGAACGCACCGTGAGCAACGGTGGTTGATCCCCCGTGGATACCCCGATCATGCTAGGCGGTGTCTGTTGGTTATGATCCATTAGGAATTATGGATCCCCTGGGCCGAGGATTATGTTTTTATAGCTCAATAAAAAAAAATGATGGTGTCACAACTCTTGTTCACCCGCTCGAGATAATAAAAGAAAAACAGAAAGTATGTTTTTCTCTTTGAAGTCCCCGTGGTCACTGAGTTACGCATTATGTGACCTGTTCAAACTACTGAAATTAAAGATGCGAGCTCCGTGCTCTTAAAAAACGATGATTTTTCTCCTAACGAATTTTTAATTTCTATGTTTTGTTTTAAGGGGGAAAATAGTTTTCTTTGATTTTTGGGGTCTGCAACCTTCTGAAAAGGAGTTTCATTTTGCGCACAAATGAATCTGCCCCGAGAGAGCCGAACTACTGTCGGGCCACACATTAATTCGAATTTATAAATGAATAATAATAACTAAACGTCGGTGGATTTTTCCATTCGAAGTCTTATTCGAAAGTGAATAACTTTGATTTTTGCTAGGAAAGTAGCAATTGAAATAAAAAATTCAAATTTTTTTTCTGAGTGAAACTCGAAAGCACGAGAAATGCCTCTTTAAACACCATATTATATACACCATTGCATCAAGAAATTTGGATTCTTATATACGACAGAAAAGTAACTTTTCCTTCCATTCTAAATTCTGAGTACAGACATCTTTTTCTTGATAAAATTATTTAGAAAGTTGGGATTAAAGTTAATTCGAAATAAAAACACTTTCTAGTCACGTACACATGAGGTCTGCTGAAGGTCAACAAATGTGAACGATGCGCGCACAGAACAGACAAGATTTACTTTGTTGTTGATTTTCCAGACGAAAATGAAAACAAGAAGTGGTGGCTGGTTTCTTATTCTTAAAAGCATTTGTGGCGACCATGACCGTCAACTCTCGGCCTTACACTGCCCGGTAGCCTGCCGTTCATTGCACATTATGTCGTGCGTGTCCATGGAAGTTCGCATGGAGGAACTTCGCACAGTGGGCGGAACCGCCCCTTCAGATCATGGCTGCGCAAAGACAGCTTTTTATTGACATTTAAAGAAATAAATGTTTAGCAAACCTTTGTAAAATTGGACACAGCATTTATTAATTGTTTTCACTGATGGTTAATGTTAAATCCATATCAGTTGATTTCAATTTCACCATTCGTCGACTGTTAAATAGATCTTACCAACCGACCCCGGCAAGCTGGGTGGTCGAGTGGTAAGACGTCTGCACAATTATAAGCAGGAGGTCGTAGGTTCGAGTCCCACCCGAGTAGTTTGGGAAATTTCCCCCTCACAATCACTCGGGACAATGCTGAATAAACAGTGTTTATAAAATACAGGGTGAGTAAAAAAAACACCAAAATCCAAATGTCGGGACCATTGTTTTAGAGAAGTTCTGCATGTAGCACTTTCAAAATCTAGGATATAAAAGCCCAATTCATAAGCTTTCTTTTAGTACAAGAATCATTCAAATCACTCATGTACTTTTCAAGTTACGGAATTTTAAACACAACCGCCGTTTTAAGGTAAAAAAATTCAGCGTTCTTTCAGCAAAACAAAACAATCACTTAAGGATGTGTGTGAACTGTTTTCGTTTTGCTGAAAGAACACACACCTGTTTGTGATCCGTGGACAAAACTTTAAAACGGTGGCTGTGTTTAAAACTCCGTAACTTGAACAGTACATAAGTGATTTGAATGGTTCTTGTACTAAAAGGAAGCTTATGAATAAGGCTTTTATATCCTAGATTTTAAAAGTGCTACATGCAGAACTTCACTCGAACACGGGTCCCAACATTTGGGTTTCTTTTTTTTTGACTAACCCTGTATACATTTAAGATTCACACCCTTCAATTAATATTTTGGAGTATCATGCAGAGTCATGTATCTGTTTATTTATGGCAAACCGTTATCAATGATTCATGATCATGGTTTCCCCCGGAGGGTATCCCCAAGAGAATGTCACCACACGTCAACTACAAATCGAACCCGACAAACAGAATGATGAAAACCCTGATACTTTCCAGTTATATCCTTCAAGTTATCATGCAAACTGGTCATTAGCCCACTTCGACATCGATGCTAATTGCCTCCAGATTCCTTCCGTCCAGGAAGCCCGTCATCCCGCTATCGTGGGCAAAACTAACATTCTAACAACCACTGTCCTGCGTTTCCTTCCTACGGATAACCGGTTTAGAAATGTGTTCCAGAGACCTGACCCAAGTTTACGTGTCCACATTATGTCCGTTGAAATGGTCTTAATTTCGTACCTTACAAAACCCAAGTTGGTAACATGAGTTCCCACAAAATTATGTAAAAACACGCTCCACCCGAAACTCACTTTAAGTGCGTGAATATCCCATCCATCTTTCTTGTCAGATTGGTATATTTGACAAGATATTTTTAAAATCTGAAGGTCAAATTTATTTCATAGGCATGTTGACTTCCAATAGACCTTATGCGTAGCGACCATCTTAGTAACAATGAATGCACAAAAAGGTTACTCATGCATATCCCCTGCAGCAAAACAAAGGCATTGCCTTCTAAGATGGCTGCTACGCATAAGGTCTAGGGCTATATACGTGTTCCATAATTTTGAGCGAATATATGGCGCCACTTTCTGTAGATTTTTTTTTTTTAATTAAGCAGTTTAGTACCTTTACTTATTTTTTTTTTTGTAAATGTTGTTTAGATTAAGGATTGTAAAAACCGCAATTTTGAATTGAAGCAACCTGTGTACACTTAAGGCAAAAACCTTGGATGCATGTCTGTATGTACCACCAAGATGGCGTTCGTTAATAAAGTGCACACATTCGCAGCCTCGACTCCATGGGCGCGTGCGCGTTCCTTCACTCGCGCAAGGCATGATGGGAACCAACATGGCGCAGCAAGATCGTACCCATGAAAACGAGGTTGCCTCAATCGTTCTTTTGAAAATTTGTTCAACTAGTGATCTGGGGTCAACACTTCCGCGTGCCCACAACGCATGCACACGATGCACGTTTACCATGGCGATAACTACCCACAATGCTTTGCGCTTCCCTTTCTCGAATTTGGCAAACTAGATTTAGTGCAACCTCGTCCCCAGTGCTTACTTTATTTCCAACGACGTTTCCAATAGTAAGCCCTGGATAGGAAACTTTCTTCCTGTATCCTGATTCGATACCGCAATTGGCTAGTAATGGATTTTTATCGCGTACTTGGTGTTATTATTCACAACGTGCAGTACGTGTTTTCGCGATCGTTCGTCCACGCCTTCTCGAAAATACTAATTTCCTTTCCCAATTTGTTCATATTAATATGAAATATGATACTGCATATTGTCTCGATAAGATCGTAACAGTTTAATTAAATAAATCGTGTTTTCGTAACTCACGACGTGCTCGCGCTGCGGCAGCGGCAGCTAATGATCACTAAATCCAACCTCGTCCCCAGGGTGTCGAACAGTACGCGCCCATCACTACCTGCTCTCTCACCCTGCTATTGGATCATTTGCATGTGCAAGATTTTTGAACACGTATGCAAATGAGGAATAGTCTGGTGCCTGGATATGCGTTTACATTAGCTGCCGCAGCGTCCATAAACAGGGCGGTGGTTGCTAGTGAATTCATTTGCAGCACTGTGAAGCTTTCACACTTTGAATTCAAGGCCATATTATATGACTTTTAATAATTTTGTATGCTTTGAAGACCCGCTGCGTCGAAATGCATATACATACACGACGGAATACATACACAGCGATTGTGTAATAAGAGACGAATAAATATACTAGCTGGCCACTGAACATTTATGTCCCCTTCCCCAAGACCCCACAAAGAATGTTGGTCGACAAGTTTTACTTTTGTATGAATGAGTTACCCCCAAAGACGGTCGTTGTAATGTCTGTAGGATATAGGAGTAACAGTCCGAACTCGATAACTATTGGTAATTATGACGGGTATACATTTCACTAGCGCAGCTGCATCATACCATAGAGCAAGGAACGATCATCTGATCTCTTCCAAGAGTACAATTTATATATGAGGGTGCCAATACAACATATCTCAGGGGTAGGGACCTATGCATCAAATGTACCACCCCAACAACTCATAAAAATAATTAAAAACTCATAAACATCTCACTTTTAGACCGTGTAATATTGACCGTGTGCCAACACTTTTGATCATCTACCATCTATCCAACTCCGAACCTCTTTGGATCCGCAACTCATACGGGACTCCCGAACCAATCTTTCCTCCATCAACCTGCCTTCACCTTTTTAGTGGAACCATGGAAATGTGGATCCGAATTACGGATTAGAAACACATTTACTTACCCGGCGAATGGGCCACAAAGTATCAATGGCAGCGGTAGGCTGAAGTTCCAGCCGCCTCCTCCTCCACTCCTTAATGTTTGAACTTCAAATAAGTCGAATCTAGTTGCCGTTTCCAGTGTGAATTGCCACGTATTTATGTCTAATACGACAGGTTGAGTTGTGGAATCCTTTCTCTATGCTTCTACCAAACCCTATACCAAAGATTGAACGATATATAGGCCAAGACGTCCTGAACACAGAAGACGAATGAGGGGCTCTCTCGCATGATTTTACATCGCAGCCAAGCATCTGACAAGCTTAATCCCACGCTCGATCTGTCTCCTTAGCACAGCATGCCAGCTGCGATTGAAGTAATGCGCATATAATTTATTGGACTCAGATTGAAGACCGCGAACTAGTGATCGTCTCTATGACGTGTGGCGTCACTGGCGAGGCTATACGTGCCCATGCGCAAACTGCAAACTCGCATTGGCCCGCACGGTCTTTCCTGGTCAATTTTCCTAGGTTATTTCAATGCTATATTGCTGAAAGCTTAATACCCAATTCGGACTGGTCCGTGTTGACACATAACTCTGTTTCCATAATTGTGACTGTTGAGGACTGTGTGGAGCCTAGCTGTGTTCCTGGGCTCTATGCTCAGCTCAAGCTTGTCGGCTGACCTCATTTTAAGTGCTATTCAAATGCCTTGTTCGCAAAAGTCCTCGGTTCGACAATTTCGCTCATACTATTATGACAAATCGGATTGTATGCTCAAGGTTGCTGTCAAAACGACCATAATAAAGTAGCCGTGATGACCCAATTATTATGAACATAAAAATCTGCTTTGTTTGTGACCTTAAACAGATTCGAAACCACAATCCATCTTTTTTTTTGGGCGGAGGGGGAGGAATCGGCAACTTTGAGAACGGTGGTGGTTAATTAACAAAAGTTTTGCCTCCAGGAACACGCCCCTTGGCTACGCCGCTAGTAACTATGAAGCCAACTCTCATTGGTTCTACATAGAATATCAGTTACAATCCAGACTGTTTCATCATGGCAAACATTGACTAGAGGGCCCGGACCGAAAAAAAAGCACGAGCGTACAATATATTGAGCTCTGGCCGCTTTGGGAATGTCACTTTATTATGGACGCGCGCATGCGCATCGATCGAAACAAGCCGATCTTCCGAAAACTTTCGGCAAGAGTATGACCACAGTATGGCATCACGGAATTTTTTGGCCAATCTTTTTGTCAATTCTCGGGGACAGACAGACAGACAGACAGACAGACCGACAAAAAGCTTAAAAAGCTGAAAGAGCTTTGTTCTTCTCAATTTATGAAACCCGTCCTTCCTCTCGAAATGTTCAAAAGTTGGAGAATTTTCACAGCTAGACAAACACACAAACAAATTTAGAATTCATTTTGGCATCATCGTGTTGCCAAACCCACCTGTTCTCTGATTCAGAAAGTGTCCACAAGGCCATCAAAATGATTCTCTTGGGGCATTTTATATAGGTTGAGAGAGACAACTTTTCATTCGGACAAATAAATCATTCTCACTATTTTGAGCACTTTGTGAAATGGCAAAACAAGCAACCGTGTACTCTCGCGCGAAGGACGCGCTACTGAAAGCGGCACTTCTGAAAACAAAAGACCTTCGGCCTGTGTGTACAGTGTTTCCATTCACTTTACAAAGAGGGCAATGGTTGTTAAAAAATTTCGACCGGTAATAAAAAATGTCAGATCTGTCTGGGTTTAGAAGAGAAACTTTGAGCGGAGCAGGGATGATGATAATAATGTTGAGATGAATATAGGGCCATACCAGGGAAATCCACGGAAATACAAACTTTACTGTCTGCATCAAATATAAACAATCAACTGGAAAATAACCAATGATTTGCATTCATGTCACGGTCGGGAGGAATGAGAGTTGAAAATGCCTCAGTGAGGGTTCAAAGAAAATGTATCTGGAGGTGAACAGCACTCTTGTATAATAAAGGGCATTTGGGAAGGGCGGATGTGACATTTGGTTCGTTTGCGGGAGGGCGCTCTTCAGTCCTCCAGCACCAACCGTTTCAGACCATCACCCAAAGGAAACATGTTTGATGATCGCAGCGAGTTAGCGACGGCGACAGCGGCGGCGACGCTAGGGCGACGCGTCGCTGTAGCCGTCGCCTCTTCAGTAAGCGACGCGATGTGTCGTCTTTGGAATATATATTATTATAAGTGCGCAGGTTCGGCAATTA
Organism: Patiria pectinifera; assembly: GCA_029964075.1. Taxonomy (NCBI): domain Eukaryota; kingdom Metazoa; phylum Echinodermata; class Asteroidea; order Valvatida; family Asterinidae; genus Patiria; species Patiria pectinifera. Next base: position 29,496,043 of record CM057149.1, on the reverse strand, counting down.
TTTTTATCAGTAAAAACCAAGACTGGGTCTTGAGATTCTGACCATTCAGCGAAAGCCTTCTATCGGGTTTTCGGTAGCCGCCTGTTGTAAAAAAAAAATATAACAGCAATTGATGACCAATCAACAGCTTAGGCCAATTTCTGCTTGAAATGTCGTCACAATTTCTAAAGTCGACTCCGATTGGCTCACATGTCTAAAAAAAAAAAACACAAAAAAAACCAAACCACACCTCAAAGCGTCCTCTTTTTCACAGCTTTTAAAAAATAGGCCTACATCGCAAATATCTATACATATTAAGAGAGTACAGTCTATTAGCTTTTCAACAACGAAAAGAGTTTCCAATCGGATAAATATTAAATGGGCACCTGTGAAGGTAGAGACCAGATTACGTTGATGTCGAGCTACTGCAGAAAAATGCGCTCATGGCCTAATGAACAGGGGTAACATTGTGAAGCGCTTTGAAACCTTTGATATACAGCGCTATAAGCACAAACTTATTAAATATAATTATTACACCCTTGTTCAATTTAAGGAAAGTTAAAGGGCGTATTGATAGGCCATTCGCAAAATAATCGAAGGCACACGGATAGGTCTATTTTTCAGAAAGACAAAAATACGTTCATCATTTTCATTGAATCGATTTGGAAAACTCTGACACCATGTCTGATCAACTCCGTAGCTGCAATGTGAATTCTCTACTTATAAGATGTAGGCCTACTCGGAGTTATAGACGGTCCTTTGTAGCATGCACAAAGCATGCAGGGTGAATGTAAGGTAATGGCAAAATTCTGCTAGATGCACTTCGAAAATCTGCTAGATTTAACAAAAATCTGCTAAATCACCTATTATTACACAAAATACATTGTAAACATATAAAATTTCCTTTAAAAAAAATTAAATTAAAAATAAAATTTAAAAATTTGCACGTCTCGCTACACACGGCGCTATGATCTTTGGTGTCTAGCCTGGCCTGCAATGGTCTAAAGTACTTTATTGTGTACTAGTACTACTAATACACGACATGGAACCTCAAATTGAAGCTTTTTCAAAACCAAACAGCTATATTTTTCAAATCTGCCATATTTTTCTTTCAAACCACCAATTTTACAGAATTTTGCTAGAAAACTGCTAAAAGAATCGTTTTGCTAAATTTTCGGTCAAACTCGTTTTTTGTTTGAAAAATTCTGTCAAATTTAGCCGAAATTCGGCTTAAACGGTCACCCTGGCACAACTTGCCAGGTGCCGAATTTGGGCGGGTTTCACCTGACATTTCCGCAAACAATGCTGGGGGCAGCATGGTGGGCAGTCAGGCCTGAGGAAGCACCCGAGGGGGGGGGGGGAAATACGTCTTCTCCCGCTTCCCCTGAAAACAAGCCTTTTAAAAATTGTGAACACATCTCCGTGGGGATTATTTACACAACCCTTCGGCCACGTAGCATCCCCGCAGTGAGGACACAGGGTGGTAGACCACAATGCTAGATTCACAATGCATCTTCATTCCTTAATCCCTTGAAGGAGAAAGTTAAGACCCTGTCACACACAAAAATACCATCTTGTCAAAGGAGGACAAAACTGACAATCAAGAATGTCAGTTTTGAAAAATTTGATTCTGATGTCGCCCACGGCAGAATCACCTTATTTGCCGGTTGTTGAACTCTCGGTAATGCCACGCCTGATAAGATGCAAAACACTCATCACAAGCAGGAAAAAAGATGCCAAATCTTTAAGATTAGTATTCCCCGTGCTGTTTTCGTCGAGTTTCCGCACCTCGAAACAATTTATTCTTTAAATTGCTATTTTCCTAGCGATCAAAATTATTCACTTTTGAATGAGACATTGAACCAAAAAATTACACCGACGTTTATAGTTATTGAATTATTTCCTCACAAAATTCGAATTCATTGGCCGCAATAATTCGGCTCTCGCAGGGCGGGTTATTCATGCACAAAATGAAAGCCCATTTTCAGAAGGTTGCTGACGCCAAAATTAGGAATAAAGTAGGTTTTCGTTAACACAAATTACATACAAACTGAAATCATTTTTAGGAGAAACAAATAGGACAAAAAAATATCACTTTTTAAAATAACATTGTGTGTACATTTTTAAATGTGGGTTTCAATAAATCATAAATCTTATTTATCAGCGGTGTCAAGACAGATAGGCCTAAAAAACAAACAATCCTTCACGGGTGGGGCTCAATATTATGGCAAAATGATATAGACTTCACTGCAACCGTCAAGTGGGGCCTAAGCAGGGCCTAAGTCTCGTACAGCCCAGTTCACGGTGACAGTGCTCCTCAGTTTCTCAAGTCTAGTGAACTTGTTGGCCAATCATAGTGGTCACGTCAAGAGAGGCTCTGTGATTGGCTCTTGCCGTCGTCCAGTTGGCTTCACCCTCACCAGCTGAAGCAAAGTGAGGGCGGTAATGGCTGAGCTGAGTAGGTCATGACATCCCGCACTGACTCTGAACCTGCGACTTTTCGAACCCGCGACTCTCCCCCGGAATTCGATCATGCCGCTTTAATGTTCACATCTTCCGCACTAACAAATTCGTACTAAAGTCAAGGGCGGATCCAGGGGGGGGGGGGGGCAAAGGGGGCCATGCCCCCCCCCCAAACGAAACCAATTTTTTTTTATGTGACGTCGCAATAAAGGCAGGCAATGAGTACACCACCATCTTTTCCTCAAAAAACATTGATTAAAGTGGTCAGAAATTGCCTCAGATCGCACCACAGAGCATCTAGAATCAAAAACATTTTCGCCGAACCCCGCGCCGTAATTTTTTTTGGCACCCCCCCCCCCCCCAAAAAAAATTTGTTCTGGATCCGCCCTTGACTAAAGTTGGCATGAAGTGTTCTTTATATATAAAGTGTTCTTTATCTAGTCTGAGTCTGCAATAACTTGATGATTCGCTATATAGTGGGACTGGGATCTGCCTTTTCTCAAAAGAAGGGCACTCTGTGGAAGTGAAATCTTGAAAGAAATCCAGCTTTTCCGCCAATCCATCGACTGAGTTTACCTACTCAAAATAGCGCCCTCCTATTGTGTACACCGCGTACCAAAGTATACCAAAATATACGTCTGGCTCGTGGTGGCGCTATTTATTTCCCACTGGTTCACCAACTTGTGAGTGGAAATGTGATGGGCGGCGTTCGAAGTGGGTACCAGTCGAAAGTGTGTCATTCATTCATTGCAGAAACCTCTCTCAAGCCGGGCGTTTCCGCATTGTGAGGAAGTCTAAACATGGTAAGAGAATTGTGCGAAATTTCTAATTTTACTGAGAGAGAAATCCGGGGAGGGGGTAATGGAGGGTTAAATGACATTCGGGAAGACAGCCCCATTACATAAGGTCGCGTTGCTTTCTTGTGTAACGTGAGGTTTTTCAGTTAACATGGGTGGTTCCGTTTTCACAAGACTGTGCAGGATCACTTCCTACACAGTCGAGTCGAAGTTTGTACGTGTACGTGATTGATTGATAACACAAATGTATGGGCCGGACTGCTGCACGTGCCATTGAATTAATAGAAAATGGCTTTGTTCTACTTTTCCAGGGATTGCGAATAGATGAGAGAAAGGTTGGGATTGGATCGGGTCTACATGGTCTAGTATGTCTATAGCCCCATCAATGTGGCTGTTGTGCCCATTCTTGAAAATCACGCAATCTTAAGAATGAGCGCCCATTCTTAAGAATGAGCGCCCATTCTTAAGAACGAGCACGCGTTCTTAAGAATGAGCGCTCATTCTTAAGATTGGGTGGGAATATCACGTGCACAATTTATGAATTTTGCCCAATCTTAACAAACATTGTACGACATAATTATGTTAAATGAAATGTATAGCGGTTAAAAGGGAAACAATTTATATAAAGAGGAAAGAAAATGTTCTATGCTTCTGTACTCGTATAACTACGATAATTTGAATCAAATTAAACCTGTTATTATTGCTTTTTTCTGCCCACTATGGGAAGTTTTGTAATAACGGAGGACTGGGAACTAGTCTGGGAAGTGCTTTGTTTAGGCTAGACAAGTTACAAGTCCCTGTATGTATCATGCATGCCACGAAAAAAAAAACGATGTCCAGAAGCTGCCAAAATTGCTCTTTTGACTAGATAGAATCCAGCTCTGCGACATAATGGTGGGATGTGAACAATAAATTGGTGGCAATTTAAATGGGAAATAGCATTAGCACTATGGGATGTCGCAGTATTCATTCTCATTCTTCACATTCTTCATTCTTACGTTCAGTAATAATTATTGAGAATCAGTGAACGAGGATGCAGCTAGACTTGCCAAGCGCAGCCGGTGCTCGGCATCGACAAGACAGTTATGTTGTCGCGCATTCTTAAGAATGTGCGCTCAATCTGGAAGAGTTATTTTTTGGCGAAGATTGGGCAAGGATCCAGTTGCACATTCTTAAGAATGTGCTTGCACATTCTTAAGAATGCGTGATTTTCAAGAATGGGCACAACATGGCCAATTTACTGGACTACCTCCGTAAACATAGGCCACACGTCCACATGTACAAAAACGTGTCGCACTTTGTCAAATTTTGATTTTCACCTTTAGGCTTATACCCTCTATATAGTTACCCTCTTTATAGGCTAATCAGAAAGTGCTGCCTTTTTCAGATGCCTAATTTTTGTGATAAGGCCAAAAAAAGAAGGAATGCCATGTAATCGGAAGCAGAACTATTTTCTTTTTTTTTTGGCCTAATACGTCCTAAAAAGTCAAAATTAGCAGGGAATATATCCAAGTATTTACTGAGAAACACTGAGTAATTTTCAGACCAGTCTCGTACGGTTTGTCGCAGGGTGACAAGTGATAGCCAGACATGGGAATCTTTCCCTAAATTCCAACGGCAACATGGTAATGGTCACATGTAATGCGTGCTGGATCATTAGCTGTCAGTCACGCATGCGGTGCGTGGCCGGTGTCATATTAAAATCAGATGCCATGAAAATTGCACTCCTTTTCCCTTTTATTGGTTGAACCTTCTCACATGACCGGTTAGGCATGCGCAACACTTCACCCACGGACATATTTAATTTCCAAACCAAGCATCTTTGTACTTTTGGACACAAAGAATAAGTAAACAAATTTTCAGCTTCCATCAGGTAAACATATGAAAAAAAAGTGTTGTAATTTGTTTCGCTATTGTCAGTCGTAATGCAATGAAGACGTCGTCCAGCACAGCCTGGGCCTGCTATGGTGGTTTATAACAACGCATATTGAAGAGACAGGGTACCATGCATAAGGCCAAAAAAAAAGTCTCCGGTTTCTGGTATGCGCGTGCGTCGCCGTAGCCATGTGCGTCGGCAAAATTAAAACGTTTTTTTTTTAATGTAAGATGATGTCTCAAAAACGCCAAACTCACTGATCTGACTGGAATCCTGCTGCTGCACAATTTTAACATGTTTCTAGATGGGGGTTACTATCGAGTATAAGCTTTATGTGGCCTCTCTGGGCTCCCATACATTTTTGCACTAGTCGGGCACCATTAGCAGTCATCAGCCGACATTTGACGGAAAAAAGAAAAAAGAAAAAGCCGCGTCGCCGCACCACTTCTGGGGCAAGCTCCATACCAGAAACCGGAGACATTTTTTTGGCCTAAGCTAAAATATGGCCACTGAACATGAACACAAAATAGTTTGGAAATGTTGCCGAAAGAAAAGTCACAAAATTTGAGCATTTTAACTGTTCATTTCGTTGAAAAGGTATTTATTAATGGGAATAACAGTGTGAGGAGCCAGTCTTCACTGCGTGGTAATGACCGTCACACTGTTATTCCCTAAGTAAAGAATAACTCCAAAGTTGTGTTCCCATGGAAGTACCAAAGAAGCTAACAATTTCGATGCTACATCACCCTTTGTTAAGCTGTCGATTAAAACTTTTATTGAGCAAGGCAAGACTCCAGATAATTTGAGATAAATAATAATAATAATAATAATAAGCAAAGATTTATATAGCGCCCAATCCATCGAAAAAAACAATGCTCCAGGGCGCTTACAGAGTAACATATATAGAAAATCCCTTTAAACACAAAGTAATTATTAGAATTAACAAGAAAAATGTAAAAATCAGTTTAAAATAAGCATGAAATTACAAACAAAAAATGACAAGCAAATATAGAAATATACAATATTTTAAAATACAAAGGTAACTAAGTAAATGTAAAACAGACGAGCTTTGACCACTTATACAATAAAATGTTTGTTAAAAGAGACATATACCAAAACTTAACTCCTAAAAAAAAAATGTAGCTCAAATACTGGACTTCCTCTGTGTAGCGAACCACACAGCGGTGATAGCAACGTATGAGGAAAAGTTGTGTTCAAGGAAATCGAAATCAGGACTGGTTTTTTTTTACTTGATATTCACTACGGAAGACACGTACGCAGTTAATAACCAAGAAAAATAGTCATTTTCAGACGAAAGTTGCAGAGAATTTGCCAATTATTATTCAGTCGGGGTTTGGAAAGTTGGTAGCCCATGAGCTTGCACAATTTCTCTTATTTCAAAAATTTGTGAAATTCTTTGAATTAATTTCTGTATGGTTGGTTCAGTTTTTTAGCAATAAAACTGAAACCAGTGATGATATTTAGACCAACTCTGAAACCCCCAAATTGGTGTATTATGTACTTTGTACCCCATTCTGCTTGAAATCCACACAACCTGGCCTACATTTGTATCTGTATCATCCATAAATCCCCTAACATTGCCCTTCCAAGGCATATAATGCCTGGAAATTACTCCTGCTTGATTGCTTCCATTGTAGCATACATGTACATGTACATTTAGCACGCAATCAGATCATAATCATAATCGTTCACAAATATTATGAGAAGGGTTCTGCTGGATACACATAGTTTGTGGTGCATTTAATTTCTTACACATGTACATGTACATTAAGTAACAGCAAAAAATTACCTCAAAAATTGTTTTCATAACCTACATACATGCTGTACAAATTGCCACAAATGTTTATACAAGTCTGTCCATCGTACGAACATGTACTTCCTGTTAGTGTAGAAAAGGATGTGCTATTGTAGTGCTATGTAAAAATACTAATGAATAGAATTATTGTACAATAGCAAGGATCTATAGTAAGTACATGCATCATTGTGTCTGTAGGTAGTCCATTCAGTATTGCATTCATTGCTTGATCTCATTAAAACCCTAACCCCCTTGAGTGATTAAGTACGTGTAGGAACCTAGTCCAAAAATTTGGGACTCTCATACTGTGTATGAGAGTCCCAAAACTTAAGGTATTGATAACATGCAAAATCAAGAAAATAGACTAGCAGTGGCACCTAAAACAACCAGTCCAACACAGTACTACATCAATCAACCATGCCAAAAGAATTTAAGAAACGTGGCATGAAGCGGGAACTAGTCTCAATTTACTACACATTTCTCCATAGTCAAGCCACCAGACTATTGAGACTGAATGAAGAGGTCAATCTTTTCAAATAGTTTGACCATGGTTGGACATGTACCGGTCTAGTGTGTAGCCCCATTTTGAAATCACTTGACTTCCCTCTCATGTGCAAAATATTGAAGAAAAGTCTTCTTTAAAAATTGAATTCAGTCTGCAAACTTGGTTGGTGAAATACTGAGGACATTTTCTTTGCTCCAGTGGAATTCTTGGAGAAATTTGCTGGCTAAACTGTGAGTAAAGATTTAGTTTTGCACGTTTCAGAGCACTCCAGAGCCCTGTCTGGTAGGAACCTTCCCCAAACAGTTGGACTCTGATTATGGTGGTATGCCTTATCCCCATAATCAGTTCACTAATGCAGTACTCACTCTGACAGATTCCAACAAACCCTGGTGTTGGAATTTGACTGGAGATGATTGTTAGGATTAAAGTGATTTATTTAACATCGGAAGTAAAAATAGGACATTAATCAAGCCATAATAGAAATCATCATTCCCATAGTTTATTTAATTTTAAAATAAAATGATATTTTTTTGTGACTCAGCTTAATAGTCAGAATGTCTAAACATTTGAATTACATGTAGTATAAGTAGTTGGTTTGGGAGAACACTACAGAGGCACAATAAAAGAAAACCACATTAAACAAGATAAACCTTTTAATAGAAAAGTTATAACAATGTATTCCAATTCCTAGAGGTACATGTTGCCAGTCATCCAGTTTCCTTTTGATATTTAATTGATTGTTTACCATTCCTTCCATTTTTTTTTGGCCCTAGACCAGGCCCCTGACCAGGCCCCGTCCCCTTCCTCAGTATTTAGGCAAAATGTATTCAGTTTCAGTAAATTCTTTTTCTTAGTGAAATGGAGAAAGAGGTCATCGTGTATAGGTGTAGATGTAATAAGGGAATAAATGTGTGTTTGGGAGGTATTATAACACTCTGTTTAAGACCGGTCATGCCGGTGGGAGTCTGCATGGGTAATTATCACCCATCCAGACTCCCACCGAGACTCCCACCAGTCTTAAACAGAGTGTTTAATACCGACCAAACACATATTTATTCCCATTCATGAATACCTTTTCGGCCAAAAAAAAAATCTTTTCAGTCCTAAAATGAAAACATGTCAAAAACTAGACGTTGCCAACCATTTTGTTAATAATAATATGAAATACCCCTCCACAAATCGTTACCTTATATGGACATTTGCGTGCGCGTCGTACGCGATGTCGTGCAAAACGCAGCTGGGCTGGTGTAGTGGGAATTTCGGACCATGAAACCCTGATTCACTGGTATTGAATTGCGCATGCATACGTGAGGAATGTGAACGTTCAAACAATGAAACGTTAAAAGGTACCGGATTTCATGGGAGTCCAAATTTCATGTGGCACTGGAAAAGTGTTTAAGACCAGCTATCCATGTCTTTATCATCCGTTTAAGACCGGCCACGTGACGGGCTCTCGACCAATAAGAATGGCTAAACTGTCTGAGGTATTTATGAATACCTTTTAAAACTCTCCTGTGGTTTGACCATTCAAAACACCTCAAAATCTGGGTTCTGGCAAATTGGAGGACAAAAAATGCAGGACCTTTTAAACTCCTCCAGAATTTATTGTTACTGCACTACCACACTTTTCAATTCCTTTCGAAAGGTATTGAAAGGCAACTTACTGAATTTGCCCACAGAGTTGCTTTCTGAAACCTTTCGAAAAGTTTCAAAGTTCCAGCACTATTTCACCTTTCAAAACCCTTTTAGTCAGGCAAATTTAAAATGTTTTGAAAGGTCTGATAATTCTCTGCCAACTGCACTGGGCATAGCAGGGTTTGGCACCTTTTGGAGACATTCTGTCGTCATTGATTTATACCTTAGGGACACACCAGACATTAGGGAGACCTTTCAATGCCTCCCTTACAGTACTGTATGTCCCAGTTGCTTTTTAGAGGCAAAATGTTATCGTCGCAAATAAGCTAGATCGATGGCTCGTGGTCCAAAACATAAATTTGTGGGGGTTGGATAAGGTAAAATTTGGGTACGGTGACATTAAAACATTTTGTGCACAAGTCTATGGGAATGTCTCCCAAATGACCCATTTCCCGTCGTTGTAATATGTACTGCAATATTCTCAAATAAACAGTTCTAAGGCCAAAAAAAAAAAGTCTCCGGTTTCTGGTATGGAGCTTGCCCCAAAAGTGGTGCGGCGACGCGGCTTTTTTTTTACCTGTTTTTTTTTTTTTTTGGCTTCAAATGTCGGCTGATGACTGCAAATGGTGCCCGACTACACTTAGTGCAAATATATGGGAGTCCAGAGAGGCCACATAAATCTTATTCTCGATCATAAGCCCCATCTAAAAACAGGTTAAAATTGTGCAGCAGCAGGATTCCAGTCAAACGAATGAGTTTGGCGGTTTTGAGACATCATCTTTCATTGAAAGAAAAACTTTTTCATTTTGCCGACGCGCATGGTTACGGCGACACGCGCGCATACCAGAAACCGGAGACTTTTTTTTTGGCCTAAGCTTTGCATTGAAATTCAAAGTAGAAATAGTAGGGAGTAGGATTACGTGACACCAAAGAAGTCATGGATCAGATCAGAGTATTTAAATCATAGAGTTTCTGAACAAACTATTTAAAAATCTACTCTTGTTTTTTGTTTTTCTTTGCTCCAGGCTGCGACATTGAGGCCCTACCTACAGGCAGTAAGGGCAACCTTACAAGCATCCATGTGCCTTGAAAACTTCTCCTCACAGGTCGTAGAAAGACACAACAAACCAGAGGTGGAAGTCAGGTGAGTGCAGTGGCAGCACCTAGGAGTCTCCAAAGGGAGGCGGCTTGGGTGGTGCAGTCCAAGATGCAAAATTAGACCAAAGGCCCGAAGCAGTGAATCAAACTTAAGACTTCAAAACTTAACCCTTAACCCTAACCCCCTAGGCCCTTGTTGCTTACAACATCCTCAATCCTCCAAAATCCTCCAAAATTGTTCAACTCCGCCTAAATTTTTCAAAATTGTCAGACAGTCCTGCCTCAAAATGCATTCATCCTCAATCCTCCAAAATCCTCCTCATCCCAAAACTTTGCACTCGTGTTTAAATGAAGGATAACCAACGCCAAATCCTTCAAAATCATCAGACAATCCTGCCTCAAAATGCATTCATCCTCAATCCTCCAAAATCCATATGTGCTTCATTCACCATTCATCCTCAATCCTCCAAAATCCTCATGTGCTTCAATCACCGTTCATCCTCAATCCTCCAGAATCTGCATTTGATTCAATCACCATTCATCCTCAATCCTCTAGAATCCTCCAAAACCGCCAGGAGGATTTTGGAGGAGTGAGGTGGGTTAGGGTTAACCCCTGAAGTGTCTTTTAACTGGACCAAGTCCGCCAAAATCCATCATCGCTGACCCATAATGCTTAAGTACTTAATCCGCTGAAATTGACCACAAGACCACCACTGCTATAGGTGGGTTTTGATGGACTTGGTGCAGATGGCTTGCCTACCAAAATCCCCACAATGTGGGGATGGATTTTGATGGAGTTGGACAAGTTTGGGTTAAGGAAATTTGGATCTTTTTCCATCATGTAAAACTATTAAAATTGGAAGGGGAAGGAGTCACTCTTCCCCCCCCCCCCCCACTATCTGCCTTTGGAGTTTATGAAGACATTTTGAGCCGAAAACTATACACGTATACAGGTATTTGACTTTCCAAAATAGTGTTGTCGTGTGCTGTCGCTATATGCCCCACTGAATTCAGTAGCATCAAGTGATAGCGAAGTCTGAAACATGCTGAATCCAACAGAATCCATCAACTACATGTGGAATAAAAGGGGTTATGTTCAACTTCACTACTCTTCAAGTTTTGCAAAACCACTTTTGCCCATAGAGTTAGCAACCACACATCAAATTCGGACGACTCACAATGCAGTGCGCCACCAAGAGTTTGCCACGGAAAGTTAATTTTTCCCAGTGCATTGTGGGAAATGGTTGACAAATTCGCAGCGCGGGACATTTTACATTGTTAGTTTTTTCCGGTCAGTAAGTTTCGTAAATGTATGATTCGAGGATCTGTTTGCCCTTTTCTTTTCTTCTTATCAATACGGTGTTTTTGTAAGGTGGCAGAACGCTATGCTCCAATCTATAACATTGTATTAGCTCAAGCTGTCTTCTGACACTCATTCAAATGGACCATGTTTTACCGTAAACCTGAAAAATAGACTCGCCATGGCAAACTCTTGGTGGCGCACTGCTTTGTGAAACGCCCGAATTCCTTGGAGGAAATCTTCTGTGGAGTATAAATAACACTTCAAATCCCTACACATTCTTTTAGTTCAGTGATTATTAAAGCTCGGGGCAAGCAGGCAGATTTGGTCATGCTTCACTGCTCTCCACAGTGCTGTTTTTTTGTGTGCAGAGACTCTCTGTGTGACACAGTTACTTTAACCCTTTGCTTAAAGTGACCTGCAGGGTTTTGAAGGGTTTTACATATTGCTCTGAATATACCTTTAACTCTCTGATTGACGTTATTTGATCATTTCTACAGGAGCGGGAAGGAGCTTCTCCTCATACCGGTAGTGGTCAGCCGAAACGAGAAAGAGAGAGTTCTTATAGAGGGATCCATCAACTCAATCAGGATAAGCATTGGCATCAAACAAGTAAGTCAAAGCAAAGGCCTTTCTAAACTATTGCCCTCGTTGAAAACAACCTGACTTAAAGGCATATAGGATCATTCGCATTTATCCCAAAAGTACCCTGCCAAATTATTATTGAAAAGCATACTTGGGTTAAAGATTGTACTGGTACTAAACAAGCCATGAAATTATTCCATCTGGCTTGCTGCCATTTAGAAGAAATCAAGACATGTAGGTGGTATCCAGTGATCAGTCAATTGACTGATATTTGGAAACAAAAAGTGCTGCCAACAAAATTGGGTTTTTGTTTTTCACTGTTTTCTTGAAAAGTGTAATATCCACTGAGCTGAAACCTCAACAGGAATAGGTTTTGAACATTCTTCTTTGGATTTTGAGCGGTGTTATTGGAAATGAACAAAATGCATGAACAGCAATAGATTTTACATTTACCAGAATACTTAAATCATGGATTTTCTTTCTTTCTCTCTTTTTAGGCTGATGAAATTGAGAAGATCCTATGTCACAAGTTCATGCGCTTCATGATGCTGAGGGCAGAGAACTTCTTCATCCTCAGACGAAAGCCGGTCGAGGTATGCACACAAATTTCATCCGAATTTTGTTTCTAAAAAAATTTGACTTGATGTGTATAGTTTTTGACTTGATTTTTATAGCCTTTTCTTAGTGACATGTTTTACATCACAAATGCATTAGATGTGTATTTTTTTTTTTGGCCCCTAAGTTTGCAGCAAATGTATGATTTTTTTTCACCAGACAGATTTCTTTAAAAAAATACTCACAGAGTGTTATAAACTCAAAATAAAGAAATCTGAAAACTTGATTTGTGTAGTCCAACTGTCATTTTCATTTTTGATTCAAATTTGCAGCTTAAGCTGCAAGATAAGAGAAATCACAGCTGGGAATTCTAGCCTCATGAAAGGAAGTGTAATGTCTGTGTCAGAGCCAATTAATCATGATATCTAATTAATGATTCAGAGATATGATCCAAAACTCCAGGTCTGTAATCTCCTGGACCACTACTAGATGATGGATGTATAAGATTTGAAAAAATACATTGTCAGGTTTATTCACTGAGCTCTTCAAAGTGAAAAGCCCCAAACTTGTGAGGAAATCCTGAATTCTGTAACATTTCTGGATACTTCTCATTCTGATCTCGGTCTCATGCTTGGTTTATCTTTTATCCTTTTCCCCCTGCAGGGCTACGACATCAGTTTCCTCATCACCAACTTCCACACAGAGCAGATGTACAAGGACAAGCTAGTAGACTTTGTCATCCAGTTTATGGAGGAAATTGACAAGGAGATTAGCGAGATGAAACTTAGCGTCAACGCCAGGGCCCGTATCGTCGCTCAGGAGTTCCTGAAAAATGTAAGCTTGCGTCAACAGTTTTGTTCTGTTTAACTTGTGTGCAAATGTTTTCCCTGCCCAGCCCATGTATTTAACACTACCCTCCAACATACCTTGTCCAGAAAACCCCCAATTTTGGCTGAATTTAATGGCGGTGCTTACCTTACCATATAAGGAAAGAATGAGGGGAAAATGCAGTATTCTACCGCCACTTTGGTAGTCGTGAGCAAAGTCTGTTTAGTCCTTGGAATATCCCCTTGCAGATTCGCGATTAATTATGCAAAAGGCATTAGGCATCTTGACCTCGAGATTCTGACCATTCAGCGGGCGCCTTCTATATCGGGTCTTCGGTAACCCATTATTGTATTACAAAATCATGGCGTCCAAATTGACCAATCAACAGCTTAGTCCACATTTCTGATGGCAATTGTGTCACAGTTTTAAAGTCGGCTCCGATTGGTTGACACGCGGGATCGCATAAAATTTGCATTGCTCAGATATATCAGATGTTCGACCGTGGCTCTGCACACTTGAAAGTCTGGGGGAAGTCTAAAAAAAATGTCCTGAAAGTAAAAAGTCATGAAAGTAATAACTTCTTACAAAAATTGGACATGTTTCTCTGTCTCAATATTTTTTTCCAACTTGCAATGACCGACCCATCAAAGAGTTGCATTCGACCCCAAAAATATGTGCTAGAAATAAAAGAAAATTCTGCCTGAATGGTATCTGTGTTTTAGTGGTTCCCAAGATATTTTGGCTTGTGCACATGATGTTAATTCGGCAACTAAGGATTCTGTGCTTACAGGGCTGGCACAGGATTCCTGTGCTATCCTGGCCCAATTTCTTGGCTCTGCTTACCGTTAGTGAAAAATCCTGCTTACTGTAGCAAAAAATTGTGTGCTTACGGTAAGTGCATTTCCCAGATCAGCGGGGAATTTTGGCTTCTGGGCATGCGAACACCCCGCAACTAAGGATTCTGTGCTTACAGCGTTAGCGCAGAGTTTTTCTGCTAGCGTGGTCGGTTTGGCTGATCATAAGCGCGGAATTCTGTGGTAAGCAAAACTAAGAAATTGGGCCGGTTAAGCTCAGAATACTTAATTCCTAAACTTGTTGTCAAATGCAGAGATACATTGTACAATCCCTCCTGCAGTTGCCTGACTCCAGGGTTATTTTTTCAAATTGTAAATAACATGTTGGCACCAAACATGTGCGTACATGTGTACCTCAAATTTCAGGCCAAAAGGTCAGGAGTCTACCTACATCCCTGTGAATGGTAATTCATGTGCTGAAAAATGATGGTGACTGTTTTTCTCTTTTGTTCTTTCTCTCCAGTTTTAAATAATGTAGATGCAGCTCGATGCAAACTAATAAAGGGGTGGGTTAAGGATGCGATCACCGTCACGAGTTTGTAGCATCCACACATCTTATCAGAGGAGAAATACGGCTTTCTAGAAGGTATAGCTTCACCGACCCTTATTCCTCCCATATCCTTCAAAATCCGCCGGGAAGTATTAACCCTCTTACTAAGGCTCCTCGCGGTAAGTCAATATTCAGAGCAATATGTAAAACCCTTCAAAACCCTGCAGGTCAGTTTCAGGTGAAGGGATATGAAGTGTTTAAGTAGCTGTGTCACACAGAGAATCACTGCACACAAAAAACACCCACAGCACTGTGGAAAGTAGTGAATCGAATCTGCCTGCTTGCCCTGAGCTTAACCACACAGAAGAATTCTGTGCAGGGATTTGAAGTGTTATCCATACTCCACAGCAGATTACCTCAAAGGAATCTGAAGCGTGGGCGCATTGACAAAGTTGGTTTTGCCAAACTTGAAGGGTTGTGAATTGTAGAAGGGTTAAGATGATGTTGCAGGATGTGGAAGATAGAGCTCAGGCACTGTTGTTTTCTTGAGGCTTCCTGCTCCTTGGAAGTTAAAAGTATAACAAATGTGCCAACTATTTCCTGCACAACGGAGGATTTTGGAGGATTGAGGAAAGTTAACAGTGAAAAAATGCCTTGGGAATCGGGGTCATGGGTCATTTTGTACAAAACATGTCAGTAACCAACGTGGCCCACACATTTATTTTTTGAAAATTTGTAAACAAAGTATGCCGTTCAATCACTTATATAATACAAGCACTGCAATTGGGAAATAGACAGAAAGATAGAAAATTTGGAATGTAAATGAATTAAAGTTGGATCTGTATTAAAGTAGATTCCAAATTTCTAATTTTTTTTTTTTTTTTAATTAATGGATGATGATTGAGCTTTAAATTAAGAGTTGCTAAAACATATAGAGGACAGTATGTACATGTATTATGGATTGAAAGTCTAAAATCAGTGGCTGTGCAAGATGCACATATATCGATTTGTATGATTGGGCCTTTTTATTTTAATTAAACATGTCCATTTCACAAACAGTTGTGTTTTGGATGAAACAGTTATAATTGTTCAACCCATTACAGGTAAACTGGGTGTTTCAAAATAAAACCTTGCATCCCCGAAAAAAAATAAGACAATTGTGAACTTGGAACACTGTCGTAAAGGTTGCGTGGTCTTTCTCTATCAACACCAGGGTGACCAGATGAAAATTGCAAATTTCTTCTAGATGCATTTCAAAATTCTGCTAGATTCAACTAAAAATCTGCCAACTCACCTATAATAACACAAAATACATTAAAAACAAAAATATTCACACGCAGATGTTATAAAAAAAATGGCTGGTTACGGCCAAATGTGTTCTTTTTAGAACATCATGATATATGTACGTGAACAAAAAGCTTATCAAATCTTGATACAGCTTGCGCCATGCTAATGTAGGTGTGAACATCATATGCGCCATTATGTGGCCTAGCCCAGCTGTTCAAGGGTTTGCTTGAGATAATTGAAGCTTGTTCAGAACAAAACTGCTATATTTTTCTGTTAGGAACACAATTTTTCATAATTCTGCTAGCAATCTGCTAGATTTTTCATCCTGCTAGACTTTCTGCTATTTTCAATATTTTTTTTTCAAAAGATCTGCCAGATCTAGCAGAAAATCTGTTAAAATGGTCACCCTGATTAACCCTTTTTTTGGCATTCATGGATGAGTGAGCTTTACACGGCGTGTGTAAAGCACATCTCACCACAAGTTAGTGCAACTTGGCAAAGGTTTTTTCAGCTTTTGTTGTGAAAACAGCAATGTTGTAGTCCATCACCAGTCCAGTCACAGGTAAATCACAAGTCCAGTCACAAGTAAATCGCAAGTCCATTCACAAGTCAATCACAAGTCCAGTCACAAGTCAATCACAAGTCCAGTCACAAGTAAATCACAAGTCCAGTCACAAGTAAATCACAAGTCCAGTCACAAGTAAATCACAAGTCCAATCAAAAGTAAATCACAAGTCCAGTCACAAGTAAATCACAAGTCCAGTCACAAGTAAATCACAAGTCCAGTCACAAGTAAATCACAAGTCCAGTCACAATTAGTAACAGTTGAGGAACAATAACAAAGGAATGCTTTTTCTGGCTTGACTTGGGATTTACTAAAACACTGGTGCTGATGCTCAGAATTTTAAAATACAAACCCCCTAATTTTTGGGACTCTCATTTTTTGCCTTTGCTACACCCTGTATACTGAGAAATCACCGGTACATTTGTAGAATTTCCCACATTATGCATGAAATATGTAATATAAGGGGTCAGAGTTTATTTAAAGGACACCAAGTTTCTGCCATATTACCATATCTAACTTGTTAAATTATAAGTTATTGGCCCTTAGCCTCCAGCTTTGGTGAAATGAAAGTCTCCATTTCCAATCGATTGTAACTTTTTTTGGATAAATACAGCAATGATTACAACACAACTTTTCCAGAAAAATACTTGTCCAACAGCAAAGAATCACCCTTGATTTTGCCCAGTTTGTTGTAAAAGTAAAATACAGTTTTTACATGTCTATTTGATATGTTATTGCGTTTTTGTTTTTGGTGTGTTTTTATTTTCAAGTTGAAAGCATATACTTTCGGTCATTTAGTGTGTTTTATTCTTTATTAGTATCATGAGGACATTAGGGTCTTTGATTCAATTTTCCCTCAAGTGAAAATTGATTCTAATTAAGAACATAAAAAAAAAAATTTATAATTAGATTGTGGAGTAGTTGTTTTGAGACTCAAAATAGAACTTAATGTCGTACAAGATATTTTTTTATTTTATTTATAAACACAGAGGACCAGACTGACTTAAACTTTCGAATATCCCAGCTGTCTTGATCATTTAGAATGCAGACCAAGATATGAACTAACTATTCTCCTGGATTAACCAGTTCGCGCCAGGAATATTTTGACATTGACCGGACCCAGGCGCGGGATTGTTTTCATGAACCTCATTGCCAGACGGGTTCAGGCTGTCATCTGTGGGTAGCACACCCTGATATTTCAAGCCTCGCTCGCTGCGTGTTTATCCCTCATCCGTTCCAAATACCGCAAAACCTTTGCGTGTACGCGTCATCCGACATGAACTGGTTAACCGCTCTTTCTGTCGCAAGACACTGTTGTAGTTTTTTGTCTAGTTGGCTATTTTTCAGCCGATGTTTATAGCCCAGTTCCAAGTGTAGGATTTAATACCAGTGTGGCCAACGAGCCCTGATTATGGGATACTGTAAAAACACATTCCAATGTGGAATCTTTCTGTTGTGTTAATCTCACAATTAAATATTTTTTGAACATGTCTAATCATCTACTATGAATAAAATTGCAAGCTTTTTGAGATATATTTTCATGTTGTTTCTTTGATAATTTCATTTATACGATGCCTAAATATATCCCCTTCATCTGATTGTTGGGTTGTTGATCACGCATTAACCAATTAACAATTGTTGACTGGTGTGATGTGGGGTATGACGTTTTGAACACCCGTGGGGCGCATGCACCCCGAGGGTGTTCAAAACGTCACACCAGTCAACAATTGTTTTCTTATGGATTTTTTTGGATTTTGATGTAAAAATCACGAAAGCTTGACAAACGGCACTTAACACAACAATCATGACACGACGTCAACTCACACGCATGTCGCGTGCTCAAAACAGCTGATAGTCTGCAAGTTCCCTGCGTCCCCGCGAAACGTGTGCGTACGCACAAAGTTATAGCACACTCCCTGTGGGATATCACGTACGTGATATCCCACAGGGCGTGTGCTATGACTTTTTATAAAGTAAACGTGATCGATCTAGAATGAAAATACAGTATTCAAGACAGAGGTATAACAATGAATTATTCGTCACAGTGCCAGTTCGGTCGCACTGCAAAAATAGAAGTTCCATTTCATGGTAAATACAACTTCCATTGCTAGTCACACTACTGGTTGCACTATAACACAGCTCTGATGCCGTACATTCAAAGTACCAGTTTACAAATTACTAATCAGATGACAAGGATTTATTCTGTCGTAAAAAAATGATCACATTCATGCAATGGAAAGAATAATTGCATGAGGTGTCAGATGGCATGTTCCATTCCACTGGGCGTCACCTCATGAAATTATTCTTAACATCGCGCTCATAAACATTCATTATTTGTATACTGTTATGCGAGTATGGAACACTTGTTTGGTGAATATACTCCTATTCCTTCAAGAACCATCTATGTGGCATCAACTAAACAACAGTCTTGATATCTATCGGGGGAACTGAATTACACCGACCCAGCAATGTTTTTCTTTAGACTTTTATTTAAAATTTCAAGTCACAATTTCAGTCTTAACTTGAAAAACCACCACTACTATCATTAGTGTTTTTTTCCCCCAAAAGTTGAGGGGAGTGATCATGGCAAAAACAAATTATACAATACATGAATATTTAACTTCCGTCTAGTCAAGATTTCATAAAAAAATCAAAGTCATTATTTGAAATCACACTACAGTCCTAAAATCCTTATTTTTCAACATTTTATATGCAAAAGCTCTTTTCCAAAATATACACTTTTTTTCCAAATGCAAACACCATATGGCTTAATGAACAACTGAAATAAAGGGCCTACATACATTTATGTACATATATTGTAGATCTTCATTCGTCTTTGGCTGGAATACAAGAGCAATTACACTTGTCAAAACACAATCGGCTTATAAATAATTTAGTGAAAAAAAAGGCAGTTCATTCGAAAACAAAATTTCATGTACTTTTTTAATGTCTGTCAAGAAATATGGTGCATAGAACAGGCACTGATCATAATTTGGTTGACATTATGGTACGTGTGTGTACATGTACAGTATATATCTTTACCTTTTGATCGACTTTAAAATGTTCTTGCCAATTGGATGGAGTTGTGATGAAAATTCAGATTTTTTCTTTCTCGAATGTCATTTTATTGGTCGCAACACAGACACTCTTAAAACACACATATTAAAATTTGTATCCTTGTGGAGTCATTTCTTTGCTCTCATGTACTAAAGTTTTGGAGTTTGAAAGTTTAGTTTCAAAATGCTCCTATTTTAACCAGAATTAATTTCCTGGGCTGAAATTCGGACTTAATATCCCTTCCATAAAATAATTCAATTTGCGATGATCAACACACCTCGGAAATTCCTAGTTTTTTAGTAACATCCATACAATATATCTATTTCATGATAACCTTGTGGAGACGTATACAATCTTTTGTTCCCTATTATTCACATGTCTCCACAGGGTACCGTGTAACAGATCAAACACTCTTAAACACTCAAACTTTGATTGAAAATGAGAGACAGTGTGAAGGCTGGTATGCTACAAAGAAATTAATTGTCTTTCTTCCATTCCTTCATCACAGTTACAACTTTTACTAACAAGTCTTCGTATAAATTTCCTGCATAAAAAAGTCAATGTAAAACACTACAAAACCCTGAAGTGAACTTCCGATACTACACGATATTGTGGCAGGACACAGGTAAAAGTCAATTAAAGATACACATGATATCAACAGCAAGTTTTTGTTCAAGGTTTTGACATTCATGTCCACTTCTAAGAACACCCTAACCCTGCTGAATCCAACAGGATCCCAACTATATCATAAACCCGTTGGAGCCTGTTGGATTGAGCAGTAAACAACTTGTACAAATGTGCATGTACATATTCAGAGTCGGATTCTGTTGGGTACTGATAAATAACGTCAAGCTGGACTCTGTTGGATCCAGCAGACGACTAAAAATTAGGCACAGTTGGATTCTGTTGGATTGAGCAGGAAGTAACCGTTGGACCCTGTTGGATTTAGCAGGGTAGTCCTGAGGAACCCTTAGGGGGTATTAGAAGTGGTATTTCAATATACTACAATGTGTTATTACATTTTCTTTTACAAAAAGTATGAACATGAGCTTACAAAATACAGATAGTACTTAAACTCGGTACTATTTCAAAACAGCAGTGTGCTAACCCTGAATCTCCACTTTTGATTAAAAGTGTGGCAGTACTGTAGATTCTGTTACTTTCAATATTCACTCATTATTTCAAAATGCAACATTTAAATTCAAGTCCCATTTGAACAATATTGAAGTTTAAGATTTGAGGCTTTGCATGGTGGAGTATCGGTATCGTTTCGGTTTGCGGTAACACCATGTGGTAATAACTACTGCTTAGACGATATTTAGTTCTGAAAGGAACTTGTCCTGCTTATTATCAACTTTGGCTAAGTAGTTTTTGTTCTGATAAGAACAGTCCTGCTTTAAGTTCTAAGAGAGCTTGTCTTGAAGTTTGTTGTCAGAAAATATAATTATAAACAACTAGCAAAACGGAGACTGCCGTCAACGGCACAATTCATGATTTCAGTGCATCAAGAAAAAAAAAGAAATATATTTTAGATGTTCCCAAATTTATTAAGGCAATGATGGGTATCTGGGTTCCCGTAACCCGACTGCTGATTTACAGGTCCCCGATTCTATTTCAGCGATTTTATTACCCAAAACTGCCTTTATAGATCTCTACACAACAATTCAAACAGGCAAGCGCAATTTTCTATTGATAACTTGCCGATAAATTATTAGAACAAAATCTGAGTAAAATGTCTTTTGAGTCCATTTACCGACAGTTTCCCAATGTCGAGATTGCGGATGAATCAAACGAAAAGAACCAATCACAACGCACGTACCAAGTGCTACTCGGCAGGCAACTTGCCTAATTTGTCATCAGACAAACAAGATGCGATCTTAATGAAGAGTTTGTTCAATACTCGTCGTCAGACGAAAATGAGGTGACGTTACGACGTCTTGGCTGGACCCTCTCGGCCCGGTAGGTCCTCTGGCCCAGCGACGCGCCAATCCGTTCAACAAACATCTGCACCGTCTCCGTGTTGAGGATGGAGTTGTTGAATGACTCGGGAACCCTGGTCCTCAGGTTGTAGCGGGTCTGAGTGGGTGTCCTACTACTTTCCTGAAATGAAAAAAAAAAAGAATGCAAATTCAGGAGAGTAATTCCAGTGTTATGTCATGTCTGTGACAGAGCTGTTAACCAGTTTACGCTCTTTAACCCTTTCATTACCACATTGTTTATTGACTTGGCTCTCCCCATGACCAAATTGTTTGCTCAGTCATGCGGAAATTACTAGAGCGTGAAAAAAAAGACCACAAGTTGAAAACTCACTTTTTTTCAACCCAGATTTTCACTGCCGAGTGACTAAAATCATAGGTGTTGTGTGTAAAGTTTGCTCCTTGAACCTTAGTCTTGTATGTGATGTAAAAATGAGGTCCATATGTGCAAATATAAGAAAGTTATGCCTTTTTGTTCATCTGGTCCCATTTATCAAACTGCAAGCCATTTCACCACATGACCAAATGGCACTCCACGTCTCAAATTGTGCGTGGATACTTCTGCCGCACTTTTCTCAACTTTTTGTAATGGTGACACTATGAATAAACTACTCCACTAGAAAGATCCGAAAACACTCTTTCAGCTGGTATATAGTTGATGTATGGGCGGCCAAACATATCAACCTTTCTGAAAAGTAGTGGATATGTGTTGAGGGTGTTCTGTGTGTGGTTTCCTGGTGGACTAAAGTCGCCCATGGGAATCAGCAGGGGGGTACTTCCTTGTCGACAAAAGTTGCCCACGGTAAGGAAAGGGTTAACCAAATCCTCGAAAAATCCAACAGTAGTTTAAGAGGTTTAGGATTGTTCAGCCCATTCAATGACAATAAAGGGGGAGGGGTAGAGATCTAATTTTTTTTTTTGTATAAAGTATGTGTGATTGGCTCATGAGGGATTTTGGAGGATTCGGGATTTTTTCCTGGTAAAAAGTATTTATTGGAAGTACTTTTAAGGAAATGAAACTCACGCTCTGCGGCGTTGACTGCCTGCTTCTGCTGCCTTTTGGCCGGCCTCGTTTTCTCTTTGTCGTTGAGGAGCTGCCGCTGAAGGTTGCATCCGGTGTATTGGATTGGAATGGAGTGTTCACTGTACAGGAGCAAATATAATAGAAAAAGTACCTTGTTCAAGTGCAAATGAATGAACAATCCAATGTAATTTAAATTACCTGCAGTTTCAATTTAAAGATGAGTTCCCCGTGGTATTTTCCAGTTTCACCTCGAAAAAAAAAGAATAAGATTTTTTTCAACACCTATTATCCTGGTACTAGAAAAATTAGTCACTTTTGAATGAGACACTGAACGAAAAAAAATCCACTGACGTTTAGTGATTAGACCAATCCAACTGTAAAATTTGTGATGAGTACTGCGTATTTTAGGACATAAAATTCGAGTTGTTATTGCACTCTCACAAAATGCAAGTCGAGCTTGGATGTGAACGGCTAGGGGTGGAAGGATGTGGGTTTAGCAAAAATTTATACCAGAAATGGTCAAAATAACTAAACATGACCAAACGACAGAAAATTAATGAGACAAAGGCTGGTTGGGGGGGGGGGGGGCTAGGATTTGTGGGGGATGGAGCCTCTGGAAAATTGACTAGAAATAATTACTAGAAACAGCCAAATATAATTTTTTTTAAAATCACTATAACAGGCCTCACAGTGCCCCTCTTTATCAATACAGATTTTGAAAAACAAAATATTGCTTTTTAAAAGTCTTTCAAGTGCCAAAATATAGGCATTTACAGGTTTTAAGGACGCAAATATAGGTTTAAAGGCAATTTTTCAGGATCAGCTAGCAGGAATACGGCAAATTGTTCACCTCAACTTTTCAAAACCAGATAAATTACCTAAAATCAAACACTTGTAAAATTGTGGATTATATCGATTTTCAAAACAATTTTAACTGAAGGTTACATTGATATAGTTTTTTATACATTATATAGGTTACTCTAACAACCTATAAAAACCTACATTTCAAATTGAAATGTACATTTTATAGGTTTTTAAAGGGAATATACAACATTTGCAAACATCGAAAATAAAACTACTAAGTTTTTACGAAATACCTTACTAGGATGTTGGTAAATGATAGTCTCAAGCATTTTGTAAAATTATGGCACCTGGTGTGAAGTCATTTTCAAGAAAATGGTATTTTGTATACATTTCCAACGGTGGGCGGCCGACCAGCGTTGGAAAAACCTAACTATTTTTCAACTACTGCTCCAAATTAACCATTTTTCAGTCCAAACTTTGTTTGCTATTGGTTACATGTTTCATGAACGGGTGCAGGCCAGCTAGACTGGTTTCCGTGCCTTACAATTTTCCATCATCTATAAATTGATCCATTTTATCTTTTGTGGAGTCAGGGAACCAGACTACTTAAACATTTTTGTTTTTCTTGGTTTTTCAACCTTTTCGAACACAAAACTTCAAAAATGTCAGTGTAACAATATTTGATTTATATATACTAACCCCTCAAATAGTTCATTTCTGAAAATTACATAAAAAACCAATGATGTACATTCCCTTTAACGTTTCGCTGTGAGACCTACCATAAGTAATAACCAGAAATTACTTTTAATAACTGGTTGAAGTTTTGTTGGGAGTGGGAGAGTAGAGCAAGGGGTAACATGAGGGGGCAAACTTACCCGAGATGTTAAGTCCCTGCATGAAGCTGTCGTTTGATGCCTGATGACTGCCCCTCCTCTGTCCCTCCAGACTGACCCTCCGACTGACCGGCTGACTGGCCTGGTTTGCCGTGATGAAGCTCTCCGTGTCCGACAGTTCGTCGGTGTCTGTTGAGCTGTGTGCCCCGACGCAGGTGGGCTCCGTGTCTGTACTCGTGAAGTCGTCTGAGCTGTATCCGTCAATTGCTGTTACGTTGTCTAGGGAGTTGTTGAAAGAGTTTAAAAAAAAAACATGCACACAAAAAACAAACGCATAAAACAAGGCGGAAGCAGTCTGCCCCGCTGCACAGGTTGGCCCGGTGTCTGAAGTTGTATGGGTTGAAGCCATCAATTGTTGTTATGTTGTCTAGGCGGTTATTGAAAAAAAAAACCCGAAAACTAAGGCAGAAAAACTTTGCGCCCCCTTCCGCAGTGGACTCCGTGTTGGTGCTCCTGCATCCATCTGAATTGAAGCCATTCATTACCCCTTCAGCTCCCTGTTGTACCATTCCTGGATAAATTGGATGTTTTTGTTTTTTTATTCCGTCTTATCGAGGCAATTCCTTCCTTCCTTCCTCGAAAGTGCAGTCTTATATGTATGAGGATAAACGCACTGCCAGAAACACCGAGGCGAACACCTTCTCTTAGCTATTAGCGTTACTAATAATTGGTGACATGTTTCCGGTCTACAGGTGTCAATACAGGCCATAGGTCTATTCGGATTGGGAAGATACTTCTCTGAGATGTAAGTGACCGATACCTGAATCTTGGCATTCAGTACCTGCTGTTCGGTGCGGCATACCGTCCCCGTAGTCTTGGCCGAGAGAGAGTGGTCTGTGACCCGCGACAAGCGACATGGCAGCGGCACCTGAAGACTGCAGAGCTGTGGCGACATTGTTGCCCCCGAGTGCTGGGTACGAATTCACACCTTCCAAGAAAACAAGAAGAGCAAAAAGGAAGATACATCAAAATGCTGCGTTTACTTTTTTGGGGCCCAAGTGTCACATTCATATTATAATAAACTCCTGGTAAATACATTTACATAGCATTTGGTCTCAACTGGTAATCAAAGAACAAAATCTATTGCTGTTATCAAGGGCTTTTTTTTGCCGAACCAAAATCTGTGTCTGAAACTTGGTCATACCGTGGTTTACACAATGTGTACAAGGAATTATGCGCCTCTGTGACGATATGAAGTACATATACCGCAATAAACGAGGCTTAAACTTATTTCCAGTCACAAAAGATTCCAATCAGAGCTGGCTTATGTGTTTCAAATGTAGAAGCTGTTTAACCGACGACTGGTGTACAGGTACAAGAGATTAAATTGCGTTCACAACGCAGGCAGGATTACATATGAAAAAAATTGCATCTCTGAGTGCATTAGTTGTAAACCACCAAAAGGCCCGACTTATATTCCGCGAACACAAACACAAAGTAGTGACATCTCAGCAAGTTTACATGCTGAGAATTTGCGAAACATTAACATATCTAAACTTAGGCAAATTTGCAGCCAATATTTTGTGATTTCACATTCGCTTTTCCTTCACATTGCTGTTACACCCAAAATAAAGCACCATCAATCACACACCGTCCCAACTACAGTTGGGACAATATCCTACATATTCCCAACAATATACTTTGGACTGTCCCACTGATAGTTGGGGCCACTACTAAATTTGGCAAACTTTTCTCTGGCTGATTTTGATGCCAATGATACGTGATTTTAGATTCACTCTACTTTCACATTGCTGTTACACCCCAACTAAAGCATTATCCCAACTATACAGGGTGGTTAAAAAAAAAGGACACCCACTTTTGACAGCAATTTTCACCTACTTAATGAACGTATTTTAAATATGTTTTCACATAGTAGTAAAGTATAAGCCTTTAACCATGCATGGTGAAAACGGCTTAGTAAAAGTCGCAAAAATTGTGATATTATGCTAATTTGAATACAAGTCACCAAAATCAGTCTTGTCCACGGGTTATTCTATGTAAATTGGACGCTTTCGTAGTTCATAAAAATTAAAAAAACCTTCCCACCAAAATATATTTTGCCATGGTAACTTTGATTGAAGCTGTCCAATTATTCATGTCAGTGTTAAGATCATCTACTCAATGAGCTGTTGGCTCAAGTTCATTGTTGCATAACATTACATAACATAACAGTCAAATGTCATGCCCTTTCAAATAAAGCTCCGATAGCTGAGCTCACATTTGCTTAAAGGCCAGTACTTTAATAGCTACTAATCGACAGTTAAAATTAATTTTTTAAAAACAGGTGAAAATTGCTGTCAAATGTGGGTGTCCTTTTTTTTTTAACTACCCTGTAGTTGGGAGTAACTATAGTCTGGACAATCCCAATAATAATTGAGACAAACCCAACTATAGTTGGGACAATCCAACTGTAGTTGGGGCCATTGCTATAGTTGGGATGTAACATTACCATTCCCAAGAAGTATCAACCTGCCATAACAGTTTCTTTTTAAGGAGCCTTACTAACCGATTCCTTTCATGACGCGGCACAGCTCCGAGTTTTGTCGTCGGATCTCCAGCAGGAGCATGTTGTTCACAGTGGCCAAGTCTTTGTATCGATAGGCACAAACAAAGAGCACCACCAAGGCAATGGCACAAAAGCACTTGCGACAAAACCACATGTGATCATAAAGCTGTGCCTACAAGAATAATGAGAGAATAAGGAAACAACATTTTAATATAAAATCATATAAAATGGGACAATTTCACAGGAGATGTAGGGTGAAAAAAAGAGGATGCAAGCAGACCTGAGGAATGTCTGGTCAATATCTGCAATATCAATATTCCTTGCCATTCATGCAGCTCAGGAGGTACTTATGCAACAGAGGCCGTACCTGATCGCCACCAACGACTTGAAACACGCCTCTCTCAACCACCAAGTCCACCCCCAGGATAATGAACAGCCAGAGCCTGGCTCCGCTGGTACGGGGCGCGGAGGTCACTATGTAGGCAATCAGCACGGCGGCGGCAAAAAACAGCAGGGAGTTGAACCAGCTGAATTCCCCCAGGATGAGACGTTGGATGTCACCCACGCGGCTGAAGGTCTCCTCAAACAGACGCTGCTGGTTCTGGGTCTGGTCCTTCATCTCCGCGAAGACATTCTGCCGGTCAAGATGAAAATAGATGTCTTGAGTTTGAGACAACACGCCAAACTTTTAGTCTGAGTCTAAGTCCCGAGCGTTGAGTCTCAAGTTGAGTCCTGAGTCATCCGAGTCATCAGGGAAACTCATTTTGTCATGGCAGTACTATTTTGACCCCAGTTTGAATCCCTTCAGGTGCTCTAGGTGAACTAGGGTTATAGCCTACTATGTCTTGGGTGACCCCTGGAATTATTTCCGTGAGTGTTTTCTCCAACGCTAAATGTTTCTTTGTCTTCTTTTGTCCACACAGCTTTCCGCGGGATTCCCAGCTACCGAGGAATCCCAGGGAACTGAAGAAGAGAAAATATCTACCATCATATTTTCTTGACTCTTAACACCAAAGTATGAACGTTTGTGAACTAACCTAAAAGGCATGGAAGAGGAAGTAGAATGAATTTTTAATGTCTTGGACTGATCGAACAAAAGAACAGTTGATGAAACTATCTTTAAAGTCTATCAGTTAAACATTCCAAAATGAAAGCAAGAAATCTGCATGTGATATGCACATACAAAGTACATGTACCTTGATATCCTGTGAGGATGTCTGGAGTGCATCTCTCAGTTTCTCCTCATTCTGCAGGATGAGGTCTTGCTGCTTCAGTGATGTCCCCTGCTTCTCAATCATCTCCTCCTGTAGTTTACCTACCAAAGTCATGAAATCCTTCCGTTTCTAAGTACACTTTCTATCCCCATCTCCAAAATTATAAACTGTCGAGTCTCGTTAACACAAACTCATTTGGACCTAGCCAAATTGTTTATATCAGAATTTTGTATTAAAAGGAACATCAGTCCCATTCATTGTGCATGTAAATGCACAGTCGGGACCAAGGCTTTATGTTTGTTATAACCAGAATTTTGTATTAACAAAGTTTGTACTAACGAGAGTCGCCTGTACTTTCCAGTTGGCCTCCAGATCCCATGCAAAAAAAACCCCAACCTTGTGAATGAACATTCAACACACTTTATTGGGCTATCAAGACAGACAAAAGGGACAAATTATGCGAACAAATGTAGCCGACTAAGCTGACTGCAAATCAATTGGTTTAAAGCTGAGAAAGTACAAAGTATTTGGTTCTTGGTTCTTGGTTGGTTCTTCTCCTAAATACTCCACGTGGGAGTTTATACTGGAGGCCAGAAACACCGGGGCAAACCCCTTCTCTTTTAGCGATTAGTTTTTACTGGGTTCTTTTACGTGCATTATACAACACACGGGACCTACGGCTTTACGTCCCATCCAAAGGACGAAGCAATAATGGTCAAGTGCCTTGCTTAAGAGCACAAGTGTCCGCCAGTGGGCTCGAACCCACGCTACTGTTGCCTCTGAAACACCGGAACATGAGTCTGGTGCTCTTAACCGCTAGGCCATGACACTCCATTTCTTATTTTGATACCAGGCAACAAAATCCCAAAGTTAAGTACATGCACAATTTATGATCAAAAGTGTGCCCGCAATTGTTAACTACCCACTTGGAAGAAAAACATTGCTTGGAGCCCCAGCAAGCAATTTTGGAAATTTTCCTTCGGTGGCCTTCTGACTGCGCTTAGCCTAAAGACGAGGGTCCAATTTCGTGGCTCTGCTAACCACAGAATTCCGCGCTTCCGATCACCGTTCTGTGCAAACAGCGCTAGCAGAGAAATAAGGCGCTAACCCTGTAAGCCCAGAATCCTCAACGTAGAAGCCAAATTTCCTCGCTAACCTGTGAAACATGTTTACTGTAATCACAAAATTTCATTTTCTGCTACAAGTAAGCAGGGATTTTGTTAACGGTAAGTGAAGCCATGAAATTGGGCCTTGTTGGTGATGAACAAAGTTCTGTTTACAAATAGGTGTGTGCAGAAAACCTACAACTTCTACATTTTTCTAGACCCTGACACATTCGCTTGAACCTGTTTTGTGCGTAGAGAGTGCTGAATGGCGCGCTGTGGAGCGCTGCTGTCCAATGGTTAAGGTGTTTGACTCGTGTGCCGTGGAACGTGGGACTTAACCCTGACGGGAAACATGGTGCTTGTGTTCTTGGGCAAGACACTTTACTACAATTGCCCCTCTCCACCTAGGAGTATAATTGGGTACCTGTCAAGGGCGGATCCGGGGGGGGGGGAGCCAAAGTGGGCCATGGGCCCCCCCCCAAAAAAAAACGAATCCAATTTTTTTTTTAGATGACTTCGCAATAAAGGCAGGCAATGTGTACACCACCGTCTTTTCCTAAAAAAAACATTGGTTAAAGTGGTCAGAAATTGCCTCAGCTCGCACCACAGAGCATCTAGAACCCCACGCCGAATTTTTTTTTTGGACACACTTTTTGGGGACTAAAATTTTTTTTGCCCCCCAAAATTGTGTTCTGGATCCGCCCTTGGTACCTGTGAAGGCAGAGACCAGAATGCGCTGATCTAGAGCTGCTGCAAAAACATGGCCTGATGAACAGGGGTAATAATTGTGAAGCGCTTTGAGACCTTTGATACAAAGTTCTATAAAATCACCACATTATTATTATGGCAACTCGCAGCAACTGACAAAAACTGGCATGCAAATGAACAGATGTTCTCATAAGCTGCACACAAGCCCGCAAGCGTCAATATTATCCCATTCCCTATCAAATCACCAACCTGTGACCTCCATCTTGTCGGCCACGTCTTCCGAGCTCTGGGCCAGCCTGGAGACGGTCTGCTCCGTCTGCTCGTGCCAGACTTGGCTTTGCAAGAAGAAGCAGATGTCCTGGGTGTGGGTGAAGAACTCCGTGTAGGCGTTGAACGCTACAGCGTCGCCCCGCAGCTGTGACAGGCAGGTCTGGATGTCAGCTGTCCCGCTCTCGCAGGGGTACGACGGTAGACCCGCCTTCTCTAAGTGGCAGTTGGCGAAGGTCAGGGCCAAGTAACTCTGCTCGTCGTCTGTGAGTCGTTTGCAACCTGCCCAACAAATGAGAAATCAAACATATTTACGACCCAAACTTGGCCTTCTTGACCTTCCTGAACCCCAACTTTGTTCAGGCACCCAATGGCACACTCTAAGTACATGGACTTTCAAGGGACAATAACCGGGCTTCATCTTCCTCAAATCTGTAAGATCCTCCAGAACCTCTTGGTGGAGTCTAAAGGATCTTGGAGAGTTAGGAGGAATACAATACGGCATTTATCACAGGGTTCTCTGACTTCAGGCAGCACTGTTGAAACATAAGTGTTACTCCCATTCTATCCAAGATCTTGGTAACCCTTTAGTCATTGTACCACCTCAAACCGCCCTGCCTATCACTCACTGTACCGCCCGAAACCGCCCGAGCACTCTATGATTCTATTGATTCTTCAGTAAATAAACACAAAGTAATAAAATGTAGTACAGGTGCTAATGGGTTAAATTGGCCTATCGCCGTTTGCCAATTAGCCACGCCCCTTAGACAACCCTATGTAGTTTTTGTACACTAACTTTTACAGATTGTAATATCATGTAATTGAACAATATTTCATAAGCTGCGTTGACGCGATTCTAACGTGATTTTACCGCGATAGGTCAATTTAGGTGCAACGGAATTTAAGGTGATAGACAAGCAATGTGAGATATTTTTGGAATCAATTATTGGAGGGAAGATTGCCATTGGTATCTGCATTTTTTTTTTTTTTTTTTTTTTAAATGTGGGGTCGTGAACAGTTCCCCCCCCCAAAGGTTTCCCAACCATGCCCAGATTGGTTTGCAGTCTTCCCCTGCAACTTGGCCCACGTGGGCCCCTAACATCTGTCTTAACCCTAACCCTGCCAGATGCAACACAGTGCATCAGGTGGAAAAGTCTGGTGCACTTTGATGCATTCAGCTACCAACACCAGTGCATCAATGGTCGCTTCTGAGACAATGAGAGCTAGTCTCATAGAACAATGCCACAGTTGTATCCTGCTGCATTCAGGGACCACAGACTCTGAGGCAGATTGGCCTCGAGACTTTTGACCTGATGGATATTGCTGCACTGGGCAGGCTTGTCATTTAGACAAATGTTGCAGGTTGCTGAGTTTGGCAGGGTTTCTCGCCAGAATAACCACGCGGGTTGGGGCTAGGGAGGAGTGCAGAGTACTTCAACCTGTGTTACAAAAAGATCAAAAATGAGTCTGAACATCTTTCAAAATGCAACGATGACGGCGTCCAACCTGGGCTACCAGGTGCAACTGCATGTACCTTCATTAATTTGTTCCAAAGCTCTCGTCCAGCATCTGCCGTAGCGCGGATGCTCTCCATACTGCTTGATCTGGGTCAGCATTCTTTCACCTTCATTGACTCTCACCACACCTTGCTCGTACCTCGGCTCCCCAGAGATGAGAAGTGCTGCTCTGGAGACGAGGGCAGTGATAAGCAGCAGACTGACAGCCATATGGCTCCAAGCTGTGAAGAGAGAATAGAAAAATTATGTAGAAAATTTAGAACAGTAAAAATTTGAACACTGTCTTGATTTAGTCTGAATAACTAGGACTCTACGAATTGCCTTTTTTAATATTTGGACATGGTCTAGGCATGGAGGTAGGAATAGAAGGAGTTAGCACGAAAATCCCCCTGGTTTTAATCCCAATTAGCATAATCCGGGCCACTGTGGTGAGCTATGGAATATCACGCAGCGTCTTGGCATTTTAACGACCGCCGTTAATCCCCTTGAACGCTATGTCTAGTGCCGACCGCTCAGCTCCGTTCACTACCAAAGAAGCCTGACTGGAGTACATCCAACAAACAAATATATACTTCGGACATGTGCAGTACGTTTTGAGCATATGCACGCTATCGGGGTCTTGTTTTTCGGATGCGCAACAAAAATCTTTGTCATGTCACCTTTAAAATGATGAAAATTTGCCAATAATTCGTTTGGCAAGTAATATTTTCATATTTCGGATAAATGTGAAATTTCGTGAATTACCTGGTGAAATGTAAGACATTTTTGGCAGCTTTTTGCCATGCCCTGTGAATAAAAATAACAGCAAAAGTTTCGGAAAGGTAGCGCTTTCAAATGATGTAAGAACTTATCGTAACTTAGCGATGCTTAGCACTTAAAAAAACACACTTTTTTTGCGATGTCGAAAAACGAAACTAGTGGCAGTTCTCCATAAAGCCGCATGCAATTACAATGCGCGTGCATTTTTGCGGTTTTCGGAAGGCTATCTGATTGATGGCGGCGGGAGACATGGCCTGTTTGATCTTGCTTGTACTAACTCCTTCTATTCCTACCTCCATGGTCTAAACTCTAAGTTAAGTAACTTACAAAATTTTCTTGACTGTCCATATAGACTTTGTACACAACCGCTGAAGTGGCGTCAGGGAATCAGGTCAACTCGGACCCAAACCAAGTCGGGCCCATGCCAAGTCGGACCCACACCAACTCGGACCCACGCCAAGTCGGACCCACACCAACTCGGACCCACTACCAACTCGGACCCACTACCAACTCGGACCCACTACCAACTCGGACCCACTACCAACTCGGACCCAGGCACGACCAACTCGGACCCAACAATGACTTAATCATTAGTTTCAGAGATTATATTTATAGGTCATCTTAATGTTACAGTGCTAATATAGTGAAGATATTAAATGGGGCTTTTAGTTTTGTTGTTTGATCATACTACGTTGATTTTGCTCTCTTATTAATCATTCACATGAAGAAATGGATATCTATGTGCAATGTTTTCCTTTTTCATCTGCATTTTGTGTGTGTGCCAAATAATATAAACCAAAGTATATCACACCCAATGAAGGATTTCAATATGTCACAGAAAGGTAATCATCAAGTTAAGGAAATTAAGAATGCAGTTCGAAAATGTCAAACACAATGCATGCGGTAACATTGATCTGCAATCATTCTCCCCCATTCATAGCGCGGCGCACCAACGCAAAGAGATTAATCTTCGCGGTTGAACCAAAGCGTAGTCCCCAGTTCACACAAACAGCAGCAAGTTCATTCGGCAGTATCGGCACCAGTGATCGGCACCCCTTGATCAGTTCAGTGGACCGGGTAAAAAGCTTACTGCTGCGAAGATCGAAGTGGATGAAAGATAATTTAAATGCTGGCTTTGAATTTTGTGGGTTTTTTTTACGAATCTGTGTAACTTTTTAGGCAGTGGATATTTTGCCGGAGACGGCAAACCTTTAGTAAACGTTAGTTTGCCGGATATGCACTGAACATGCACAGTTACTGTTTTTTTTTGTACTTAAACATTTTCCAGGTGACATTACATTTTCTTTTTCAGATTTGTGGCTCTGGAGGATTTTTTTAAAAGGGAAATAAAGTCCGAAATTATAAAATGGTCTGAATCCCATCTTGTGAATACGAGGTAACAACGATAATTTTGGCATGGAGCCAGACTAAAACTTGTCACTGGAAAATGTTTAAGTACAAAAAAACAGTAGCTGCGCATGTTCAGTGCATATCCGGCAAACTAACGTTTACTAAAGTTTGCCGTCTCCGGCAAAATATACACTGCCTAAAAATAAATAATTAATTACACTTTTACAGCGCATGTCAAAATAGCATTTCAATGTGCTTTACAACGACAAACTGCTGCAATACAGATATTTTACCTGACAACTACAATGAAAATGTATACTTAACAACAGCATCACTGTATTAACAGATGGTAAGTGGACAAACTTTATGAAATGTCAAATGATTGCATGATTGCAACGCTGTTGAATGATTGTAAACGATGGGTCCGAGTTGGTCATGCATGGGTCCGAGTTGGTGGTGGGTCCGAGTTGGTAGTGGGTCCGAGTTGGTTGTCGGTCCGAGTTGGTAGTGGGTCCGAGTTGGGAGCAACTATAGAATGCAGGGCCACTCCGGAGCAAGGTTTTTTATTTTGCTTGGAGGCGTGGATGGATAGGAGTAATACTAATACTAATAGATATGCAAACCTGCAAAAAGTGCTAAGTACAGCGAATGCACTTGTCTTCTAAGCTTCTCATGAAGGATCGGAAGGGAGGGCGTGCTTGTAAATGTGTTGGGGGCACGGTACGGAGCGGAGTCGCGGAGTGGCGGAGGCGCGGAGTCGTGGAGTCGCAGAGTCGCGGAGACGCGGGGCACTGGAGTGGCGGAGGCGCGGAGTCGGGGAGTCGCAGAGACTCGCGCTGATAGAGGGCGCAATTCTCGGCGGAATTTTTTTGAGAACGAGGCATCCGTATCCACTTTAAATGGGCTCGCAAATTAGGAAGGGAGGAGGGCGACGGGGCACTGTCTGGAGTGGCGGAGGCGCGGAGTCGTCGAGTCGCAGAGTCGCGAAGACGCGGGACACTGCGGAGTGGCGGAGTCAGGGAGTCGCAGAGACTCGCGCCGATAGAGGGCGCAATTCTCGGCGGAATTTTTTTGAGAACGAAGCATCCGTATCCACTTTAAATGGGCTCGCAAATTAGGAAGGGAGGAGGGCGACGGGGCACTGTCTGGAGTGGCGGAGGCGCAGAGTCGTGGAGTCGCGAAGACGCGGGACACTGCGGAGTGGCGGAGGCGCGGAGTCGGGGAGTCGCAGAGACTCGCGCCGATAGAGGGCGCAATTCTCGGCGGAATTTTTTTGAGAACAAAGCATCCGTATCCACTTTAAATGGGCTCGCAAATTAGGAAGGGAGGAGGGCGACGGGGCACTGTCTTGAGTGGCGGAGGCGCGGAGTCGTGGAGTCGCAGAGTCGCGAAGACGCGGGACACTGCGGAGTGGCGGAGGCGCGGAGTCGCGGAGTCGAAGAGACGCGCACCGATGGAGGGCGCAATTCTCGGAGATATCGACTGCGGCTTCACGACTCCACGATCGATTTTCGGAGGTAGGCACTGCGTCTCCACGCCTCCACGCAGCCATACGGAGGCGCGGATGTAGAGTAAAGTGGCCCTGCATTCTATAGTTGTACCCCGAGTTGGTAGTGGGTCCGAGTTGACGTGGGTCCGAGTTGGTAGTAGGTCCGAGTTGGCATGGGTCCGAGTTGGCTTGGGTCCGACTTGGTTTGGGTCCGAGTTGGATCGGAAAGATGGCAACATTTTTTCCAATGATAATTTCAAATTCATGGAACAGGATGCTAAATTTTTTCCTTTTAAAAATAAATGAGAACAAAAAAGAATCTCTTTGAGTTTAACTCACCAATCATGCAATCTTCACAAACGCGGCGTTTCATCAATTCATAAGTGGCGCTTTCCCAAACGAAATTGCGGAACCGCTGCGCTGCAGGTTTAATTTTAGAATTCAACTCGTGAGGGCGCCCTTCGCAAATCACGGAAACGAAACAGGTGAAACTGGATGATGAGGCACATGACCGTCGTCGCCCATCCCACTGCTGACAATTCGGGTTTGAACACCAGCTTGTCTTAACTATCCAGCACAGTAGGTATTATATCGATGGAAGTGTGTTCATTCGGTGTGGTTAAGTGAAGTCAAGAATGCTATGCTTGTTTAAATTGCTCGACTTGTTGTTATCTGTGGTGGGAATAGGTGGTGGAGGACTAGACTGGGACCCAAGCCTCAAAAGGCCAAGTTGAAGTTGAGTGCAGAAAACATGCACTATGAAGGTAGCTAGGATGATCCTAGCGTTAAGTTTATGCATACTATGAAGGGTGCACCCGGCGGAGTATAAAACTTCCCATACTTAGTCCCATAGACAGCAGTGATAAATCCCCATACTTCAATATTCTTTTAAAAATACTCAGATTTTCTCAGCTCTCACACTCACTTGTCATGCTTGTGTTTAGCCCTGTCGAGCGCAATCTGAGTCCCACGCGCAAGTTTAAACCTGCGCGCGCAGGTTTAAACTTGCGCGCACGCAAGTTTAAACCTGCGCGTGCAGGAATTTACTTGCTTCAAATTGCGCGCGCAAGTTTAAACTTGCGCGTGCAGGCATTTACTTGCTTCAAATTGCGCGCGCAAGTTTAAACTAAGGGGGTTTTCGAAATCTTTGCTTCGTCTTCGGCTTCGGCCGGCTTTGCCTTCGACTTCTGAATCACTGAGAGGCAAACTAAACAAAAATATTCCAATTTTTGGCTTCACATCAACCGATTGAATGTTCCTGAAGCATAACAGGCACCAAAATGTAGCTGGAGTTCCAGAAGTTGGGGCCTACAGCTGTTGCTGTAAATGGAGATGTTTTGATTGTCGTTCCTACTGATGACGATGCAGACCTTGGAATCTACAATATGTGACATAATGAAGAACTCTGTCATGTCTGTGAAGAATAAAACTATGGCCAGACTTGAACTGAATTTTAAAAATCCTTTTATTTAATATACTTCTATTTAATATACTTTTATATATATTTTGAATTATTTTTAATAATGGAGACTAGACATGCATTAAACAGAAATGTAAACATTAACCAGGCATGCAACTTTTCCTCAGATCAGCTGATTTCCTCTTTTTTTACTTCCCATGTGTGCCATTGAAAATAGAAAAACACTGTACAAAGCAAAGTCTTGGCATTAAAATAATGAGAGCATTGCATGAATTCAGTGAGGTTTCATGTTTTATACCTTTTTTACTTTCTCTGTTAGTTTTGTGTTGTTTTTGGAATTGACTTGAGCTCTTATTTGGAATGTTTAATTGGCCCAATGATCAGGGGTAATAATAATACTGTAAGCGCTGTGATTAAGTTTACTACGAAGAGCGTTCTTAAATATTTATTAAAACAATTATTATGATTGTTATTATTAATTACAAAATCCTCAAGAAATCCACAAAGCCGGGCAAAAAGAGTGAACTTTATTTCAATGATAACTAAAATTGAAATAAGAAAAGGAAAACAGAAATTTCGGGTGTACATTATCGCAAATCATGTGGCAGGGTTTTATTTAAACATGGACATTCTGTATAGCTAAGGTCAAACATTTACTTGTAGAGCACTCAATGTCTTTTTTTATAAAAAAAAAAGTTAATGTTAATTACACCCAGTTGCAAATTAAAACATATAAGGTCCATCTTGGTTGCCGCACAGAAATAACACGCACCCTTATACAAAGCAACATCCCTTCATTTTCTGAGGGATTATCTGAGACTGAATAAAGGTTTTGTATTTTTAAAAGAATGTTGAAAAAAAATCATATTGATCAACACTACCGGTACATACAAAAACAATAGGATAGTGAAACCATGGAACTAAGATCCCCACCCCCCACTCAAATACTCGGGAGAGTGCAAGATACTTAATAGTTAAACCCTAGTCCATAATTCAACTCCCTCAGTCATGGAAAGTTCGTGGTGGAAAAAACAAAAGGCCATGCAAACTAGATAACAACGCCGTCACAATTTCGTAAGCCCGCGATTGCCATTTGCTAACACTGTACATGTACGTACACTTTACTTTGCGCACGCAAGTTTAAACTTGCGCACGGGTCTTAAATTGCGATCGCCTTTGC
This sequence comes from Patiria pectinifera, assembly GCA_029964075.1. Classification (NCBI taxonomy): domain Eukaryota; kingdom Metazoa; phylum Echinodermata; class Asteroidea; order Valvatida; family Asterinidae; genus Patiria; species Patiria pectinifera. Next base: position 29,458,140 of record CM057149.1, on the reverse strand, counting down.
GCAAGTTGTAACGTGCGCGCGCAAATTAAAATGGCGCAGTGTAGTTTGCGTGCTTCGAGAGTCACTCGCGCAAGTTTAAACTTGCGCGCGCAGGTTTAAACTTGCGCGTGGGACTCAGATTGCGCTCGACATCCCCACTAGTGTGGCCGTCGGTATGCTGCGCTGAACCTCTTGCGCTGAACCTCTAGAGGTTCAGCGCAGCATACCGACGGCCACACTAGTGGGGCTAGCTTGTGTTCAGCTGCAATGCACAATCAACATGTCATCTTTCATTTTCTTTTCAATTTTTGATGGGTTGGCCATTGTCTTTTTGGAGAAATACTCACCCAAACTTACAAACGATGTTTCCAAAACTGGAAAAGTAGCCATTTTGAAAAAGGATCCCTCCACAACATGGTTAAATTGTACCTCTTTCAGACCCAGTTGCATCCAAAACGCTCAAAATTGGAAGCCCCAAGTCCAGGCCAGAACTATGATTGCCATATATCTCTTCATGTCCCCAATTCCATTGCTCTCATAACTCTCTAAATCTAAATATATAATAATTTGAGTGTACGATGTATTTATTCATGAGCTCGATGAACAGATTTTTGACCTATTGGACTCTCATCATGCACAGTATTGAGAGTCCCAAATTTTCGGACTAGGTGGGCACAGTCATGTGGGAATATTATAGTTATTTGGCTTAATATAATATGGCTTTCAGACCTATGTCATTTTTGTGTTCTTGAAAAAAAATATGCAATATAATACAACACAAAGTATGCAATATATAATACAACGGGTAATTTTGCCATTTACTGTGTGGTGTTATTTTTTAAATTAGCATGCATTTATTTCTATACAGACAAAATCCAAAATGGCCACCTCTGGACAGAGTGCCAGCCAAGCCAAACAGTTGCAGTTTGCGCCCATGAACAGCGCCCTCGATGTTGGATTCTGGCACCGGCTGTCCAGGAAGAAGCTTGAAGAATACAAGTTGGACGACTCTCCCAAGCCAATCAACGGCTATTACTACAATGGTAAATTGAAGCCGTTTTCAAAGTTGCAATTTCCGTTGTGAACTTTTAATACCCTTTCATCCCTTAAGCAGGAATTCTGTGCTTAGGATCAGTCACTGCTTACTGCTTACAACCTCAGCACAAGAATTCTGTGCTAATCCTGTAAGCACAGAATCTTCAGTTAGGGCCGTCTTAATTCGTGTCCGGGACGAGTTCCGGACAAGTTACAGGTAGAATCAGTCACCTTGTCCAGAAGAAGCTCTGCATTTGTCCCGGGCGTGTTCCAGGGAAATTTTCATTAGCAACTGCTTGACTCGCCAATACTGATAACTTCTTTGTGGCAAGATTGCGGGGAAGTTGCTCAGAATTCTGCAACTTATACCCGATACAATGTCCACAACTTTTCCGTAACTCGTCCCAGGTATGAATTGAGACTGGCCATGACTGGATGTGCACATGCGCAAAAGCCAGAATTCCTTGCTAACTCGTAAAATACGCCAACTGTAAGCACAAAAGTTCCTGTAACAGTTGGCAAGCATCATATCCATGAAATTACGCGCCAGGTCTGACGTCGGTTTTATTACATATTACATATATAAGTTGGTCATTTGTCAATTTTGACCAGGTTTTCATAAAAGGGAATGTACAACATTTGCTTTTGTTGCAATTTTCGGAAATAAATGGATTTGGAGGATTAGTATGTTATAGCAAATATTGTTAAAATGATTTTCTTCACGTTTTGGGCTTGTACATGCTGGAAAGATGAAACTGAGCAATTTATAGACTTTGGGGAAGTGTAAGGTCAGAGAATCAGTCTAGCAGACTTGTACCCCTTCACAGGTGTGTAATCAGTTGCAAAGAAAATGCGGAATAACTAATTACGAAATAGAAGGAGCAGTTTTTGAAAAATAGCCAGTTTTCTCCAACGCTGGTCGGCCGACCAGCGTTGGAAAAATATCAGTTTTCTTGAAAATGTCAGCACACAAGGAGCCACTATTTTACAGAATGCTTTAGACTGTCATTCCCTAACAGTCCAGTAAGATATTTCATGATAATTTGATCATTTCGTTTTGTGATATTTGCAAATGTTGTATCTTCCCTTTAAGGTATGAAGAATTTATTTTCAAAACCGTAAAACTTTCTCTGTTTTACAACTTTGTGAATGCAGGAGATCCTGATGGCCTTCCGTCAAGGACCAGCCTGGATTTCAACTCCTTTGATGAGTAAGTTGGAGATTTCTTCCAAGCTTTAGCTTTCCCCGTCCCCCCCCCCATGTCTCCTCCCCTTTACTTTCTCACTCTTACTTAAATGTCCTTTTCAGAAGTTCTAGGTGATTCTCACTATAACATCTCACAGTGTGTGGAGAATGATTCAGTTTTGCACCTAGAAACACCGGGGTTTCAAGTATTTGTTGTGATATAAATTTGGAAAGGTATATCAACAATGTTAAAGCCAAGTTAAGTTAATTTAGATTGTAGGCGACTATCAATGTACATAATTTCTTGACACGTCTTCTCTTTCATCTTAAATTCCACTTTTCAAGCTGAAACAATCTCAGGAGTTTTCATAAGATCTTCAAGTAACAACTTTTTGGTGGCTCCGGCTGTATGTAAGGTTTCAGATATAGCCTCAGCTTTGCCACGAAATTGAACTGTCACTCTTGGCACAAAGCCATGCCCATAATCACTTTCCTGGAAATTTACAATATTTAATATTTTGTCATTGTCTGTTACTTTATTTCCTGTATTGTCCTCAGACCCATCCAGTGTCCTCCGCATTGCTTTCCGTCCCACGGCACGTTGCTGAATTTCAACACCATGGATGCTTTCAAGTCATGTGACAAGAAAGCAGAACTGGAAAAAATTGCAGCCCTGGTGAGTGCTGTTTAAAAAACGTGGCTAATAAATGTAGTCAACTGTGATTCAAAAGTGTTGCCTGTTAACCCCACTCTTTTCGTATAATAAAAATCAATTGTTGTGGCATTTTTTTTTTACCTCGTTTTTAATTCAATTTTTTTATTCTCAATACATTTTCAACTTTTATATTTTCTTCTAACCAAAAAACGGATCCGATAACTAAACATGGGACCCATTTTGGTGTTTGTTTTGGGTTGATGTTTTATTCAAAAGTGAATATTTTTGTATTGCTGGAGAAACTTTGCAATTTAAAAAAAGGGCTGTGATAAAATTTGAAAAAAGCACTGGGCCAGCGACTTAACATGTTTCATTTTCCTTACTGTACATGTAAAAAACTTTATTTACACGGGCATGCAACTTTTTCTCGGATCCACTGATTTCCTCGTTTTTTACTTCTCATGAAATTGAAATACACTGTACAAAGTCTTGTGTGGTTTTGAATTTCCTCTGTTTTTCTAAATTCCCAGTTGCATGCATGTTTACAGTGAAATCTCGATAAGTCAAACTCTCAAGGGAACAGGTTCAAAATTTGACTTAAGCAGAGTTTTGAGTTAAGCAGGGTTGTATATCATTGTTTTACTATTGAAGGGAATGGATTCTTTGTTTGACTTTGCCAGTTGTTTTGAGTTATCAGAGTTTGACTTATTGAGATTTCACTGTAATTGCAAAAAAGTGTCAGCGCACAATCTGAACATTTCAATGAGCTGTGGTTTTGTGTCGCCTGGATAGGCATGAGTACACCTTTCGTGCATTCATTGTAACTAAATTGAAATAAGATGAGATTTGAAGGTTTGCATTGTGGAAAGATACTAAGACAAGATAAGTTTGCGGTAGCACCATGTGAATAAATCTCTTTTGTGAGTATGTGTGGTTCTGAAAAGAACCGGAGGGACTCAGTGTTTCGAACATTATGCTCTTCAAATTATAACAAAGATCTCCTGCTGAGATACCTGCAATGTATAAGGCCTATTGTCAGAGCTTCTGTTTGCTGTTTTGGGTGACGCTTATTAGTTTTTTGATTTTTTTTCTTCATCATCTTTCGTTAGATTTGGACAGACATCACATCTGGAGCAGCATTGAAGGACCCTTCACTGTTGTCCAGGTTTTTGCTGTTAACTTTTGCAGTAAGTCTGAGTCTGATGATAGACCATGGTTTTAGTGCAGTGAGAACCCAAGCACTTTTCATCTTTGCAATAGAAAATTTAATGTAGACAGTTGTAAAAATCTACTTTTTTCAAATATCAAATACTTGAAAGTTTTCATTACAATTGTGCATCCATTGAACACCAAGCATGAAATACAAATTCAGTTTTAAAAACAAAATAAGAAATTGCATTTAAAGGGTTGACAAAACTATGAGTTTACTTTAGCGCCAGTGAATTTCCATTTCAAAAATATTAATTTTCCATTGAAGAAAAATCCAAAATGGCGTACAGATGTACAATGACATCTGTGTCACAATTGTGTAAGGTATTTTGTGTAGAGAATGTCAATTGAAACTAGTTGAGGCTACGTTCCTTACAAAGTTGTCGCGGAATCTTAATAAGCAAAATCCTTACACTACACGGTATGAAAGTTTAACAGAAGAAAGTGTATTTGCCAACGTCCTTTGAGTATTGTAGAATGGAAATAAGAATAATGTGAAAGAGAAGATGTTCCTTGTTAACGATTTGTGGTTTCCTTTGCAGGATCTGAAGAAGTACCACTTTGTCTTCTGGTTTGCCTTCCCTGCGTTGTGCTCCATGGATAGCATCAACGTCTCCAAGACACAGCGTCTCAATCAGCGCTTCAGTGAAGAACAGGTCAGTGTATCGACATATTGGCATGGGTGGCGCAGTGCATAAAGTGCTTGGCTCACATCGCTGTGGCCCGGGTTCGATTCCTGGCTAGGGTCACCTGTGAGTAGGGTTGTTTGTTGCTTCTCTCCTGTACCAAGGGGTTTTTCTCTGGTTTCTCCGGTTTGCCTGGCTCCACAAAAAGTAACGCTCTCGATCTGGTTGTGCTTCTTGTTATAAGACATGGGACACAAGGCGGCTGCCTAAAGACGCCTTTACATGCCTTCAGTTCGACCACGTTGTAGCTGCGTCCTTACATTTCAGCTTGTGCTGCGAGTAAGGACTAGCCCCCCACCCCTCCCCCCCCCCCAATTTTATTTTAAATTGAATGATTTGGTGCAAGCTGAAATAATGGAAACATTCTCAAAAACAATGGATAAATGATAAGGCCAACTGCATATTTACATTTGGCTACATAAAAAAAAAGAGTAATTAACAACCTTGTGCCGGGATTATTTTTTGTCGAAAATTTCGATTTTCGCAAAAGGCAACATTTTCCAGCCAAACGCCACAAATGCTGATTTGCAAGAGTAATTTCAGCAGTATGTGTATGATATTTCTTGCCAAAACCTCTTATGTTTAAATACTCCGGGGTGTGCACTGGAGCGTAAATTGTACAACAATAGGCTGTGCACAAAGGCCAATTCAAGATCAACACACGGTCCGCCTCCACAGAATTCACAGATTTTGAGTGTGTGTACAAAAGGCACGAGGGATTAGCGTGTTTAGAGGTCACCCGGGACTATGTTTAGAGGCAATCTTGTCTGTGTATAAAAATAACCAGTGCGTGTTATCACGTCCTCCGACGCGAACTGGTTATAAAGCCAATTCTCTTCTTTTTTTGTATTGATCCAGATTCAGTCTCTACAGGAGTCTTACGATGCCATAGCAGACCAGCGCAAAGGCCTGGCATACTTTCTGGTTCAGAAGCAGGACGATCTACTGGTAGTATTCCCCCTCTCGGACTGGGACCTACTACCGGACAAATCTCAGGTGAGTGGCAATAAGGACTCCATGCATTAACCCTAACCCTCCAAAATCCTCCAAAATCCTCCAAGCAGTTGTTGGCGGATTTTAAAGGATTGAAGCTGAATGGCAAAAAAAAATGTCGGTTGACTTTGCAGGATGCATTGTGTCAAGTTCGTGGCTGTGCCCTGCATTGTTTATGTTCAGTCATGCATAAGCGAGCCACGCATTATGCTTGATATTCAAAAGTCTGACATTGTTGTGTCCCTGTTAGACCGGACCTGCGTAATATGCCATGCGAGTATCATTCAAATTGACTTCAAACTATTTTTTCCCCATTTGTTTGGCAGGTGACTTTTGCTTTATATAATCACTCTTGGAGATAGAAGGCATTATAGAATATGTCCTGAAATTTACGAAATCTTATATCAGGGACACAAAAAAATTGGACCCTTACGGAACAACCCTGCTCCCTTTATGTCAAAAAGTGAAATGCTGATATTTTTTTTTTTAATTTTCAAGTTTTATAGTCATGAAAATGAAAGATGCCCATATCTTCCCCTTGAAACCATTTCTTTAAACTATATGTAGTAGACATTACAAGAAATTACATAAATGTGAAAGAATTTAAAAAAAATAATCACCAAGTCATTTTTTCGTTTTTTGTTTTCATTTTTTCTCCATAATGTCCTGTGCCTAGGTCCATCTCATTTGCCAGAACGCCTCACATATATGTTATGTCATACTCTCAATTTTTCCCTCATACCATACATGAACATGTACAGTCGACTCTTGTTAGTACAGACTCTGTTAATACAAAATTCTGGCTATAACAAACATAAAGCCTTGGTCCCGACTGTGCATTTATGTGCACAATGAATGGGACTGATGTTCCTCTTAATACAAAATTCTGATCTAACAAACAATTTGGCTAGGTCTGAACGAGTTTGTATTTACGGGACTCGACTGTAGTTCTGTTTTTGAACGTAGTTAATACTTGCCTATTTGTGCAGGTGATGCTTGGGTTCTGTGATCCCTGTACCCTGGATCAGTACCCTGGATGGCCCCTCAGAAACTTCCTAGCGCTAGCCGCCTACCACTGGTAAGACCAAACTGTCGTGTTTACCATTACGTCAGAGGACAAGGCATTGTCTTTTTCTTTGTTCTTATAATATAACACTCTTGTCAACAAAAGATGTACGTTTGAGGACAACAAAGAATCTGTTGTTTTCTCTTTTTGTTGCTGTCCTCGGGATGTATGTAATACAAGAGAATATTTAATAATAATAATAATACCGGAGTCTTACATAGCGCACGTATCTACCAACAATTAGGTACTCAAGGCGCTAATGAATATAAATTTATTTTAAAGACAAGTAAATGAAGTCCTCAAGCCCCTAGCCTTGAACTATCTAGCTCTGTCTGCAGTGCAGTGATGATTAGCTAACACCTCTAGCGCTAAGCTTTTGTCTGAGTGCATGGGAGGGTCTGGGAATAGCTAGGCAAAACAAAACAATCACGAAGAGAAGCCATTACTAGGGCATTCGATGGTTATTATGTGCATACACACAGCGCTTTTCTGATCAATAGATCATTATCATGTTGCGGCCATCGTGACTTTTTTCCCATTCAAATCAACGTAACCAAAGCGAGGCTGGAAGGAAAAATAGTCTGGTTCCTTTTTGCACAAAAAACGTTATCATTGAGTACTGTTATTGGATACAGGGAACATGACTAAAATGGTGGCAGCATGATTAAGGTCTATAGGGCAGTGCGGCTGTACATCAGCCAGTGAAACATCTTTTTAATCAGTAAGTGTGTTGTCACTGGATGCTATGTGTTTCCTTTCAGCCATGTCAGCCCTACAGACTCAAGAACCATTTCAGGTTTTTGAAAATGGGTCTGGGAACTAGACAAGGCCGTTCCCTAAAGGGTTTTTCAACTTTTGATTCCCAGCTCATTTTGTAGTTTGACATTTCCTTCATAACGTCGTATATGATTTGTTTTTGTAATGATTCAGGTCCGACGAGTTACAGAATGTGCAAGTGTTGTGCCTGAGAGACCGGACCAGGGAGGGAGTCCGTACTACAGACCATAGTCTGGTGCTGGACATTCACCTGCCTTCAATGAAAGAGCTGCATGGTAAGCCTCATCTTGTAAATTACCCAGAGAAAATAAGTCAGATTTTGTAACAAGGTGATCAGACTGTCTCAGCGATATGGGTGATTCCAGCGTTACGAAAGGAAATATAATGTCCGTAACAGAGCCAATTAACCATGATATCTAATAAATGATTCAGAGATGATCCAAAACTCCTAGTCTGTAATCTCCTTGACTATTACCAGATGATGGATATATAAGATTAAAAAAAAAAATCCGATGAGCTCCTAAAAGCTTCGTCACTTACATTATATGGCGCTGGAATTGTCCGTATGCAACATGTAACATCACCATTTTTGTTCAATCTTTTTTCACGATGTTCAGTAGATGACACTTTGTTTGTGTGCACTGGTTCGTACCGGTAGGGTTTTTTTTTGCACTGTCTACGTTGTTCCTTGCTATAACCACTGGTACAATAATCACCTTAAATGAAACACTTCAGATTGCACAGTCCTCACATATTGTTTTTGGTTGTCCTTGTAGAGTGTCCTAAGTGTGTCGGCTGGGAGAAGAATCAGAAGAACAAGATGGCACCTCGCAAGGTAGACCTGAGTGCCAGCATGGACCCAACACGGTAAGATTGAGGCTCTAACCAGGGCCCAACTTCATGGCTCTGCTTACCACAGAATTCCGCACTTACGATCACCATTCTGTGCTAACAGCGCTAGCAGAAAAAATCTGCGCTAACCCTGTAAGCACAGAATCCTTTGGACGTTATGGGACATACCCATGGGCATATAAGCCACAATTGCTCGCTAGCCCTTGAATTATGTGAAATGTAAGTATGGAGTTTTCTGCTACAGTAAGCAAGTTTTTTCGCTAACAGTAAGCAGAGTCATGCAATTTGTCCCTGGATGTGTGGCACCACATGCCTATCCTAAACTCCACGGCCTGCATATGTTTATACCCCTGGCATGGTACCAATTGGGTTAAAAAATATGAAAATGCAGAGGCTTCGCAAAATTCAGTTTACAGTTACAAAAGAAATGCAAATGCAAATTACCAAAAACAAGATTTATAATGGTTCACATTGAAGCAAAGATTGGGTATTAAACAGTAAATTCCAAATCACACACGTCTAAAAATGGACAATGCTGAAGCTTTTTGGTGTAACTAATAATTCTGTAAATTCTCGGGACTCGTGTACATTCTCGGGACTCGGGTAAATTCTTGGGACTCGGGTAAATTCTCGGGTCGTATTAAACAGATATGAGAGTTTCAATCCCTGTGATTGTTTTATTCGGCAATGGCATATATTTTTTTAACTCTCAACTTCTTTTCAGTTTGGCTGAGTCATCCGTCGACCTGAATCTCAAGCTGATGAGATGGCGTTTGCTGCCCTCGCTTGACCTAGATAAGGTAGCCCAGACCAAGTGCCTTCTCCTAGGATCAGGGACCCTCGGCTGCAACGTAGCCAGATGCCTCATGGTGAGTCTGATTGGCTGCTGCAAATTTGCATATTCAGTAGCAGATTTCAGAAGTTAACTATATGTCAGACCTTGTTGAACCATGTGAAACCCTACTTTGGAATTGATTCGTGCAAAGTCACCCAGGTTAAAGGGTATATACTACATTTGCAAACATTACAAAAAACTATCAATTTATTATGAAATACGTTACTTGTCTGTACGTGAATAATAGTCTCAAGCATCCTGTGAAATCATGGCACTTGGTGTGCTGTCATTTTCAAGAAAACTGGCACTTTTGTATCAATTTCCAAGGATGGTCGACTGACCATCGTTGGAAAAAACTGACTTTTTCCAAATACTACCCTGTATTTCAGGCGCCTAAATTACCTTTGGCTCTGGTAATTATCAGCACCCAGACTCCAAGTGGTCTTAAACGGAGTGATTAGCACACATTTTTTCCCTTATTAAGCACTAATATCCATGATCTTTGCCTCATGAGCAGGGCTGGGGCGTGCGAACCATCACCTTGGTCGACAACTCCACCGTGTCGTACTCCAACCCGGTCCGTCAGAGCCTGTTTGAGTTTGAGGATTCCTTGGAGGGGGGTAAGCCCAAGGCTCAGGCTGCCGCTGAAAGACTCAAGAAGATCTTCCCCGGTATGGTGAGTCTGGATTTGATGATCAGGGCCAATATCATGGTGTTGTTTTAATTAAACTTAAAACATTTGCTAAGTTCAGAATGTAATTTGCTGAGCCAAAAAGGTTACCAACCAAAATGCTGTGAGATGTGTATTGCTCGTTACCGGTTCCCAGTCAATTGTTTACATGTCAATAATTACTGTCCACATGGAGTACTTTAAAGGTCATACAACATTTGCAAAACATCAAAAATACAGAACTACACAATTATTATGAAATACCTTACTGGACTGTAAGTGAATAATAGTCTCAAGCATCCTGTGAAATCACGGCACCTGGTGTGCTGTCAGTTTCAAGAAAAGTGGAATTTTTGTATCATTTTCCAACAATGGTCAGCCGGTGAGGCTGGCACCTATGTTCTTGGAAATAGGAAGTGTTCTTGGAAAAAGTGCACATGGTGTAGAAAACGTTGACTTCTTACACCACCTGTACTGTTTTAAGTTGGTGCATGTTTTCAAAAAGTACAAATAACAAGTATACCACAAAATTTGAGATCTTGTGCCAAACGTTTGCAGTCAAGGTTCCCCTTATTGGAGATAAGTTCTTTTAAATGACATAACAGAAGTTTCTTTTCATATCAGTTTGCTCATGATTGTGATATTTGTAAATAGATTTAGTTCAAAATATCCAAGTACTAAAATAATACCAATTCAAGCAACAACAAAAATCTTTGGAACCTAACCAAAGTTGTTTCTGTTTTTACATCCCATGATTTTTAGCAAGCTACTGGTCTTTCCCTATCCATCCCCATGCCTGGACATGCAGTAGGCTCAGGTAAGATATTAACAGAAAATTGTAAATTTCAAAAAGTGGTGCCTCAGAAAAATGGTTTTAGAATATTGTTTGGAAGTCGATACTAAGATAAAGTTGCAACCAACGGATGACTAACCAACAACACCTCTCTGTACAATTCATGGGCGTATTCAGAACCCGATAATATTGTTGGATGAATACAATAACAAGAACCACCCACCACCAATAATGTCTACAAACAAGATTTTCACTCCCTACTTCTTGGCAAGTGGATGAAGAACATGCAGAACAAAGATGGCGGCTAAGTGCAACTTGTGTTAAATTGTGTTCCTAAAACTGGAAACAGTCATTCAGAAGGAGCAGCAATAATTCAAACTATAACCGTAGAATTTGAGGTCTTGGTTCTATGATTGAAATGGAGCACAGGGCCAGATTGCGATAGCCATGTTTTAGTCTGTCTTGATTTTTTTGTTTAAAGACATATAGGACCATTTGCATTTATCCCAAAAGTAATTAACCTACCAAATTATTATCAAAAAGCTTACTTGGGTTAAAGATCGTACTGGTACTAAACACACAGTGGAATGTTTCTGTCTGGGTGCTGTCATTGAGAAGAAATCAAGAAATGTAGGTGATTTCCAACGATCAGTCAATTGACTGATTTTTGGAATAAAGAGTGCCATAGACAAAATTGTGTTTTGTGATCAACAGATTGCATGTGGTTTTTCACTGTTTTATCAAAAAGTACAATATCCACTGAACTGAAACTTCAGGTTTAGGCTTTGAACATTCTTCTTTGTATGTTGAGTGGTGATATTATTGGAAATGAACAAAATGCATGCAAAGCAAAGGATCCTATTAGGCCTTTAAGATTTTCTAAAGTTTCGTGATCACCATACCTTAAAGGGAAAATACAACATTTGCAAACATCAAAAAATAAAACTACCAAAACATTTTGAAATACCTTGCTGGACTGTTAGTGAATGACAGTGTAAAGCATTCTGTAAAATCATGGCACCTGGTATACTGTCATTTTCAAGAAAAGTGGTATTTTTGTATCAATTTCCAACGCTGATCGGCCGATCAGCGTTGGAAACAACTGTTTTTTTTCTCAAATACTGGCCCCAATTGACCATCGCACTTGTTTGCAATCGATTACAAACCTATGAACGGGTACGAGCCAGCTAGACTGGTTCCCTGACCTTACAATTCCCCAATGTATGTAAACTGCTCTGTTTCTTCTTATATGGAGTCAGGGAACCAGACTACAGGAAAATGATCGTTTTTGTTGGTTTTTATAGCATTTTTGAACCCAAAACCTCAAAAAAGTCAGTGTAACTATATTTGCTATATATTTCCAACCCCCTAATTCCATCCATTTCTGAAAATTACAGCAAAAACAAATCATGTATATTCCCTTTAAATACCAATTGTTCGCCAGAGGACGTCTTGAAGCAGACCAGAGAAGAGGTGGCCAAGCTAGAAGAGCTGATTGATGCTCACGATGTCGTCTTCCTCTTGATGGATACCAGGGAGAGCCGCTGGTTACCGACCGTCATCGGTGGAAGCAAACGAAAGGTATCACACAAATCCAGCAAACAGGAATTAGCAACAACTACTTGGGTGGTATCATGCTCACGTTGCACGGTTCTCATAACCTGCGTTGCATTTGATCTGCATGTAAGCCGGTGCCACCCCAGAAGTTGCTTGTAAATCAATCATGCCCATTTTTCTAATGTGGAAATGGTTCATTATGTTCATGATGTGATGATCTCGTTGCCTTTTACTTTCTGTGTTTCCTATCAATCATTGTAGACTACACCTTAAATGAATTCACAATACTGTTCTTCGTTTGAACTGCAATTTTGAAATTCATGTCAAGTATATACCTATTCAAAAACGCGCTCAAAGTGTGACTCGAGTTTGCATCTGATGTACTGCATCATCGATTTTCCTTGAAATCGTCTGAGTTTGTTTTCGCATGCCTTTATTTAAACACGAATAATTTTAAAACTCTTTTAAATATCAAACCAATACTCGCCGGGGATAAAATTCAGATTCTAAGCTTTAAAATAGTATAAAAATAATGACAGTAGGTGTTTCCGCGCCGATGCTAGAGCTCAAGTTATCATAAATGAAATTAAGGGTTCTGAACAGGAGCCAAAATGACCAGAAAATAATCATTTTTATTTCAAACTCCTTTCCATTGTAATCCAGCTGGTGATGAACGCTGCGCTGGGATTTGACACCTACATGGTGGTCAGACATGGCATGAAGCCACCAAAAGAGGGCGCTGTCCCCGACACTGCCAGTACATCTGATGACGGAGGAGCGTGCTCGTCGGCTTGCGACGATCCCCTACCGTTATCGCCCAAGAGTCCCTCGTTCCTTTGTATCCCCGGCGATAAGTTGGGCTGTTACTTCTGCAACGACGTGGTGGCCCCTGGAGATGTAAGTATGAAACTACCACATTCACAAAGAACTTACGTCATCATCGACCCCTACCTGACGCCTCTTTTTATCCTCTATGAACCTCTGTATCCCTTAAAAGCATTTAGGATCATTTGCATTTATCCCAAAAGTGACCCACTTAATCATTATCAAAAACCTTACTCGGATTAAAGATTATACTGATACTAAACACCCCGCAAAATTTTTCCGTCTGGCTTGCTGTCATTTAGAAGAAATCAAAAAATGTATCTGATTTCCAGCGATTAGTCAGTCGACTGATTTTTGGAAATACAGAGTGCTGTGGACAAAATCGTGTTTCGTGATCAAAGGGTTGTGCATGGTTTCCAACTGTTTTCTCGAAAAAGTGTAATTTGAACATTTTTCTTTGGATTTTGGGTGGTGTTATTATTGGAAACGAACACAATGCATGAAAAGCAAGCTATATACCTGTACAAATATGTTAATGTACCTTTTGCTGTGAAATTAACCTGTAAGGGCTATTTCACCGATATTTACCTGGGGCTCATGGGACCATTCTGCAAGGATTTTTTTCCACAGATTTTCTATGACCTGATTCCCAATAGTCAGGCAGGGTGGGATTATGCAGTCATCAGATTTTCAAAGGGTTCCCAGCTGCTCTGGAAATCAGGGGAAACCTTGAAAATGAGTTTCCATTCATCCAGTCGGGGAAAACTCTGGGAATTCGGGAAAAACACCAAAACTCAGGGAAAGCTCAGGGAATTTGACTTTGACCCATTGTGACTCTGAAACAATTTTTGCTAAGAAGAGCCATAAGTAGGGCCCAGCTCCTTATCTTCCTGTTCACTCATTCTTTATAACACTGACAGACGGCAGTCCTCACGCCTCAGGCTTCTGCGTGCAATGATTCTGTTTATTTTGAAAACACGCCTCCTGAAGATTTACTGCTGGTTGTGAAAAGTGGAGGCAGGACTGTTTAACGTCTGAGAAAGACACCAAGAATTGTTGAGAATGAGAGTGCACAAAAAGCATGCCAGCAGATTTGTCCACTGCTGACCTGATTGAAATGTTGTATCCACTCGATGCATTCACTGTTTGAGCCAAAGCTTGGCACACATACAGTAGCTGGTTTGAGAGAGTCAGTATGCAAGTTATAATAAAGTCAAACGTTTGTGTGCGACGAATCAAACATAGTTTTGATTTTTTTAGCTCTACATACCACGAGCAGAACATTTTGTAGCTAAGCATATTTTGGGGTCTATAAAGAAGTTTTGCTTAAAGCGCACATTGCTAACAGAATTTCATGCTAGCCCCAGAAGGTGATCATATGCACAAAATTTCTTGATTAGCAGAGTCGTAAAATTAGGTCCCATTCTCAAACTCATAGCAAAGTTAGATCGTTGATTACTCATCTTGTGTTTGTTTTTTTCTGTCGACTAGTCCACCAAGGACCGGACATTAGACCAGCAGTGCACAGTGTCCAGGCCAGGACTGTCCATGGTGGCCGCAGCATTGGTCGTAGAGCTGCTGGTCAGTTTGTTACAGCATCCAAAGGGGTAGGTCACTTCAACATTCTCCCACTTCGTTTTTTCAATGGTCTTTTAATAAAAACAGTTATTTCCTTTTTTGTTTGCACAAAAATTGGAGGGGCTTTTATATGAAGTAATCTTGCTACTTGCTTTTTTTTTATTGAAATAAAATCAATCGTCATGGGTTTTGTGAATGATGTTTAAAATAAATATTGTACTCATTTTGCTTCTCTCATCAGGATTCCTGTCTACTTTGTGGTACAATATTCAGATGAAATATCATATGTGGCTCATTGCCACAAAGAAATAAATCAACCTTCAGGTTATTTGTCAGTATTTTTTAGTCAGGCTTGCGCAGGAGTAGTTTTCACGTTTTCTGTGGCTCACGGGTTCAAATCTCAGTATGGCCCACATGTGAATTTGGTTTTCTTTCCCTGCAGGACTCCTTGGGTTTTTCCTTTGTTTAGCGCTCTTTGTTTTTTCCCACCTCTCATACTGAACATCATCGTCTACTCGCTTTTCAGGTTGAACAAAGAAATTGACTACAGCCCGATTTGAACCTTACCAACTTAGCTTAATGAGCTCTCCAGCCCAAATTTGTAAAGTGGTTTCCCAATTGGTAAAACTACATTTATATTTTTCTTTCTGTTGAACTTTTTTTAATTTTTTTTTAACAGAGGCTATGCCCCAGCTGACACCAGTGCCAAAGATGATCACCTGACGACCTCACTAATCTCCCCACTGGGCTTAGTGCCTCACCAGGTAATTCACTTTGTCTTTCTAAATCACTTTGTCTTTCAATGTTCATAATGATTTCTGAAATATGTCAAACAGAATAGAATGGCCGTGTGGCATGCAGTTAGGATTCCATGAAATGTAAAATCCCAAATTATATAGGGCAGCACGGCATTACATCAGCCGGTGATGTAAGCATCTTTTCATCAGTACCTGTGTTTTCACCGGTTGCTATGTGTTACCAGTCAGTTTTCTCGACGCAAAAGCCATTGAGGTTTAGGTAAATATGTCTAGGAACTAGACCAGGCAATGTAAGAAGCTCACAGATGTCTGCGCTCGCCGATTGTGCATACTTTACATATGGAAACATTGAGCATGCATTGGGTGGAGATTAGGGGCTATGAAATAGAGAATGGGTCAAGTTAGTGCAGGGATGTGATTTCTCCGGTTTTATCCGGAAATCCGTTTTTTTGGGCCTCAAAAGTCCACCAACGTGAATCGTGTGAATCCGTTGACAAAATAGGGGGGTAGATTATGCTAATTAATTATTCATAATGAGTTTTGCTTGCCGAAATATCCGAAATTTACTTACGGACATAAACTTCGTTGATCGATATGTATGCCGCACGCACATATTGAACACCCAATGTGAGAACGAAGTTGAAGACCATGCGGTTGCCATTAGTGCGATTATGTGATTTTTCGCTCGGGGCCGAGGTTGTGGTTATGTAGGTCTAGTTCCTGTGTCGGTACTTAAGATGCACGTGTTGCGCTGGTCAGGTGTGCAGACGAGTGCAGCATGGTACACTGGTACCCTTCGCGTGCTAACAGAATCAATGCTATGATGAAGGATCGGAACCAGTGACTACTGCAAGTACTCACAAGTTCGTTTTCCGTGCGGAATCAATCGGCCGAAGTTGGATCGTAAAAATAGTAAAACAACCATCGATGGAAAAAGAGGATTTCTGAAAATTAATTCACAGAACGTAATCTTCATTTTCTGTGTACGTATTTTCCATTGAAATGACGAGATTGCAAAACTCGAACCTGTGGAGAAACATCGTAGTGTGTTTCTGCAGTCCGGCAGAATTTTCGGCCACATGGGATGGGCCGTGCACAGTGCAGCAATGCACACTGATACCGCGCCAGGCCGGCCGTGTGTACGGCGCGTTGTACGGCCGGCCAGACTGAATGTTTGCGGCGCTAAACGGCCATGATGTACGTTAAGCATAATTGTGGAATGACCCACCTCAAATATATTTTTAAGTAGAAGAGGCAAGTTTTAATCACTTTTGATGGCTAGTCTTGATAATTTTTGTGGCGCAAATGAGAATAATCCAGGCACAAAATACATGAAATATAAACGATTCCTTGCTTTACTAGTGATACTACAAATATAGAAATGGTGAAATAATTTTTTCCAACAATACTACCGACGCTATTTTGAAAGGCATGTTATCGGAAGCAGAAGTGATTTAAGTTTACATTATACAATTTTGATTTTATTTTACAAAAAAAATTACAAGATCTCCTCTGAAATGCTCTAAAATGCATCAGAAAGCTTCTAAAGTTCAAAATTTTTCGGGGCCCTTAAGCGGGCCCCGAACCCACGCCGTGGCTTCGCGGGTTGTTGTATCACAACAAAAATTCCCCCACAGGTTTGAAAAAAGTCCTGGGGAGAACACCATGGTTCTCAACTTTGAGTACAGAAAAAACTTTATTAGAACAAGAGTACATTTTAACAAATAAGGGAAAATTCTTCATAAAATTAAAACAAATCCTGCTTCAGAATTTCAGAGGAAAGTGCCCAGTAATTGCCTCAGATTGCACCACAGAGCATCTAAAATCAAAAATTTTTCGGGGCCCTTAAGCGGGCCCCGGACCCCACGCCGTAATGGCTTCGCGCTTTGCGCTCGCCGGGGTTTGCACTTCATGCATAAAATTTTCAGGTTTTTTTGTTACAGACCAATCACATCCCTGACTGTTAGTGGGACTTAAATTAGATTTTTGAATGACATCAAAGCAAAAAGGCTTATTGAAAATTACATATTTCTTGTTTATACAAATGCACCACACACTACATCATTGGTAAAGGGTCCAACATTTGAACAAATCCCAATTTCATTGACACTGTACAGTTTCAGTGACACTGTGTTTGATTTCAAGTAATTAAAAAAAAAAACACCTTTTTCCCCCTTGATTTTTCAAAATTATTATTGGGACTTACATTTGAAGCTTTGTGGATGCTTTTAAAGATGTACTACTGTGCGAATTAGTAGTCAATTTCTATCAGAATGTATCAATGAATTGTTTGTGCTGGAAAATAGAATGCTGCCATTTATAATGAGTGCACTCCGAGTCTCCCTTTGCTAAAACTCTAGGTAGAAATTTCAACTAATCCCAAATCAATAAGTTGATTGTTATCAATGTTTTAGGCACTAGTTATCCTTTCATTTTTTTTCGTTTTTTTCGTTTTTTTAAATAAGTACATTATTTGGTGGCAATTCCAGTGTTATGTAATTTTTGTGACAGACTTGTAAGAGTTCAATAAATAAACCTGAAAATCTTATACATCCATCATCTAGTGATGGTCAAGGAGATTACAGACTAGAAGTTTTGGATCATTTCTCTGAATCATTAATTAGATATCATGGTTTATTGGCTCTGTCATGGACATTACACTTCGTTTCATAATGCTGGAATTGCCCATAGGCTCAGGACATCACCAGTACTCAGCAGGGATTTTCCTGGAAGGGCAGTCAAGAATTGAAACATTCACATCAAGATTTGGGGCTTTCAAAATGGACTTAATTCTTTAAGTATGCTATTTCTTGCCCGCGAAATTCTTCGGCATGAAGTGATAAAATTAAATGGCTATTTGCAGTTGCCAATTCCCCCTGTGCCACTCGCTCGCACTCCACCAAGGCTTCGGGGAAAAAAAAGCTCTGATGAGACAATAATAAGACAAGAAATCTTTGCAATAGATCACACATCACTCAGCTTGGTGACTCCCAATGCACGTGCCGACTTCCCCAGAAACTACAGCATTTATGCCTGGCACTGTACAAATAAATGAAGCGTTTGGCATAGCTGGGCCGACACCAACTCTGATTTGCGGTATCTCTCTCTCTCTCTCTCTCCAACCCCCCCCCATCCCCTGTCACCCCCCTCCAAGCCGTAAGACTATACACTGGTGCTGCATGGAGCAATGTTATGAATGATGTCTGTTGACGTTATGTGAAATGCGTTTGTGTATACAGTGGCAGCTGTGCACATGACAGCGTCGATGACATGAAAGATATGCGGGTGTGAGTGTGGGAGAGAACACAGTGTTATTAATGATTCAATTATCCTTATACATTGCCCATTCATTTTTTTTTAATACCACAGAAAGGAGTGTTAAAGTATCTAGCTATCGGTGTGTGTAAACTGTGGAAGAATGAGCTCAATAGATGCCCAAGTTTCGTAAAAAAACTGCCAAAATATACAAATGTTGGCAAACGTGGCATCGTAAATTAAGTGTGTTTCTGTAGCCGGGTGGTATTTGTGGTGACAGTATGGGCTCCGTGCGCTAACAAGAGAGGTTTTTTCACCACCTTCGAGAGTCCCATGGACACATTGCGTGCGCATTCTGGTTTGTGCGCGTAATAGCTCCAAGTACACGCGATCCATGGCGTCTTCACGTGAGCGTCAGGAGTCAGCGATGCGCTCTTATGTCTAGTGGTCTCCCCCAACTCTCCCTTTCTTAGCGTTGAGGGGGTACCTGTGCACGGAGCTCATCGCTTGGTTTAAAATTTGCAAACATAATCCTCAGTCTCTGGGAAATAAATGCTTTGCTTACTTCAGTCTTCAATGATTTTTGTTGAGAATGCCATGAACAATTGAAAGGAACAGAGGATCATTTGCATTTCATTAATTTTTTTGTTTGTTTCGTTTGAAGCAACAAAGTTTCTCAAAATCTGAAGTAGGGTGCATAACAATTAACCCGTTGAAACTATTGCTCAGTGGATGCTATGTACATCTGGAGAAAACGGGGAAAACCTTTCAGATGTTTTGTTTTAGTCTTGTTAGTGGATTCCATTGCTAGCACTTCTGATTCAAAAGATTATGTTTCATCATTTTGAACACCCTCTCCTGTACAGGGTGAGTCAAAAAAACGAAGCCCAAATGTCGGGACTGTTGTTTTTGTGAAGCTCTGCATGTAGCACTTTCAAAATCTAGCATATGAAAGCCCAATTCACAAGCTTTATTTTAGTTTAAGAATCAGCCAAATCACTCATGTACTTTTCAAGTTACGGAGTTTTAAACACAACCACAGTTTTAAAGTTCTGTCCACGGATCAGAACATGTGAAAACAATTCACACATGTGATTTGTTTTCGTTGTGCTGAAAGAACACTAAGGTTTTTTGTGATCTGTGGACAGAACCTTAAAATGGTGGTTGTGTTTAAAATTCCCTAACTTGAAAAGTACATGGGTGATTTGAATGATTCTTGTACTAAAAGAAAGCTTATAAATTGGGCTTTAATATCCTACAATTTGAAAGTGATACATGCAGAACGTCACTAAAACAATGGTCCCGACATTTGGTTTTTGTTTTTCTTAACTCACCTGTTCAATATGAAGATCAAATTAAATTATTCCTTCGTTTATTGTCCCAGATCCGTGGTTTCCTGTCTCGCTACCACAGCCTCCTACCTTCCAGCATGGCCTTCAATATGTGCACGGCTTGCTCGCCGATTGTCCTGGAGCGCTACGAGACGGAGGGATTTGAGTTCCTCCTGCGAGCCTTCAACGAGCCTCATTATCTGGAGGACTTGACCGGCCTGACCAAACTGCACGCGGACACGGAAAATTGCGATGTAAGTCTGATCACCTGAAATATGTGCAAGTAACACTGCCAGAAAGCTGCTGTTTGCGGTGCAAATTGTGTTTTATCTAAAGCTTTTGTTTTACCAATCAAACTTGACCATTTAAGCATCTTTTTCATGTTTTAGCCCACATTAAACGGTTTATGTCACCACTTTTACATACATCACATTTCAAAAGATACATCACGTGACCACAACATCCAATACATGTATTTAAACAAATGTAACATGGCCTATCTGCTCCATTCACAAGTACCCCTCAACGGCAAAGAGAGTACAGTTGGGGGTGACCAACCGACGCCATCTTGCCTGACTGCAATTCATTTTCCGCGAAGCGCGGCCACTTCGTGTACATAATACAAATCCCTGGTGTACGTGCGTCACACACAAGGAACGGTGCGCGTCAACCAGCGAAATGTCCCGCCCATGGGACGTCGTTGCTAGGTAAAAGGGCGCCCTCTTTCGTCATCGCACGGAGCCCATAGTTGATTTGTGCCCTTGTAAATAAGATTTTTCTATAAACTTTTTTGATATGAATTTATTATTATTTTTTTGCTTTTGTGCGTGTGTTTTAAGGTTCTGGACTTCAGCGATGATGAGAGTATCACATCCCAATAGTAAAAATTCCCATCATGCCGTGCTGCCCCAAAGGAGGAATCCCACAATCCTTTGGGTCATCCTCTTAGACTAATGCCGAAGGAGAGTTGAGGCAACGTACGTTCTCTAAAGTTAGGTGATTTGACTAAAATTGGTGGTGGAAATTTGTACTGTTAAAACACAAACGGAGCCTTTTATGGATAGATCGGAAGTGTGAAGTGAAGGGACGCTGGGCGTTGCGTCCCAGGATGGTTTGCGCAACGAACAGGGATTTTCTGCAGCAAAAAGTGTGCCACTGTGCAGCACAGTAGCATAGGGAATAGGTGGGAGGGAGTGTTTAACCCCCCCCCCCCCCCCTCCCCTCCATGATGAAAATGGGGGATGGAAGGGAAGGGTTTATCTTGCTTCGTCCAGCATACTTCACTGCACATTTCTGGTCTACCAACAAACTGTAAAAAGGTCTTTTGGTCAGTTATCAATCAGAACATTTTGGTGTTTAAGTAAATGATCTCTTTCAGTATACTTTGGGTAAGGAATAATAATAAACATGTTGGGAATCCTTGTCCACTTTCCCCTCATTGGGGAAATAATCCAAAGTTGATGGCTGAAGCTGGCAACAGGTTTTGGTTGATATAAGCTTGATAAGTGTCGGTGGCCATCTTGGAAAGGAGCCTAAAAAGCTAGGCGTGTTAGACAGTGGAAGAAATTCAAGAAATATTGTGGATCTCTTGGTTTTGGCATCTTTTTTTTGTAATTATGCTGTTATTACTGTAATACGCTTGACCAAAGGCTTATATTATGTTTTATACAATGCCTTAATAAATCCCCGTCATCTAATTGGTTGGTCTTTGATCGGATGTCATTGAATTGTTCGTCCAAATCCACGGCACGGCCGCACCGCAAAAATAGAATTTCCATTGCACGGTCATACTATTGGTGGTTCTGACCAATCAGATGACGAGGATTTGTTCTGGTTACAACAAATAATAAATGTTTCACATCCGCGCAGTGGAAAAGAATTATTTCATTCAGTAACAGATGGAATGGCTTCTCGTAGAATGGAACATTCTGTCTGTGACCACATGAAATTATTCTTACCATTGCACTCATAAACATTCATTATTTCGCCGAGTCCGTGCAACAAGGTCACATCTTCTCAAATGGCGTGTTACGTCATGTCCGTGAAATGCGAGTTTTCAATGTTAAGAGGTCGTATCTCGCTTAAAATAACATGGATGTACACATAAAGTCATTGGATGTTGTAATACTTGAGATACGACCTTGTCGCACGGAGCGTATTCACGTGAGATACGACTTTGTTGCAGAATGGAGTTACGACCTTGATGCACTGATGCGACGATTCGTATATGGATGAACAGTATATACATATAAATCCAACTCTTGCAAATGACTGATGTAATGCATAGATATTTGACAGTCTATCCGCCTTTTGATGAAATAATATAAGAGTTATAAAAAGTACCTTTCTGCTGAGTGTGATGAGAATTATGTGAACTCACTATGACCAAAAATAAATAGATCATAACTACATTCAGCACTAAATATTTTGAACAGAGAGTACAAAGGTAGAGCATTTTAACAAATAATTATGAAACTGTTTGAAATTTTCTTCTTCTTTTTTTCAACAACTTTAGTTAAGAAATTCAATGGCACTATTGTGTATATAATTGCAGAGATTGCCAAACCGATAAGTTTCATGAATGAGAAGTGTAAGGCTGCAAGTTATTTGTGTATACATGTATATACTTTTATTAATTCAGGTAAACTTCAGTGTTGATCTTGTTTGATTTGGTTTCTTTTTTTCATCTTGTAGTTTTGTGTTCTCATTGAACTAAGTTTTTGTTAAAAAGGGAAATTAAGTACATGTGTTGATTATTTTAACTGAATTTCAGGAAATTCAGTGAACATTTTAATAAAAAAGCATCATGATATTTCTCATGTACTTCATTTACCTGTCTCTAATAATAGACATAATTTCCAGCGCCTTGAGTACCTAATTGTTGGTAGATACGTGTGCTATATAAGACTTCGGTATTATTATTATTATGATATTTGATAACCTATTTGCTTTTGAACAATGACTTTATTATTATTATTATTAATCATTTCTGGTAATGAAACCAAGGATTCCTCAAAAGCGCCCTAGGCACTGTAGCTCGCAAGCCTGAAGAAACCTGTGGAGAGAAGACAATGAGAAGAAGTTACAGTTTTAGAGGTGGGAGGAAAAGCCCAGAATAATATTCTGGGGAAAACCCACGGAATCAGGCAGGGACTGAAAACCCAATCCACATATTGGCCCAGGTGGGATTCGAACCCGGGTCACAGCGGTGGAAGGCAAGGAAAGTACCGCTACGCCAACCTGGCTCCCTATTTATTTATTAATTAGTGCAATTGAGATGAAAGTAGAAGCTTTTTTAATTATCTGAAACTCATAACTAGCTGAAATCAAGCTTATGTTTGTGAATCATTTCAAATTCAGTAGTTTACTACTATTTTGTTCAATATGCTTTATTCGTTAATTCTGAGTAAATCTTGCCATTTATCTGTTATTTCTTAAAGTATCCAATTGTAATTCTTTTCACCAAAGTCTAAATGAAAATTGTAACTTAAAAAGGTAATTTACAACATTTGCTTTTGCTGTAATTTTCAGAAATGGATGGATTTGGGTGTTTGTATTTTATAGCAAATATTGTTACACTGACCTGCTTAAAGTTTTGTGTTCAGAGATGCTGGAAAAAAACAAGAAAAAAATGCTGGTATTGTAGTCTGGTTCCCAATTGTACATTGCCATTAAGGTTTCAATTCCATTTTGGGAGGAATAAAGAGAAATGAATTGTATCATTCTCATGCTGAAAATGTATCAAAAATTGTCTTCTGTGATTGAACGCTTAATTCACCTGGAAGTTTCCAAATGGCGCAAGCTACAAAAAAATTCAGTTTGTGAGTGCTGTTGGGTGAAAATTGTTTGTTTATTTTTAAACAAATATGCAAAAATTTAGCCTGGTATTGAAATCACAAAAAAGTGGAGACGAAAATTGAATCAGTCACGTCCAATCTCATTAGAATTTCATGTTGCAATGTGTAACTTCTCCGCATGTATTTTTCCACCCCTGGAGCAAGGCGAGGCAATAAATTGAAATTAATCAGAGTAAAATGATCCGTCGGAGTGCGATGGTGGGACGCTCACATAACAGCCCCAGGCTGTTATTTTTGAAGCCCGTCATGTTTTCTGCATAGTATGGATACATGCTGACTGGGAAATATTTGGAATAGTGTTAGTTCCCCCCCCCCCCCGGGCCCTGCACCACACAGAAACAACGAGCTTAGCTTGTTCTGAAGGGCTTATATAGAGAGTTGATGACGAAAACTATAGTTATTGTGTAATTGTGAATTATGAGGGATCTAATGGATAGTTAGTATGGTATAAGGTGCTATGGGTCCTTTGCAGGGATGGGTTGAAAGATGCTGTGGGTCCCTTGCAAGGCTGGGTTAATTGATAGGTGCTATAATAATAATAGCAGGCATTTATATAGCGCTTTTACGCTGCAACGGGGTATCAAAGCGCTTTTACAACTATGGGTCCGGTTGAAAGTTACTATGGGTCCTTTGCAGGGTGGTTGAAAGGTGCTATGGGCTCTCATTTGCAGGGATGGGTTGAAAGATGCTGTGGGTCCTTTGCAGGGCTGGGTTGAAAAGCGCTGGGGTCATTTGCAGGGCGGGTTGAGAAGTGCTATGGGTACTTTGCAGGGTTGAAAGGTGCTATTGGTCCTTTGCAGGGCTGGTTTGAAAGGTGCTATGGGCCCAGAGCTGGGTTGAAAGGTACCATGGGTCCCTTGCAAGGCTGGATTGATAGGTGCTATAATAATAATAGCAGGCATTTATATAGCGCTTTTACGCTGCAACCGGGTATCAAAGCGCTTTTACAACTATGGGTCCTTTGCAGGGTGGTTGAAAGGTGCTATGGGCTCTCATTTGCAGGGCTGGGTTGAAAGGTGCTATGAGTCCTTTGCAGGACTGGGTGGACAGGTTTTGTGGGTCCTTTGCAGGGCTGGATTGAAACTGAGGTTAAATAACTTGCAAGCTTTGTCCAGTCGATAGCTCAGAAACCTACATCATGACACGGAATAGTGTGTTCTGAAATTGTAATTTTGTGCAAAGAGCAATTTCCGTTGGCCACAAAAGCAATTCATTTTGTTTCCCCCCCAAAAAACAACCATAGATTTCCAAGTGCCTTCAAAAAAGGTACACGAATCTCCAGAATCAAAAACCTAAAATATTAATTTTATTCCCCAAAACCAATCAGTTTTGTCTGAGTAGGATAACATTTCCGTCTTGAACTGAGTCTGATAAAACTGGAGATTCCGTCATATAAAAGATGTGACTAAAGAACTTTTTTTTCTTCTCTGTTATTCCTCTAAAAAGTTTTGTTCTTCACTATTATATATCTAAACGCCGCAACTTCAAACTGTATTTAATTTTTGGGGTAGTGGACATTAATAATACCCAAGCAAAGTTGATCAATTCCGTCAATAATTATTACCGGACTTCCAAGCAGTTAAGAGTGAGTCTTAAAGAGAGAGAAAGGGAAAGAAGATCTCCGCTGGATGCAGCTAGATCCAAACTGAAGGTAATTTTGATTTGTAAAAACAAACAATGTATGTTATGCTAGCCTGGACTTTCAATCAAGAGAACGCTGTAAATCATGTCCACAGTTGTCATATATATTCCTTGTCAAGCGAACCATCTGGCCACATCGTGTCGAACTAAAATGAAACCCGTGTGGTTTAATACTCAAATATGTTTTATCAACTACATATCGGCAATGGCAATACATGTATTTCAATTTGGCCTCTACTTAGTACCGTTAGATCCAAAGAGATACTAAATCATCAACAAAAATGTAAATAACTTTTGTGTTTCAGTGAGATCCCCGATATGATTTAAGGACAAACATTTTTAGGGACCAGTAAATTTCAGGGGACCTGTTTCCGAGTTTGTGTTTCAGGTTTGTTTTTCCAGGGCTAATAACATTACAGACTTTTTTTAGAGTCTGCCAAATTGTACGAAGTTCTTAAAGAAACCTTAAAGAAGCAGCGTTGTGGTCGCGTTCATCATCACAAGTCCCCACAAGTGCATCACAAGTCCTCCAGTTTCAATTCAAATCACAAGCTATTTCACTGAATTGTATAACAAAGGCATTTTTTTGTCATTGTTCACCCCCAGTTACTTGTGACTGGACTTGTGATTTACTAATGAATGACTTGCGATGGACTTGTGGTGGACTTGACACTGCTTCAAAAATAACTGGATTGAACAACCTTAAAATGGGCTGTTCGCTTAGTACCTCAACATTGAAGTCCAAATGGGCTGAGGGCCAAAAGCCAATAAACTTTATGCGTTAAGGCGGAGATACAGACAATGGTGGTTGTATTGTTTGGGTTTCGGGGCATTAGTACACTTTTCTGAGCGTGCACTGTTTACTAAATTAAAATAATAAAGAACAACCTATATGAGACACATGCATGCAATACCCCAAACCTCACTAAGCTTCATCCCTGACTTCGGCTTTGAGATTATGATGTCACTGACTTCGGGACATCACTGGCTCAAACTTTATCCTCCTCGATTCTCCAGGTGGTTTGGGGGATTTGGAAGGATTGAGGCCGAATGCTGGGAAAAGTTTTGACGGATTAAGGAAATTGTCGGCACTGAACACATTCAAGAAATAATGGATGATTATGGGGAATTGAGGTTGAATAACAAATTTTACATGGTAGAGGATTGTGCAGGATTGAGGACGTTCCTAGACAAAAGGGTCTAGGGGGTTGCGGTTAATCTACATCAGCAACGTCATCAATTTTTATGACAGTTCTTTTTTTTTTTAACAGCATTTCCATTTTCTTTGGAAATTGCCAGGATTTCAAATAAATTTAGAGTACAAATGAAGTAAAACCAGCACCGGAGCCGATGTTTAATTGGGTGAACCCCCTAAAGTTCCTTTAAAAAAAACTTCAGCTCTCCACCATTGACAGAAATCCTGACGTGACGAAAGCACACTGGTTCCCATGGCAGCATAGTTATCATTCCTGGATTTCCATTGGCCGAATGCCACAGCTTGATGCCACACGCAGACCCCCCAACCAAATCACGCGGATCAGACGGCAAATCAAATTGTCTGAATTCCGCACGGCAACAACTGTCCCCCCAAAAGAGTTCGTGGGGGGATATACCGTCTGTGATGTAATGATGATGGAGTTGCAACATTGGCAAAATATGGGGAAATTTTGGACAGGCCTTTTAATTTTGTTCCCCTTTTAAATAACGTCGCGTTTTTAGGGTTTCAAATTGTTCAAAGCACCGGGAATTGTCATCATTTGGAAGAATTGCTTGTGCATTTTATACCAGGGATTGAGAAATATTTCAAACATCTACATGTGCATATCAACAAGCCCTTGAAAAAGAAAAAGATACGTAATCGGTTTTCAAAATACCGTCGAGGGAACTCCAGACCTGAATCGGAAAAAAATGAAAAATTCATCCTATTTTGAACTGAAATAAATGATTCAATAGACCTCATGCGTAGCTGCCATCTTAGAGGGCAGTGCCTTTGCTTTGTTGGGACATGCATGCGTGAAAATTGTCTGCATTCATTCTTACTGAATTAAAATAACAAACGTGCCCTATAAAATGGCCGCTATGCAAAGGGTCTATGAGGGTAGCTTTGGATTTTAAATCCCCATCATTTTGGACAGTGTATTGGTTTTTAAATTGACCCTAACCCTGCTAAATCCTCACAAATCCAGCCGATTTTGGAGGATTTTGCAGCGGTAAGGAAGGGTCAACGCCGCATCATGAGACACTTTGACCCAAGTCAAATCTCAAGTTGTGAACCATTACGAAGGTATTCCGTTGCGATTGTCCCCTACGCCCCCCCCCCTTTTTATTTTTTACTTGTGTCCCAACTTTTGAATCGACTTGTGATTGACACATCTACAAATCAAATCTGCTCTAAAAATACTGCCTTGATGCCATGTACTTGCGATTTACTTATCATATAGACTCGACTACAGCACCGCAAAGAATGAGGATTTTGAAAGGTTCCCAGCGAATCAGGTTGGATGTAAACATTTTGCAATTGTCACTTGCAGGCTAGCATGAACTCTAAACAAAGAACTACATGTATTTGGTTTTCAAATGAAAGTTCATTGACAAGTAAAACTGATTCAAGAATTCTCATTTATTGGAAAAATGTATCTCTTTTTCTTTTCTATTTTCCAAGACAGGATATTAATAACATTAATATAACTGGGACTATATAATTATGAAGCAACAATAATATTTACAAATGAAAAAATAATAATAATAACTGGCTCTCTGACAAATGTAACATGCATACCTTTCACCACTTACATGTACATTCAAACCTCTCCATTAAAAAGCAGATACATTCATAAGGATTCTTAAAACAAAGTGTGTTTTTTTCAGAAATGGACAAGTTTCTCGGGCTGTTGTTGAAGAGGTATGGTTTATGATAGGTTGTAAAAAGCATCCCGTGAAAATAAACTTTAAACAATTTGGAAACAATTAGTTTGATATATATAATATATGGCATACTGATATATACAACGCACTTTTGCAATAGATAATTACAGTTATATACAGAGAAAGGGTCTATGTTTCTTTGTGTGGAATATGAAATATTGAAAACATTGAAATATTGCTCTGCGAATATAGTTGTCGAAGTTGTTGCTTCAATAGTAAGATATCAGACCTATGCAACAATAAAATGAGCTTTCAATTCTTGCATTTTTAAAATTCAAATCCAAATTTGGCGTACACATTTCAATGAAGAAAAAATATTGAACCCACAACTTAACTTCACGAATGTGAAATATTTCAACGAAGATTTGGTCTCTTTGTATCGGAAGAAGGTATTGTTGCCTTGGAGTTTTAATTCCAAACAAGAAAAAAATATGTGTACCAAAAAAAAATACAGCACAGTACGACTGACACGCCCATAAGCCGACGAGAATTTCCGTAGCATTTTTATTTAATATCGAATAATTTCAGGAATGTGTTAAATATTTGACTATTATGTACACACTTCGTTTTTCAGAATTTTTTTTTTCTCACTCTATTCAGTTACTTTAGACCCTGCATTTGACAAGAAGCACTGACTGAAATAAACACATTCTTGAAATAATTCACTCGTATGTCCCCAAGGGCGGAAAAAAACCTTGTACATTGTACCTCTTTACGATCCAACTCAATAAATCAATGAATATTTACATAAAAACATCAAACAATTTGTACAAAATTGTATACATTTTTTTCTCCTATGTTTCTCATCACCATGAAAAGGTTTTGTTTTTAACGACTATTGCCTTCCACAGGGCCAATTTGCTACTAAATTTACGGGTTATGACAATTTTTAAATTTTGGAGAAAGCATTCACGGATAAAGAATAGATCTAAAGTTTGCATTTACAACGACTTCCCGTGGATTAAAATGTGTGTGAAAAACAGGGGCAATATGTAGGTAATTGTAAAAACCCATCAATAACAATAAAAGGGTCAACATTTCAGTACAGCGAGGTATCGTCTTGAAAAACAAACCAACTATGGTTGGGAATTACAAAATGGATTCAGTGTACCGGATTCTATCATTTATACAACACATGTACACCCTTCCGCAAAGTATTGGTGAATGAAAGAAAAAAGTTCAATGTTTTTGTTTTTTTAATTGGTCATTTGGTGTCAAGGCATTTCATCTAACAAGGTTCAAGTTTTTGGTTGAAGTTTGAAAAAAATCTATATTACGCAGATATCTGAGTTGAAATCTGTTAAATTCGTTAATAAGTTTCCTGATGAGTAAACACCAACTTCTTTTAGTACTCTCTTATTTCCAATGAGTAAAAAAAATCACTCTATCTGCCTGAAACTTAGTCTATGGAAAATCCACTTGCACACGAGCGTCTACGACATACACGCAGTTTCGGCGATTAATTATGCAAAAACAAGAATGCTTCTTGACCTCCAGATTCTGACCATTCAGCGGGCGCCTTCTATCAGGTCTTTGGTAACCTGTTGTTGTATTACAAAAACATGGCAGCCAAGGGACCAATCAACTACTCACGCCAACTTTCTGCTGAAAACTGGCTGGCGTGTGGGGTCGCATAAAATGTGCATGCTCAGATATAGCAGACGTTCGTAGTGCGGCGCTGCACACATGAATGTCTGATCGTCAGACTACCTGAAACACTAGGGACAACTTTTGAAATGAATAGACTGAGTTTCAAATCCAGTAATGTCTTTTTCCAAATCTGACACTCATTTTCCACTCAAAAACTTGTGTGATCCCCACTTTCTTGGCTGCTTGAATGACTCGGGCATGTCATTGGCCTGGACCTTCAAATCCCTCCCAGCAACTTCAGACAGTTATGGGAAGATTTTTGTTATGCAAAAAGGGTACCAACTAGCAGTCAAAGAGGCTTGATGCCCTGTTAGAGTGCCATTGGCCTCCGGCTATATGGTAGATTTTTTGAGGATTTAGACAGGTTTCCTGCCAAAAAAATTATGCTTCAGGAGATGGGGGTAAATCTTCCAAGAATCACCTATTAACAACATACTTTGGTCTCTCACAAGGGTAAGATTGGGGGGAAATATTTTAAAATCCACAAAAATATCGACACAGGGTTTGAGAGTCACTGAGGGCCCCAGAGCACTGCAGGGTCTGTGATATGTTCCGTATTTGCCAAAAGGTTCCCCTTAAGATTTTTTTGTATATCTATACATATTTTTATAGGTAAAAACACCTTTGCGGTAAAACCTCAGGAATTCCCTAAAAGATTCTTTTAAAATCCTGAAATCAGGAAACGTCACCCCTGCAATATTGAATTCATGTTATACACTCTTACACATACTAATACAAATATTCCATCCTTTCGTTGGTCGCACCACATATCGTTACATATTGTGTGCACAAAGTCCATAGACGATCTGTCATTACAGGCAGCCTTCACGACTTCTGTCAGGCTCCTGTTTTTTGGTTTAGGGAAAAGCAAGCCCGTAACGATACCATGCAAATAATGAGGAATTGCACAATCTGAACTTGGCGGACAACTCAAGCATTGTGCAGAGAGAGGAGTATTAATTTTTCAATCCCATTTCGTGTTACGTGGACATGACCGATGCTGGGTGAACCAGGCGGGGGGAGGATGGAGGCGACTGCCTGGCCGGTTCCATCACGTTCTTGATCTGCGGCCACTTGTCGCCCAGCGCCTTGGCAAAGTGGTCGTCCACGGAACCCGTGATCATGGTGACCACGCCGTCGGCGGAGCCGGTGGGCTTGGAGGCTCCGTAGTTCTCCTTGTAGTCCTTGCCCAGGCTGCGGCGAAAGTGCTCCTCGATTACGGGGTCACAGACACCTGGTTGACAGAGAAAAAAGGAAGGTGTCATTATTAGAATTCAACTCCTTAGCTAGGATGTTGTGTATAGACAAATCCCGCGGCAGCCATTTTCTGCAGTGGCACCGGGCTTGCACGAGTCGCGATTGGGGAGTACGCATGCACTCCGGGCTCCTTCAACCAATAGGAATACCAACATGCGCGTGCGCCTCGTCTTTAAGAACGCGTGCAGCATGTGCATGAGCTAACACCACCGCAGTGAAAGTAAAGTTTTTAATTCAGGTCGCCAGATTCTACTATAGCACAGAAATCGTAAAACTTCTATGTAAAGTATTGTTAATAGCCAACGGTCTTATAAAGATTTTATCGCCCTTGACATGATGAAGATTTTTCTGCAAATTGGACGACAATGCTTTTTTCGTGGTATAGAAAGTTTCTTGCCAAATTATCGGCTAGAAATGTTTTCTTATTCATTTGAAATATTTTTTTTTGAGGAAAAAGCGTAATTGTTGATACCGAACCAAAAATTATAAATTTCAATTACTTATGCACTTCGCATAATAGCATTTTCACTGACAAGATCTTCCAAAACAGAATCTAAACCCTAACTTTTACAGATCCTTAAAAATTCCCATATATACATGAAGGTTTTACATAAGAAGGATTTTGAAGGATTGAGGAATGTTTTATCTTATGGGCTCCGTGCACAAGTATATCCCCTCAACGAGTACAAAAGGAGAGTTGGGGAAGACCATGCACTGGGAGTGACTTTAGAATGCATTGCTGATAACACCTGATGCTCACGCGAAGGCACTACAGTTTTGTGCACATTGAGATTAAAATGAGTCGTACGTACTTCATTGCACACATGTGGAAACAGTACGAGTACACATAGCGCGTCCAACGAATGTGGTCAAAAAGTGCACTGTTTGTGCACATAGTCCACAGGGCTAAATGTCTTGTTAGATTTATGTACAAAAATGTGCCGCAGTGGCACTTTGGAGGATTTTTGAACTGATCCAGATGCATGTAGATATGCATAAAGCTCAGTACATTTACAATAACTTCATGAAAACAAATTCACTGTGTTTGATTGTTTGTGCACAAAGACCTACATGTAGTAGCCAGATGTGGCAGATGTTTTGTAAAACTCCTCACATTCATGTTTGTATGTACAAGTAATTCACTGCGAGCACATGGAAAGACTTATGTTTGTCATTGTCCTGCCCCCCCCTAAGAAAAGGTCACATATCTGGGGTCAAGTTCTGCATGCAAATGTGAGGAAAACTGATAAATCATATCTGCTGAGCCCACTCCATCAGACATCTGAATGGCACACCCGAGGGCTCGCAAATGCTGGGAACTTATCCAATTGCTACGCTTTGGAATGCCCAATGAAAAAGAACGGATTTCTGTCCCTTGCTTTCAAGTTAATCTGATCAGACATTCTATTTTTTTTCATTGACTAAAGGGCCTTGTGATGAAAATCCAATAATAGATTGTCCTGGCGAATCTAATAATTAATGACAGTACACATCACGTGTATATGGATGTTAGTTTTTGTTGTGTCCTTTTTAGTCATCTTAAATAACATTATTAACCTGAACAAATCTTGATTTCTCAATTAGATGAAATGCAATTTCTTTGTGTTCTCAAGAAAAATGCTGACTCTTCAAAACTGTACTTTTATTGGACGATAACAAAAAGAACATTTCAAATTCAGCTCCTTAAAAACTGTAATCAGCTGAGTTTCTTTTCTATCTCTCATGAAGATTAAATTTTATCATTAATTTGTTGGTAATTAAATGCCAATATTTCAAAACAAATGAAGGTTAACCCTAACCCACCTCACTCCTCCAAAATCCTCCTGGCGGTTTTGGAGGATTCTAGAGGATTGAGGATGAATGGTGATTGAATCAAATGAGGATTCTGGAGGATTGAGGATGAATGGTGATTGAAGCACATGAGGATTTTGGAGGATTGAGGATGAATGGTGAATGAAGCACAAGAGGATTTTGGAGGATTGAGGATGAATGCATTTTGAGGCAGGACTGTCTGATGATTTTGAAGGATTTGGCGTTGGTTACCCTTCATTTAAACACGAGTGCAAAGTTTTGGGATGAGGAGGATTTTGGAGGATTGAGGATGAATGCATTTTGAGGCAGGACTGTCTGACAATTTTGAAAAATTTAGGCGGAGTTGAAAAATTTTGGAGCAGTTTGGAGGATTGAGGATGGTTGTAAGCAACAAGGGCCTAGGGGGTTAGGGTTAAGGCTTGTGACATTTTTATCGTGTTTAAATGGAAATTAATAATTTTGTATTATTGTGACATTAACAGGATCCAGATGTCTGCTTTTGCTTGCACTTACCTATTGAAATTTCTCGGCGATGGCAATTTGTTGGATGTGTAGACGTGGACGACGTCGTGAAACCGTTGGTCCTTCCGAAGGTCTGGCTGTTTGCGCTACAGTGCCCATCCCGAACAGCGCCCTCTCTCGGCTGCGACGGGGCACAGGTGATGACAGAGGGCCGGACCTGCTGCGCCTCCTTGCCACTGCCAGACGGGGTGGGGAGGTGGGTGGGGGACGGGGTGAGGTGCGAGGTGCTGGGGGTGGGGAGGGCAGGATTGACCTCCGGGACGCCCACGTCATTGTCTTCTAACCTCATGGTCGTGATTTCCCTGCAAATAAAAAACAAATTAAACACTCTTTTAGACTAACATTGAAAACTGTTCAAACTGTTGTGTCAGGTAGTTCTTTTAAGAGAGATTTATGGTGCTATCACAAAGTTCCCGTCAAAACCCAATATGACTGAGTTATTTGAGCCATGCCAATGGGTTGTCAAAGGTTCAGCTACAAGAACAGGATTAAATTTCCAATGAAAACTAAAAGTTCTCTGCTGTAGATTTTGTTGACGTACTAAAATGCGAAGTATTCACCACCGATGGTTGCGATTAAATCGGTCTCTTGCCCCCTGGCAACAGGACCCCAACAACTGCATGATTAATCGGTCCATTATCAGTCTTTTTCGACCAACGACCTCTTTTCGCAAGACAGAAGCTGACAAATTATATGACAGGTGATGGACACTGTATGAGATTCACATGTCTGTTCATACTCTCAGCGGGCGAATGGGTAACAAATAGGCCGACAGATTTTTCACATCAAACCACATTCAGCTCACGAACTACTGCAAGAAGTCGTATATGATGGGAAACGATGCAAGCAAAATGTGCTGGTTAAGCAGAATGCCTGAATTCTCAAAGCCTCAACTCTACTGCAGGCCTAGTTGTTACTTCGTTTTTTAATTTTTTGATGCAATGAAACTCTTTGCGGAAACTTTGACTGAGTGTAAACAGTTTTTGAGCGCACCGAAATGCTTTTCTGCAGTTATCAAGCCGGACTCAATGACTTAACATATCGCATAAGAAGTTTAACAAAACCTTATGCCAATCCTTTTAGTTTTAGAACTTTCCACTGTCACAGTAAAAGAGAAACAGGAGACAGATCCATAACAAGTGAAGACTTTATTTCCAGAACGTGATATATCCATTTGAGAACAAAAAATTTAAACTTTAAGAATGAAAAAAAGTATAACAGCTGTTTCTAAACTTAATTTTTCACTTTACTGTATTCTTAAATTGCGTTGATCTACATTACAGCTGTCAAAACCGACTTTGGGCAACCAGGACAGCGCCCGGGATTCTACAAGGTTACAAAATGTACAAACTGAAGTTTATCGCATTTTGAAACAAACTCTTCATGTACTTTTGCAACAGAAATGAAAAACAACAAAGGGTGTCCAATACCATTCAAATTCAAAACTGACCACCGTGACAAATCTCTCTGGAAATAAGGACCATTCCACATGGAAGTCCCCAGGCACAACCATATAAACTTTGACGCAGTGTGCCACCACATGTTCAAGCCGGCCTGGATGGTATGCAAAGACGTCATATCTCATTTCACGGCCCTTCCACAAACCCCTCCCAACAGAATGCCTTCACAAAGTAGAATTTCAGTTGACCATGAATCAACTTGGCTGACGGGAACACACTCAATTGAAAATCTCAACCCCCCCCCCCCCCTTCACCAGAGAGTTGCAAGTTGTTATTCCACGGACCGCGTGTCCACCAATGATTCAAATTTCTCCATTCTGGCAGAGTCTGAAATATGAGCGTGGTATGAGGGGCTTGGCCATTAGTGCATAGCTGGCATAGCTCGCCGCCTAGAACTTGTTGATACGTGACGGGCGTGCAGTTTGGAGTAGATGTCGCCGCTGAGGTAACTCCAGCCCTCCATCGAGAGAAGAATTTGCTACAAATATTTACACCCAGCGAATCCTTTTTCAGATCCTGGAGTTAATGTGTAACTCCTTAATAATTTGATCATTGTTTGCACTCCACATGGATTCTCATTGAGAATTTTAAAAAAAATTGTTTTGAATACACGGAACAAGTACCAGTATGGATGAAATCAAAGATGTGGCTTTCAAGCTTTATATCACAGTTTATCTAACTGCAGAATTTCAAGCAGACCCAGAATAAAAAGTAGGAGAACAGTAGGATCAAACAATTTTTTTTGTTAATTGACAAAAGTTGGATTTTGGAGGACAAAATCAGTAAAAAAGTAGGACTTTTGCTGGCTTTCAGGAGTAGTTTTCATTGGAACTCACTCATGTCCATAGCATCATAAGCCTTATTTGGCATGCTCTGTACTTACAACACTTGTGCTCCATCCTCAACTAAGTTCTTGGAAGTGCAGTTGCAGTACTCCTGTATGCCCAAGCCCTTCATTGTGTGTTTTACAAATGACAGTGTGTAACACTGTTACAAAAAAATTATCAAGAGATTTCATTTTTCAGAGTTGAGAGACAAAAAAAAGTAGGAAAAATAGCAATGTCAAGAAAAAAGTGGGAAAAGTAGGAATACTTGAAAGCCTGAAATTGGTAACTGCATAGTTGCAAACATCTTGATCAGATTTACCAACTCGGTATCGGCTGAAACAGTTTTGTTTCAAAAGCATGTGTCATGCGTTTTTGCACAAATAGTTTTCTTTGTGACAAAAAAGGACACTCTTCAGTCAACTGCAGGTAAGTGTGCATGAATTTAAACTGTACATGTGCGTATGTAGATAGGCAAGCTTAAAAAGACCTTTTTTTCTAGTCAATAGGCCTACATGTATGTTTAAGATGCAGAATTTAATGGATAAGCCCAGAATGCATCATAAGTAATATTGCACCCTTACAGCCGATTAGGCCTACTCCTGTTCATGATACCATAAGATCAGTTTTCTGCACCAGTTTGAGAGTGAAACAAGTTCTCATGCTCACTGGTACACATTTACACAGGAGAGAGGCAATTGCTGTAAAGTGTCAAGCCCAAGAACACAAACATCGCGACCCCTAATAAGGTTGAAATCCACATAGCATCGTTTATAAATCCGATGCCTTAACAGTTTGTTGACAAGAAAATATTAAAAAGAAATGATTTGAAAAAAAAAGCCTTTGCAGAAAATTGCAAGTAGGCCTACTGTACTGCACAGATAGGTACCTTTTGAAATACCGAAGTTGCCAACACACAAATGAAAAAGACAGGGGAAAAAAAGCCGCACTTATGGGTGCTATATCATGTCTAATCATGAACCAGGAGGAATTCTTATGCCCGCCCTTATCTCCTTATTGATATCACATAAAACATACCACTCCACTTCTTCAAACAAAGATATCGCACAAATATGCCAGGCTTGCGGGCCAAATATTTAGTCTTCAATTAAACAAGATAGCGGGAGTGGAGGGCCATCCTACTAGGCTGGTGGGGTTCTGCATTGGGAAAACAGTTCCTGACAAACATGACGATACGAGGGGCTTCAATTGCCACATGTGTGTCCACAAATGTAGACAGAATGCTCATCTTGTGTGATTCTTTGTGCTGTAACAGACAATTTATTTGTTGGAAGTACAAGTACATGCACGTCATTTGAAGCTTTCATGGGATGTTAGGAATAATTGTATGTTTAAAGACATAGTCCATCATTTGTAATTTGTGCATTTTGTTCGTTTGAAGCAACAAAAGTGTTCAAAATCTAATGAAAGATACTGAACAACTAACCTAATGAAGTTTCAGTTCAGCTTCAGCTGTATATTCCGAGAAACACAGCATTCTAGGATTGCAATTTCAAATCAAAAGTTGCTGAATCATGTTTTGAACTGTTTTGAATTGCAGCTTTATGCGATGTCGCGCACTGATCCGACAAATTATAGCAACCGCGCGCGCCTGTGCGTCGTGCCAATGCTTGTGCACGCTGCGCCGAATAACAAAACGAACTACTAATTTAAATTTTCCTACGGTGCTTCTTAAGACGCACCGTTGGAAATGCCTTCTTTCGTTGATTTCTTCAAAATGAGAGCTTGCCAGAAAGAATAATTTCACTGGGAGTTTAGTTCCCTTACTATCTTTCCACCAGTATGTTTTTCAACAATAATTACGCCAGTTACTTTTTTGGATAGCTACAAATGATGGACTCCGGCTTTAACCCTAACCTTTACCAAGTCAATCAAAATCCATCCCCTCATTTTGGGGGATTTTGGCAGATAAGCCATGTGCACTAAGTCCATCAAAATCCACCAGCACCAACGGATTTGTTCCTTTATGGCATTATGTGAAGCAGAGTAAGTGATGGATTTTGACAGGCATGGTCTTCTACTTAGTCAAACTAAGTAGGAAGTTCTTCTACTTAGTCAAACTAAGTAGGAAGTTTAAAACCACAAAAATAACAATTTAAATATTTGATGTCATCATGAAATCATCAATCGATTTGTACCAAAAAATTCTCAACATATATTTTAATTTTTTGTTTTAGCGGATGATGCCAAAAAAAGGCAGAATGCATCTGTTGTCCGAAAGGACTCGTGACACAGGAAAAAAAAGACTAGGAAGGAGATAAGATATCGAGCTTGTTGATGAAGCTCTTGAGAGGATTATGGGAAGTACGATTGTAGTAGAGAGTTCCACAATTTGGATGTGAGGACAATGAAGGATGATGAGTGGGATACAGTGCGGGACTTAGGTATTGAGACTGTAAAAGGGTGAGCATTGGTGGCAGTTCTCATAGAATAAATAATGTGTGAGATTTGGGCATGATAGATTTGGTATTAAATTTTCTAATGTTACTCCGTTCTCTTTCCTGCTGAATTGAAAAAAAATTGGTCCTACACGTACATGTAGGTTTTTTTTTTAATTTCACAAACACTTTACCTGACATAGCAGTGCAGTGCGTTAAACGACGTTACAAGTAGTGGTGGGATTTAAATCTGGATTTTTAATAATTTGCTTTGAATTCCACTATTTGGTTATGATTTTTGGAAACTGGATATTCGAAACCACCCTTCAAAAATTAAGCCTTCCATTTTTTGTGTGACACAGGCTTAAGAAAACAACAGGAACATCCCCCAATTTGTTCCATAATCTCCGATGGTAACTGCATTCACTTGCTAGTTGTATTCTTGGCTCATGAATAGCTTGCCCATTCGACTTATCGGAAGAGTTCCCATTCATTTTTTTTTCAACCGTTACAGCTCTGAAGTGTTTTTGTAAAGGCCCAGTGGTCATTGAATCCTGCAAACTTTACCCAATCACTGGGAGGGCATTTCATGCGGCACCTCACTCGTAATTTCTTTTGGCATGATTGCAAGCTGGATGAGAACGCCTGATGAAACCATTATTCGGTTTTAAAAAGTAATGGGATAAACAGATTTTGAAATCTTTGATTTCTCCCACCACTAGTTAAATGCACATGCAATCTGTTCAAATTTCATCCAATATCAAAGACTAACGTTTGCGTTCCGGCGCACCGCGTGGATACCGCTGCTGCCGTCGTGTCCATCATGCTTGCCGCAGCCGTCCTGCTGCCCACATTGCGCAGCTCGTCAAACCGCAGGACCTGGGCCAGCTCTCGCCTCTCCGTGCTGCGTCGCTGTCTGTTGACGCGGGACGGCAGCTCCTTGGAGGCTTCCGATCTGAGATCTTCGCTCCGTAGCACCGCATTACCTGAGTAAAGAGACAAATGAATAAAGGCATGAATAAACAAAACTTGTGATTCTAATTCTTTTAGATTAAAAAAAAACACCTGGTGGTTTGGAGAAATGAGGAAGGAGAAGGCAAAACACTTTTGCATGGAGCTCAATATCCCATAACCCCAACTCCCTAGGTATTTTGCTAGGATGCAACCTCAATCCTGCAAAATCCTCCAATTGCCTTTCACGTAAAAAATTGCATACAGCCTCAATTCTGCAAAATCCTCAGGTAAAACCTCAGGAATTCCAGATTTCAAAAGGGATTCTGTAAAAATCCTGGAATCAGGAACAATCCTGACAAAATAGCTACCTGACAAGTGACAACCAATGTTTTAATAGTGTTTCACGTAATAGCCCCAAAAGAAAATAATGTGTGCCACGCAAGAAACTGGCTCTGTCATGAGAAGACTGAGACAGAAACACTGATTTCATAGACAAACTTCCTACGTGCTAACAAATCAGCTAACAATTTTATTATGTAAAATTAAACACAACCCAAAGACAGAAAGTCAGCCGTGGTGACAGTTTCATTCGTGACTTCAAGTCAAATCATGGGTTGTGAAGGGAAGGGACAAACTGGCACCTTACAATCACCCTTTAACTTAAAAACCCGACATAACCCCTACATTCCATCAGTGATCCACCAAATCCTCCAACTCCAGCTCATATCACTCAAACTTTTTGAGGGATCAGTGGCACTGGTCTTTTAGCCCTTGATAAGCCTTTTCGAGTAAATAATGGGCTTCAAAGGCCTGTAAGCAACAGCATTTTTGAATGGAATGTGTGAACTGCACATTTCTCTGTCAATTGATTTTTATTCATTTTTCAGCCTTTGCATTCCCATTTCTAAGGCAGTTTCAAGACCAAGTTCTCTTCTGCTACCGATTACATGTAAGTACCTGGGGTACAAGGTACATGTAGGTAAGGAAAAAATTTGGGGGCCAATTTTTTGTGTGTTGAATCATATGGAGGTGTCTGCGTATAGTCAAGGGTAAAAGGTGGTAATTGATGATTTTCGGGATTTTTCCTCATTTTTCCCAAAAAAAATTAGGGTAGGGGCCATCAAAATAGGGTAGGTAGGGTAACCGGAAGCAGAACTATTATTTTTTTTGGCCTTATAATCTCATGCAAATTAATGATGCGACTTTTCGTTTTACTTTGTAAAAGCTTAGCAAATATTTTAAGAACCGTTTAAATGTGTAGCAATTCACAAAGGCTGACGCCTGATTGAAATTCGACATGATAAATCATCAATGAATGACATAATAAAGTAGCGGGCAGTCATTGAAAAAGTAAAACCCAACTACATGTACGTGTACCCTGAATGTAATCAAATAATGTGGTGATTCTAAGATTTTCTAAATTAAATAGGTTTGAAAACATCATTAATTTGTTGTGCTATGTATGTTTAAATCACAGGAAGATTGCCTGAACGTACAACCGTAGGTCCCTTTTATATTTTGGGTTTTGTTTAAACGTCTTGGAAAATTTGTAAATGGGTTTAGAATTCTTTCTGTTTAAGCATTTAAATGTGTAAAAGTCACATCCTTTAATGCAATTTTTTTTATATTTCAGAGCAAAACAGTGACACAGGAGCTTCAGAGCGGCTAAAGAATGAAATTTTTGCCAGAATTAGTTTCAGTGGTAAAATCTAAAATTATTTCAATTTCGTTGTTGATTTAGAACACAGCAGCCAAAAAAAATCACAAAAAGCTAAGTACTCCAAAAAAGGTGGCTCAATGTTTTCCTAAATGTTATGGAAATGGATTTTTTTTCACAAAATATGTTTGAAGTGTGAAATTCATTTCAAGGCTTGTTAAAATATCAATATTTGTCTATTGTCATTTAAGCCTGTTCGATATCCATTTATTTTTAAATCGGCATATCGTGAAAAAAATATCGGATATCGCGATATTATCGTGATGACGTCATTTTTCCATTCATGGAACAATGGAATAACAACCAAAAAAAAAAAAAAAAAAAAAACACGACCGAAGTCACGATCCACCATGTCATGCATGTCCACTGCCGCGAAAAAGACCCAATATGTCCTGAACAAAATCGTCAAGTTTATTTGACTAGAGTCTCATTTTCTTTGCCAATTTAGGTAGAAAACAAATTCCACATTCAAACATCGAAAACAAAATTACCTTGAAATGTTGGATAAAAATGTGCAATTTATTATAAATCCATATCGAGGAAAGAACGAAGCACAAGCACGCAATTGCACGCCGCATTGACATGATCTACACGTGCGCGCACGCATAGTACAGCCCACACCATTGCGGCAAGGGTGTGCTTCACTGAAAACAATTTACCAGTATTTCCATCTTTTCAGAATTACAAATAATATTTTTTTTAATGGAGTCCGAAATATTTCCTGGTTCAGAAAAAGTTCTTCATCGTTACAAACTAACAAAATATTTTTTTTTCTAAAGATTTTGTTCGAAAAACGATGTTAACTCAAAAAATGAGGGTGAAACACCCCTTTACAAAAAATGAATGGATCAGTCCAATTTCTTGTGACGCATTTTTTGTTCTGTGAACGAAGTAAAAGCCGCGACTGAACAGTTGGTTTTCGACGTTTTTTGTTGCTGAAAATATGAACAGATTTCATAAGTTTGGGACAGCTTTGGCACTAAGCAAGTGTTAGTGCCCAGGCCCAACCACGGAAGAGAAGCTCGTTCCGAGTCAGGAAAAATACGTGCAGGAAAATTTGATTCTAGTTCGCCTGCGCGGAGCTCCATGCGCGGAGTAAGCCTAGCCTGTGGCGATTTTTTTTTTCTCTCCGGCTCCCAAATGCGTACGACATCCGCAATACGCTATGACGTTTTGGACTTTATACTTTTCTAAAAACATGGAAAGAAAATCAAAAATATAAATATATGAAATTCGGGCTTTATTTCCCTTTTTAATAAAATCCTCCCAAGCCTCAGGTTAGAAAATAATAATAATAAAAAAATCATGTGCAACACCGTGATTCGAACCCGCAACCTCGCGGTATAAAACACAATGAATTATCGACTGAGCTGTCACATTACTCGCTTCAAAAGTGGAAAACTAATCAATATATAGTGCCCACGTATCATAAAAGTATCGTAGAGGGCGCTTAACGTGCGTATGCGGATGTCGTTTGGTGCTGGAAAAAAAAATTGCGGGATCGGCGCGGTCTCCTCGAGCCGGTGCCGAAACGAAACATTCACTTCTCAACTTCGTAATCTACAATTCAAGCACATGTATTTGTGGTGTTTTGTCTATACAAATTCACATTTCCGTTAAAACAAAACAGGCACCGTATTTTCTTTGCGAAATGTCAGAGACTTCGTTTCCCTTCGGTTAACTCCACGCACGTGATTACGATTTTGGCACTTGGTACGTCGGGTGAAATTGTGTTGTTTGTACTGCACCACGTGCAGCGCAGCGTGGAAGACACAAAATCCAATACACGTGACGTTAGTCAGTTGGTTCCGCCCCTGAATAGGTAAGACCTATCGCGGTAAATACAATGCAGTGAATTTGTCGTTTGCGGTTTTTCATGGGAGCGCTTTAGCGATGGATTGAAACTGTAAGGGATTGACTTTGGTTACAAAAAGCAGTACCTCAAAAGAATATCGCGATATTTTTCGGCATATCGAATTTCACGATGTGCCGATTTTTTTTTATGAGATCGATTCGATTTCCGATATGAAAATATAATCGAAATATCGTGAAATATCGCCATACCGAACAGGCTTGTTGTCATTGTATCTGTATACAATGTACAGATGTATTCAACTACATATTGTACATACCTTTACATGTATACATGTACATGTACTGGCTCGCCTTGAACTATAGAAACAGACACAATCATGTACATGCATATATACACACCATGACTCATTGAATCTAACATTTTGTTCTTTTGTTTCTTTATTTTTGTAAGATTTTTTTTTTTGTGGGGGGGGGGGGATTCTGGACTGTCATTTCAATGCCCACAAGAGACCACTCGGCTGTGAAGAAATTGGAAATTAATCTCTTTGCGAACTTTGGCTGAACTTGCAAGTCTCCTGGTTCAGACACTGATTAAACTTCAACCCACATATTTGAAATGGCATTAAGATGAGCTGTGGAGTATTTCCAGCCAGACGTTGTCATCGGAAATGCATGGAGGCAACACGAAAGGCTGATTTATCCATTCAATCCCCTAAATAATACCAGCAATTCTTTATAATGAATACATCTTCTAGAGGTAGGTTGACCAGGCGCATGGTTCTAGACCACTTGTAACCAGTATAATCTAAAAGTAATTTCATAAAATTAAGAAGATTGTCAGAAACATTTGGAAATACTGGACAGTTAGTTTCACACACAACTGCAAGATATTTTACTTCTGGACAGTTTTCGTTACATTGTTCAGTTCAAGGCTGTGTCATTTGTTGTCCATGGATGTAGATATTTGTTGTTCCAATGTCAAAAACTCGCGCCATAAACAGAAATAACCACAAAATTTGTCTTGTTTTCCCTTTAAATCAACACTTATGTCAGCATCTAGTGTGAGAAAAGTAACAATTGCCACCTTTCCTCTCACACCAAATTCAGTTGCCGATGCCTCAAATTTAGCTATGTGTACCAAATTTCCAAGTTAGGCTTGAAAGAAAAACACTTCTTTGTGGGTGATTTTTTTCTCTCTCCAAGTTATAAGGAATCGCATCCGTCTTAATCTATTTAGTGGCTCGGTCAGCGGATCCCTCCCCCGCAGGCCAGGCAACCCATCAGGCCACAAACTGGGTGCCTCTTGCCCAACCAGCTGTACTCGTAGCCAGCCACTGCAAGAATTACTCACAAAGACACCAGGAGTGATCGAGAACTAGTCCCGGGCAATTTCCCACGCCACGGCGAGAGCAGCCCTGCTATGCTCGCTATGCCGGGTATGGTGAGCTTAACATGCTTCAGGATTGATTTGATTGCTTAAGACCACTCCTTCTGCTGGGGCACAAGTGCTTGGCAGCAGGCAGGGGACTGGAACGGACAGTCCACTTGAGGTATGTGTGCTGACTGCACAGCCGCACTCTCGAAGGCTGGGAAATTTTCAGCCAAATATTGTTAAAGATACTGGATGAAAGGACCGATGATATCCAAACCTTTTTCAATGACTTTTGTCCAACTTTCCCTAAAACTACACAGACCTTTGCTTTAACAAAATGATGTCAATATGTTAACAAATATGAAAATAGGAGGTTTTGTTTTCAATATATTGTGTCTGCTGACTGTATTAAAACTCAACATCAATTGAGTAACTCAGTCATAATTAACCAACTGTTGAATCTTTCTTCAGACTGTCACTGAATTTCATCACAATATTTACTTTTAGCCTCTCGA
Organism: Patiria pectinifera; assembly: GCA_029964075.1. Classification (NCBI taxonomy): domain Eukaryota; kingdom Metazoa; phylum Echinodermata; class Asteroidea; order Valvatida; family Asterinidae; genus Patiria; species Patiria pectinifera. The sequence goes on along the minus strand of CM057149.1, from coordinate 29,413,381 downwards.
AATACAAGTATGATACAAGTATCTAAACTGAAAGTTAACCAAGCCATTAATCAGATGCGAAATATAACAAAGGCACTTAAAATAGCTTTGCCGTCTCCCTGGAAAAAAAATCCCCAAAACAGAAACAATGTTGCTCTCTCAAGAGAAAAAATAACCACTTTCACCCACACCAGCAATATGTTTGTACTCAAAGATACTGTATAACACTTTGCCAACACTTTTTTAAGATGGACATGTGATCAAATTTTGAGAAAAAAAGAAATTTGGAAGATCATTTGTTCACAACAGTAAGTCAGATATATGAGAATCCAAAACACACGCACTTCCCCCTCCCCCAAAAGTTGGGAAAGTTTCAGTAAAAAAAATGTGAAGAATGTCTTCCGATATAGCATGCTGGGGGCAGAAAGCAAACTTCCGATCATAAAATATTGATCTTAAATGAATCCCCTCCTTTTTTCCACACTGGATTCCTGACGAAATAATCACAAACTTTCCGGTGCAAGGCTGTTGGGAACAATTGAATGAGGATTAACCCGCTGAGTCCAGGCTGCTGAGCGATACTCTGCTGGGTGAGAGGGCACCCTGTAGTTTTAGCCCGCAAATTTGAGGATGTTTCACGATTAGCAAGCTGTGAATCTTGCAAAGATCAAATGAAGTCGCTGCTTGGCTCTTTGCCAGGATGAGAGATCCACTGCATCAAAACCAAAAATGTCCATAAAAGTTACCAGAACAGTGTTTAGAAAGAAAAAAAAAGATTAAAACAAAGAGGGGCTAACGTTTCGGTTCTTGCAGGACCTTTCTCAAAGGCAATATGGCAGTAGTACAGAAACAAAGTACCGTAAGGGACAAACAAGCATGCATGGGTGGAAGGAAAAAAAAAAACAGGGATAGGAGGGATTAGGCAGGGGGAAGGACCTATATGTAAGGAGTGTGGCAGAATATACTAAAGCCCTGTCCGCACTGGACATTTTTTGGTCAAACTAACCGAGACTATGGGTACTTTTCCCATTTTAAGTCCAGTGCGGACAGCCTAGGACGTTTTCCTCTCGGTTACTTTTCCTGAGTCCAGCGGTTACTTTTACTGGCCAACTGCTGCCCAGGAAAACTTCCCACGCGCCCAGGAAAACTGATCAGGTCACTTTTCCCGAGACGATAAGTCCAGTGCGGACAGTGCGAGTCGGTAAAAGCGGCTCAGGAAAGCGTACATCCGGCCCGAGCGCCCTGTTATGCATACAGAGACCGCACGAACCTGCACGTGCAGTGGCCGAACATTTTGTAGAAACACGCTGCGGTGTATCATCAAGTCCGAGCGGTAAAATCTCGTTAAAATATATATTTCAACGGACAAATACATACACAGAGAAGAGAGATCACGTTCTGAGAATTTTTTTTTTTTATTTTTTTTTATGTGAAGTTTTTTAAGTGTTTTATACATTATATTTGTGTGCAGAACGAGGAGACAAGTTTCATGTTTTTACATGATGAGAATAAATAAATAATAATTTGCGGAAATTCTCTTTCTCCACCGACGTATGTTATTTTCTACGTTCCAAATTCGTCCTGATACGCTACTGTAGTCATGCAAGGAACATCATGGTCCGGTACCGTACGTAGGCCGTAGTCACTGGTTCCTGGCCCACATCATAGCTTCGATTCTGTAAGCATGCGATGGGAACCAGCGAATACTGATGGCACTGCTGCCGCACGGAACATCGTACAGCGGCATGGCTTAGACGACGTGCATCACAAATGCGTCAGAATTATAGGCCTTTTCGTCAAGATTTAGCGTGTCAAGATGAAATAATATTGTGTAAACGATTATGTTGTGCATGCAAATGGCGTGTGTAATATTACTGTTCGTATCGGCGGCTGAAAATGTGATCGGCAATTTGTTTTCTGTGTACGGTGAGTTATTATACTGACACTGTGACAGCTCGGTTACTTCTCCCACACGGTCCGGGTAAATTTTCCCGTGTCGAAAGTCCAAGTGCGGACAGCGGTCACATTTGACCATTTCTCATTTTACCATCGTCTCGGTAAAACCTTAAAAAAAAAAAGTCCAGTGCGGACACGGCTTAAGTAAGATCAAAGGGGATGAAGAGAGGGGATGGGGCAAGGCAAGGAACACAGAAGTGTGTCAATGGATTAAGTACATGTACATTAGATAAAAAAGGGGGTAATAGGAGGTAATAATTAGGCAGGGGGGAGGAACAAAGAAAGGTGACCAAAAAAATTGATGTCGGATGCCCAGAGGGATACAAGCCCCTTCCGCCATCCCCACCCCTATATGCTGAATAATACGTCATACGTCGCCGAGGTCTGACGCACTGCCGACGTAACGCGTACCACACAAACTAGGCCTTACGTAGCGATAGCCCAGTGCCCATTTTTCATCAATTTTTTTATCCGTTGGTAAATAAAAATAGCGGCATCCGTCATGTTCTGAATGATGAATACAGTCAGCTACAAAACATACACTGTCCCATTTTCCAGTCTTATTTATTCTTAATGTCTGAAAAATATCAACTAGAAAATGTTCACCTAAATCGCCCATGCAAAATGTACAGTACGAATGGTGGGAGAGACATTGTGTGGAGCGGTCCCTTTGGAGACAACCCCACGTGCCCTCACACTTCTGCGGCATATTAGTCTAGTGACGTGTTCAGTGCTATACAAAACCCACATGTGATGGGCGATCAGGCAAGGAACGGACGCCGTAATTTTAACATTGGATCCAGGCACGTGATCATTGTACACTTACGAGGCCCCCTTCAATGGAGAAACCATTGTGCATGCTAGTGCCAAAAGAAACTGCCCTGTGACGGATTATCTGAACAATAGCTAGCACAATGCTTTCGCCATTGAGGGTTTCCATAGAAATGATAGCATGGCCAATGAGGCCTACTAGTAATAGTATACATCACTATTTACATTTATTAAGTGACACTCCCAATATTCCAAAAAAATGTAATCCTGTACTGTCATTTAAATTGTAAACTCAACTGTATGGTCAAACTAAAATGTCTTCTCCACACACACATGGCAAGACTTGATAAACATAAACACAAACTTTGAACAAAAGTTCCCCTTTTATGAGAAGACTCAGATTTACACATCATTTTCCACCACACTTTATGTTGAATTGATGAAGTTCACAAAATAAATGGAGCGACAATTTTACAATCAGATTTAACCGTGAGAATATTTTCGTCATCCAAATTACGACAATATGGTTGTACGTTCTTGATGGCAATAGTCTTTTGATCCTACCTTCATAAAAAGCGAGCCGCATCGGATCAAAGCATGGCAACAGCTGGGTATATGTCAGTGTCTCCATAGTCATGCTTTGCAAAAACATCCACAACACGAATTTCGACAAGACGGCTCCAAAGACCAAAGAAAAGTTCTTGCTTCACAAAGCCAGGAATTATCAATTTTTACTTTTAATCTCACTTTCCAGGAGTCCGATTGGCAAATGTACAAGGACAGATTCTTGGTATCCAGCAGACGACAAAATTTAAGCCCACAAGCAGACACTTGCTTCAGCTGTCTCTGGATCAAGTCCATGCAGTCTGTGGTCGCACCACGCACAGGTTGTTGATGCAATAAAACCCTCCATTTCCTCCCAGAGCACACTGCCATGGAAAACACAGGCCTGGACCGCCTTGACCAATCCGGTCGCAGCACACATGACCACCAACCACACGCACCGGCCAATCAGGGCATCCGTAACAACCCCACTACCGGGCATGTTTGGATAACTATGCAAATTGGTATCTCTGGAATGCCGGCTATGCAGCCTGGGGCGTGTGTAGCATTTCAACAGGCATGGGCTGTTATTCGCATCATACAGTGGGGGCCCTGGGGGCGATTTTTGTTCTCGGCATTTCTGCTAAAGAAATTATGGGAAAATAATGAGAGGATGCATCAAAGACAGACTTAATTTTTTGTGACTTTGAGCAGTTGGGAAGTTGGATTTTTTTCTATGATTTATTCCCATGATTTGGAACTCGGTATATAAAGTGCAGTTGTGTTTCACTAAAATGATCGAGCGCTGTACTGTAGTTTCTCAATGCAACACCCTTCTTTGTTCTGTGTGATACGAGTCATACATGTACATATGCATTGAGATCTTTCGAAGCTTTTTAATTCTTTCAACATTGTTAGGAAGTTACTCATAACTGAGACAACATGTAACGTTTCGTTTGGTATCGCTGTTACTGTTGCTATTTAGGGCACCCTCTGATGTTCCCGCAACAAAGGTCTTGCAACAATGTAAAACATTTTTTTTCCACTTGCTACATGCAATTTTCAATCAATAACACGTCAAGTCAAAAAAATTAAACGAAAGATATCAATTTCATGCATTCCTCACACGATGGAACATTTCCCTGGCTAACAATTTGGGCGATTCACAGTGCAGTGCGCCACCAAGAGTTTGCCATGGAGAGTTCATTTTTCAAGTTTACGGTCGACAAAACATGGCCCATTTGAACGAGTGTCAGTAGAAAACTTGAGCTAATTTGTTATAGATTGGGGCATAGCCTTCTGCCGCCTTACAAAAAAACTCCATATTGATAAAAAGAAAAGAAAAGGGCAAACATTATATTGGAATCATACTTTTATCAACTTTCTGGCCGGAAAAACTAACAATTTCAAATGTCCCGTGCTGCGAATTTGTCACCCATCTCCCACAATGCACTGGGAAAATGAACTCTCCGTGGCAAACTCTTGATGGCGCACTGCATTGTGAATCGCCTGAATTCGTACTTGTTCACCCGTTTAAAATAATTATACAACATAATTTGCTGTTGCTGTAATTTTTAGAAATGGACGGATTTGGGGGTTAGTATTTCATGGTAACAATATCGTTCCACTGCCCTGTTTAAAGTTTTGTGTTCATGATGGATGCCGGGAAATACAAGAATAAATGCTGTTCTTGTCATCTGCTTCAGACGAAACAGGACAATTTATAAACGTCAGGGAATTCTTAAGTCAGGGAACCAGACTAGCTGGCCCATTCCCGGATATGTTACCAATTGCAAACAAAATGTGGACTAAATTTGGACAATTGGGGGTGGCATTTTGAAAAAAAAGCCAGGTTTGTTTTTTCCAACAGTGGTTGGCTGCACCATCGTTGGAAAATGATGCAAAACTCAACTTTTCTTGAAAATGACAGCATACCAAGCGCGAAGATTTCACACAAGGCTTTACCTTTATTTACTAACAGTTAAGTAAGGCATTTCATAATAATTTGGTAGTTTCATATTTTTTTTTTTTAACATTTGCAAATGTTGTACATCACCTTTAACCCCCCCCCCCTCCTCACAAGTCCATTCATATTTCAGCCAGTCAGCCCCAGCTATACACAGGTTCATTAGCGGGAAATTCTGAGGCCTGCCAAATATTTTGGCATATTTGCACAATATGTGAACATGTATTGGGAGACGATATGTCATACATGCAGCATGCACCTGGCGGGCTTGACAAAACTTGGCCAGATGCCAAAGAGACAGCGTGAAGATATGTAATTTCGAGTAAGCCTCACTGGAAGACTGAGCGCACAATGCCATGCACAATGTGCACACAATGCACGTGTTGGAAAAAGCTGCTCTATCGTGCATAGTTTGCCAATAAATATGGCCATATTTGAAGAATCTGTTTTCAGTGAATTCTTTTGCCATTTTAGATTGTCTTGTGAGTAGGGTACAACATTGGGTTTTGCCCTTCGATGATATATCTTCTAAACACTTCACGTAAAAAAAGTCAGCGTTAAGCAAGAGCTTGTGAATGTGAGAACCAATTTACAAGCTTAATGTAGGTCCACAAAAGAAAATAGTTCTCTTCTGCTTCCGATTACATGGCATTTGAAAATAGGGTAGGTAGGTAGGTAGGGAATGGATTTTTTGGGAATGGATTTTTTGACAATGGATTTTTTGAATGGGTTTTTTCCCCCTCATTTTTCCACAAAAAATATTAGGGTAAGGGCTGTCAAATTAGGGTAGGTACATGTAGATTGTAGGGTAACCGGGAGCAGAACTAATATTTTTTTTTGGCCTTACTCAGGTGGGACTTGAACCCACAACCTCCTGCTTACTTGAGCAGACATCTTACTACTCCACCACCGAGCTAAATTACCTTTTTTTCCCAAACAATCCAACAGTACAAAAATGTATGTACGTCTGCTGTGATTATGATCAAACATGGCTTTTCTTCGCCCGCTATGCAGGGGAGGCGGCTTCATCCCCTGTTGCCCGCTTCACGGGCGAGAGGGCCGGCTTCGACGGTCAGCCGACCATCATTGGAAATTGACACAAAAATGTCACTTTTCTTGAAAATGACAGCACACCAGGTGCCATGATTTCTCAGGATGCTCGAGACTATTATTCACTTACGGTCAAGGGAGGTATTTCACTATTTCAATTTTGATAATTTTGTTTTCTTGACATTGCAAATGTATATCACCTTTAAGCCCAAATTGTGACTGCCAAATGCATAAGAAAATAAGAACGATAAATATTCATGCAAAAAGAAAATGAGCACCCAGATGGATCTTCTTGAAGTTGAAACAGATGAGCAATAAAACCAAAGCGATGGAGAGGATCTGTGCTATTTTGGCCGACTCATAAATCATGGAGATAACCAGGCGTTTCATTCTTCAGTCTCACTCTATGCCAGCCTTCCTGCATTTTATGTTTGCAATGAAATGTGAGTTGTTTCATGTGAGTTATACATGTATTCTTTCACCCTGGGATAAAAAACAGAGCTGCTGTGTGTAAAAAGCACATCAAACATGCTAAATCATCATCCTGTTGGCGGAATCATGTCTTTTGGAAAATATGGTGCCACAAAAAAAATCCAAAATTGTTTGCTTTGAACAGCGCCACCAAGGCACCAATAGTCAGATGCCTCCAGACACGCCCCCCTCCTTTTTTTTTTTTTTTTTTAAATTTCCATCGGCTGAAAAATCCTGGCTACCTTCAAAACAAAAACATTTGAGGCCATTCTTTTTTTTTGGGGGGGGGGGAAGTTACCCATCCCCCACCACACTTCCCCCAAGACCCCAAACCTGGATGCTACTGCCACTTTTCACTAAAAAAAAAAAAAGTGCCACAAATATCTACACCTTCAACACACCAGACCAAGTTGGATCATTTTAAGATGTCGAAATTATTCGGAGCATCACTGGAAGCCAAAGAATTCCCTGTGACTCGCTCACTCACCAAGTCACGGCATATCAGTTCCTAATTTTTTTTCTCCAACTTGACAGTGGGAGAAAACACATTCATCACATTTGTCCACAAGGTGTTTATTTTCACAGACTGGTTCCCTCTGACTGTAAGAAGACTAAGGCCGTGTCCGAAACGGGCTTCCAGAGCTACGGCTACGTCTATTGTCAGCGCGTCCCTGCGTATTTTCAATGGGCGCGGACCTAGACCTAGCTCTAGACAGCTGATTCGGATGCAGCCTAAGCTGGTGCACATGTAGATGAGGTGGACCTGAAAATCTTGAGACATTATACTCCGTGACTCAGTCAGTCAGTCAGCCCATAGAGCAAGTCAGTAAGTCACTCAGTCCTGCAAAAAGAATGGATGGACCATTGGGACTTTCATTGTACGAGTCCCAAAACTCAAGGGAGTAAAAACATGCAACACAAGAAAATGGACTGGCACATGAAACAACCAGTCCAACACTCCTTTAGTACTGTATCAATCCTTTAGTACTGCATCAAGAAACATCTGGTACCTAGTCTCTGTTTCTACACATTCTCTCCATAGTCATCAGGTCATGCCACCAGACTACTGAAGGGTCAATCTTTTCAAAAAGTTGGATGTGTACCAGTCTAGCCAATCCTAAGGCTTCAAATTGAAAGCACTTGGCTTCACTCTCAAGTGCAAATTGTTGAAGAAAAGTCTTCTTTAAAAATGGAATTGAGAGCTCAAATTTGGCTGGCTGGGCCTTGTCTATGAACATTTTGGAGAATTTTGTCAGCTAAGGAGTGACTTAAGATGGCCTGATTTTGTTTCGTATGTTTTTCTGCACTCAAGGTCTCAGTCTGGGATATAACAGACCAATGCCAGGGAAATGACAATCTGAAGAACAACAAATTATAACTTCATCTACATGTATATTTGTGTTTAGGATTGAACATCCACTCAAAATATCCAATAAAAAACTTTTACACATTTTATTGAATGTGCGCAATACAGTAGCTTCAAAGTAAACACTAAATGAATACATTTCATATGTACAAAGTGAAATGTAATACATTTCATATACAAAGTGAAATTTAATACATTTTATATACAATGTGCAACTATTTAAGTAAAACTGTTCAATAATTCTTCATATATACTTTTGCATTTGTTCAGAAGACTTATTTGGAACTTTTTAGCTTTGTATTACTTGAACTATAGGACCAAACCCAACATTCTTTTCAGTTGGCTTATATTTTTGTCCTATTAAGACATTTTGTAACTTGAGGCACACTTGACATGAAATGATCTTGCGGTATTAGGGTACAGCTTATCTGATACAGCCATCTTAAAAAAAACTCCCACATCTATTCATCTGCAGGTGTCCTCAAATATGGAAGTAAAACAGTTCTTCTTTATCATGTAGTTGATGTTCTTCCAAAGACATTGGCCACACTGACACCATCTACATGGCAGAATGAGCAGGGTCCTTTCCAGACATTATCACATTCCACCTGACTAAGACTTGCTTTGAAATCAAACTTGCCCTTCAAAAGGCAGTGGAAATTTGCCACATCACTGTCTAGTCTGTGAAAGTAAATTGAACCAGACATGGTCCACATGCTTTGCTTTAAAGGGTTCCTTTCTGGGGACGGGGTGGCTGAACACCCGGTAAGGTGTCCCGGGTGTTCAGCCACCACTTTTGGGAGGGGTGATTGAAAGCAGCAAGGTACATGTAAATTTATGTATTGCAGGGTTCAGGTTTTTGTAACACCGACAATTAAGGTGACTTTGAAAAGATAATGGAAAACGTCCCATTTCTTTCATTTGTCTGCAAAAAAAAGATGGGGGGGGGGACTTCCGCTGGGGGGGGCAGAGGGCATGTGTCCCCCACCCCTTCATGCCTTTTTTAAGGATATAATCCTATGCATTTATGTGATAAGGGCTTACAGAATTCTTGTGAAGCATCACTTTAGCATAATAAATACTTGATAGCGAGATCCCACTATATATACCTTGATAAAACGCTAATGGCCAAGGGGTCATGTGTGTCCACTGACTAGTATCCACAGATTGTGACCACAGTGATACTTTTTATCAATAATCACCACAAAATTCAACTTATTTCAGTTAGGAATTCTCAAAACAAACAAATAAGGGCATATCACTTTAATGACGAACTAGAGATAACATCTTCTGACTTTGACAACGTTTTGAGACAGAGATTCTGCGTTGCTTGTGCGTTTTCCAGGTGTGGAGAAAATCCAATAATAGTTTGCACAAAAATCTTTTTTTTCACCAACAGAGGGCGCCATGCCAAGATAATAGGCAGTCAGAATTTGCACACGGACCCAGGGAAGCCAATAGTGCATAGCTGCATGTACATCATATGGCCAACAACTTGACCCCTATTGACCCCACTCATACCTCGCATACCAGCGAGGGCCGCCTGTTACCCATTGTACCAGGGTAGCAATTTTTTCTCTCTTCCTTTTTCAAATATTGGTGTTTAGTTGATAATGAACGCGGTGAGATATTAAGGTATTAATTCAGCCACTGCGCCTGTTTTATGGCACCTGATCCATGCCTGCATTGTCAACGATCGTGGTACATTCCTGACATTTTTGAGGTTAAAAATTAACCTATTGGATTGTGGTAATGCATGCATTGTAATATAAAGGATTGAATTTATGCACATTTTTTTTACACCTCATACAATTCCTGTTAAAAAGGAAGAGAGAACCTAGACAAAATAGAAGAAAAAGCACTCCAGTGGACAGATATTCCCCCCCCCCAAAAAAAAAAATCAAAAAAAAAATCTGGAAATTGTTTTCTTTAAGAATGACAACTAAAATGTTACCCCCAAAATCGCAATGGTCTCTCAGCAATACAATTGGCTATATCGCACAGCACACTATAATAAATTCTCTTCACAAACCAACCAAAGGTGTAACAGTCTATAGGCATGATAGGGCATTTTTTTAAGGTGGGGGGGGGGGGTCCTTTCATAATTGAAAATCAATGCAACTGATCTTCAGCCCATGTACACAAATGTATGCGAGGTGCGTGCGGAGGACAATTATTATTGAATTATTCCATTTAGGAAGCAACGTTTTTATTTAAGAAAAATAGAACGGGTAGTCAGCCGAGCAAATACCATTTGCAGAAGAGTTTTACAACATTTCCCACTTTTGAATGATTAGTTGAGCATGTTCTATTCTATCACACATACTGTAGTTCAAAGAAAACATCAAAACTTGATATGAGGAACTGGTCTAGACCAAAAATGTAGCTAAGCATATGGTTAAAGAGGTTGTGGAATGCTCGAAGACATTTCCGTCATTTTTCGGGTATATGTAGCCTAAGGCGTGATGAAATAAAAACGACTATTGTGTCTGTCATGAAATGAGTACAAAAGGTACTTATGAGAGCTGTTTTTCAGAGCTGTTTCGACCCGAACGTGTAATTTGTGTAAAAATCGTCGTTGAGGCAGCCAACAAAACATAGTAAATCGTGACGTAATAAACAGGACTCCTTTATACAACGCTGCATCGGGAGTCCTGTTTATTACGTCACGATTTACTGTGTTTTGTTTGCTGCCCCCAATGACGACTTTTACACAAATTGCACGTTCGGGTCGAAACAGGACCTGAAAAACAGCTCTCAAAAGTACCTTTTGTACTCATTTCATGACAGACACAATAGTCGTTTTTATTTCATCACACCTTAGGCTACATATACCCAAAAAATGACGGAAATGTCTTTGAGTATTTCACAACCTCTTTAAAAGGATGGTTGCTTGCAGCATCTCAGTAACTGTGAATTTTAACAAATCAATAAGTGACCAATTTGGAATTGTCTGTGTCTCCTAAAAATGTTGACAGAAAAAAAGAGCTTTATGGTATTACATGTAAATCCATGTAGCTTGATATTGTGAACTTGCTTTGAACAGTGTACATGCACATTGCTTGCCAGAGCATTTAGCTTTTGAAAGTTCAAACTTTCTGCTGAAGAAGTATCTGCCCTACCGATTCTATGGCACACGATTAGTAAATACTGACAAAGAATCGAGATCTTACACAAGTACATACATGTATTGTACAAGTGTGCGCACCAAAATAATGGCGTTTGAGGGGAGGGGGGCAGAGAAGGTATGAGTTAGGTAGAGTAGGGGCTTTCAACGGGAAGAAGGTCAGGTATTTTGGGTCAACAACTCCCTGATATCTAGACAAGGGCGTCAACTTGGGCGGTAATGGGTTGTAATACGGCTTCCTTCCCACGGCGGGAGGCGCCAGCGACTAGTGTCTGTGCGCCGCCCGGCGCGGCTGGCCAGACAGAGGGGCCTTGCAGTCACCGACTCCTCGTCCACGCTGTAATTAAAAGCCATTAAACGCTGGCATTAACAAACTTGGGAGCCCGCTAGACATCTAGAGGAGGGCAGGATGTCTCGCACGCGATGTTCGCGTGTGATAACTGCTTATAACCTTCACCTATGCTTTCATTTTTTTCCTGTTTTTTAATTCAATCTCTGACTTTGGCTGATGACTTCCCGAGTATCGACAAAAACTGAAATATAATGAGATACTTGTTTTTTATCCGCACAAGGCGCACATCAATCCCATCATATACCAAATGAAGTGGGAATTTCCTCGTAATCAAGACAGTTTACCGATTAACTTTTTGTTGCTAAATAACTCTCGGCCATCTTCAGAAAGTATAATTTCAGGACAGCACCACAAAAGCCATCTCCATAGTCAGATATAATTTTTAAAAAAAATTCCTGACATTTTCTGTTCCGAAAATGTTTCAAAAAGCAGAAGGAAACAAAGATGGTCCTGTACTGTGCATCACACAATCTTGCAACTCATCCATTACAGAAAGTTACTTCCGCTATTTGGAGGGTCCTAGAAGCATAAAAGAATATACCTTTTAACATATTACTCTGAAATAGTCTGTCATTTTACTTCTACCACCATTATTATATACAACCAGATTTCCAAGGATCACAAGCAAGCCCCGTTCATGAAAATATGCAACATCATGTAGAATATAACATGTGTTTAGAACCTGTCTATTTTGATGCTTTTGAAATTTGGCAATGCTCCAAAATAAATCACACAGTTAAAAGTTGTGCCTACGAAGATCTTGGACAAGTGGATTTTTTCCCCTTGCTTCTTCAGTACATATCTGTCAGGACAACAGACATCTTAATGAAGGGTTGGCCAGACTTAATGAAGGGTTGTGAATCACCTTCCTGAATTGCCCAATCCACGGATGAGCTATGCCTCTAATTCCTAAACCCATCCATTTCCAATCCAACTTCAGAGCACAGAACCAGATTTAAGTATTTCCTCTAGCAACAAAGGGATGTACCCCAGTCCTGGTTGGCATCAAGTAGGCCTAATGGATTCAATTCGAGAAAAAAACAAACCTGCAATATACTCTAAAAGCCAATAACAGACTTCCAATTAAAATGCAGTTGGTTAAATTATGCATGAGATGTCTTACAGTTTGCAAAGTACAGTGTTGCTGTTATTTTGTGCAAAAATACTCGTGTTTGAGGAACCGCGCTTCCTTTAAAAAAAACCTTCGTTTTTTTCTCATGACATAAAGATCTTCAAGTTCACTTTATGACAATTATCACAAGCCACTTCGTGTTCCCACAGTTGGCACAGCTTCAAAAATCTGCATAAATGAAGATATTCTCCCCCCTTTTTTTTTTTTTTTTTTGAGCCGTGCCGCCCGTAATGAAAAAACCAAATCTACAGGCTTGGCGGCAACAACCAACTAATTGTAGACCTGGGTGAGGATATGACCAATTCACGAAGGAATTGAAATCACTGACAAAATGATCACTTTTTTTTAGGGGGGGGGGGGTGTCAACAAAGCCCTCGGAAAAAAACATCTGTAAGCGGGGAATCTTAACAAGGAAAGAATTGTAACATGCTCTGTGTATGCCAGTCGGTGGTTCTTTCAATCCGCGAGTTTAAGTTTGAATATTCTATTTATTTCTTTTGGGGATAGTTTTGCAGGTGGTTTTAAGATATATATATGTAAGTCGTATGTTTGACTGGCTGATTTCCAATCAAGGTAGGAAAAAAGAACGAACACCAGAAAAAACAGTCAACACCAGTATTAATATGACTCACAGTCACGCACATTTAAAGGGAATATACATCATTTGCTTTTGCTGTCATTTTCAGAAATGGGTGGAATTGGGGGGTTGGAAATATATAGCAAATATAGTTACACTGACTTTTTTTAGGTTTTGGGTTCAAAAATGCAATAAAAACCCAAGAAAAACAATCATTTTCTTGTAGTCTTGTTCCGTCTGACTCCATTAAAGAAGAAACAGAGCAGTTTACATACATTGGGGAATTGTAAGGTCAGGGAACCAGTCTAGCTGGCTTGTACCCGTTCATAGGTGTGTAATCGATTGCAAACAAGTGCGATGGTCAATTGGGGCCAGTATTTGAAAAACAGCCAGTTTTTTTCCAACGCTGATCGGCCGATCAGCGTTGGAAATTGATACAAAAATAGCTTTTTTCTTCAAAATGACAGTATACCAGGTGCCATGATTTTACAGGATGCTTTACACTGTCATTCACTAACAGTCCAGCAAGGTATTTCAAAATGATTTGGTAGTTTTATTTTTTGATGTTTGCAAATGTTGTATTTTCCCTTTAAATACATGACAGACACGAAATTATGCCAGACCATAAAGTATGGATAAACAATGTACTGGCATGAAAATCTTGGACTTGGATGCGTTTACATTGCATGTACACTAGGTATGTGCTATTAAAAGATATATCCCCCTGCATGGTACTGTATACATAGAAAATTATAAATGTATCGCACATGAGTTAATAGCATCTCTGTTCACTGGAGATTTGGTTAAAAAATCAACAACATCTGATAACGAACGGGTAACAAAGTTGCTCTTTGCTACGTTCATGGTTGTGTTTATCATACCTAGCGTCTGGTGCATATTTTAACATAATCTACTCATTATTATGCGCTGGTCAGATGGTTACACATGTACAGTATGTACAACTATGCACGATGTATGGATATCAAATGGTACAAGGTACGGTACACGTACATGTATGTATGTAATCTAATACATCCATACGATGCAGTTGCTTTTTCGATGTGGCACAATGCACGTGCACCAAACTAGATATAAATTACATATTATAGGCATTGCATTTATGATGATGAAAATTAATTACCAGGTCTGCATAGAATTACAATGTATATGGTAACCATAAGGGCTATATGGCCTCTGTTGCTTTGGTTTTGTCCTTGGTGCACTCTCCCCCCCCCCCCTTCTATAATAGATGTAATGTATGGAAGTGAACTGTGCTCTTTCCAAAAGGAAAAATGACCTTGCTACTTCAAAAGATACAAATTAACAGAGGACAAAAATGGAGTGCAGTGACATGATAAACATGCTTCCATATCAGTGACGGATCCAGTATTTACAGAAAGGTGGGGGGGGGGTGCCCAAAATGGAAGCAAAAACCCCAACATACTCAAGCGAGGCACATGTGGGTGAAAATTTTTGCCTTGAAAACTTGAAGTGATTAAATAACCAGTTGACAGCAGAAGAAACAGGGGGAAATGACAAGACATAAAATGAGGGGGGGGGGGGGCGCCAGCTGCATCCCCCTCTGAATCTGCTACTATATGAGCCTTCATACTGATGCATTCAAATTTTAATAATTGAACATGTGTGTCCCATTCTAACTTTGAAGTTAAGCAACCCGAAAACTATATTGCATGTTCTTTTTTTTCTTTTTTTAATTGACATCACAGACAGCTTTTAAAACAATGTTTTTTTGGCCTAAATTTCATTTAGTATAAAGCTTGTATTATAACCAAAAAAAAATATCGGGAGCATTTGCTCTTCAACCCAGGAGTTCTCAACTTCGAGATGGATGAACAGTAAACTAATACTCAAGGTAATACCACAAATACAATATTTTCTAACTTGCAATATATATTGAAATACCTTTATTGTTATTCACATCAGTGATACAATAAGAACATTAAGAAATTACATTTATTTATAAATAAAACATCTACATTTTGTCCATTATCACACAGAAAACGTCAGACATGGACAAATTCACAAATGTACATACACTAATGTAGCAGTAAAAAGAAGAAAAAAAGGGGGGGGGACCTAGGACTCAGGCGTAGGAACAGGGGGAGAACCCTGAAAGGGCCTGGCAAGGTAAAAAGGGGAAAATTCCACCATCTGGAGGGGGACAAAGCTATAAAAAAGGCAATGTGGGAGGAACATTATTTTAAACGTGTTATACACTTGTTGGATAGAGAATGACAAGTATTATACTTTTTAAAAAAATCAACCACTGTATATAGATTTTGTTGCGCATTCCTTTCAATGTGTACGGTACACATTGAAAGGAATGCGCAACAAAATCTATATACAGTGGTTGATTTTTTTAAAAAGTATAATTCCACATGGCAATCCATGCTTGGCATAATTCTACTTTTGTATTTTTTTTTTGGGTACACAGTGTACCCAAAAAAAAAATACAAAAGTAGAATTATGCCAAGCATGGATTGCCATGTGGAATGTTGTTTTATTGATGCCCTAGGTTTATAAAATGATCTCGACTCAAGGCCTATCATGCCTGGAACACTGGAACTGAAGGCTATCTCGGACACAATAGCATTGGAATGTCAGTCCTGTCTACACTAAAGCACTTTTTTTTAAATTCACAATAGCAGTCCGTAGTGTGCCTTAATCTTTTGAAATATATGCTTGCTATGGCTACGCTATTTTTCGGGGTGGGGAAAATAAGGCGCAAAAATATGGTACTTACTGCCTGCAGGCCGGTCTGTTTCGACCATGGTTGCTGCGCGAGAGAGCACATCCAATGGAGTTTCCATACCGCGGGAATTTGTTGGCAACACACGACAACGATGACGAGGGTAAATCGATCAGATCTCCCGGCAGCTCGAACGTACGTACGTTGGTTACCTATTGGGAAAAATCCGCAGCAACGCAAGGTGTCATTCACTGCCGCATTTCACCACCGACATGACCGAAAAACAACAGTTCATCTGACCTAAAAAGCCGGGGAAATGCGAGCGATTGATAAAGGGGTCGAATCCGATGACGTTTCCTCCCTGGCCGGTGTCTGATCGCCGTTTTTTGCCGGGGTCTGCACAGGAGAAATTCGGTAGTTATTGCGGCTCCCGTGGTGAGGTTCGATCGCCTCATGCGCCGATCAAACAAGTTGCAATGAATGGAAAAAATGTTAGGAATGAAGGTATGCACCTCAGGTGGAACGTTCTATTCCGCGCAGGGATGCTCGGTATAAACGACTTTGAGGGATTATCAATTAACCAGTAATCGTGACAATTTTGGGAATATCAAGCAAAACGAAATCGATTATCAGTTATAAATCGATCGGTGTTATTTATCTTAAGGACATTTTTTGGTATGTATGATGAAGTTGTCCGCTGTTGACAGCACGTTAAAAACCTTCATCGCAAACGACGACCCATTCCAGAATGGTACAGGCTTTTAGCTGTTATAAAAAGAGCGAAGGGTAAATCACAAGGGCCTCCCGAAAGAAAAAAATTCCAATGCTGAACTTTTGTATTGACCCAATGAGTGCAGAATGTGCGTTGCACCTGCCCTAATCTACTATCCGCCCTGCTACTGCTGATACATGCACGATGCCTTTGTTGGGCAAAATACTCGATATTAAGGTGTGCATTTCTTTAATATTAATCACTTACGCAAGCAAAGCATTTGCGTCATGACTTTTTGTCAAAATATAAAAGCATTCGGTGTCTTTTGCATGCACGTCTATGGCATAGTTTATGAGGGTAATAAGCACTACCTTTTGGGTGGACATACATGTATATTTACTCCATCCTAAACAAAAAATTGCAAATATATTTATTAAGCTTCTGCATTTTCCATGCATGGTTCTTTCTTTTTTTGTTGAAATACCGTTCGATCGATTTTTTTTAACCGTTAACACGTTACGATGGATTGCCATATAGTCTTATTAAAACAAAATCATGTTTTCGGATACGGCGTAAGTCACGACTCGACAAGAATACATTAGCCCCCTCTGTATTATGATTTCTCGATCTCCCACTCTGACCAAGTTTCTTCCTCCATGGACCAACTGAAAAAAGCCTTGAACACAATGTCAAACCAAACCACGAATTTTCATATTTCCACTGTTAGTCAGACACCAAACAAGGACGTACAATCAATTCACCTTGGGTCCGTTTTTGTGAATCTATACTATATTAATGGTATGGTAAATAAACTAAACCGGACCCTGAATAGTAAAAAAAAAAGGAAAAGGAAAAAGGAAACCCAAATGGCGCCCCCTATTTTTGTTAAGGAAGTTCTGCGTGCAGCGCTTTCCTGATCTGTGAAAGCCCAATTAATTAAAAGTTAACTTTCTTTTAGGAAAAGAATCATTCAAATCACTAATGTACTTTTTCAGTTGTGGAATTTTGAAACAAACACAGTTTTACACGTTTGTCCACGGATAGGTTCGTGATATTTCAGTAAAATAAAATCAGGTCGTATCATGAAAACGATGTCAAAATAATCCCATAAGTCTCCGGGGAAAAAGCCAAGTAGAAGCCTGGGCGAGACTATAAAATAAGCATAAGGTGTTTAAAGAAGGTTATGATATTAAGTGCCAGTTAGCATGGTTATGAGAGCGATGTAAGTGATTCTTTTACTAAAAGAAAGCTTATTACTTGAGCTTTCACATCCTAGATCCTGAACGCGCTACATGTAATACTTCTTCAAACAAATACGGACGACATTTGGGGTTCTTTTTTACTCGCTCTGTATTTCTTCCGAAATGAGGGCGCTCTTGGTTGCAGGCCAGTAAATAGACTGCCATAGACTTCAGTGACAATATTAGGCGCACTTCCCAATATTATTTTTACAAAAAAATACTCACAACTCTCCAAGGTGTTTGAGACATACATCAAATTAAAGCTTATTTCATCGTCTTTAATTTCCTGTTCAATTTTTGGTGAGTTTAGCAATGAATTTTGGGAGAGACTTCTATCCAAAGATGATCACCCCTAAAAGTAGTCCTGAAGCCCATCGCCATTTGAAGGATGCCTACGCTCCATTGCAAAATAGAGCCTAATTTCATCCAAATTTCACACAAAAAACGAGCTCGCAGTCCTTTGTACGGCTTCCACCTTTTTTTCACAAATCCTCAAGTTCACGGCCCTCAAAGTGCTCTAATATACGGAAAATTTAAACAGTGATTTGGCCAGCGCAGGCAATTTCGGGCCAATACCGGTCTGCATCGTTCAGTCTGAAGCTGTTCGTTTGAGTTCGTGCTTTTCCATTCGTGATTCTATACAGATCTCGGTAGCTAGTCTCAGGTCAATACTGTATTTGAAATTTCATTCCCCTTTCGTTTTGCAGCCAGTCCCATCCCGTGACAAACGTGGGTTAAATTTGCCGCGGCGGTGGAGGTCTCTGTCAACAAGGTAAATCAAATCCAGTTTTGGCAATAATAGGCAGCGCAACCCAGGAAGTTCCGAGCATAGGCCCTACCCCACGCGCATGCATTAGCTTGAATGCAGCGCGCGTGAGGTATGATCAGAATCTCTGGGTGGCGCTGCCAATATTGCCAAGACTGGATTTGATTCATCTTGTTGATAGCGATCTCCTTGTCACGGACCGGCTGTATAAAGGAATAACATCAAAATCCAGTCTTGGACCGAGACCAGTAGGGGGCCTACATGGGGGCACACGGGGGCCACATCCTCCCCTCCCCCGCCTCAACGGGCTTTTTATCAAGACAAGTGAAGACGACCGTTATGTTACTCTGCAGAAAGAGGTGAAAAAGAGCGCCAATGCATAGCGTATCAAAATGAGGCCCAGCCCAAAGTACCCCTCCCTGTTTTTCAAATTTGTGACAGCCGGCCGACCACCTCCCCCTCCCCCACCCTCCCACCTCCCACCCCCAAGTAACCCCCACAGCTTTGGGGTCAGTGTTGACTGATCCTCACTGACCACAGCAGGCTTATAGACGACGCTTAAGACAAATTAACACGAAAAGAACCTACAGTTCGGCTTTGCTGATTTACATTCTTCTGAAAAGACTGAATTTTAATGTCCATAATTGCGACTTTCCCCCATTGCTGACGTTATGTTATAAATATGCGATGTTGTATAGAGCACGTTGGACAAAAAAATAATTATAAACTTGTTAGGGTTGGACTGGAACCAACGATCATTGGCCTAGACGTTTTACCGCTAGATGACCGAGCTGCACTTGTCGGGGGGGGGGGGGGGGGCGGAGAAGTCGGCCGGGTTCGAATCGGATGAAACAGCAGCTGGCACGGAACCACTATCAATGAATTCCATGCACTGACCGTGGAAACGATATGGTTGTTGCCATTTTGAGGCAGTCTGCAATCTTCAAACTCTATTTTCTCACCCGCTGTGGCATGGTATGAGACCAAACTTTATGTCTGGAAATGTAATTATCTCATTCATTCATTAACAGTAAAGTGACGGGAATGACAGGGTCATTGCGGAAAACGGTGGTTGAAGCAATCTACCACTCAGATAGCGGAAAGCACAGTCCACGTGTAGAAGGCCAGGGAGGGAAATGGCTTCAATGTTAAGTTCAAGTCATACTTGGCCAGAATCAGCTTCAGACTTGCAGGGCTGAAACTTCCTTGAACATGACGTTCAGAAAATATGTTTTACCATTTCGGAAAGGAGAAATTTTGAAGATTTGTTTTGCTGGGAGGGGTGGATGGGGTAGTGTGGGGAGGGCCTCCCGGAGAGGTGTCAAGTTCCGCAAAACCCTGCATTACTTGTTCCTCGTATAAAAAAAAGGTGTATTTAAAATTGCGTGTAAAAAAAATGGAGAATAAAATCACAGACAAACGACCGAGTCAAGTCAATAATGGATGTTTTATAAAAAGTAGCGTAACTACGGGGGGAACGTACCCCTCCTCTCCACAGCGGAGGTGCGTGCCTCTGGGTTCCTCCCCCCATTTGAAATCTTGAATTGCACACATACAAAATACAATTGCCCTCAGTGCCCCCCTTGAAAAATTGGTGCACCCCAGGTGCCCCCTAGCAGCTTAACCCTAGTTACGCCGCTGATGCATTCCCAGTTATATTTCGAGTTTCAGCCCCCAAACTAGCTATTTTCCTAGCGATACTGAAAAGTTAGTCACTTTTGAATGAAACATCGAACGAAAAAAATCGCCGACGTTTAGATATTGAATTATTTCTTTACAAAATTCGAATTATTTTCCTCAATAATTGGGCTCTCATAGCTCAGCTTACAGGGCGCGTTCATTTTTCGCTCGTACCCCGCCCTGTTTGCAGGGCGGGGCAAACAGGGCGGGGGTACGAGTCGAAAGTTCGTTTTGCGCAAAATGAGAACTCCCTTTTCGGAGGGTTGCAGACGCCCCGAATCGGAGTAAAGCCCCTTTTTTTGGAGAAAAAAAATAGGCCTTTGAAAATTCGTTAGGGAAAGAAACTATTTTTTTTTGAAGAGCACTTTTGAGTTGGCAATATTAATCCCACAGACAATAATTTACAGTCGTTTTCCTAGTTCCGAATAGCAAACATCATTCGGGCTGCTTTCGGCTCAACTACTCCACGAATTCAAGTGACATTGGTTAAAAAGTTTACCTTGAGTGATGGAGATACTACAAAATAATTTTCCCAAATTAAGCCCTTTTCATTTTGACTTTGCGGCGTCAAAAGTACCGATGCCACTTTTCCTAGTTCCAGATCGGTTTAATCAGTTCCTCCGAATCGATCAAAAACTGCTTCGCGCGAAAACCAAATCACGCGAGAAAATCAAGCACGTTTTCTGCTAAAGCATTATGTAATTTTTCGAAAAACAGTTCATTCAAGAGAATTCCAGCAAATTTTAAAAAGAGAATTAACGTAAATAATTTTGAAACTTTTGTCTACAGCGCGACGGCGGCACCGGACCGAAACCTTTGACCTAGGCAAAAACATATGGTCATTCGTAGGCGAATTTTCAAATGTTAGAGACTCTACAACATATTTTGATTCAACAAACATTCGATGCAAGAGTTTATACGACTGTAGAGTACGAACAAAGTATTCGAAATCAAGCGGTCCGAGTGGTGTATTGAGGAGAAAATTTATCGTTGATTCGCGGTTCCCGTGATTTTCTACAAACCGTCCAAACATGTCAAAAGTGCGAGTCCGAAATCTGGTCAAAATTACTTTTGTGGAGATTTGTCGAAAAAATCTTTGTGTATCAAGAAGCTTATATATTCCTTTTCAAAATTCACTTCGTCAGAAAAAAATAAATAGTATTGGAGACCAATTCAAAAGAGGTAGGCTTTTTTATTTGAAGCGAACTAGGAAAAGGCACCTGTCCTAGGAAAACGACTGCCCATTTTTAAATGAAATAGCGCCCTCTGTTGTCCTCAACGTTGACAGCCGTTTTTAACCCACTGGTATTCAAACCCTTTTCATTTCGTTAGTACCAGAATGGTGAATGCCACCAACGTACATCGATACCTTGCATTGCTGTACGTACGTACGCACAATGAATGTGCTCACCGAATTGGTATGCGGATTTTACTACGAGAGAGTAGACTACGGGACTGTACGTACGTACGTGCAATGCGAATCGCATTGTAACTTGATTAGTCTATTTGGAAAATAACAAACTTTTCTCCACAACTTTAACGATGGACAACATTGAAAATGTCTAGATGTAGGGACTTTGAGAGGAAGATTGATTGTAAATAGCTGTATTCAAACTGAAACGGAAGATCCCAACAGGCCGTCAAGCAAGGTAAGTAACTTCGCCGTCATCGTGCATGTCGTGTATGAAAATGAACTGACCAACTCCAGTCGATGGTCATGCCAGTGCAACACGATCACTGACATTTTGTATCATGGTTAATATGGTTGGTGATGATGTTCAACTTTGAGCAAAGTTTAGGTGATTTGAGCTTTGGTGAACTTCAACTTCCTCCTACCTTTTACATCACGTCGTGCAAATATCTAATTGAGAATCAAACAAATTTCATAAATTTGAGATGAAAAAACATTTCAAATTCTCTTGAATATTTGCCATCTTATTTTTAAAAAGCAGTCTCAGTCTCACTCTCAGCCTTGTTCTAATGCTGGTCTGAGTAACTTGAAACGTGAACAAATCTCCTTAGAAAGTACTTTTCAGATTTACTCATATTTGTAATCCTATATGTCTAAATACATGTACTCATATGTTAAAGATATATTTAGTATAAAAGTGTTTTTAAGGAAAATCAATCTTTCATATTCACGAATACAAAACTCAAAACTTTAATGGCCGGCCTTTTTCTTAGTGTTTTACCTTTTTGGCATGTTGATAAATGCTTTACACAGCAACTTGTAAATAGTATTGTAAGGAGAGTTTTATTCTCTCTTCTATAATACCCTGCAAATCCTCATTTTTACCTCTATCCAGTTCTGTCTAATTATACCACAACACCTCACAAAATGTGCCAATAATGAACATGTTGTTCATAGGTTGTATAAAATTTCAGTTACTGAATTGCGGTCTTTCAAACTGAGTAAACGGTGACTGCTCTATATACAGACACCCCTACATGTATGTTCCGACAACCCGCACATAAGATTGTGTTACTCCCGGTTAGGGTTAGGAATACATGTAGGAATATGTGCAGTCAGAACATAGGGGTGTCAGAACATAGGGGTGTCGGAACATAAAGCCTAAGGGTGTCGGAACATAGAGGTGTAACCACAAAATATATGTACATGTATGCACAAGGATGTGGGAACTAGTTATTACTTGTTACAACATCTTTTTCCAGGTTTTTTTTTCTCAGAGAAGATTGCCTTCAGTTAAACCACATGTTTGTATGCGCAGTGAGTGATACATGACAGGCATTGTCATAATTCGGTGAACTTTGAGTTTGACAATGCTGATCAATGATGTCCATGGACCTCTTTCCAAAAAAAAAGTGGTGAACCACAATAAAAGTAACAATGGTTTCCTCCTCCAGGAAAGTGACATCTGAACAGCTACATAATTTAGGTGGGTGACCGTGCACGGGTCCCCTCAATAAAAACGATAAAGCAAACCTACCCAAAGGCATCTCTTGCTTGGCTGGACCTTTTGTTCGCTACACTGCAATATTTCAGCTCGTACTAGTGGTACAAGTTTCTAGGAATTTTTGTTCCCCCGGAAGTGTGTGATTTTGCAATCAGTGACTGTCAACTGAACTGTGGATAGCGCTGCGGTCCAGTGGTTACGGTGTTTGACTTGCGTGCCGTGGTATGTGGGTCCGAACCCTGACGGGGAACATGGTGCTTGTGTTCTTGGGCAAGACACTTCACTTCAATTGCCTCTCTCCACCCAGGAGTATATACATATACCTGTGAAGGTAGAGAGACCAGAATGCGCTAATCTCGAGCTGCTGCAAAAACTGGTCTCATGGCCTGATGAACAGGGGTAATAATTGTGGAGCGCTTTGAGACCTTTGGTATAAAGCACTATGCATGTTTAAGCACCACATTTTTATTATGTAAACTGTCATTTTACTTTTGAAATGAAGGAGATGGAAACTTTTTTTAAATTTTTTTTCTCCCAAGATGGAGGATTTTCCAAGATTGCGGTTGGATTTTTTCATTATCTCAACTATTTTGCTGATTAATTAACCCTAACCCCCTAGGCCCTTGTTGCTTACAACCATCCTCGATCCTCCAAAATCCTCCAAAATATTTCAACTCCGCCTAAATTTTTCAAAATTGTCAGACAGTCCTGCCTCAAAATGCATTCATCCTCAATCCTCCAAAATCCTCCTCATCCCAAAACTTTGCACTCGTGTTTAAATGAAGGATAACCAACGCCAAATCCTTCAAAATCATCAGACAGTCCTGCCTCAAAATGCATTCATCCTCAATCCTCCAAAATCCTCTTGTGCTTCATTCACCATTCATCCTCAATCCTCCAAAATCCTCATGTGCTTCAATCACCATTCATCCTCAATCCTCCAGAATCCTCATTTGATTCAATCACCATTCATCCTCAATCCTCTAGAATCCTCCAAAACCGCCAGGAGGATTTTGGAGGAGTGAGGTGGGTTAGGGTTAATACAAAATTGAGTCCAAAGATGCCGTAACCCTTTCTGCATAAGCTACAATTTTGTTGGAAACAAATAAAAAGACCGTACGTGTATATTGACAATATGCAAGATAAATTGCAAAAAATATACATTGTGTGAATTTAAAACAAAAAAGGAGGCCGGGGGAAAGAAGGAGGCGGGTGGGAACGAGAAACTGATTTATTTTTTTAAGTTGGCCTTAAGCGAGTTACATGTAGTGCAAGCACGTACCGATACATGTACATGTTTTCGTGTGAAAAATGTTTTAAAAACCCCCAGATGACTTGAGAATGTCGGGCAGCTGTACAACATGCACTTTGAAATAAGTACTGAACACATATTGTACTGTTGTGTGTACACTGACTCTGTGAGCTACACCTTGGTGACGCGGGGGGATTGTCCTCCCGGGATGCCTTCTCGTTGGAAAGATGACGCACGCCTGACGATTTCACGGCTCCCTGCTGTGGGACCAAGATGAGATAGACAAGTGATGGAGTGTACGCTGATGATACACCGTGTTGGTCGAGTCAGCCCTGCGCAGCGCTGTGTCACACCGAATGCGTTTTGTCGTTTCTTTGGCCTTGCATGCTGTGGCATTTTGAGGGTTCTGTTTCACCAGTTGCATGAATAATACCTACATACATATTTTATACACACGTACTCTGTACTTGCATGTTACATGTACGTGTCAGTTTAGGGGGGATGCCGTAGGCCTGCACTCAATAGAGGATGGCGCTAAGGATGTGACGTTTACACGTTTAAACATTTTAACGAAAACAATGCTAAAAGTCGTTTACAAATTTTCCAGAAACGTTTAAATAAAACCGGAATTCGTAAAAAGGTACAAAACTGTACGTTCACGGGTAAAATTTTGTACATGTATAATGTAAATTGTTTTACTCAGTTTGACTTCTTGGAATGTGATTGTACAAATGATGCAATTTATAAACAATAATTAAAACTGAAAGCAAACAAGCTTTAGAGGAAAAGAATACCCGCCATTCCCCGCCAATAATCAGATCAAATATTTTTTGTGAAGCACGCCCACTCATTCCAAACCAAATGTTGCCGTATCAGTTATTAATTTTTATTGATTTCAAAACGAGCAACAAATTTCTATTTGCATCACTAAAGCGATAATGTGCATTGGCCAGCTGTGATTTGTTGTTGACATAGTGTTACAGTGTAAAAGCTCAACCTGTGTGTTCTGCTTGACACAAAACAGGAATCGCTCTTCTTTATGTTTTTTTTTTTAAATGCCGACTTTCTGACGTCAGGAAGTATATTTGTTTTTCCGGAACATGCAGAAATGTACTTCAGTCCACAAAGACAGCACTCGACAATCCTTCCGAAACTAGCACGGTATCTGCGCGAACTTTGCTCTGTCAATCTGAAGTTTGCTGGCTGTTTTCTGAACACACTTTGGAAAAAATGTACTTAGTGCAGTGTTTGGACTTTTGTGGTTCCAGAATCGTTTGTTGTTGCTAGTCTGTGGCTGAGGTTTAAATGCCTACTACGTTGAATTTGCCTGGCCGTTCTTTATGGGAGAGTTTGTGTAGCAATCCATCATAATGGGCGTTTGAATTGGTCCTTCAACTTTGTTTTACCACGGTGCAGTATGGAATATGAACGTGATATCCTTGGCCCTCTGCTGAGAGTAAGTCGGTAGCCAGTAAACTGAGTTTTTAAGAAATTATAGAATAACTATATTGGAACATATGTGTAGGTACAATGTACAAAATGTATACGTAGTGTAAACTGTTGTGTATGCGCTGTACAAGTACCGGTTCTTTACTGTAACACTAACAAGCAGAATATTTGCTTAAGCACGAAAAAACATTGCTTAGTAAAATTAGGTTACCGGCCAAAACTCCATGTGATGTACATTGCTTGCGACTGGTATTTAGCTGTTGTTTACTTAGCATAACAATCGCATGGAGTTTTGGCCGGTAACCTGATTTTATTAAGCAAGACGTTTTGTGCTTAAGCAAATTTTGTGCTTAAGCAGCTCTATGAAATTGGCCCAGTTGGCAGTGATAAATTTGTTTAGACATGTTTCATGATGTGGGGGTACAAGTACAGTTTACTTTCCCCTGTACGCAATTTATTGTTATTTCTTTTTTTGTAAGTAAACCAAGGATTACTTCATTGTGCCCGACTGTATTTGTACTAGCGTGCAAACCTAAAGAAACCTGTATTTGAGAAACCACTGAAAAAATGCATAGAAAAAACATTTGTTACTTAATTTGTGTGAGGCAAACATGTGTGTAGTTCGTACATCCACCTTCATACATTCGTATGGTGTACTAAAGTACTGACCAAAGGATTTAGGAAGCTGATCTGGTTTTTCTCAAATTCTTTTTTAGCTTTTTTGAGAATTTGTGGAAGTACCCGTATGTAAAAGTATTCATAAGATGGAATTTGTGGCGGGATGATTTGTAAATTCACATTTGGGTTTTACCCTTCAACGACTTTTTTTTTTTTATAAACACTGTATTATTACCACTTTCTTTCATTTCAGAGTTAGACCACAAAATCCAATGTTTCGGAGGTTACACAACTGTTAACGGAAAAGTTAACAAATATATTTGAAAGCATGCAATATCCCGAAGCTGCCGCTAAGCCAAAAGGATAACATGTTGAAAAAACGTAGATGTAATCGGCAGCAAAAAGTTTGAAAATGTAGGATATTTACCATTTCCAAAATATGAGAAGGGATGCATAATAAATGTATATTGACACTAAAAGTTAACGGAAAATTTAACCTCCGAAACATGACAATGCTTAATGACATAGCTACAAAATGTAAACAGAAACAGTGGTCAAAATTATATGGCAGAAAGGTCTAACCCTTGTGCTAAAATCACAACCCAAAAGCAACTTGGAATTGCATGCTCAATAATATAAATAGGTTGAATAAAAAAAGGTACCTAAACACGGACCACTCAAAGTGGTAGGATTAAGCCCCTTCTGGGGTCCGAGATATCCCTATGAAGAAACACAGGAACTTTTTAAAGCTAATGTACCTGAGGTAGCCTTTACCCAGGATAGTTGTATGACCAAAAATCTAAGAATTCTATCCAATGGTTAAAAAAATATAGAACAAAACCTCCACATTTCAAAGTTACACCACTGATTGTGACAATGGCCATGATGTCATCTCTGTAACAGCTTGTCCTTTGTTGAACTTTTGTTATTGTTTGAGTCAAATTTGCGCAGAAATAACACCAGAATTCCTGAGTGAGAAGGTCATTTAGACGTCAGCATGAATTCATGACTCCATTCAAAGTAGTCTGTAGCTAAAGGACTTGTTGGCAGTCCTTACAAACTGTGCTCAATACAACATGATTTGCATCCTGACAATTCCTCGGCCATGAGACTTACAAATGTGCGTGACTCACAGCTGTTCACAAACCAATCGATGCCACATGTTATGTATGCAGATTTGGAAAGGGCATACATCTGCATTTCGGTAAACCTGAAAAGGTTCAAACCTGCTTGCTGCTTGTTTTTAAAATTGCATTACAGAAAATGTACATTTGAAAGATACCGGTAATATGTGCACAACATTTACTTCTGCTGTAATTTTCAGAAATGTATGGGTTTGGGCGTTAGTATTTTACAGCAAATATTGTTACACTGACCTGTTTTAAAACTCTGTGTTCATACATGTAGATGCTGAAAAAAAAACCCAAGGAGAAAATGCTGTTTTGTAGTCTGGTTCCCTGTCCCTACTTCAGACTTGTAAAACGGCTTCCTTTTGTGCAACCATCTGCCACTCAAGATGCAGACTTATTGACTTCTTAATTATGTACTACATAATAATAAGAGACAATTGTTGAGTAACAGTTGATTTGTTTCTCACTAATTTGATTAGGGGAAATTGAATTGAATTGATCGTATTGCACGTATTGTATGAGACAGACTGATTAAGGTTCTGTCTACAAGCGTTACGTACCAATGTTTGTTGTATATTGTAGTACAGTGGCTGTATTTTTCAAGGGAATTTGAAAAGTTGTCTCGAAGTTAAATAGAGATTTATTCTTTCATGCTTTTCAAAATATCCTAGTTGGACACTGATTTTACCTACAGGTACTACAAGTTGTTAACTGAAAAAAAATGTTTTGTTGCAGTTGAAACTGAGTTCCTGGAATGAGATTGTGTTATATGTAATTGCCGCTGGGATTAATTTTGGCAAAAAAAAAACCATGTGATATTGGCCAAATTTTTTAATTAAGTCAAACACCACAAATACTGACTCTTGAGAGTCATTTGTACGATATTTGTACAGTAAGTTTCACCGTAACTTCATGATGACAGTGATTACAAATGATGGACTATATCTTTAAACTGTGATAAACCCCGTCTACAAAACCTTGCCGAATCTACTTGATTAATTTCATTGAAATTTTGTTTGACTTGATCATTTCAGATGGCTGATGGGCGCCGCACCCAGGTAGTGCTCCTGGATGACAAGCGAGTGGACCTCGTTGTGCAGGTATAAACTAAAGAATTCATCTTATTTCCCTCCAAAAACCTAATAATACAAAGCATCCTTATTTTCATTTATTGCCATGAGATGAGAGGTGAGATAAGTTGAGATGCTAACAATCCATTTGGTCTTGTACATGTACAGTTCTCGACCATTTCACAATGGCAGGGTCTATCGCACCCAAAATAACCTGTACAGGCATAGATAGACAGCAAAGACTGCCTGCAAGTATGGATCAATCCAGGCACGCCAGTAATTCTATCACGAAGGCCCCCTTCAATGATGAAAGCATTATAACCACATGTAGCTACCAGGGCACTTGCTTTGTATGTTAGCTATCGGTAGCACAATGGTTTCTCCAATCTCCATTGAAGGGGGCCTTGTTAGTGTACATTGATCACGTGCGTGGATTTGTTAATAGAAGTGAGGAGGCAAAGCACAAGATGTCCACTGTCTATTTTGGGCACAGTTGTCTGGTTCCGAAAGTCCCCAGTTACGTGCCATCACAGTACCTCAAAAGTAAACCAAGTCAGTGTAGTACACTGCCTTTAGAAACAAAGTGATTTGATTTCAGCTTACACATCCACGTACTTGGATGCTATCTTTATCATTAACCCTAACTCCCTACTGGCTTTCACTAAATACTGAACCAAGTCCGTTAAAATCCATCAATCGCACTGCTCCAATGCATGCTTTGCTATAGGCCCACAGGCCCAAGTCCATCGTACATCATACAATATTTATGCAGGCGTCAATTTGAAGCCTGAACCCACCCTCCTCACGTCATCACCTTTCTTCACCTGAGCCAATTATGTATAAGGTCAGGATTTCACCACCACTTCACTCTATCAGCAAATGTGTTAGTCCAGGCTTCACCCTTTGAATTATTTCCATAGGTGAAGCTTCACTTTTTCAGTTTTTGCCAGGTCTGACGCTTCACCACCGTTTCACCATATTGGCCATCTGCATAGTTCAAGCTTCACCTCTATTAAAATCAAGCTTCATTAATGTTTACTTATAACTAGACCATGACTGCAATGGTTAAATTTGTAATTCCACACTGCTAAAAAAGTACCAAGTCAACCAGGTTTCAATCCAAAGATACAGTGACATTTATTTTGTAAATCCAATGTTTCTACAAACACATTTTTGTTAAAAAGAATGAAGTTTATTCGAAAGTTGTTTTAACTTTGACACGCGTACGTTCGCGATCGCCTTTCCTTGCTGATAAGGACAGGGGACTAGTCTAGTTCGCCTCGTTGCTATAAACTTTCGCCAACGTTGGCGCGGCGGCGCACAGCTTGTTCGATCCACTCGAAGTGAGATCGATAGCAAACGTGCGCAAACTTGGCAACGTTTGCGCAAGTGGAACCACCACAGGATACAGTTTGCAAGGTGGTGCGGCGCGCGATGTTAGATTGTGTGTATTTGTGTGGGCAAACTTCAGTTCAAAAATTGCGCGCACACAAATTCCAAGTTGGCTTGCGCGAATTTCAAAACAGGCCATCTTATTAGATTGCATCACAATTACAGTTGTTTGAAACGCCACGACTTCGACATACTTTCGGCGCGACCGATGTCGTGGATTCGATGTCACATCACCAAACAAAAATAAGGCTCGTCAACGCTTCACCCTTTCATCAACTTTATAGGTAACGCTTCACCCAATTATTAAAAAGGAACGTTACGGCTTCACTATAACAACAAATTATTGACCTCAGGCTTCGGCGTCGAAACGGCGTCGATATTTTGCGACCTCTGAGGAGGGTGGGTCCACGCTTCAAATTGACGCCTGCATTAGTCCAACCAGGCCTGCAGGACAAAGTCCCCCCAAATCCACCAAAATGGGGGATGGATTTTGATGGAGTTGGGGAGGTAAGGGTTAATGGATTGTCGAAATCAGAGTTGGGGGGGAATAGGCATAAAATTGTATCTTGATAATAATCCAGTAGTTTGGGTCAACCAAACAATGGACCTAATCTGAAGTGAGAGAGCTGACGACATGCATTAAAGGGAAGATACAACATTTGCAAGTTTACATCTAAAAACGAAATGATCAAATTATCATGAAATACCTTACTGATTGTTTAGAATGGCAGTCTAAAGAATCCTGTAAAATCGTGGCTCCTGGTGTGTTGACATTTTCAAGAACAATTGTATTTTTCCAACGCTGGTCGGCCGACCAGCGTTAGAGAAAACTGGCTTTGTTCAAAATCTGCTCCTAATTTTTCATATTTAGTTATTACGTGTTTTCTTTGCATTTGATTACACACCTGTGAAGGGGTACAAGCCTGCTAGACTGATTATCTGACCTTACAATTCCCCAAAGTCTATAAATTGCTCCGTTTCATCTTAAGTGGGGTCAGGGAACCAGACTACAAGAACATGATTGGTTTTCTTGGTTTTTCCAGCATCTTCAAGCCCAAAACGTGAAACAAGTCAGTTTAACAATATTTGCTATAACATACTTATCCTCCAAATTTTTATTTCTGAAAATTGCAGCAAAAGCAAAAGTTGTTTATTCCCTTTAAGTATTAGCCATCCTTCATCCTTGATGTGGCTTTCTTGAAAGTTTACAGGTGTGAATCTCTGCATGCAGGGATGGTGAGGACAGATATAATGCAATTCGAGCTTTTGATTGCGGTCTAGAAGATGGCTATTAAGTGGTGTTACTCTGTCTGGGTTGACTAGAAATTGCATTCAGGGAAAAATAGGTAACGAGGCTGACTGGGCCAGTACGCATTGTTAGTTGTTTATAGGAGTATTGGGAATTGTACAGTGCTGTGTTGTGGACTCGCCGAGTGCTGCAGCTTTGTGGCTAATAGGGGTGACTTTCCAAGGGCAATATGGAATCGTCCTTTCAGCTTTATGGAGGGAAACCTTTCTGTCAAGAAAGTGAATCACCGCACATTAGCGTCTATTTGAAAGCACTTGCTAAAACTCAAAGAGAGTTTGACATTGGCAGGAAGAATTGGGTGTTTTTATGTCTGGTTATCATACATGTACATAAGTGCACGTGTATGTACATGTACCCGGTACATATGATATGCACATGTTGGCTGGTGTACATGTACATGTACATGTACAGTACATACATGTACACGTAAACTTGTACACATGTGTGCATGAACATATACACATATTGGCTAGTGTACATGTACATGATATGCACATGTTGGCTGTCTTCCATCAGCGTATTCCCACATTGGATAGCTCATCCATCACGTCATTAAATCCTATTAATTCACTCTGTTTCTACACATACTGGTATCCCCCTGCTAGGTCCCTGTTGAGATTTCTCTTGTATGATTAAGGAAGTGATACATACTGTACATGTACACGTACATTGTATGTACCGATACCATGTATTCTCAAGGTGCATGTAATTGTAAGAAGATGTATTGTACATGTACCGGTAATGGTGCATTTGCATTGAGTTATGTTTTGTTTTTGGCAATGCACTGTTTCAAGCATTACGGCTGTCCCTAATCAACCGCATATTGGAATAGCTTTTTACTGGTTTGAATATATTCGAGAGAGAGAAAAAAGTTTTGGCGCTTTATTGTCAGGTGCACTGCCACTTTTTGGTCGACTGTAACTTTCTTGTCGACGGCAGTTCATTGTTCACATCCTTTTAGCAGGTTAAAGCCTTTTTAGTTATAAGATACTTACTGCAAACATACCAGTATTAAACTTGACTTTACATGTAGACACCAACCACTCTCACTTTCTGTTAATTTTTGGGGCATTTACTTTTGGATGATTTTTTTTCTGTGGGTCATTCCACCGGGTTGGGGAACAAAGTGTGACATATGACCATATTAAGAAAAGCACGAATGCCTTGCTAGCAGTTGCTCTACATAATATTTGTTGTTGGGTGTTTCACTACAGCAGAAAGTTTGAAATCATTTCAATGTATTTTGCCAAAAATATGAGCAAAAAATGTCATTTTGGACGTAACATTGACACCGTGTCCGTGTTACGTCCAAATATGACATTTGTACCTATTTAAAAAAAAATCTGCGAAACATTACCCAAATTCACTTTGCGTACTTCTTACTATAGATACAACACAATAAGAAAAGCTTTTGTTATGGTAGTCAGACATCAAATGGAGCAGAAATGATAGCTTGGTTGTGTGGATGTAACATTGACACGGTGTAAAACCCAATGTCACACTTCCATTGAGTGATTTTTACGCCGTTACATCCACACTTGAGGTATTGTTTCTGCTATATTTGAACCCTGACTATACCAAACCAAAAGCTTTTCTTGGTGCTTAGGTGTCCAGTTGTAAATATGCAATGTCAGTTTGGGTCATATTTTACATACAGTACGTGTAAAAAATGGCAAAAAAAGAATATTTGGATGTACATGTACGGTAACATTGACACGCTGTCAATGTTACGTCCAAATTAATACATTTTTGCTCACATTTTTGTCAAACTATTTTCAAATGATATCAAACTTTCTCAAGTATTGAAACACCTTAAGACAAATATTATGTTGAGCAATTGTTTAGAATGCATTGATACTTTTAATAACCAAATATATGGATGTAACATGTACTGTTTCCCAACCCGGTGGAATGACCCATGTACAAGCACTGGTACCGGTACAGTACTCATAATTTCATAGCATGGTACATATATACGCGTACTGCATGTACCGTGCATGTACATGTACCATAGCTCCATCAGGCTACCCAGTAACCGTTGATCTGCTCTTTTGTGTACTAATCGCACATTGATCATTCTACAAATTTTGGGCCCACTTTTTGTGTGTCCCTATACTAGCTATACATGTACATCTGACATCTGTGATTTTATAATTCTAGATGCACTTATAATGCTGTCGTCCTCCAAGAGTGATTATGAATAGCAAACTACCTACATGTACATGTAGCCAACTAATAAAAAAATGTTTGAAGTCATTCTTAATGATACTTGAATGGCATATTACGAAGTACCAAGGTAACAGGTACTGGAAAAATGTCACACTTTGGACCCTAAATTTATAGAATGACCATATACTTGTATAGATATTGATGATTAAAAAAACATCGATGTCATTTAGAAGATACATGTGCAGCGTCCAGGTGTTGCTGAACAAGCCATGGATTTAGAATACATTGAATTCCCCACCCCAGCCCTCTGTGATAACCCGGGGGAATCTGTGGAATGTCTTGCAGCTTGCTAGTTCACTAAAATGTTATGATTTATGAGTTATGGCTGTGGATGGTACTAGTGTACACTAAGTATCATATTCAGTCACACAGCTCATTATTTATTCTTTTTGGGGGAATGTCATACAGGTATGGGGTGCATATTGGAAAGATAATAATAAACCTCCCCCCAAAAAAAGAAGAAGAAGAAAGTATACTTGAAGTTCTTAAAACATCCACATACAGGGCGTACATGCTTTCCCATACCGGTAGGTGTGTGATTTCATCAAACAAGAATGCCTGTGTTAAAGCTATAGTCCATCATTTGCAGCCATCCAAAAAAGTAACTGGCGTATTATTGTTGAAAAACATACTTGGTTGAAAGATAGTAAGTGGACTAAACTCCCTGTGAAATTAATCTTTCTGGCAAGCTATCATTTTGAAGTGTTCAACGAAAGAAGGCCTTTCCAACGGTGCATCTTAAGACGCACCGTAGGAAAATTTAAATTAGTAGTTGGTTTTGTTATTCGGCGCAGCGCGCGCAAGCATTGGCACGACGCACAGGCGCGCGCCGTTGCTATAATTCGTCGGATCAGTGCGCGACATCGCGTATAGCTGCAATTCAAAACAATTCAAAACATCATTCAGCAACTTTGGATTTGAAATTGAGATCATAGAATGCTGTTTTTCTCGGAATATACAGCTGAAGCTGAGCTGAAACTTCATCAGGTTAGTTGTTCAGTATCCTTCATTAGATTTTGAACACTATTGTTGCTTCAAACGAAAAAAATGCACAAATTACAAATGATGGACTATATCTTTAATAGTGGAGACTGGTGTTTCACAAAACTAGTGGTGCAAGTTTTTTTAAACTATGTACACCACAGAGTTTTGTTAGCTCTTTGAACTTGTATGAATAGAGTTGGCACTTTTTAAAAAGTTGTTCAAACTCCACAACTCCAGTATTTGAAGTTTTGCAAATGGCCGTGCACAGGGTGTCTGTATAAACACAAGCCAGATGTGCCTGTTCATGTGTGCCTTCTATAACATCAACACTGCCCAAGTCCAAGGCCCTGTGTGCACGCACCGCACCCTGTCAATTACAGCAGCCGGCGGTTTGATTGATGGCGGTCTCTGTTCAGGGTTGTTTCCTACAGGGTGTCATCTGATTTGTTCATGTCAGTGTTGATATACACCAAGGACATCTTTGGTTTTAACCACTCAGTGATCTCAGGTTACATGTATGTTATTAGGGATTTTGTACCAATGCACATCTATTTGCAGTAACATACCGGTACTGTACATTAGTGGTTTGTAACTGGTATCCCCTAAGCACAAAATTTGACGTAAAAAAACTGGCCACATTTACAACATCGAAAGACAAGACGTTTATTAACACTCCTCCTGTGACGTCACACTTTTGCTGTTTCTTGCCATTATTTTGCAACAATGGAGCACAGTGCCACCGTTTGGCATTTTACCAATGGCGTGCTTCGCGCTTATTTTTTTTTCCTGTAGGAGGGTGAAGCCACTTATGAATAATTCATTAATTTCATAGAATCACAGCAAGACACTTGAGTTTCCGTTCTCCTTTTCCCCTTAACTGTCAATGACGTTGGAGCAGACAAATAGTCATTGGAAAAATGGACATTGCATGATTCGAACCAAGGACCTTTCAATCCATAGCTCATCTCGTTAACGACTATGTTACTGTGGCAGCTCGACAACTGTCGTTCTTTTAAATGCTTTAAATGTAACTAATTGACTAAATGATAGCAATGGTGTGACGTCATTGTTCTTTCTCATGAATAAACATAATGTTCCCATTTTAACAAATTCAACAATGAAGATGTACACAGGCCTTCGTTCAAGCAATAGGCCTAATGAAGAATTCTTGGAGAGTGTTAGTTTTAGGTTAATACACTCATGTACTATCCTTACATTTAAATACATAAATTACAATTAAAAACAGGAAAAAGTATGTATGTAAATTATTAAAAATTCATATGAATAAAACTTACTTTTTAAATATATATTTGGTCCTTTCTGATCTATTTTTCATTCATTCATTCATTCATTCATATTGGTTTATTTCAATCCTTTATCGCAGTTAAAAACTGAATTGCAATGGATTTAACAAAAAAGTAAATTATTTAACACCAAATCAACAAATTATTTGACAACAATCACCATTACAATTACACAACTACAATCACCATTACAATTACACAACTCACAACTACAATTGTGGTTGTCATGGGATCATTCATACTGAAATTATCCATTCATGGACACTGCCGGTATTTGTCTGAAACTTTCAATAGTGTCAAAAGTGTATCTCCGCATAATAGAGCAACTGTAAAAATATTTTCATTTCAAGACCGAGCAACAAAAGATATTGGAAAGAGATAACTGGCCCATGCTTGAATGACAGACAGGCAGACATTCCTATACACTCAGTCCCAGCATTATAATCCATCCACTGGATTTCTTCTCCCTATTTAGTTTCGGGGGAAAAAGAAAATAAAAAGATCATAGCCTAGGGGACCAGAGATAAAATCGTTATGTTCAGTTCCTTTGGAAGGTTTATTTCTTTACCATGGCCTGTGGGGGGAGTAGTAATCTTGGGAATATATCGCTGACACTGGGCTGCACACAGCCGAGGAGTGATTTACACTACGGAGTAGGCAATCCAGCGAAATTCAATTAAAGTATTTTTTTTTCACTACCAGTTGGGTTCATGGGCCTTTCCAATTTCATGCCATTGCAAATGCATGCAGTTTCCCTGTGTTTGATTCATACTGTTACCAGTAAGTTATTTGTGTGTTAAAACTCAATGCAATGAACTGCATTGAATATAAATTTGATCTGATGTTAATAAAGCACGTGAATGACTTGCAGATTTGGTATACACAGCATTTGTAGAGTTCAGTTCTTGGTCTGTTGCTCAACAACAGTGTCTGCTTGAATTGGCTGTAGAAGTGAAACGCTATTTTCTAAAAGTTTATACACAAACGTGCGTGACTCGGACATCAGTGAGGGCAAATGTTTTATTCTCTGGAGGAACAAACAGCCATAAAGCCATAAAAGGGGTTTTTCTGGGTAGGAGCACAAGATAAGGTGATGAAACTCTCTATCACGTACTTACATTAACACAAAAATGGCTCCAACATACATGTATTTCTTGTGTTTTCATCATCGTTTCAGAATCATGTTTGGCATTTTGTTTTGTTTACATTGTACATATGAATTTGTCATGCACAAAATTGTATGACTAAATTTCCCTTATAAAATATATGCACATACGCGCGCCCTCCACACACGGCCACAATCTTGTGTGATCAATATCGGCAGTTGCACATTTTAAAGAGAAGTTTTGATTGGACAAAAAATGGTTATTGGTCAAATGCGGGTGGTTAACATTGACCAATCGCAGTGTATTTTGGAACAGGCAAGGGTAATGTATAGATTCACTGCGCTAACGGCATGTTTTGACACAGGGCTGCTGAGTTAGGAGAGAACACACAGTGTGATTGGAAAATATTTCCAGGTACATTTTGTTTGTAAAACACGGGAGTATATACAGGGGAAAACGCTTTTTTTTAAAAAAGTTTTCATTAAATGCCGAGGACAAATTTAATTTCAAAAACATCAAATTTATATGATAAAATAATGTACAAATCAAACTGTCGGAGGGAGAACGAATGAAAATATTAGCATACATGTAAGTGGTTGATCTGTCACGATCAGATCTTTTCAAAAAAAGTGGCCTACCGGTATTTCTAACATTTTCTCGCGCTCGCGTCCTGTGTGTGCGGGCACTCGGGTGTTAAGTTCCCCCACTGAATTCATATGATGAGAGATGTACATTTGTACCAGTACTGGTATGTCCTCCTGCAATTGTCTGATTTCATGCTTTTTGAACAGTAAATACAGTAGATCATGTGGCACTTTACAGATTACATTGTGTACATGTACTGGTATGTACATGTACTTCAAATTTCAAGCAAAATGTCGAGTCCTCTTACATCCCCGGTATATGCTTTTGTACATTGTACTGCGAACTTGCATAGTATGAAGACAGTTTTCACAATTTGAGATTTACCACATCCGTTGAAGCCAGAGCAGTGCTGCTGCCCATATGCTCAGACCTCAGACCAGTTAGTTATTTTACTCCCTTTGGAGCCTGCACAATATAACAGTGAAATTAGATCAAAGCAACCTGGCCATTGGTCTCCAGAGGTGCTGGGCTGTTTTTCTGCACCAGCGCGCCCAAGTCCACACGATCCCAATCCAGTTATGGGCCTTGGATTTCCAATTACAAAAGGCTGTTACTGCTAGCCTGGCTCTCATACCGAACCCATCATCTCAGTGCAGTATTCAGAGTTCCCCCAGTCGTGGAAAAAACCTTGAAAATCCTTGTGTTTTAAAGCTATCATGGAAAGTCAAGGAAAAGTCATTGAATCTTTTATTTTGGAAGGAGTCATGGAAAGTTGATATTCCAAGACAGACGTCATGGAAAAGTCATATCCTGCACAACCCATGATGATGCGTAATAATGCTGCACATATGTATAGCAGTCTTGCAGTTTGCAATCCAGTTTACTATTTCTCAAGGCCTTTTTCACACTGTCCAAATTCTCCAGGTTGGAACCGGTTCCAACCCCGAGATTTTTCCAACCCTTTTCCCACTTCTAA
The DNA here is from genome assembly GCA_029964075.1 of Patiria pectinifera. Classification (NCBI taxonomy): domain Eukaryota; kingdom Metazoa; phylum Echinodermata; class Asteroidea; order Valvatida; family Asterinidae; genus Patiria; species Patiria pectinifera. The sequence goes on along the minus strand of CM057149.1, from coordinate 29,374,663 downwards.
AATTTCAACCCCAGTTCTGACCCAGGTAGAATGCTGTAGCCGGATTGAAATCAACCCTGGCAGGGACGAGGGTTGGAAATCTAGATCTGGATCAGAAATTGCATTTTTCGGCGTGATCCGTGTCGAAAATGATAGTGTGAACCGCCTCGAGTTGAGTTCGCTCTCGGCCGATCCGTGTTGAGTCGAGGCACGACTTTCTACCCAAAATCTGACACGCAGTACGTATTTCCTCGCCACCATACCCATCATTCCCATCACAAACACCAGTCAATCACGAGACAATCGCTCCCTCATTATCATCCAAAAACGTCTCCGAGTATGGAGCATCCTTTGCCAAGTCTGGGCTTGTATTTACGCAAAATGTACCACCCCCCCCCCCCAAAAAAATTGTAAATTTCTAACGCTAAATAGAACGAATCGTGTAACGGAATGAGTGGAGCCATTTTGGAAATATGTTGCACAATTGGTGTCATATGAAAATCAGGCTCCTTTACGCTATTATTGGTCAAACCCTCTCACGTGAGTGTCCTACCGGTACGTATCATACCTACATGTACATGTACATGTACATGTAGGAATGCGCAATAGTACCAATGAGTCCGTATTTCACAGAGTAGTAAATTCACGCTGTACACCTGTCGGTTAGCAGCGTGGGTCGCAATGCATTATGGGATCAAGAAAATAATCACAGCGCCATGCCGAAGGCGATCGATCCATGTTAGGAATTTGTTGTGTTAATACACAGGGGACATAGCGGGATTGAATGTTACACGGTTCACTAGTGGCCGGTTCGTGTAAGAACAGTGCGAACGTTGTGCCTCCTCGATCCGTGTCGAAAACCTATGAAATTTCAAAGAGAAGGATGGCCTACTGGTCGTTTGCGTACAATGAATGTTCATGATTGAGCTTGATTACAAATCTGGGTTGGTTCAAAGTGTTGTGAGTATGAACACAATCAGTCAAAACGCTCTAGGGGTTCAACACTCACACCCGACCTAGAGATTTGGCACAGTGTGCAAAGGGCCCCCACTGCACTGACCAAAAACATCTTCATTGCAACCTCTTGTAACCCATTAGGACCCAAATTCATCTTAAAACTGCACTCCAACACATGTACATATATCTCAAGGTGTACTTGACCACCATATGACGAGCCACAGGGAAAAATATCATTCATCTTGTGAAATTCTATTCTACCCTGTCTTGCTTTCGCCCTGCCAGCAAGCCGGCCTGGCCTGCCACACGCTCTCACGTGAACCACGTACTGCCTCACGGCTCTCAGAGAACTCGGAAAGATTTTAATATTGATACAGATTGCTCCAAGGGATTCCACCATGCTGCACGTACCGGTACATGTTCTCGCCATAAAAGATGGGCCGCCATTATTCTTGATAACAGTTTCAGTTTTTGATATGTAGATCTCTTACTTTATTTTTTACAGTGCCTCTAGCATATGATCCATTTGTTGTATTTTGTTTTGCAGGGGTAGTGTATTGCGATGTCTAATTTTAGGTGAAGTTGAATTTAGAAAAATGCATTCACACACAGGCTAAAATAAAGTTTAAAAAATTGTCGGCCAGCTGTCACTAGTTTTAGTTCTGATTTAGTATTTTTATGTTGTAGAATTTTTTCTAGGGAGAAATATGGCTTGTAAAGTTGTCATGAACATATTGTTTCTGTAACTTAAGGTGTAAAAAAAATTGTGAGTTCATGGTAACCCGACCTACCGGTACATGTGCCTGGATTTTTTAAGGCCAAATTGACAACCTAAAACTTTTTATATAGCCACATTAAGCCAACAAATTTTAAATAACTTATATTTTTAAAATAAAAAAGTCTTCCCTATAAAAGTGGTTGTGTGTGTGTGAGTTATTGTTCAATTGATTAAATTAAATTGGTTAATTAAACACAATTCTGTTTAAAGGTATCCTAAAGTACATGTAAACAAAGTAAGTATAAAGGATGGACAGGCACACATACAACATTTGCAAAATAAAATTATTTTCCTACCTACCTACACAGACAAAATGACTTCAAACTAATATTAATTTGATCTAAAAATTAATGTGGCCTGACGTTGCGAACTTAGCAAGTTCTTCTTCAGAGGCTAAAACAGCCTGTTTTAGCCTCTGAAGAAGAACTTGCTAAGTTCGCAACGTCAGGCCACATTAATTTTTAGATTTATACATTTCAGGTCCATCCAGTCAGTAAGCAGTTTGCAGCAGTCTTACTTTTTTTCATGTTTTTAATATTAATTTGGTCAGGTTATCGCATTTGCTTCACAAAATCACTCTTTGAGGAAGAATACATGAAGGAGTGCGTCTAGAATTACAAAATCATGTAGATGTCACTAAAAGGGACAGCAAAAAATGTGGACCCCAAATTTATAGAATGACCCATATGGTAGAGTACATGTAGTTTTAACAAAAATTGTATGCAATGGCCATATTCCTGGCTAACTGCCAGAACCACTGCTGTCGCAAATGAAAAAAAAAATCCCATAAATCTGCCAAGAATTTAACAAGTGTGCAGCCCTGTAGCCTGAGCTGTATATTTCCATTACTAATTAGCAGGTGTGTATACCAGGAACAGTGGATCCATTACCAGTAGCCCAGTATGGAATATAGCTTTCCCTAATCCTGCCCCACCGCATTGTTTTAGTATTCATTACCATAGTGCACTCAAGGAGAGTGCATTTCTGATAAAGTGAAACAGTAGTTTTATCCTGGATAACTGTGAAATGACTAGGGGTCTTAATTTTTTTCTTCTGATGTGATGAACTGTTGCTTGGTAACAAAAAGCTCAGTGTCTACTTGTAGAACGGATTTATGGACAAAATTGAAAGTTTTATTTATAGTGTGTATCATGTTTTATCTCAGTGCACTGTACTTGAGAAGTGCAAGTGCTTTGAAGATGTTCCACACTGCGATTCAATATACATCAAGCCTTATCACATTACTCAGGATGTGCTCTGTGATAGAATTACTGAAAGAATGCATCCATGGGCATATGTAACCGATGTGATAAAACATTGCATCTGATAGAGCGATGAAAAGGCAAATGTCATTGTCAGTTAAAGGGAAAATACAACATTTGCAAGCATCGAAAATAAAACTACCAAGTTTTTATGAAATACTTTACAGGATGTTGGTAAATGACAGTCTAAAGCATCCTGTAAAATTATGGCACCTGGTGTGAAGTCATTTTCAAGTAAATGTTTTTTTTGTATACATTTCCAACGGTGGTCGGCCGACTATTTTTCAACTGCTGCTCCAAATTTACTATTTTTTTTTCAGTCCAAATTTTATTTGCTATTCGTTGCATGTTCATGAATGGGGGCAGGCCAGCTAGACTGGTTCCCTTACCGTACAATTTACCGTACAATTTATAAATTGATTCATTTAATTTTCAGTGGAGTCAGGGAACCAGACTACTTGAACATTTTTGTGTTTTTTTGGTTTTTCCAGCATTTTCGAACACAAAACTTCAAACATATCAGTGCAACAATAATTTGATCTATTATACTAACCCCTCAAATAGTTCATTTCTGAAAATTAAAGCAAAAACCAATGATGTACATTCCCTTTAATACATAATTACATACATGTACGTGTACATGGATATGTGCAGCACATTCCCACTCAACGTCAATAGAGAACACACATCTCACCTTACCATTGGGTCTTGAAATTGGCTAAAATTCAAAGAAAAATGTGCAGACTTATGGATACACTTGTACAAATTCACATTGTAAAAACAAATCAATATTGCTTTATGGGTACAGTGTACCTCAAAACTCTCTGAACGGTTTGCCTGAAATCCAATTGAAGTAAAGTTTTTTTTTTTTAGCATACATGTACCTTTAACCCTAAAGGCTCCCGGGGTTTGGCAGGATTTTGTAGAATTAAAGCAGACTGAGCCCAGCCACAGTTATTTTGATGCTCCTTGAAAGTTTAAAGGTACACTGTACGTACACAAAAAAATAAAAATGTAGGAACATTTGCAATAAACCCGGAAACGTACCGACCAATTTAACGAGAAACTTTATCCTTGCTCAAAGTGTAGATGGGACTTGTACCAAATACCCTGTGAAATTATTTCACCCGAAATGATATCACTGGCAAGAAAACAAGTCATTGAATGTACAGTGTACTGGTACATAAAGAGAATGTGCCTGCAGTGCATAGAAATCAGCAACAGAATCCAGTTACGAGACCCAAACAAATTGTGCATACGTCGTCACTGTTTTTACGAAGAGGCGAATTTAGTATTTCACTGTCTGAACAAACATTCAAGATAATCGCGTTTCAAGTTGGTCCTTTTTTCATTTGATAATTTGAAACTTAAAGATGCATAAAATATGCAAGATTTAGGTATCAGAGGAAAGAAGAGCTTCTAATCTTTCTAAATGTAGCAAACTTTATGAAAAAAAGGTGATTAGTTTTGCAGAATTAATCAATTAAGAGAAGTGGCTGTTCGTGAAAACGAAAAAAAAGACCAATTAGCAAATTCACCCCTTCGTGAAAACGCTAAAGTGACTATGCGCAGATTTCGCCCTACTGCGGTCTGAGTCAATGCATTTTTTGTACAGTACGCGCAGATTCTACCCCACTGCGCATGCGCCTTGAAAATCGCCCCTTCGTGAAAATGTTTTATTGCACGCGCATGGAATTCGCCCTTTCGTGATACACGTGCTATTGTATTACAATGTATTTATTTACTGAAAATTTATTAATACCATAGAGTGCGGAAATTTGCCCCTTCGTGAAAACGCAAAACGGCACTTTTGGCAAATTCGTCCATTCGTTAATTAGGTTAATTAAGATTTTAATAAATTTTTTGAAAGTATAGCCTCACCAGGTTGTAGATATTGATATCTTTATTCATTTTCACCAAAAAACACCAAATTTCGAAAAACAGATGATTTTCATGAAATTCGCCCCTTCGTGAGAATTGTGACGATGTGTACGTTTTCTCTGTGTTTCTCCAAATGTACATCATACCTGTACATGCTGAGCTGGATCTTCAACAAGTTAATAGTTGTTATAATGCACCCTTCTTAAGATTGTGATCAAGTTTGTTGCTTCAAAAAATGAATGTTCCTAATGTACCGGTGCCTTTAAACACCAAGAATGTTGCATTTGGTTCTTGCACAGTGGTGGATTTTGTTGGAGGATCAAGAAATGGTCTTGGCACATAATTGCGTATGTGTGCAGGTAGTTCTTGCAGATTGTCACATTTGATTTTAGCAAATTGTTTTAATGAGAATTTATCAGTGGTCTTTTTCCCCCCTCATCCTGTTTCTTTTCTGCAGTCCAAACTGCTCGCTGGGGACCTCCTGGATCTAGTCGTGTCCTACTTCAGTCTGAAGGAGAAGGAATACTTTGGCCTTGCTTGTGCCGATGAAACGTGAGTATCAAGCAGAACACACACACACACTAGCTCAGTCCTAGTCATTTCATGAACCTTTCACCACATTCAGTTAAATACTTCAGAATCTAAACAAACTCAGACACTTTAGGTGTAGGTGATATGCAGGCTAAGTAGTACACCCCTTCAAATCTGTGTTGTAATATTTGTACTTGAGTAAAATGTTTCTGTGCTCGTACTCAAGACCATTTTTCCATACTTGTACTAATACTCATGAGATTGTATGTACTTATATACTCACAAAAATACTTTGTCCATTCCTGTACTCATGGCAAAGTACGTGTACTGTTTTCATTTGAGCTTAGCAATGAAAATTATAATTTCTGAAACTAGGGAACAATTCCATAGAGCTTTGAGCTCAAAATATTACTTCGCAAATTTATATGCTTTTCAAAAAGAAAGGGAAAAGGAAAACTGAAGTATATAAGAAGGTTACATGTAACGGGTACATGTACCGTATGTAATGTTCATGTTGCATACAGCCTCACTCCTGCAAAATCCTCCGTTATTTCTCGAATGTGGTCCTTGGATGGGTGACCACTGCCTGCATCCTGCAAAATCCTCCAGCAATCACTGTCAATATGTTGGGGCAGAGCCAGTGACATCCTGGAGCAGTGCGCAGGATTTCACATATAGATAGACCTAAATTTATGCACGGCTGAGCATAAACAACACAAGGTCCGGCCAAGACCTAGACAGCCTCCCCCTGCAAACTCCTCCATTTTGCGAAGAGGAGTTTGGAGGATTTGGGAAGGCTAAGGTTAGGCACTTGTCAATGATCATTTTTTATGTTGAAAAACTGAGAAAAACACCATCCCTTCATTTGGAAACTAATAACACCCACAGCATGCCAACTTCACCTCCGCACGAAGCCAGACAATTACAGCGCCGAGACCGCACAGTAACCTGAGGAATAAATGCATGTCATCTAAATAAATGAGAATATAAAGTTACGCTTCTTTTTATTCAACGTGCCCCAGGCGGCGCTGGCAAAAAGGTGTGCATATTTTACTGCGGGGTCCTTGGCTGGGCAAAAAGCGAGCACAAATCAGAAGAGACTGACTCACGATGATGAGTATTGGAATTCGAGGGTTGACATTTAGGCCTGGGCTCAGCACTTGTGGATGTATTGGGAGGAGAACTGAACATTACTGACAACTCATTACCTGGGGGGGGGGGGAGGGGTTGTCAGGTTTAGAGAGGTGATGAAGTCAAGTCACCTTAGACGGTGTTGACCTGGTTAAAACTCTCTTGAGGTTGTGGGAGTTCTTAAAGGGCGATGGGATGAATTTTTCTTTGGAACACATTTTGTGCAACTTCAGGAATTTTAAATGTTTAATACTCATCTGAAATGCATGAAAACTATTTTGACATCCCTTTTTGGTTAATTTTATTGAAAAGTGCACTTCTTTTAAACATTTAAAATTATCCATGCTTTTTTCGGACAACTGAGGACACTTGTTGCTGTGATGCCATTTCAGGAAGACACGGTTCAGTTGAGGGGTTTTCTGTTCAAATTGTGAACCTAAAATTTGCTCATTGAAACCATACTTTGTGAAAAAGGGTTGATCATTTGCTTACCGCCATATACTTACAATTACACAATAATGAATCACCAAAGAATTTTATGACGGCAAAATATCCAAAAATCAAGCACCTTTTTGTGCTGAAATAGCTGTCACATTAAGGTTTCTGCCCGGAATGACATCACAGTTTTGCTCACAAATATGGAATTTGGTATTGAAAGCATCAAAACCAAAAAGGAACCAAAAAGGCACCAAAATACCCTTTTGGGCAATTCCATGGCTACTCACGTTACATTTTTGTAACGTGAGTAACCGATTTTGTGCGCATTGTTTATCATACATAACACATTTTTCTGGATGTCATCTTTGGTGCTTAGGTACACGTAGGTCTAGGTCTACTCTATCTACCATGGGGATAACAGTTATCAAACCTTTTCAGTAAGGTAATTACAGCCCAAGCAAACTCAAAAGTACATCAAAAATGTAACGTGAGTAACCGTGGAATTGCCCTTTGGTGCATTTTCAAGGATAGCATTTAAAAAAAATACATTGCATGACCCTTTAATCCTTAACCAGACTCAATTTTCCTTCATTTGCTGCGGTTTATCCTTCAGCCTGTATTTTCGGCATGGGTAATTTCATGATATGGGTAATTCTATCTTAATAAATAACATACTACAATTAAAACACATTCCTACATGTACATGTATGAAAGATCACAAGCTGTTGCCCTACTCATACATGTACACATGTAATTTTCATCATAGTGCAGACCAAGTATAAACTGCAAAAAATGCATGTAAGAAATTCACATCCATGTTTTCGGACGGAATTGGAATACATGTAGTGTAGACTCCGTCTGTATTCTTTTGTAACGTTTGTTTTTGTAGAAATAATACCAGACTTCAGTTCTGCTAGGATTAAAATTGCTCCAAGGCACAGATTCTAGTAATCACCACTACTCACATACCGGGGTACTTGTATGACATGTAGGTCTGCATGTATTCTGATGTTGTTATTGCCTGATCCTAGTGTGTCGGAATTTGTTGTTCCCGAGCAATCGATAATTTCTCAAATTAATTTTATGTATCTGGGGTGGCTGACGTCGTCATCAGCTTAGTGAAGTTGTTCAGCTGTACCCGCAGGGGTTTTCCCCGCATAATTTGGAGAATGAATGAAAATGGAGAATGTTCTCTTGAGGGTTTTTTGTTTTTAGCTGGGGGAGATCGGACCAGAGTTGATGAAATTAGGGGGGGGGGGGGGGAGGGGGAGGGGGTTGGGGGAAGGGGCGCTAAGGGAATGCAGCAAGAAATACAACTCATAGGACTTGCCTCCCTGCCCGTTACCGGCATACATGTACATCTGATGTGTATCACATTCTTCCCTAAGGCTAGGACTGGAAAAATTCCTGAAGGATTATTCCCTCGTACTGCTTCTCTCTCAATCATTGGAACTCTCTACTATGGTAGAATCAGGCTTCCTTTCTGCATTACATGTACATGTAAGTCTTTTGTGAAATGTGAATAAATACTTTCTTTCACAAAGACTTATTTCTTTCTCTGTCGTAGCCCACACCTTTGCTAGGCCTTAGCCTTGTGTTTTGGGCAATACCTGTTAAAAAAAATTGGATGAACTTGAAGGCGGCAGCAATTTGATGGTGGTGGTTGGGTGTTGCAAATTTTTTTAAAAATATTTTTTGATTTAGCCAGTTTTTTTCATAAAAAAATATGTTGAATATGTTTTAATGTCCCTTCCCTTCCTACGTGTTACTTTCTTGTGTGGACCTGTGCTTATGTACATAAACAGCAAGGGTTGAAGAGGATCTAAAATCTCCTAAACACGTGGATCACCACAGAGCGATCGCCACTGTCTTTGTTGATGCTTATTCCGTGTAATTCATTCACGATGTTGTCCCCACGTTTGACCAAAATGTCAATGGGCATCGTGTACGTGACTCAGACCAACTTAGAACTGCTTCACTGGGCACTGGTCTTAAAACCAGGAGATTTTTCTCTTGTTTATATTGGACCATCTGACCCCATTTCAGGCTTTATTGCCCATTTGGGCACCTCGGGATTATTCAGATATGGCCGTATTGACATCTTCACAAGTCTTGGGACATCAATCAGTTGGCAATGTCTCTCATAGACACAGAGAGAGAGAGTTGTACTGCCCAGCATCTTGACTTAGTCTTGAAGTGCCAGGGTGATATGTTTGTGCAGAACGGCTGGGATGATTTGTAGTCGCATCTTAGTCATCTACAATTACCAACGGACCACTCGCTGGACGGATACACCATTATTGTTGAACTTGAAACTACGCAGGCCTTTGCCTATTTTATGTATTTGCTGGGACTGTCATTAAATTGCTGGAAGAAGATGGAAATTTGGCTCAGTGCATTTTATTGAAAATGTAGTACAACTGTAATACAACTGTTGACAACCCAAAATGTGCTACTTTGTAGTAAGTTGAAATACATCTAACACATTGTATTTAAAACATTTGCAGCAAAAATGCTTAATTTTTATCAAGGGGAATTTGTTAACTAAATTGAAATTCAGCCAAAACTCTTTTAGGTATGTATCCATCCAGCGAGTGGTCCGTTGTAGATGCACATGGTACATTATGCACGTGGTATTGTCATGTTCTTTATTCACCAAGTCACTGCAGAAAGATTGAAAAAAAATTGAGACTGTTAGGCCAAGTAAAAAAATAAACCAGTTTCTTGTCCCCGCCTGCCCAGATGAGAAACTAATTAGTTTTTTTTTTACTGAGTGCTTGGCTGCTAGCTACATGTATGATATTGTAAAAAAAAATTAATGAAACGGCTGAACTAAAACCTGAAAAGACCTTTTTATGTACATCCTTGAAATTTGGGGGGAAAATGTGATGCAAATATGTTTTTTTTTGCCATTTTAGATTTTTTGCCATTTAGATTTTAGATATTTTCTTTGGGCATTTACATACTGGACCCCATTTAAGTTAATTTACATGCACTTTTGTATCCAGAATTCATGATTGCAATTAATTTACTAGTATGTATACAATGATAACTACAGTTTCCAAGGAGAAATGTCTGCATGAATTGCCACATGGAATCAAGAATGAAAAGATCACATCTTCAATTGGAAGTGAGCCCTCTGTTGCCTGAAAAATCAGTCGGGTTTTTCTGATGGATTGCTTTCTGCAGATTGGCCATGGCGCCCTCTGTTGAGAATCAAAATAATCTTGTGTTCGATGCTTGTTAATACATTGCATGAGTACATGTACATGTATGTACGGTATGTGAACGTGTATCTTGTAACCTGTCATCATGAAAAATGGGCTTAAAGTCGGAAAATGACATTTGCAGTACAATGGGACAAAGCCAAAATTTGAAGGGGTGGTCAATTATTTTGTTTTCTGGTGAACCTCAATCTGTAAGTCCTGTTCTACCTTTCCCCAATTGTTTTTGTTCTTCTATCAAACATTAAAACCTATTTTCATTCCTTTTTATTAGTTGACTGTTCATTCGCTGTAACACAATGGCAGGATTTTTAAATACCATTTTCTCAGAAAGTACTTGTTCACTTCCATTTACTTGGCGGTGTATGTTTCCGTTACTGAACTCAGTACCCCAAAAATGTTACACATTGCATACCATAGAAGAAGAGTTCTTGTTCTGCAGAATCCAGAAATATCTCAAAAATATCTCGATTCAATATGCGTCAAGTATAAAGAGTAGCTTTTTTTGTAAAACCTGTGTACATACCCCAGAATAACTGTATATTTGTCTAGCATATTGAATCTTTTACATGTACAGTGGAATCGTGATAAGTCCAACCTCAGGGGAATTGGCTCAAATTTTGAGTTGAGCAGAGTTTTGAGTTATCCAATGGATTTTCTATTCAACAACAATTGAGGGGAATAAGTTTTTAGTTTGAGTAAGAAGGGTTTTTGAGTTAACAGGTTTTGACTTATCCAGATTTCACTGTACCGGTATGTATACATTTGTAATATCATTGTCTCATCACACATGCTCATCATATGAGATTACATACTTTGTATAAAAATAATTTCCAACTGTCAATCCTAAGAAAAAAATGTTTATTATGTCCGAGAGGTTTTGCATTTGTACATTGTAAATGAGAGGCACAGTAAAGTGAACAGTGCACAAGAAATTAGCTTTTTAAATAATATACATGTACCTACCGGTACGTACATTACACAATGTGTCATCGAACCAAATTCTAATTGAATTTTGACATTTAAACATCTTTCTGAAAACCTACAAATCAGTAATCCGACAAATAGACTGTGTCTGTGGTTTTACTGCAGCGCTTTGGAGTTAAATGTCAAGAGCTTGCAATCCAGTCACCGTCCTTAAATATTGGATATGCTGGGTCCTTTCCTGCGCTATGTTGAACACGTCGAACACGTCGTGCCACCCAGGCACAATGTGTGTGTGAATTTGCCCAGAATGTTTGCTGACTTGAGTCAGTGTTGTTTTAAGCACACTGTGCACTGCATGATGTCAGTGGGACGAAATACTCCAGCCTTTGCTTAAATTTCCTGCTTGGTAAAGGTTATTTGTACTAGGCCATATATTTTTAGACTGGATAAAATTTGAGTACATGTGGACGGGAGGAAGGCCAATTTGAAAAATCTTAATGTATCAGTTACATGTCCGGGTTACTAGAAAGAAAAAAAAAATACAAATTTACAATAAGATCACATGAAATGGAAAAATATATTTTTCTTTACAAATGGAACAGTTGAAGGATGGAGCATCAAAACTTTAACTCTTTATGTACAATGAGGTGATATTTCGGCTCAAAATGACACCCCTGAAGACTGGTGTAATTCTGAGTAATTAAGGCAATTAATTCCATACGGGACATTATATATACCGGTACATGTATTTGGGGTCAAAAGTGTGACATTTTTCCTGTCCCTGTTATCTTAGTAGTTTGTAATTTGCCATTCAAGTATTAAAAATGACCTCAAACAATTTTTTATTTGTTGGGTAGGTACTGGTACATGTAGTTTGCAATTTATAATCACTCTTGGAAGATGACTACATTAAAGAGTACATCCAAAATTAAAAAATCATAGATGTCAGATGTAACAGGGATGGGGAAAAAAGGTGGACTTCAAATTTTGGGAATGACACATACATGTATAGCACCTCATGATTTATCAATTAAAGAAGAAACCCTTTCATTATGAGTGTTTTTTTTCCCCCAAACATATAATGAAGTTCATCCTCCTCTTGTTTTAGTGGTCACTATAACTGGCTGCAGCTCGACCGCAAGGTTCTAGACCACGAGTTCCTGCAGAGAAGTGGAACCCTCATCCTATACTTTCAAGTTCAGTTCTTCTGTGAGAGTATAGCCCACCTCAGGGACAGCATCACCATCGAACTGTTTTATCTTCAAGCCAAGGCCTCCATCTACAAGGTGAGTCTATGAGCACGTTGGGGTAAGGACCATTAGTCGACTAGTGGTTGAAATCATGACGCAGTGCACTAATAGCGATGTGCCAACGCTGGTCAAAACGTAATCACAAATTGTCGTGTTCCTGGCTCCCTGCTGTGCATTATGATGCTCGTATCGCTGGTAACCAGTGGTCCTATTCCAATTGTCAAGAGTAGTCTAGTGGGGCAGATAGGGGAAATATTTGAGGGAATTGTGCCTTTGAGGATACAAGCACAGCATTTGGCACACGGTCAAGAGTATAGGTAGAATAACAAGCAATGGCAGCCATTTTGAACAATTCGAAAATTGCTTGTTATTCTGCCAATGTTTTTTCAAAGGACAAATCTGCAGTGGCCTTTAAAGCCAAATATCTTTCTCAAGACATACTCTGACTGTGTGCCAAATGCCATGCTTGTATCATCAGAGGCACAATCCCATCACTGTCTGCCTAGTCCAACCATCCTGTGTTCGAGTGAAGGAAGTCAAACTATGGTTAACAATTTACCATTTTTTTATGTTGGAGCAATTGGAACGACCTTTTGACCTTTACATCTGACCTTGAATTTGACCTTGTGGACCACATGACCTTGAGACGGGTGGTAACGTGAAAACCGATGGTCCAATGGCGCCAAAACTGAATATTTAAGCTTTTTAAGACTCAATTACCCCATACACTTAATATTAACCAATTTGAAGGGGGTGGGGTTTGAACTTCCAAATTTTTTGGGGGTAATTTGACAAGGAATGACTGTAACGCTAGTCGTGGTCCAAGTCTGGATGTGGAATGGTTTAGAAGGTGCGGTCAAGCCACTGTGGCCATAGAGGACTCGGACATTCTGAGCATACATGTACCTCATGTGCGCTGTATTGAAGGTAATGCACGCATGTGAGGTATGCCGGGAATTTCTTGAGGTCAGAGTGCTAAAGTTCCCAAGACGGGAATTGATTCATCATGTTGATGGCGCCCTCTACTGTCACGAAGGCTAGACCGTGTCGCCAGCAATTGGGAGCAGCTGCATTAAGCCCGGTCCATACTCCACAGGAATTCGTTAGGGTTACGGTGAACCTCACAATGACACATCGTGAAATTCACTTCGCTTTCGCATGAAGTTTGAAACTCCTGTAAGGGAACCAAATCCAGATTAGGCTGGTGCAGGATTCGAACCTGCGACCTCCGGCACACAGTACTGGTGCTCCATTAACTGAGTATTCAGCCGTACTTGTAGGACCGTATATTCTTCCAAGTTATCAGTGTCGTTCATGGTCTGTAGCAAATGTAAACTTTCCCTGCTATCTGAACAGTCACAGACAGTAAAGAACCCAATTCTCTTAACCTGCCATGCCTTTTACATAGGCTAGTCACCAACAGTCAGATCATATTTCAAGCAAGCACTGTGACTAGTCAAATTCAGTCAACAGACAAAAAAACAGGCATGTGGTAGGAACAGCTGGCTTATCAATCACGCTTTTTTTCTGTGACAAGTGTCATTTCTCTTCAATTTGCACAACTACTACTTTCACCACCCTATTCTCATTCATTGATGAGAACAAATTAATACAAACTAGTACATCATTGAAACTTGCAGATTCGTTACCATGTCAAAGTGAAAGTGATGCCACACAAAATGAAATCACTCATAAAGAAAGAAATTTAACGATATAAACTGATGAAAAGGAACAGGAAATTTGAAACCGAAAGAAAAACAACTGTGTAAGGGAAGGGAGGAAGAGGGGAAAAGAATGAACAAAACCCTATTATATAACCGACAAACAGATCCTTGTCATTTGATTGGTGGAACTCACATCACCCGACATTCGTTATTGCTCCCATTCACGCCGGGGCTCAAAAAGTACTATCCGCCCATGGGGAATGGGAAATGCTATTGAACAGTTACGATCGTTCTTGTTCCATGACGCGGTATTTGTGGGCAAATGCATGCCGGTGTGCGCGTTCCAAAGAGCCAGCGCTACAGAGTTGGGTTCAAACATTTTCGTTAAAGGGGTAGTTTGGAAGAGAGAAATACATTTTCCACCAATTTTGTAGTGAAATAAAAATTCAAATATATCAAATGACAAGGATCTACATGTATATGTCAGTTATATAAAACAAATATTGAGTGGCTTTAAATTGTGAAATGGGAAGAATGTTATTGCTCTGTAAAATCTGGACTTTTCCAGTTCACTCGGCATCGCCTCGTGAACTGGAAAAGTCCAGATTTAACCTTGTGATAATATTTCTCCCATTCCACGCTGAGCCACTCAATATTTGTATAATGGTACTTTGTAAAATATAACAGTAATTTGACATTTGAAGACTGTTTTCATAAGACTGTTTTGTCTTCATCAGTATTTGATAAATTCATCATGTAACTTTTGTAAGCTACAAATGTGTGAAACAAACTGCAAATTGCACGTGGGAACATGTACATGCAGACTCTAGAGTTCTGGCCCTCGTCATCCATTGTCGGAAATTAAAAACATGAATATAAAAACCCAATTGGAACCGTGAATAAAAGCGAGCATGTTTTGCTTGCGCCTGATTGTTTAGTGAGTAAATATTGGCGAAAAAAATAAGAGACTGGATTTTTCTTGTTGTTTGATCAAATGCCGGGGGACAAATGGAAACATTCTTGTTCAGGGAAAGAAAAGCAACGTTTGTAAGAGCGGCGAGAAAATCCTACTCTAACGATGCAATGTACTTGTACACGTACACGTACATGTTTTGTAATATGCCCCACAGCAGTGAAACGTGAATGGCCTCATAACTGGTGTTGAAGCTTGTTTGTAAGTACAGGTAAGGCCAGGAGAGTTTTTGTATGTTGGGACTGGTTAATTTCTTTATCCTTCAAACTTTGTCTCCGTCGGCATTTTATGTTTTGAAAAAAAAGAAAGAAACAAAAATGCTTGTTTGAAGTGAATGCTTTGCAAGTAAGAACATGAAAACTTAATATCTTTAGGGAATTCTCAAAGCTTATACAGTGAACGCCGCTATGCCGAACACCGCTATACCTAACATTCGGCTATACCGAACATCGTGCTTGGCTCCCAATTTTTTTGTACAAAACATACCGAACATTGTTGTTGAAAAATGTCAACAGAAGAGCGACAAGTGGCTATTACTTCCTCAAGGAATAGAAGGGAAACGCCACCCGTTGCTGTAGAAGTTAAGCTCAAAGACTGTGTAATTACATGATTTAATAGTAAGCACAACAGTCAGTGTTCAAAGTCGTCTTTCAGTAACAACCGGGGTGGGCAGGGTGAAGTCTGGAGGCGCTATTTATTGAAAATACCGGAGGAGTACTGGAGCACCGGCAGCTTAAACTCGCTATACCGAATGATCGCTATTATGTACATGTACAAGCGTACTCTAAAACTGCCTTTTCGTATTTAAGTTTCAATTTCTTTTGTGTCTGTTGCGTAGTAAGGCAGACCTACGGGTAGGCCGTTAACGTGTACAGTACACAACGGACACGCGAAAAACCACCTTTGGAAAGGCAGCTTAAATTTAAGAAAACAAAATGAGGAATCTGAAGTCCTGTGTGTGTTTTTCATTGTTGTGATGAAAAAGTTTCCGTAAACTTTTTAATTTGATTACATGTACATATCTCTGCATTGTCAGTTTGTGTTGGAGTGTTTTTAACAGGGTCTTGGCCTTGTTGCCATTTTAACAGCAGCTGCATTCATATGTATTCAGTTAAGTATGGTATGTAAAGCCTAGTTTAAGTTCTTTCAAGGATTTTATATTTTCACTTCCTTTTTGGGGCTGGGGTTTCAATCGGACTGTTGTTGATGGATTGAGTAAGGCATGACTAACTAAGCAACTAACTCGCACAGAAAACAACAAGCGCGCTGGGGTCACTCGATAGTGCACAACATGCTGGCTTGGTCTTGGGGCCAGACTACTAGCACTCCTGAAAACCCATGGACTCTTGGGTCTTGTAACCTGACTTGCTCCAACCACCTTCCATCCAGCTACAAGTGCTAATTACCGAACGCAGGTGGATATCGGCCAACGGCCTTCCCTGTGCTGGGGCTGCAAATCCCTCCGAGGTTTGCGTTAATTGAGTCGGACTGCTGCGAGATCCCGGGGGAGTTTATTCAGGCAAGGTCGGGCTGAGGTCATCTGAAGCTAGATTGTAGCGTTTCAAAAACAGGAACAGTGTTTTCCCTTGTCTCAGTTTGTCTAAGTTGTCCTTTAAGTTAATTTTTGCTTCCCAATCATTGTTCAAGATTCACTACAAACAATTTACCTTTTGGCCAGTTTTATATTCATTGAGCATCTTGTTCTAGGAATTTCGTCAATCTACATGTTATACTGGATAAACACATTTATAAGGGGAATAGTTTTTTCTGTCAAATGAAGCAAACGACAAAGTAAAACAAATGAAAGGTTTCAGAGAAACTTTGGATTTCTTGAAAATAACGACTGCATAAAAGTGGTTTTGTCCACAAATGTTGACAGTTGGTGACATGTACTCATATTCATAATAGATTTCCTTTTGAATGAAAATTTACCTTATACGTGCCTCTGATGGGAACTACAGAAAGACAAAGTGGAGTCAAGTATTTTGCAATCAAAATTGATTGAGTTTCCACTCATTTTCTTTTTTTTTTCAATCTCACTCAAAATTGTCTGGTCCTGAATTTCAGTGGGGGTCGTGAAATTCCAGTCTTAGTTGATAAGAGAGGATTGCACAACTTGCACTATTTTTACAGCGTGTCTAAAAAATATAGCAGTCTAGATCCATAAATATTAATATTAAAAATACTAGCATCCTCTTTTTGCAAAACTTTTCCATATAAGAGTGTCTGATGATGTAGTAATTACTCTACACGCTGGTCTTTATCCCGTCGCATTTGGACACCCCAGTCCAGAGATACAGCTAATTAAATGAAAGGACTTGAATTCCAAGTTGGGCCACTGGGTATCTAATGAAAGGCATTCACATGTATACCAAGAAGGTCAAGAAAGTGGCCCAAACAGATTTCGACAGTCTTTACAAGCCTTGCCGTAACTTTTAAACAAAAGTTCCAAATCACACGGAACGAAGATCCTGTCCAGGGTAGAGAAACACTCTATCATCTCATGGTAAATTGTTGACACACAAAAAATGTGATTTAGTTTCCTCAGAAGAAAATGCTGTTTGACTGCTACATTTTGTTTTGGAGACACCCTGTATTAGGGATAAATTTCCTTTCCCTCATTACACTAAGTTCGGCCTTTTATGATCCAGTATATTGTCTGTTGGAAACATGCCCATTCCCCCCCCCAAAAAAAAAATTAGCAGATTGCAGTTCGCTAGCTAAATACCAGTGTCAGTTCAAACCTTGGGAAATCAATAAACCCCAGCTCCAGCACAAAAGAACAGAACCCAAGCGCAGCAGGCAGCCTGGTGAGGAATAGAAAGACTTGTTTATTCAGAAGCAACTGGGGCAATAACCGTGTTGGTGGTAACAATGATACAACATTTTTATCCAATAATTGCACCCTATTCCTATAATTTCAGCTGCTAATCAGAGGCTGAAAATAATCATGGAAGGGCTTTACCGTGTAATCTAATTTTAGAAAATTCGTAACCCAATTTAATTTTTTTTAAATTTCCAATGCATCGTGGGGTGCTGTGGTCCAGTGGTGCTGTGGTCCAGTGGGGTGCTGTGGTCCAATGGTTACGGTGTTCGACTCGTGTGCCGTGGTACATGGGTTCGAATCCTGACCGTGGGAACATGGTGCTTGTGCTCTTGAGCAAGGCACTGTACCATTATTGCTTCGTCCTTTGGATGGGACGTAAAGCCGTAGGTCCCGTGTGTTGTGTAATGCACGTTAAAGAACCCAGTAACACTTATCGCTAAGAGAAGGGGTTTGCCACGGTGTTTCTGGCAGTGGCTGCAATATGCGCCACAGCATCTTGTAAACCATTATAAGGTGCTACATGTACATAATGGATCTCATATTTCTCATAAACTTGATTTACATTTCTTTAATAATAGACATATCTCTAGCACCTTGAATACCTAATTGTTGGTAGATACGTGCGCTATATAAGACTCCGATATTATTATTATTATTATATTGTCTAGTAACATAAAACCTGTGTTGTAGTCAAGTCCATCACACTTAAGTCCATGTTTTGTTCTGTAACTTGGTGTACGAGTCTATGTAGATCTTAAGCGTGGCAGCCATCTTAGAGGGCAATACCTTTGTTTTGCTGGGATGCATAAGTGAATCACCAGTGCATTACAAAAGAAGCCCTCTAAGATGGCTGCTACGCATAAGGTCAATTACAGACAGATGTTTCGAGTCTTGGTTTTTATTGGTGTCTCAACTTCAGTGGCGTAGCAAGGTGGGGGCGTTAACCAAAACGGGGGAAATGGGAGGGGGAAAGAATGGGGAAGGGAAGTAGCGGCACATCTGATCAATACCCTGAACGCACCCTCTCCACATGGCCAGCGTGCTATATGCGGACGTGGTTTAAACCATCAGCCATTTGGTAACCCTCAAGCCACACTTGAAAATTCCTCACTTCACTTCTGCTTGACTTCGTCTTACAGATCTACAACATTGCTGTCAATATGGAATAAGCTTTGGTGTGAAAGTTCAAATACATCCTTTTTAATCACAGTGAACTTAAGCTTTGTTTAAAACGTACATTTATTTGTTCTTTCTAGAGTTTCCTATTCTAATCTTGTTTGTTTCCTTCACCTCTTGGGAGAAGGGTATGTAGATAAGAAATATTTAAAAGAGTAGACTTTTTTTAGCTTTGTTTGCAAAGTCACAGGAATTGTGTCAAGGAAATAGCATGCTTGCTGTCATAATGTCAAGTTGATAAAGTTGTACCTCTTGTTGACCACATCCTTTGTGTCGTTTGTTTATTGTTACCTGATATATATATATTTTATGACCACCATGACATCCATCCCTATTCAGCAGATTTTGTAAAAACATCCTTGAAAACAAATAACTTGCTTCAAAATAAGACAAGTCAACGGAAATAAAAACCAAAACAAACAAAAAACAGAAATAAAAAAAACCAAACATTGACTTGCGAGATACCTTTGAAAAGCTGATTCAGCGAAAGGAAAACCCTTCCATCGATTGTGAACAAAACACTCCAACGCCATCTCCCGCAAACTGAATCAATTCTAAGCCCACCTTCTAAATCTCGTCGACAACAACACCTTCGAAACCTTGAAGAAAAACAAAACGCTTAAATGAAGTGTTCCTTTTGTGGACATTCTTGATTTATAAAAACCTGGATTTGTTTTTTTTTTATTAAGTGGAATACTGGTAAAAAAAGCCCACGAGAGTGTTTTGCACAGCGGATGTTTTGTGGTCTCGAGTTTCTCCTCCCAGGAAAATATCCTGATGAATTCCTTGTGTGGGCGGACACTTCGAGAGGCTTGTTGGAGTTGCCGCAGCTCTTGTTGTCGCAGCTTCAAAGAAATGGAACAGATTTTTTTGTTGCGCTGCTAAACTAGTTGTTTTTTTTCTAGTGTCAACTTCAGATATTTTCCCAAGGGTTTATGAAAGGTGTTTCCTGAAATGAATCCAAGTGCTTCAGTGAGAAATGTGTGCCAGTGGATAGTGTAACGATTTTATTACTTTCTTTTTTCTTTTGAATATACATGTAAAATGAATGTCCTTTTTCCTGATCTCAGCTTAAAGGTATACAGGGTGAGTAAAAAAAACCCCGAAACCCAAATGGTAGGACCAATTTTTGAATGAAATTTTGCCTGTAGCACTTCCAAGATCTAGGACATGAAAGCCCAGTCAATGAGCTTTCTTTTAGTACAAGAATCATTCAAATCACTCATGCACTTTTCAAGTTACGGAATTGGGAACACAAACACTGTTTTGAGGTTCTGTCCACGGATCACCCAAAAAAAAGGATGTGTTCTTTCAGCAAAACGAAAACAATTCTCCTGGGGATGCATACATTTGAATTGTTTTCGTTTTGCTGAAAGAACACTTATTATTTTGTGATCCGTGGACAGAAAACGGTGTTTGTGTTCAAAATTCCGTAACTTGAAAAGTACATGAGTGATTTGAATGATTCTTGTACTAAAAGAAAGATCATTGATTGTTCTTTCATATCCTAGATTTTGAAAGTGCTACAAGCAAAATTTCATTCAAAAATTGGTCCTGCCATTTAGGTTTCGTTTTTCTTTTTACTCACCCTGTATGCAGTCATAAAAAAAGTCCCCTTGCTAACAACTTATCATTGGAAAATTACTCACATTTTGTCTTTTTTTTTTAATAACTTTTCATTGAGTTATTTGAGTTAAAAAAAGAGAAATATTTTAAAAAGCCAACCTCTACAGTTTCGTTCTTTTTTGTGTGTGTTAAATTATCTTGTTTTCATTCCGTCAAGTAGACCTGTTGTCTAAGTTTTTTTAAAAGTATGTTTTATAGGAAGGGGCCAATATTTCAACTTGGAAACGGTATCGTACTGATACTCAGAACTTAGTACAAAAAAAAACACCCAAAAAACATGTGAGCAAATAAGACAAATCTCTTTTAGATTTAAATTTGCTTCCAGCTTACTCAAATGCCTTGAAGTACATGTATGAAGTTGACTTGATAAATCATTCAAAAAAATATACTTAGCTGAACAAAACAAATTGACCTTTTCTAGCAGAAATTTACTTTTTTAAGTAAATGTGGTGATCACCAGGATAGTTTCGTGATACTTCAATCTTCTAAATTTGAATTTGCAATTTCAAAGACGAATTTTGTTCCAGGCAGTAATTCCAACCAAATGCAAGCACAACTGAACTGTTTTTTCCCTCCTTGTGGCGTTACATGTCTATATAACAAGAATAATAGCTGGTAATCTGTCTTCATCGGTAACCAATTAAAATTTGCAATTTGAAGCTGCGACAACAAGGGCAGTAAATCCAACCAAGTCAAAGTGGAAGTCGACTTGTTTTTTTTTCTTCGATTGTGGCGTTACATCTATAACAAAAAGAATAGCCGGTGATCCGTCTTCATTGGTAACCAAATTGACTTGTCTTATTAAATGCCGGATCTCTTGTCTTTGCTCTTCGCCAGGGTGATATTGAGGTGGACAGCGAAACCGTGTTTGAGTTAGCCGCCTACGTACTGCAAGCTACAGAGGGTGATTTTGTAAGGTAAGGGCTTTCATTTTTCTTAAAGGGTTGATAATATTTGTACAAACGCTGGCTTTGTGGTTAATTTTTATTTGATTGATTAATTTGGGGATTTTTTTTGTTTTCAACCTTTAATATGCAGGAATTGTATACAGGAAGAAATCATTTTAAGTGTAAGAAATTTGGTATTGCGTAAATTAGCCCAGGGTACTGCACACGAAGCATGTTCTGAAACTGCTCACATTAAAATTGTTGAACTCCAATTGTACTTACAAATTATGTACATAGGCTACATCGATGGGAGCTAGCCAATTTCAAAAAATGAAGAAATAAAAAAAAAGAAAACCTGAAAAACTTGTGAGAAAACCCATTCATTTAGGAGCGCCAGTAGACAGCTTCAGACGGTCAGGGATGAAAGTTGTCGGGATGTTTCCTGATAATGGTGCCAAGTGGAGTATCATATTGAACAATAGGTGACACCTTTCAACCAAGCAATTTTACCAACAGGGACATGATTTTGCTAACGAAAACGATTAACGAGGGGGGGGGGGGTGTTTTGACCCCCCAGTAACGCCCGTGACCATTCACGCACCCCTCACACCCTTGTCTAACCCCCTAACCCCCACCCCCTAACCCCCACCAGACAGGATATGACATACCCTTAGCCCTGGAGTCATTGACTCTCTGTAATCTCAATGAAGCCATGCTCTTACACTAGTTACTGCGTACATGAAGCTTGTTGATCCGCTTCAGATGAAGGAAGACCTCCCAAGAGGAGTGATTGGATTTAGGGGATGTCGTCTGGCTGCATGTAGTTTGGATTATGGATCTCAAGATGGAGATTTATTTTTTAGATTGAGGCTGATATGACATTGTCGCTCTTGCACTTTGCATTGTTATGGGGGATTTGATGTACATGTACATGTTGGAATAACTTGTATGGAAACTATTTTTGCTCGTACACAAAAGTTTAAAACATTTGCAAGACGGGTGAATGACCGAAGACCCAATATAGAAAGCGCCTGCTGATTGGTCAAAATTTAGGAGGTTAAGAGGCGGGGTCTTGCCTAATTAATCAGCGAATCTGCTCACATATCATAGACCATGGCTTTCGCCATGTTCTATTACATAGACTACCCATCCCCCTCCCCCTCTACAATTCAAATGTTTTGCCGGGAACCAGTCTTTACCACTCCCATTGCAAAATAAAATTAAATAGAATCATTGCGTGCACGATATGTATACAAAGAACATTATACTTAGGAGGACATTTTTGTAATACAAAAAAGCATTAAATTAAAAAAGTGCATTCAATAAAAATGGGTAAACATGTCAATTACAGCAATGATTAATGTCTTTACAATGTAATCGGAGTGGTAAATTCGGCAGACGGTGACCACATTTCAAACAACCGATGAGCTATCCAGATATTTTTCTACATGGATTCATTTGTGACTAACGCTCGCACCAAGTATTCGATCATGACTATTGACAACAGAGCATACACTATGTGCATGAAGTTTATTGGAGATCCATTCAAGATGGCATTTTGAAATGTTAACGATGCTACAAAGCTGTGCGGTAATGAGGACGTTCTGGATGTACCGGGGTACATGGTACAGTAAACAGCAATCGGAGCAGATTGTCTCCATGTGTTTCCCCTGCAACCAGAGAGAGATGTCACCATGATTTAATTAGGACTTGGCAGCAGACCAGACCCAGATACCGGTATATTGCCATGTACATGTAAACGTCATCCAGTGTGGAGAAACTTGGCAGAGAGAATACTGCTTGAAGGCCGGTTCATGCAATCACAAGTGTGAGGGTGGCCAGTACCTCATGAGTCTTACAACCAATTTCAACAATGAAAATTTTGCATTATTACGCTTAAAATACCCCTCTCTTCTTACGACAAATTGAGCTACGCCATCACAGCAGTCAAAATCAATCAAGTGACTTATTTTTTACTTGGCTCAAGAGAATACTGTTTGAAGACCGGTTTATGCAACACACCAGAGTGAAAGTGCAGCAAATTTCATAGAGTTCAACAATTTTAACAATGATTTTGTATTATTACTCTTAAAATGCCCCTCTGTGGTTGACAATTCTGCAGTATACATAGTCAAAATCAATCAAGTGACTTTTTAACAGTTAAAGTTCAGGTCAACATTTTTAACAATGATGTTGTATTAGTTCTCTTAAGTCTCTCTTTTGGTTTAAATTCTGCTACGTCATCACAGCAGTCAAAACAATCAATAAGCCTTTTTTTTACTTTGCAAAGAGAAAACTTAGCTTGAAGTGCCTTGTTCATACCCAACACAAGTGTGAGAAGCAGTAAATTTAATGAGGGTCAACATTTTTAATAAATACTGTGCACATTACTACTCTTAAAATCCCCCTCTGTAGTTTAACAGAAGATTCCTCTACGCCACTTCACAGCAGTCAAAATCCATCAAGTGACTCAATCAATTGACTTTTTTAACATTAAGAGTTTCCTTGTTTATTTGATTATAGCTGTACCTACCAGTTTCTTTTTGTCTGTTGACGTAATTTACATAGTCAGCAGTTTACAGGAATGTGATCTGACTGTGTTTTTTTAACTGTAATACAATAGCATGGCAGGGAAGTGGAAGAAATTTTTGACTGTCTTGTGACTGATCAAACAATGGGCGGGTTTAATTTGCGTGTTGCATTTGTCCATGCACAATGCCTGTTATTATCAGTGTGGAAGGGGAAAAAATTACATAATGTCATAAACATACAATGGGAACTGAAGATTTTTCCACAACTTAAAAATTAGTTTGCATTGGTTGCATTTTGACATACTTAACATGTACATGTGCACATGTAGGCAAGCCATGAGTACCAAGTCCCTCAAAATCCACCTGTAGCAGTGGTGGTCTTGTGGTGGATTTCAGCAGAATTGGTCCTAAAGCATTATGTGAAGCAGGGTCAGTGATGGATTTTGGTGGACTAGGTCCAGTACCTGGACTTAATAAAAGGCAGTTAGGGAGTCAGGGTTAATATGGTACCGGTATAAAATGATATACATTGTACATGACACCACTCTGCACACCTTTTTTTTTCACCGTTGAAAATTTCATTCTTTTTTGATGAAAATCTCAGGCCCCTTTCAATTTACATACATACCTGGTCACATGCATTGAACAGCAGTTTGCACCAGTTCAGTATATGACAATGTACCGTACCTGTACTCTGTACAGCGATTTAGTGCACTAGGCAATGCACGTGACTTGATTGGTCAGTGAATGATTTTGACGGGCAGCCAGAATCATTCAAAAGGTGTAATGGTTAATAGGCTCTATTATCAGGGGCCAATTCACGGCGCTGCTAAGCACAAACATTTGCTTAGCAAAAAAAAGTCTGGCATAAAAAAGCAGGTTACCAGCCAAAACTCCATGTGGTGTACGTATATTGCTCATGATTACCGTATAGCAAATGTTGTTTGAAAATCACAGTCCAGGAGTTTTGGCTGATAACCTCATTTATAAGCAAACTTTTTGTGCTAATGGTTACAGGCTCTATTACCAGGTATGCAACTTCTCCTTGGATCCGCTGACTTCCTCGTTTTTTACTTCACAGGATTGCCATTACCAATTGAAAAACACTGTACAAAGTCTTTTGTGGTTTGGAGTTTCCTCGTTTTTCCCCCTGAATTCCTAGTTGCATGCCTGTATTACGGACATCACACTTCCTTTCATAAATCACTGGTATTGCCCATGTCCGTAATAGTTTGCCAGGTGACTCAATTATCCCCTTACTAAATCATCACTTTAACATCGCAATCAGAGAATGAATCAATTAAGATGAATAATCAAGCAGGGACAGGTAATTGTCATCTGCCCTTTCCAGTCTCCAACGTAATCAACGTAATTTATCTTTTCTGCTTCCTGTTAACAACCTCCCCCCCCCCCCACTTCATCTGCAGTGACTCCAAGACACGGAACGACCTCAAGACACTCCCCGTCCTACCTCACAGCACACTCAGGGAGCACCCATCACTGCCTTACTGCGAGGAGCAGATCGTCTTCTATTACCGGCAACTGGGAGGCCTCAGCCGCGGACAGGCAATCATTTGGTGAGTCTTGCGTTCATTATCAAACTACAAAAGACTACATGTATAATACAATCTTTATCTTTGGCAGACTTTGGCATTTGCAGATGTCAATGATTGTGCCGTGCCTTTTTTTGCAGATGTACGTAATTGGCAATTTATACATCATGCCATCAGGGGCCAATTTCACTGCGCTGCTAAGCACAAAAAATTTGCTTAGCACAAAAACAGTCTGGCTTGGTAAAAGCAGGTTACCAGCCAAAACTCCACGTGGTATTGCTCGTGATTAGTATTCAGCTGTTGTTTGCTTAGCATGAAAATCTATTGCTCGTGATTAGTATTCAGCTGTTGTTTGCTTAGCATGAAAATCACATGGAGTTTTGGCTGATAACTTGCTTTTACAAGCCAGACTTTTTTTGTGCTAAGCAAATTTTGTGCTTAGCAGCGCCGTGAAATTGGGCCCTGCAGGGCTTGTGAGAAATAACCCCTCAGAGAAGAGTTTGGGTTGGACTGGAACACAGGGCCCCTGCTTACTAGTGCAGACGTCTTAACCTATAAAATATTCTACTTAACCTTACCTGATGTTACTTCGGCCTTTCAGTTAGAATGGCAGATTTTTGTATACTGGTCCATCACTGGAGCATACTTGTGTCATAAGGTCCATGGCAACCCACTTGCATCAATTTTTAAACAAGACCGCACATAATGGGCTCCGTGCGCAAACAAGAGAGGGCACTTTTTTACCACTTTCGCGGGCCCAGTGGATGGAACACATTGCGTGTGCATACTGGTTTGTGCGCATATTGCGCTCATACACACTATTATATTCTGAATGTGCACAAAGCCATAGCATCTTCGTGTGAGCGTCAGGCGTCACCAGCAATGCGTTCGAATGTCTCTCCCAGTGGTCTCCCCCAACTCTCCTTTTCTTACCGTTGAGGGGGTATTTGTGCACGGAGCCCATAGATTATGCAGACTTTTCCTCAGCATGACAGTCCCTGAAGGGAAATCAGACATTTTTAGTTATCTGAAGTCAAGATTTTTTGACCAACTGTCAAGAAAAAGAAACTTTTCTCTGGGCTTTTTTCTCATAAATAAAAAAAATTCAACCTTAACTACAAGTTGCTGGTACTTCTGTGTGTCTTAGGTGATGCCTACGCTCTGTCACCATATAACGATTGTCATGTGAAGCAATGCTCCCCCAAACAATAATAAAATAAACAAATAAAACCACCGATGCATTGGTAAAGACAGACTTCCAATTTTGGATGACAACAGAAACTAAAACTAAAGATTCCAGACTTAGATAGCATCCATATAAGGGATGAAAAAGATTGGGATTTCACGATAGGACATGACGAATGACGATGGCATTAAGAAAAAAGGCCGTCTCACATATTTTTGTACTCTCAGCGTGCAGTTTAAGAACCTCCGCTGAGAAACACGGAGGCGGCAATTTATTCCTGAAATTGCCGATCGTGTGTCCCGGGGAATGCAGACAAACCTGTGTGAGATAAATTACCTGGGCATGCTGGACGGCACACCCCTCGACACTTGGTTGCATACGTGGGATGGTCTGGTCACAGTGCTGAGAAGATAAAGATTTATAAAATGCTGAAGTGCATTCTACATGTACATACCGGTTCATGTAAGATTGGGCTGTCTTTATCGATTGAAAAATTCAAAAGAGGCTAACATTGTATCTAATAAGGCCTAAATCGCCTATCATGCATTCTTTGCATACATCATTCTAAAGTACATTGTATGAGATTGGGGATACTTTTGTTTTCCTGTCCCTGTTTAATAAATCTGACATCTTTGATTTCATAATTCTGATGCACTCCTCAATGCAGTCATCTTCCAAGAGTGATTATGAATAGCAAACTACCTACCCAACAAATACAAATTTGTTTGAGTCATTCCTGTACTTGAATGGCAAACAGGAACAGAGAAAAAGTCACACTTTGGACCCTAAATTTACAGAATGACCAATATGTTCACAAAGGCTTAATGTTATCGTCAGAGAAAAAAAAATTTCCAGCAATTTTAAATTGAATCCCCTGCTTAGTTGATGTACAGTTGATACAGGATGTTTAATGCCAAAATTATCATTTGGTTTGTTTGTTTGTTTAAAAATGCATTTCAGACAAAAGTATCAAATAGACAAATATCTTATAATAAATGTACATGGAAGCATGTACAATTAACATCATTCCTCAATTAGGCCACCCAGTTTGTAAGCACAGGAATTTACGTTCTTCCATTAGCATAATTGTCCTCGATAGATTTGAAGATTCGGATCTTTTGCAGGGCTCGGACGCGATGCTGCACGTCCGACTGCCACATCGATCTTCACTGTTCCATTACGCGTCGGGAATAAAAAAAAAATAGCACACACCTACTCGTGTATCTCTTCACACCAGCTCCTACATGTATTTCTCATGCAGTGACAGTTCTTTCACATAGTGTGACCTGTTACAGTACTCGTACAAATGTATGCATTGTCATTGAGTGTGCATTGAGGATGTACTTTCGTCTTGCACTTTCACCCTGAGAAGGAAATTTTGATGTGTGTCAGAAAAGTGCGAGTCAAGTATTCGTTAAAAAGTGCTTCATGCTCATACTCCCAGGGGAGAAAAAAAAAACAATTTTAAAGCTTTGCCAATTATTTTAATATTTTTTTGATCATTGAGTATGTTTCAAAATTTGTTTTTAATTGATTGGAATATTTGAAAATGAAATGCAGTGAGAGGAGAAAGAGAGAAGACCAACGTGTTGATTCTAGAATAATTTTTCTTCATTTTACTTGTTGATTCTTGGGTGAAACCATTGCTGGCATCAAGGCTGTGTATTAAGGTGAATGCCTTTGTTATTTCTACATGTACATGTACATGGATGTTGATCAGATATTCTCCATCCTTTTGCTTTGAATATTTGATCATGTGGAAATTAGTCTATTTGAATGTTGATGAAATGGCTCAACCCTAATGTACTTGTACGTGTAGTACTCAGACTCGTCAGGAACATACCGGTATGTAACGTTGAGACAATATTACAATACATGTGCTCACAAATGCGTATAGAATATACATGTACATATGTACATGTAGTAGCATTACCGGTAGGTTAGGCTGCATCAGAATCTCTTGTCTAGAGCCATTGTGGTCTTTGCAATTACAACTACACATACATGTAGTAGCATTAGGTTAGGCTGCATCAGAATCTCTGGTCTAGTGCCACTGTCTAGGTCTTCGTTAGTTACAACTACCAGTACATGTACATTGGAATATGTATGCTGAAAACAGAGCCGTAACCGTAGCCATGAAAGCCCGTTTTGGACATTTCCTTACTAATAAATCATGAAGCAAGCCCATCTGTTGATCAGGGACACGATTGATTTTGACGGTGATTCAGTGCGATGAGTTGGCCCAATTCTACTAGAATGTCCGGGGTTATTATGGAAAACTGAGAGCATTGACCAGCTTACGATGAGGATGGTGTCCTAGATGGTACGGTTCTCCTTCCTCTTATCCAATCACGTCATGGTTATTAACTCTGATCGTTTGTGAGGCTAAGGATTTTGTGGTGATGACCTGCGGTGGGCTTGTGGTTTCGTGGTGAAGTTGGAACGTTTGGCTTGTCATGGTGTTAGATTGGGAAGAAAATTTATTAATTGCATGTAATGTTGAAATGGCGCAACAGGTTGCAGTATTAAAAAAATAGATCTGATTTTAAAGTTTTGATAGAGGATTGGGGCAGGTACATAGATTTTAAATATTTTTCATTATTGCTACTGGTATTCATTATAATTCACATCAACATGTGTACAGTTGAAATGTGTATTTTTGAATGTAACCAATTTTTTCATGATTGAAATTAAACCTATTCATTATTAAAGTAACAAGTTTTTTTCTGTTAATGGGATCGACCGAAGCTATAGTAACATGTATTTCAGAGGTGAAATCGATAGTTAGGCATCAGACATTCACTGACATTTAACTTTGTCCTGAAGAAATTTTGAACTGAAAGATCATTCTTAGTGCATGTGGCAGCTCATAATTGAAACTGCTTGGTCATTTTGTCCGAGCAGGTTTTTTTTACACATAAATTCACCTGCTGACATTTACAACGTACAAATGTAGCTCTGCGATGTAAACCTCTGCCCAATTTCGCAGCTGGGCCAACAGCCCCGTTCCCAAGCTGTTGCCTCAAACCCTGGACGCTTGTCCAACTGCCAAATTACCCCGGTACGGACGGTCCAACTTCGAAAAAGCGACGGAGCTGCATGCTAACACGAAGCCAATGAAAAGCTGCAACAGCAATTCCCACTTTCCCCGCTTTTCCTATTTGGGATCAGCTGGTAGCTAGTGGAATTTGATTAAATGCTGTTACATTCTGTCGTTAACCTGATGTGTGGGACATTCAGGTAAACAAACAATTCCCTATGAAAGAAAATTTCAGCAGAAGCAAATTACCTTTAAACAAATTTTGTTGAACGAGTTCATAGTTGCTGTAGGCCATACATGTACCTGTACATGTACATGTAAGGTTTTGAATGCATCGCTTTTTGTGATTGTAGTTGCATAAACTTGTAACACATTTTTCAGGTACCGGGCTTATTCTGAAATTTCCATACCTACCGGTACACAAGGTACGTCCTTCCCCCCCCCCCCCCCCCAGGTACATGTTTAACTTTATCCCCTGCAAATAACAGGGGCCTGCGTGTTGTTGCACCTGAGTCAAAATGTCAAGAGCGTACGGTAAATCGAAATGCATCGCTTCTTTTTTTCCATAAAATTGCCCTTTCCAAGCCATTTTTTAGGTACCTGGTTAACCTGAATTCGCCAGACCTACTCAAGGTACATTCTCCCCACAGGTAAGCCTCACAAATAACGGGGGCCTGCATGTTCGAGTACTTGAGCGAGAATGTCAAGAGTGAGCAGGCCAGCAAATATCTCTGCCTGGATTCTCTGAAATAAGTCTGAATAATGCATAGAGTTATTCCTCGTAGGTTTAATTTTTTGTATAAAATACGTACTAAGATGCTTGCTTGAATACATTTGGGATGACAAACAACATGCACAGTTCCACGTTGAGTCTGAATATTTTATCGAAGTCAAATTGCATGTCCAGTGTACCTCTCAGAGAAGATTGGCATTTTCGTACAGTTTGGACTACGGCCTAGAATGCGCCCAATTGACCTATCAAGGCGGAATCATGTTAGAATCACATCAATGCAGCTTGTGGAATATTGTCCAATTACATTGTATACAAATGGACGCGGAACATGCAAAATCTGAGACAAACAAAACTTAGTGTACACAAACTCTATAGGGTTGTCTAAGGGGCGTGGCTAACTCGCAAACGGCGATAGGTCAGTTAGGCTACAAAACGCATTTTAAACGAAACAATATTAAATGGAAAGAGCATTCAAAAGTAGAATATTAATCGTTCACACAACCATCCTTTAAAAACTGGGCGTTTTTTGGCGTTATTCTTGTGAGAACCAGGCGAGAACAAATTTCGGGGGTCAAAATTTTGTCTCCGAAAAATCGAGCTGTCGACTGTTTCATGTAGTTGTGATTCCAGCCGCACAGTGGTTCGCATTCTGCGGAGGTGTAAGAAACAACATTTGTGTTGGTGCTGTGTGTATTATGCGACACACACACCCAACCTGTATTGTATGGTGAATGGAAATAACTGGAAATACGTATGTCTGCCGTGTCCGATGTAAACAACCCATTTTGTCGTCTTTTCTCGGGAACGGTAAGACATTAGGTTAGCTTCCTTTTAACCAGACCTTTGAAACAATTAAAGTAGTGAAAGTAAACAATCCAAAACATGAAATTGTTGGGAATTTCAGGCTGTAGTGCCCCTTTAAACTATACCACCAATAGGGCCAGGCATTTGAACGGGACATACCGGAGGATCATGTACATGTAGGATCATTTGCTGAATTAATTTAGTCAGCCTTCAAACCATTGAAAAAAGACAACAAATTAATTCCCTTAATAAATTAACTTAAAGACAAAACCGGGACACCCATACAAGTACATTTGTCAATCCAATATCAGCGCACTTCCTATTAATTTCAACAGATGGGGACCTCTGGTTCCGCACTCCCATGTTTATTTGAGTGCCACAATGTTTGCATGGAATTGAATATTAACTGGAAGAACCCCGTGACATTCAGAAGAGAAAAAAAAATACATCCGCTGATGGAGACATCTTAGATGAAAATGTCCACAGTGTCAGGGAGATGGGGAGATATTATGGCGTTCTCTAATGAGTCTGGCACTGTGTAAGGACAGTAGTGGATATAGGCTGGGGGGGGAGGGGTGTGAGGACAGTAGTGGATGTATAGGCCGGGGGGGGGGGAGGGGGGGTGTGAACCCCCCTCCCAAATTGCCTTAGGATGCAGGAGAAATCATCATCTAGTTCAAACTTCTCCAGACCCCAGCCTTTGGCATGCCTTCACTCAACCACTCAAGTGGCAGTGTCAGTTGTTATGTAATCATTTCAAACAAATATTTATATTTCTTTGGATGATTATTTTACTCATATTCAAGTTTCATAAATGCAGTGTCAGTTGTAATGTAATCATTTCAAACAAATATTTATATTTCTTTGGATGCGTATTTTACTCATATTCAAGTTTCATAAATACAATGTAATGTGTTAATTAGGCCTATTTTTAATCAATTGTTTTTGTTTTAGGACACTTTTTATCTGTCTTTCTTAATAATCTGTGTATTCTTCATTTTTGTACAAGTGCTTTGTGATATCCTGTGTGACATGGAAAGCATTTTTTATATTAATTCATTTGTACCTTTTCCTAGTCTTTGTTGGAGTCGGACTGTAGTAGATTCAAGTAGGAATGCACCCCCCTCCCCCATTGATTTCTAGGTTTTCCTTTCCCAATCCCAGTTGAGACAGTCTAGGGTAATTGGGTTGATAGCCTTCAATCCAATGTGATATTTCCTTCCTCCCAGACAGGCCATATTTATGACTTCTAATTGCGTTTATTATTTGCCATGTCTGCCAGCGGCAGTCCTCATCAGATATTACATGTACGTGTAATAGGGGTTTTTTTTAGTGGAGGATGTGAAAAAATCTTTTTGGAAAGTAAAGTGTTCTTAAATCTGCGGTTTGTGGGCAATTTTAAAGTACAGGGGTTTTTCTGCAAAATTCTCTCCAGTTAAACAGGAAAAATTAGACAGTGTGTAGAATCTTGCTTAAACTCATTCATCTCATTTAAAGGTATTGGGCACCATTTGAAAAAAAAAGAGAGTATTTTCACCGATTCCAGGAACAAGACAAAAATCTGATGCCGATGATAAAAAAAAAACTTGTTGAAATTTCAGGTCAGTAGATAAACTTTTTGAAAAAAGTGAGAAGACTCACTGCAAATGTATCTTAATTTTTCTGATTGCAAATCAAGGTTTCCATTATAAGCCCCAACCAAAATGTTCATTAATACCTTTTAACTTGCACCGTCTTGTGATATTATTGGCACTTTGCCAGTCCGAAAAAAAATTCCCAGGCACGGAAATTAAACCGTACTGAATTCAGTCAATTGGCGGTAGTATTTGAGAAAAAAAAATATCGGAGTAGTTTGGTAGTACTTAACCATTCAGAAGAAATTATGGTAATTCCACTTTTCTTGAAAATGACAGCATTCTAGGTGCAATGATTTTACACCATGCCTGTTACTATTATTAACTTGCACACAAGTTGGATATTACTATTTTGGCAGTTTTATTTATTTGCAAATGGTGTCTGTTATTGTTGATGGTTTAAATCTTGATCATGTTTTCTTCCTTTGCAGTTTATGTTACCAACGCTTATATTTAGTTGCACTACAATGTCCAATTTCCACAACAAATGAGAAGTTTGAAAATAACTCCAAGGTTAGTCACAACCACAAATTCCTTTCCGGAAACCTGTATCCTGTTTTGTCCTGAGAAACCCCACAAACCCAATACTGCAAATTTCAGGAATAGCCCCAACCAAAAATATTACACACACAGAATCTCTACTAAAAAAAGATACAGCTAACATTTTGGTTGACTGAATTTTTTGTGTAAGTTGACAGATTTGATTTAGCCCAAATACTGTTGTCCGCTCATTCGTTTGTCATCGCTAATACTTATTCTGTCAATTCTCAGTGTCCACTCAGTGGACTGTGGGTTTTTCTTACAGCCGTCTTGGGAACAATAATAGCAAAGAGGGTTTGATAAACAAGCAGGCCTTTATTCTACAGTACGCAAGTGTGTGTGAGTCATGGTCACAATGTACATGTAGGTGATAAAAACAACAAGCCAGGCTATCTTGTGTGTGTTTTGTTAAAGAACGCTGAATGAAAACTGACATTGGGATGGGATACTGGTGTGACAATGTGGGACTTGACTTTCAAGGTTCAAGGCACTCTGTGTGCCTTTCCCGAGGTAAAAAAAAAAAAAAATGTATAGGATAGAAGGATACATGTACATGCAGGCCAATTGGACCTGTGAAGACAAGTTAATTGCAATGTCCATGGCCATGTACATGTACGCACTGTAAATAATGTGAAAAGGCAAATCTTCCCCACAAGTCGTTCTCTCGGAATCGTACTCTGAGAACACACGTTCTCATTCAGCTGATTGCAGCTACGAGATAGCAAACACTGAATTGACGAATAATAGCAACCGCGCACACGCGTGTGTAGTGTCAATGCTTGCGCCCATTCATGGATTCACCCAATCACAAACCAACTACTAAAGGACATTTCCCGTCTCTGGAATCATCTTTGGAAATGACCTTCTTTAATTGTTGTCTTCAAAATGACAGCATGCCAGAAGGAATAGTTTCACAGGGAGTTTAGTGTCATTACTATCTTTAAACCAAGTAAGCATTTTAACAATAATTTGGTCAGCTATGTTTTGGATAGCTGCAAATGATCTACTCTATCTTTAAAGGAATGTTCAACATTTGCTTTTGCTGCAATTTTCAGAAATAAATGGATTTGGAGGATTAGTACAGTATGTTATATAAAATATTGTTAAACTGGCTTGTTTCATGTTTTGGGCTTGTAGATGCTGAAAAAACCAAGAAAACCTATCATGTTCTTGTAGTCTGGTTCCCTGACCCCACTTAAGATGAAACGAAGCAATTAATACACTTTAGGGAATTGTAAGGTCAGAGAATCAGTCTAGCAGGCTTGTACCCCTTCACAGGTGTGTGATCAATTGCAAAGAAAAGTCAGAATAACTAAATATGAAAAATTATGAACACTTTTTGAAAAAAGCCAGTTTTTTCCAACGCTGGTCGGCCGACCAGCGTTGGAAAAATACAGTTTTTCTTGAAAATGTCAGCCCACCAGGAGCCACGATTTTAAAGGATGCTTTAGACTGTCAGTCCCTAACAATTCAGTAAGGTATTTTGTGATAATTTGATCATTTCATTTTTTGATGTTTGCAAATGTTGTATTTTCCCTTGAAGTTGTCGAATGGAAACTCGGAATGTTGGACAGTTTGTTTTGTTATAGGAACGGAAACACATTAAGGAAGAAGCTGTGCAAAAATATTGATCTGTTTTGGAAGTGAATTTCTTTCTATTTTGTTTTTCTTTTTCTCTCGTTAATCACCCTCTCTGCTCCTAATCTGTTTGTTTCACTCAGCGTTCCGAGGCACACCAGCCTTGCAAGCTACCCTCAGGCTCAGGAGTATAACTTCCTGTGCCCAGGAAATAATTGGTTTCTATCAGATATTTTTGAACTTCCGTCATGGTAGCTCAGCACATCCCATCAAAACATTTCTTTGGATGACTAAATAAAGGGAAAAGTTCAACAGCGGGGAAACGTACAAAAATAACAAATCATGGCATCGGCTGACCA
The DNA here is from genome assembly GCA_029964075.1 of Patiria pectinifera. Lineage (NCBI taxonomy): Eukaryota > Metazoa > Echinodermata > Asteroidea > Valvatida > Asterinidae > Patiria > Patiria pectinifera. The sequence continues at coordinate 29,339,194 of CM057149.1, read as the reverse complement.
AACAGTTTTTCATTTCCTCCACTTTTTGTGTTTTTTTCATTGGACACATTTTTGGAATGTTTTCCTGCGTCCAGGAAATCATTGGTTTCTATTAGAAATTGTTGAACTTCAGTCGTGGTAGCTCATCCGGACAAAACACATCCCATTGTTTCGTTTGATGACCAAATAAAAGGAAAAGTTCAATTGTGGGGAAAATCTACAAAACTTAATAACAGATCATGGCAGCAGCTGACCCGATTTCTCTTTTTGTCTTCTTTTCCATTTTGTTGGGTCTAATTTGACACATTTTGAGGCAATTTGTTCTTTTTTGGTCAAAATGTCTGTCCTCAGAAGTCGGCAGAAAAAGGGACTGAGGCTCTGATGTCATTTGCTATTTTTGGAATTAAATGTTAGACCTGAGATGAAACCTGTATGTTTACAGTACATGTACGAAACCACAAAATAAGCCCTTTTATTGAGAGTCACGGGTGGCGTGCTTCATTCATGAGTATGACAAATGAATGCAGTTATTTATGACTATCCGGTACATGTACATAACTTGGCTATAGATGATAGGAGCCACACAATTTCAGATAGATGTTGATTGAATTGTTTGTCTTCAATTTATGTTTCATGCAGTGTGTTGTTTTTAGCGAACCAGATAGGCGCTTCCTGCCTTATCTTGGCGTTATCTACCCCCCTCAACAAAAACCCCCCCAAACAAACGCATACCGGCCGGTATGTCTCGCAATCCTCCAATTGAATAAACTGTGCAATTTACAAGGCAAAATATCTTTGGCTACTTTCCTGGGATATCAGGTACACTACCGTTTGCCCAGATTTTCTTCAGAAAAGCCAGAAAGTGACAAGCGGATGAGCTCTTGACATTTATCTTCAAGCAAACTTGATTCCTCGATCCTGATTGGTTGATCCATGGCAACAAGCCGTGCTACATATAACCATACCGCACGGCCACGGTCCATACCGCACTCTGCGTATTGCGCTATTCTAAGCCTACGTGACGCGATTAGTGCTGCACAATTCACTGTGAATTAAAAATTTGCGCGTAGGTTACACAGCATGCGTGTTCCAACTTTACTGTGCGTCAAGTTTGCTTGAAGATAAATTCAGCGCTCGTGGAACACGGAAAATGTAGTGCGTCTGTGTCCCACATACCACTCGGCCTTCGGCCTCGTGGCATATGGGACACAGACGCACTACATTATTCCGTGTTCCACTCGCGCTCGCAAGATAACTAATAGTATCTGTTGGCTCTATGATACCACTTGACTCATGTACAGCTAAATATATCAGTATTTATTGAGTTATGTAATAGGAGTGTACATCCATATCATAAGCCAGGTCAGTGATACACGTACATTTAGTAGCGATACACATACCGGTAATGCACATCATCTGAGGCCCTACACATTTTGCAGTTGGTACTTTTGAGAGAAAATACCCTGGTCATAGTCGGTGCAAAAAATTTACTCAAGAAATGCAAATTTCTGATTTTATGTGCATAGGTATGGTAGTTGGATGTTGTTAACATGTTAGAATATCCCGTTTGAAACATTTCATGTGAGATAGTTGGGACTGTGAATACACACTTTGGTCAATTAAGAACAAGGAAAATATACTGTTAGAATATAAGGGTAGCATAAGAAGTAGAATATTACATTGTGATGAGCATATTCATTTGGATTGCCATGATCTAACACTGAACGTGGTACAACACTGGAAATGGTACTTCAGCCATGAAACCACAAATACCCATGGGTCATATTCTATAAATTTGGGGTCCACTTTTTTTCCTGTCCCTGTTACATCTGACATCTATGATTGTATAATTCTGATGCACTCCTTAATGCAGTCATCCTCCAAGAGTGATTATGAATAGCAAACTACATGTACCTACCCAACAAATAAACAATCATTTGAAGTCATTCTTAATGATGCTTGAATGGCAAATTACAAAGTACCAAGGTAACAGGGACCGGAAAAATGTCACACTTTGGACCCCAAATTTATAGAATGAATTTTTTAGGCAGCGGTGCATAAAGTATGAACCGAGCATTTGGTTGCACTTTTCGCGGAGCCAAATTATCTGTCCGTCACCACATGTCTCGTCATGAAAACAGCGAGGATTTGTCCGACAAATGATAAACTACTAGCCAGGCCCGATGGCCCACCATAATATCTTCCCTGGAAGGTGGGTGATGTTACCCATTGTCTGCGCCCGCCCAGGCTGCACTCCCAGCGACAAATCCCAGTGTGTGACTCACGCCTGTTCACCACCAAACGGCGGGGCAGACCCCCCTTCCCCGGAGGTTCCCCAATCAATAAAAAATCCGCTGTGTTTGTCAGTGATGGTATACCGTAGGGCTGCTCACCCCAGGGCGACGAAAATCACGCTCTCTGCCTGCAGACAATCATGTCAGAGCCTCATCTTTTTCTGTCGAAGGATTCCCAATCTGTGTAATTATATCACACTTGCCTTTGTTGATGACAGATCGGGATGGAGGTTGAGCAGTTCTGACATCTCGCCAATTTTTTTTTTTTTTTTTTAAATGAGTGGGCGTGAGCGTATTTGGACATTGCGGCGGTTTATTTATAAATTGTGGGATGATAATGGCGATATCGTCGGCATTTTTGGGAAATTGGCGCGGCGTAGATCAGAGGGACAAATTGAACATTGAACAGGAATCACAATTAGGCATGACAGTCATGCAGCGACGCCGAGGAAATTTATTTTAAAAAAACTGAGAGTAGGCCATATGTTATTTACTGTACAAAAGACCATTTTCCCCCTTCTTTTTACAGGCGGGATAAGAATTGTTTTAAGAAATAGACCCTTTGTTTGCAGCAACAATGAAGGCGCAAAAATTGACAAAAAATATCTACTTACGCATGGGGGTAATTAAATTTAGGGTCCAAAATGTTACATATTTCCTGTACCCGTTACCTTGGAACTTCGTAATTTGCCAATCAAGTATCATTAAATATGACTTCAAACGATATTTCATTTGTTGAGTAGGTACTTGTAGTTTGTTATTCATCACTCTTTGAGGATTGCATTAAAGGGAATATACAACATTTGCAAACATCAAAACTACCAAATTATTATGAAATACCTAACTGGACTGTTAGTGGATGACAGTCTAAAGCAACCAGTAAAATCATGGCACCCGGTGTGCTGACATTTTCAAGAAAAGTGGAATTTTTGTATCAATTTCCAACGCTGGTCAGCTGACCAGCGTTGGAAAAAACTGGTTGTTTTTCCTACTACTGCCCCCAATTTACCATATATTTAGTTAGTCCACATTCTACTTGCAATCAATTACACACCTACATGTATGAACAGGTACAGTAGTGGGGTCAGGGAACCAGACTACAAGAACGTGATTGTTTTTCTTGGTTTTTCCAGCATCTAGGAACACAAAGTTTCAAACAAGTCAATGTAACAATATTTGCTATAAAATGCTAAACCCCGCAAATCCATCCTGAAAATTACAGCAAAAGCAAATGATGTAAAATACATTCCCTTTAAAAGGAGTGCATCAGAATGATAAAATCAGAACTGGGAGCTGTAGCAGGAACGGGGAAAGAGTGGACTTCAAATTTATACCCCTGTAGAACACAATTGTACACACCTTAAGGTGGCTTCCGAATATGAACTCGTCGTTTATATTTTTATTTATAAAATGGTTTATTATTTTGAAATATCTTGCCATCTGTTTTCCTTTTATCCGAAGAAACCACATCGAGCTTGTACATTGTGTTTCTGCTCTGTCAGTGGACCATCCTATTTTCAGAATCAGGATTAATTTCGGTAATTGAACCTGTCCACTTCCCAATTTGGCCCACCATATTCTGCAACCCAAGACACGGGTGCGAACACATAATGAGGATTAATTTACCGAAAATATGACGCAGGTCTGTGGTGTATCCGTTCTGTGGACAGGTTGGCTCCAAATGATGTGAATCCGTCATTGTTTGCATAGTTTATGGTAATGCGACAATCTGTCAGTGTGCCCACTTGACTGACCGTATTGATAATACTTAATAGTTACATTAAAGCCAGAGTCCATCATTTGCAGCTATCCAAAAAGTAACTGGCGTAATTATTGTTGAAAAACATATTTGGTTGAAAGTTAGTAAGGGGACTAAACTCCCTGTGAAATTATTTTCTTCTGGCAAGCTGTCATTTGGAAGAAATCAAAAGAATTAAGGCCTTTCCGTGGGAAATTCAAATTAGTAGTTCGTTTTGTTATTCGGCGAAGCGCGCGCAAGCATTGGCACTACGCATACGCGCGCGGTTGCTATAATTCGTGGGATCAGTGTGCAACATCGCGTAAGTGCAATCGGCTGAGTGAGAACGTGTCTCGGACGCTGAATTCAGGCCCAATTCAAAACATGATTCAGCAAGTTTTGATTTGAAATCGAGATCCTAGAATGTTGTTTTTCTTGAAATATACAGCTAAAGCTGCGCTGAAACTTCATCAGGTTATTTGTTCAGCACCCTTCTTCAGATTTTAGTACATTTGTTGCATCAAACGAACAAAATGCTTACAAATGATGGACTATACCTTTAAGTTGTACAGTACTTTGTCAAGTTCAAATGCCGTAAAAATATGTGTACTGTATATGTACCGGTACATGTACCGGTACTTGTAATTTCAGAACAAGAGTGTACTGAATGTTCCAGACATTTATACCGGTAGCCCAATCCCCATTGTTTGTCTTCCCCGACCCCAACAACTAACCACCTTTGTGCACTAATGTTGTGCAAACCCGACCTGAAACCGAAACCGACCTGACCCAAATCCGACTTCGGGTCAGGTCGCGTTGGTTAATCCATCTTGTGAAAAACCTGAAATCAACCGAACTAACGGAAAACTTTCTTGAGTTAAATGGAATAATTTTCAATCTTCTTTTCAAAATCCGGCCCACATCAGTTGTGTTCCTTAAAAAAAAGAGAGAGAAAAAAAAAAGAAGGCACCCACTTTCCCAAGACATCAACCGTAACTTGACAATGGTCAGACGAATCTCTTTTTGATCCAGTCGGGGAGGATTATTATGGGTGACTCACCCGGCATGGGGATATCATTACAAGATTAGTGGTGTCCGAGTTAAGGTATTAACTGCTAATTCCTGGACCAGAAGACAACAGGATTACAGACATTAGGAGGTTAAACTCTACCGACAGTCATGTGAATTGAGTTGTGGTAGATGTGCATGGTGTACTGGGATACTTACATGTAAGACAATGGACTTGTATTTTGGCAAAGTCATCCCACGTGTATTTTTGGATGAGGGCGGAGTTGTAAAATTGCAATTTGTTACACTAAACTGCAAACGATGGTAGAAAGGGGAAAGAGCACTCATTCTTCCGAGGGCTTGAAATTAACCCTTCAAAAATAATACACTGATGCAAGAATTTTTTTGGGGGGTGGGGGAGGCATTGATGGGTGTGGTGGCTAACCGCAGCCCATCCAGCAGACCTGTTTAATTAGCTACATGAATACTGGAAAACAAAATTAGATACATGTATTTCCTATTATGAGATAATATCCCACATCATTGCAAAACTCGGTTTGTTTCTGACCTAAGTTTGTGAGGCCTTTGATCATGGAATGTATTGACTTTATCACCTTAGCCAGTGTGTGTCCCCCCCCCTTCTCCCCCCCCCCTCTTCCTCCCCCCCCCCAATATAAAAGAGTCTGCGACCTACCACAGGAATCAGTATTCTTGCATTTACAATCAATATAAGAAATATGATGCACATTTTTTTTTTACATGTACATGTAGTACTTTGATTACCAAATTTTACTCGCAAAACGAAGGCAGCAGGGTGCATTTTGAATTAGTAGCCATCCCCCAACACCTGTACCATTATTTCTTCTGCCTATACGTGTACATATGTACATTGTTGTACGTCATAATTATAATCTTGTTGTGAACGTTTGATTTCTGTTCAGCAGAAACACACAAAAGTTGAGGGGATTACATCAAGGATCCTTTATTTCAGCCAACAATTGAGTTCTTTGTAGCGTGTGTTTGTCTACAAAACTACAACGTAGTCAGACTCTGTATTGTTACCTTCATTGATATGAGATCAATGACATTCAACCTTCAACCCGTTCTTTTTCTCTTGCCCCTCAGGGTGTTATTATAATGAACTCGACTTCCCCCCTACACCATGCAGCGACCCAGTGCTTTTACATAGGGGACTGGATGAGTCCACTGTTTGTGTGGGTGGATTCCAAAGAGAGATGATTAGTCACGCAGTGTACATGTACTGCCGGTATCTTGGCAGTGGGTTGTGGTCATTCATTCAGTGGTGCGTGAGCCTGCAGTCGGCTGTCACAGAATACTTCTTATTTGCCGGTACCGTCCTGAGTGATTTAGTTCTTATGCGGAGAGAGTTTCCCTCAATTTCTGTTTGTTACTGTACGTCTAAATTCAGACTAACCTTCTTTTTTGAGCGTCAGCACATTTTGTTTTCTGGTGTCGGCAGCATCTCTCATGCCATGGATTATTAATACCATACACATTTTATTCATGTTATGGAATATACGCATTGTGTCTGGACTTCAGTTTTGTGAACTATTTACGGCAGATCATCTGGTAACGGACATTACTTTTGACGGGAGACGTTTAAGCATTAATGCAGGTAATGTTGTTTATTACGCTTTCATTTCTATGATACTGGATGATGATTGAATTGTCATGCCAGTTCTTTTTGAAATCAGGGTCCCACTTCTTTCATGTATTTTTTTTTGCACCTGTAGTTTTGGCATGATTACTATTGATCTACAGCAAACTGGAATAATGAGAAAATTGTGTTCTGTTGTTGAATGATCTATTTATTTCAACTTGAAATATGTTCAGTTTGAGTGTGCACGTATTTGTGCATAAGCATACAGTATATCATGTTATACAGCTTGCGATCACCATGATCACTTGGGATCAGCTGGTATAGACCTTATGCATTAAAGGCGGAGTTAGAGGGCAATCATTTTTGCATGATTTGATAGGCATGAGTAAACCGTACATGTACATTAATTTACCAAAAGAAACCCTCTGCGATACCCGCAATGCATATTGCCAGGCGCGTCGCTCTCTTTTGTTTAATTTACACTCCATAAAACTTTACATTTTTGTGCACTCGACTAGATTTCTTCAAATCTGTGGGTATTTTTAACACCGTAATCGGAACAGCATTTCTCAATCTCTTTGCACAAGATTCCTCCACCCCTCCCCATTCCATAAATCTGTACCATCCTCCCCACACCTGATTGACCACAATTAAGAGATTCCTCCCCGAGTGTTTAGTAGTGGCTTGATGGTGACTCACTCGTTAATCCACCTTATTAAGCCCCGTGCCCGGTGGCATACATGTACATGTATGTTGCCCAACAACATTCAGATGTGTACATGATGTATACTGTACTGGTACATGAACACAATTACCTTATCTCTAGCGTACTGATTGCAGTTCAGATGTTGGTATGGACAATTATGCATTTCATGATGTTTTAGACAAGCTTGAGTTTTCAGATTAGTTCCTATAGCCCTACATGTACCGGTACATTTGAGCAGTCTCTGATAGTGATACAAACATGTCGGTATGTACATGTACACTTGTACATTTTCCTATGTTTAGCCTATAGCACATACATTAGTACATGTACACGTATGTATTCATGATATATATGCATGGCATTTGTACATAATATTACATTTCTTTCCCTGGAATTCGCCGAACAAAATTAGCACCATTGTGAGGTGGCGCCACATCCGCGCGCATGCCGCACAGGTTCTTAAAAATGAGACACGCTCACAGTTTTTTAACCCTATGGAGTACCGAAGTGTGACGTCATTTAGAACCAGAAAGTGCAGTGCAAATGAATGGAGTACGCGTGCATGTTAGTTCACGAGCTTAATCACGCGCTAATGTCTTTTACACACATTTTGTGTGCATGACATATTCACTTCGGTACTCCAATGCTCGCAGGAGCCCGGAATGCGTGTTTACTACCTGAGCGCGTCTCGCTCGAGCCTGGTGCCACTGCAGAAAAGTCATACAGTATCCACACATACATTGTACATGTACATTGTTAAGATATCGTATCACACATTGCTAATATTATATCAGCTCTTATCCATAATAGATGGACTGACACTGTGCTGAAATTACAATTTCACAGCTCCTCTATGCTGCGTGCGTGTACATGTATAATGTAGGGAACAGTACATCATAGGTTCAGATATCCCATCCAACTGTTACATGTATATGTGATACATACATGTACATGTACAATGCATACACATGTAAACTCAAATCTAGAGAAATATTAACCCAAAAGTCTCAGCATTTTATTGAGCACTACACTGGTAAAAAATGTCCCACCATGCTGAAAACCAGCAGCACATTTATACAGATATCAGTTACTAAATATCAGAATGGGGTTTATAATATTTGCCAGACTATTTATCCTTAGATTATTGCATCCAAAGGTCGATTGAATATGATAAATTTCTGTGTAATTCTGTAGACTGGTGAATATGTCGGCCAGAGGCCTACTGGTACATTTAATACAGACATGCTCATACAATTGGGCCTTAACAGCAAATTCATCAAATGCAGGCAAAAGTGATTTTTAATTTTTTTTCGTAAAATTTTAAAAAAGAAAAAAAGCAGACATGCAACTTTTCCTCGGATCAACTGATTTTGTTTTTCACTTCCAACTTGTGCCATTGAAAATTGGAAAACACTCTGTAAAGTCTAGTAACGCTTGGAAATTCCTCGTTGTTTTGGTTAATACTCCAGATGAATGTCTGTAAAAGGTGGGCCCAAACGGATGACAGTTTACAGACGGATATATTCAGGGGCACGTCTGCGTGTACATTCAGATTCCAAGCAATAATGATTATTGAAAATATCACTTCCTGCTTATATTTGTAAAGTGCCAGTCACACATGAGTTCACAAACATTTTTTGTGGAAAAAATACAAAGTGCATTGTTAATACACAGTACACTTCTGTACCAGTACATTCCCTCTAATATTTTCACTATAGGCAGGGAGTTTCCCTGTCTGTAGGGAAAACATTCATCAAAATTACAGTCATTTTTAAACGGTAGTTTATGCTTCAAGCTAAACCACACATCAAAGTAGTCTAATTTTTATCCAAAGGGAGTTTCTGCCACAAACATTTTTTTTTCAAATTTAATGCAAGGATTTATTTTTCGTTGCGCTTAAATCACCTCATTGTCTGGTTATTCACAGCCTTGGGTCCATTGTTCAAGTTATTTACATTTTGACTTAAAATTTTTCTATACATCCGGAACCAAGCCCGGATATTTGCCCTGTTGACTACAGTATGTCTGAGTGTGATATTCTCCATCACAAGAGGCAAATAGGAGCATTTGCATTTGTCTTAAAAGTAACCTACCAAATTATTATCAAAAAGGTTTCTTGTATTAAACACGTTCTTGAAATTATTCTGTCTGGCTTGCTGTCATTTGGAAGAAATCAAGAAATAAAGGTGATATCTACCAGTACAATCAGTCAATGGACTGATTTTTGGAATAAAGAGTTATAATGACGAAATCGTGTTTCGTGATCGAAAGGTTGTGCTTGATTTGGTTTTCACTTTTTTCTCGAAAGGTGTAGGCTCCACTGAAACGTCAACAGGTTTAGGTTTTGAACATTCTTCTTTGGATTTTTAGTAGTGTTATTGTTGGAAATAAACAAAGTGCATTAATTAAAAGCAAATGATCATACCTATGCCTATCAGTCTTGGTACAGAGGAGTCTGTTTTAATTTGCTGTATTTTTTCACTTATTGAATCACATTCTGAGACAAATATTTGTTTTTATTTCTCCTATGTACATGCACTTGTGTACATGTACCTGTACTTGTAATGAAACCTTAAAGAGAATAAGAATTTTCTTCTCTTTGGTCTCTCATTTGTTTTTCTACATTTTTCAAAGAATCCTGTTAAGAAATTGAAACCGACCACACTGTGGTCAGGGGTTGCCGCAACAGGCGAATCTGACACCGAAATGTCTGTATTTTTTCCCCATGGGCATGCGGCGGAAACGCAATATAATAAATCATACAGCGTTATTGATTTATCACAGCAGCATGTGCACTCTAGACAGATTGCAAAGGCCCTTTTGCATGTTAGTTTCTGTTGCATTACAGTTGTGTCCAATCAAAGTTAATTTGGCTATGGGCATGAGTCGGAACAGAAAAGGAACTGAGTTTTCTTTTTAATACTTAAAGGGAAAATACAACATTTGCAAACATCAAAAAAATAAAACTACCAAATCATTTTGAAATACCTTGCTGGACTGTTAGTGAATGACAGTGTAAAGCATCCTGTAAAATCATGGCACCTGGTATACTGTCATTTTCAAGAAAAGTGGTATTTTTGTATCAATTTCCAACGCTGATCAGCCGATCAGCGTTGGAAAAAACTGGCTTTTTTTCAAATACTGGCCCCAGTTGACCATCGCACTTGTTTGCAATCGATTTCACACCTATGAACAGGCACAAGCCAGCTAGACTGGTTCCCTGACCTTACAATTCCCCAATGTGTGTAAACTGCCCTGTTTCTTCTTATATGGAGTCAGGGAACCAGACTATAGAAAAATGATTGTTTTTCTTGGTTTTTAAAGCATTTTCGAACCCAAAACCTCAAAAAAGTCAGTGTAACTATATTTGCTATATATTTCCAACCCCCCAATTCCATCCATTTCTGAAAATTACAGCAAAAGCAAATGATACATATTCCCTTTAAGATTACCCCCCAGCAAAACGTAAGAGCAACAGGCCTATTCCAGACAAATTGAGATGGAATAATTTTTAAGGGCAAAACTGTTGGCAACTGATTCTTTACTTTAAATGGAGTTGGAAATTTACATGTTATGCTACATATTTTGGAGTTACATGCAGCATTTCAAACAGCTACATTGTGTAATGTGCATATCTGTATGGCTTGATGATCAGTCCGTATTCTGCTTCATTACTTTATATTTGGTACACTGTGGTTTTTATCAGTTTCTGTCCAAAAAGTGCCTACATAATACTAGTCATCAGAATGGATTATTCATATTGTATGAATTCACTCAATTGATACCAATCTGTGCACTCACTCATGACTAAACCCCAAACTTTCATCCTACACTAACCCCTCAGATATTTGTTTACTACCACCCACTCAAACTTGTGAATCATTGTTTTCGATCACCTTGCTGATGAAAAAGGAAAAGAGAGAAAGTAAAAGATGAAATCCAACCACTTAAGACACCACAGTAGTTGACCTCGTGGTCTCTGTGTACACACACCAGACCCATTTAAGCCTGTGGATACATTCCTGATGAGTGACACACATTTCTTGGAGGTGTTTTACAAAGCACTCCAGATGCACAGCTTAGACTGGACGGCCAGAGTGTACCTGCGGCCCGGCTGGCGAGTTTGTGCAAATACAAATCAGGATGGGAGACAGGTTTAGTGGTGTATTTTGGTAGGAGGGTCGGAAAGATGAAAGAATTCCGGCAGAACTGTTGACCGTTGTAAAGGCAAACAGGTCGGCAAATCGGCTGTGGATGAAAAGTAGATTTGCACTCGGTCTAGAATTGATCAAATGCACTATAACCAGTCCTTCATTTTTAAGGAGCGCGATCGCGCAGGCGCTCCTACTGCGCTCCTCGACTGTCTCGAAGGAGCGCCAAAAATAGCGCTCCTCAGAAATCCAAAAGAGGGCTCGTCAAACACGGGAAGTTTAAAAATAAGAAGTGATAAAAACGCAAAGGATTTTAAGCCTTGAGCTACACGTATTTTTCGTTGTTATAATGCCCAAACTCACGTTAATATGCCGCTGGACATCGCTAAAAATGAACGAACACCGAGCTCGTACGTACTGTATAAGATCGTGTGTGTACAGCGGTTGTATACTGTGCGTGCACAATGTGCATATCGCATATAAACATAGAGCTGCATGAAAACACGTGGGCCCGTACGTGCGAGTGCAGCAATGACTGGTTCCCGCTGCGCCGCGCACTAAATCCCAATGAAGGCATGATGAAAATGCGGTAACCAGTCAATTGACCCCGAACGCTATGTGAAATGCTCTGCCGTACAGTGTTTTGCGTGCAGGCCGGACGGAATAGACATCGTAAAAATGCCAAGAAAACAACGATTGAGAAGGACGATCTTTGCAAGCTTATTCACAGAACTTGATCTCTCTTGTCTGTGTATGTATTTCCCGTGTTCATGAATTTATTTTGAAGAAGTTTTACTGGTATGTGAAGTGAAACGATGCAGCGTGTTTCACCGAAATCCTATACCGTAAAACGCGTCTCATTGCCGGCCCACCACACACAGTGCATCACAAACGCTCGTACTAGTGCGAAGTTCAGACGTTGTTAGCCAGTTTCTCGTCGTGACTAGCATTGTGTATATGGCATACTTGACCTGCATTTTCCATTATTTTTAAGATTATCGACGGCAGATATTTTCGATAAAACTTAAGGCAAGTTTGTGTCATTCTGAGGCCCTTTTTGTATAGCTTTCGTAGAGCAATTGAAATAGTTCAGGCTGAAAATTTCATATAATTTTAACGAATCTGAAAGCAAATATTCAGTTGCTTTATGTGCCGTTTATTAACTCTCCATTTTCCAAGTATAATCAAGTAATGAACCAACTGACAACTGTATTAAAAAATGAAAGCCTAAGCAGTAGTCAAACCTTTTATTAATCTCCATTTAGTTAGTTTTTTAAAATAAATTTTACCTTGTCTTACAGTTACAAAAATGAAAAAAGTAACGCAACTTGAGCATATGTTATTATGCAAAAACTAATAATAATGGAGCCCCTTAAATAAATCGTTATATGCAAAATAAAACAAAAACAATGGTAACCCGTCGTTTTACCGCTGTTTATCCGTAGATTTTAAGGAGAGCGATTTGCTCTCCTCAAATATTTGAGGAGAGCGATTTATAGCTCTCCTGGATTTTCTTTAAATGAAGGACTGTATAACTAGCCACTGAGTGATGCATCGTTTCATTGAGTGCTTTTATTTTGAGTTCAAGTATTTAACCATTAGTTGTAAAAGTAAATTTGTTCTCTGGCATAAGTATAGGTACAAGGACGTGAGAAGATCTACAAGTACATGTATCTGTACAGATGCATGCTTAGATACTTGTGTACATGTACATGTACAGTACATAGAGTACATGTCTGTATTTAAAGTACATTGTATGTTGTACATTTACATGAAGTATGAGTACCGGTATGTACATGTACATCGACGAATAAATTGTGGGTACTTTGATTTGAGGAGGATGCATTGAAGAACAGGAGTATACTGTACATCACATGAACATGTACACACATGTACATGTACATATACATAGATCTGGGACTTCAGGATGGAATAAAAAAAAAAACCACAAGACCATACCATCACAAGTCATCCTGTCCCAATTCAGGTCACAAGATATTCAAATGAACCGGGTCAAAGGCCAAGGGCGTCAAACGCTTCTCAAAAGTGGGGGGGGGGGGGACTATACCTTGATCAGGAACCAATGCGAGCACACAGTGCAAAGCCTTAATGGTGTGGAGTTCGGGGCCGGCTTACGGGCCTTGAAAATCTAGATGCTCTGTGGAATCTAGATGCTCTGTGGTGCGATCTAAGGCAATTTCTGACCACTTTAACCAATTTTTTTTTTAGCAAGAGATCATAATTTAAACATCATTTTTCGAGTTTGGAGTCATTGAATCAGCTATTCTGAGCTATAGAATCATATGTAGGCTACAATTTTTATTCAGGGAGAAAAAAGTGGGGAGGGGGACATAAGATATGATATCCCCCCACTTTAAAAAGTGTGTGTGTGTGTGGGGGGGGGGGGGGGGGGGCCCCGTCCCCCACCGATGGACGACTATGACAAAGGCGTTCTCTTGGGACCAGACTTGAGAGTTGACTTGTGATTTTTATGGCCAGAATTTTGATAAAGTTGTGATGGACTCAACTGTGACTCAGACTCTTGACATTTGACATTACTGCACGTGAAAGATCATGGCATCATACCATAGCTAGTAGTACATGTATGCATTCATAGTACATTTCACAAGTTTCATGCATGTGTAAATGGGCAGCTGACGTCAATTGGGCCTGTTTCATATAAACCGCCATTCCAATCGCTCGACATATCTTTAAGCAATGCTGTCAATGACATTTGATTTAGTGACCGTGCATTTCTATTCCCCCTCTCCATAACTATTTGCACATGGATCAATCTGTGAATAATGTACATGTGCCGCCGAGCAAATGTGGCATGCGTGATATTTTTTTTATCCCCTGCGTATAATCCTGGATTAGAATTTACCCACGGTATCGGATTAAATATTCATGCAAATACATGTAGCAATGCAGGTCTCTGTTTATTATATGGTTACATGTCTGTATCATAGTTATGAGTGCTTGATTAAATCCTTAAGTAAATGGCGATGCCTTGTTAAAGTGCACACAGACTAGAGTACACGTCTACAGGGTAGTGAGAGTCCATCTTTCGGACCCTAGCCCGGCAATTAACTGGTCCGCTGAAAGTCATTTATCGCACAATACCTCCTGTATGACTCATCGGTGGCTTTCTATACTCTGCCCGGGACGTGCTCACGCCCACAATGCTTTGCTTCATTGACCAGGCCCCCGGCTCTCTCAATATGCCCAGGACTGTTTTACACAGGGCAGGCCAATATGTGCTTCTTTCACCATACCAAAAAAAATATTAATTTCCTTTTCAAATTATTTGTTAAATATTACCATCCCTTCCATTGCTTCTATACTATAGCAGCTATTTTACATTCAAGAACGCCGTATAAGACACCCCTCATCAGTCTTAGCTTTCAAGACTTTTCAGCTCAGGCAGGAGCTTCTACATATCACTCGGTGGTCGATCGGTCTGTCCCCGGAAAATTGACCAAAATACGCCCCTAAGTTTCCCATAAAATATAACTACCAAATTTTAATTTTCAAAAAAAGAAAACAAAATCAAATAAATACTTTACAAACATTGTTTATAACAATTCAGAAATATTTTTTACGAAAAGTTTGTAAATGGAGGCCAAATATGTGCAGTAATGTTATAGTCACTTGGTATTTATCACAAATCGCTCTATTATAAATCCAAAGTATGGTGTTCCACATGTGCCATCGGCATCGCATTTTGGGGCATCACATTTTTAAAGCTCGGGCAGGGATCATTTTGATAGATTTCATGCAAGACTTTCATGCAAGACGGCCAGAGCTAAATTGTGCACTCCCACTTGTTTTGTTCCACCAAGATTATAACGTCTTTTGAGTGCAAAGCAACGTTTTCAAGTGGATAATGGCGTTTTGTTTGTTGGAACGGTGCATGACCCTCAGTAAACATCCAAATTGTCATGACTCAGTGTTTGTTATCCTCCAAGCGTACAGCTCTACACAAAAGAAATTATGCAGGCGCCGGTATATGACAGAATTACAAGCAATGCTTAGTGCATTCCAAAGTAAATTGGACAATAGAGCATTTTTTGTGTGTTCACATTGTACTTTTGTAGCTACACGTACAAATTCATTGAAGTTGACAAGTGCAAAAGATCTGCAGAGTTTAATTTAAACATGTACCGTTAGATGATATCATGATAAATTCTTGTTGCAAAATTGTTTTTTCTCACTTGCTTGTAGAGTATACTATGCTTATAAACTTACATGGTCATTCTATAAAACAGGGGTGTGAAATTTCAGCTTTAAAGCTGATTTCAGGGTTTTTTTTTTTTTTTGGATTTCAGCTTTTTTCCCTCACTTGCTGTGTACAAAAGTATAGGATATTTCCAAAGTTCAGCTTTTTTGCACCTTTTTCAGTCGTTTTCAGCTATTTTTATCAATGGTCACTCACACCCCTGATAAAATTAGGGTCCAAATTGTGACATTTTTCTCTGTCCCTGTTACCTCTGAACTTTGTAATTTTGCCTTTCAAGCATCATCAACAATGACTTCAAACAATTCTTCAATTCTTGGGTGTGTAGTTTGCTATTCATAATCACTCTTAGAGGACGACTGCATAATTAATCAAGGAGTGCATCAGAATTTCAAAATCATAGACGTCAGACATAACAAGGACAGGAAAAAAGTGGACCCCAAATTTATAGAATTTATTTCAAGAAATTTCGGGAACCCTTACCCTTGACCCCACAGATTCTAAAAGTATTTAAGTTTCCAACTGCGAGCAGTTTCTTCTGGATTTCTGATTTTAAGCATTGAGCAAAAAGACACTATTGTACTAAGCTATCGGATTCTATTAGATATATGCATCATGCATTATAAAGCAAAAGGTTGAAACATCAACTTTTGTTTTGTATTCATCCTTAGTTTTTGGCAACCAGAAAAGTAATTTCCATTTTTCGAGTGTTTAAGACATCTGCACTTGAAGGCTGAAAGCTACGAGTTGGATGGAGAGTCCCTTTCCCCTACCCCCACCCCCACTCACCCCCAGCCCAGCCCCAACCCCACCTCTCACCCCCATCGCCCATCCCCAAGACAGCTTGTGAAGTTTTCTGGCACGCTTTCAGTCAGCACTGAATAGACAGTCTTACTTCAGTAAAGGGCAAAATCAAATATCCAAAATATATCTTGTTAAAAATTCCCATCTAATTTTCCATAATTCTTTGTCTCGCCCCGTGCAGTTATATGCAACTAGTGGAGAGTCTCCCCACCTACGGAGTGCACTTCTACGAGCTCAAGGACAAGACTGGTATCCCGTGGTGGCTGGGACTCAGCTACAAAGGCATCGGCCAGTACGACATCAAAGATAGACTCACTCCAAGAAAGGTAAAAAGCCGGTTTCCTGCCTGCTATCCAATTACCATTAAACTTGGATAAAATCAGAAACATTGGTCACAGTTTCGTTGATTCATCTTCCTATATTTGTACTTGTGACATAAGCGTGGGTGTAGTTTTACTAAGTTTTCGGAGCCCAAATATGGCTGTGAAAATCCTTTATTGATTAAAATAGAAAGCAGAAGTTTTGTTCTCTGTCATTTTGTTTGATGAACTGTCCGTTTTTAGTGGTTGAGTAACAGTGGGTGGGGATTTCCGTTGTGCAACTTTTCCTCGGATAAGCTGATTTGCTTGTTTTTCTATCAGACTTTTGCCATTAAAATTGGAAAACACTGTATAAAGTCTTGTTACTTCCCAGTTGCATGCCTGGGATTGTTGCATATGTAAGACAGTGTCTACTCTACTGCACCCTACTTTCCTGTATAGCCACTACTGATGCATATTTCCCTAGAGGGCGCAATTGATTCGCTAAGAGTTCATACAATAGCCTACCCATCATGCCCTGAGTGCACCCGCCACGTTCTTCGTCTTTTCTCTTAGCGGCGTTCGAAGGCGGATGTGATTTCCAGTGAAATATTCTAGCCTTTTTCATTTGTCTAAGAGTTTTTTGTCGTTAAAAATAAAAGTAGAGTATCTTCAGTCTTTTTGTGTTTGATTTATCATAATTCGTGAGGTTTTAACCCCACTGCACTTGTCTTCAAGAGACAACGTAACGTTCGGGGATAAGAAAAAATTGTCTTGGAGTTTGGTGACCCGTAACGTGGAATCAGTGCTATCCACGGGGCCACCAGCTTCCTCCGTGGGTGAATCCAGGGAGAAGTTCTCCTCCCAGACAATATTTAATGCCCAAGTTGGATATCTACAGAGATGCCACTTTTCCGGTTTTAACCGGAATTCCGGTTTTTACAAAAAATCTCACAAAATTCTGGTTTTTTCTGGCCTTCAAATCAACCAGAAAAAGAGAAAAAAACTGTGGAAATGCGTTGATTTTTACCTCGATTTAGTACATTTAGGCGCACGCATGGCACAACGTTGTTCGTTGAAGTAGTCTTAAAAACAGTCTTTGTGTATGTTGTTGCCGAGCCTGCATGCGATACAAGTGGCCAACGTACTTAATCGCACGCAGTATACAACGGTGCCTCGCGCGTGTTTCACCGCGTGCGGGCGTGTTGTGTGCTAAGCACACGTAGCTTTCAGCCTGGAAATCAAGTCTATCATTTCAGCTATCGGTGGGTTCCGATCGCAGTGATATATATGTGAATACACAAAATGCGGGTACCAACCATGTTTTCGTTGAGCGCATCGCGTGCAAGGATCATGTACACCGACGGCAGTGTTGTGGAATCATGCAAATGATGCATGTTTCGTGTCGAATATTACGTTGGAAATTCGGGTAGGCAGAATAAATATTAGGAATATGGAAAAAAGTCAAAGTGATTGAACGAACCAACAGTTTTAAAGGCCATAGAAGCAAAATTAAAAAATAAACAGAGCTTGGCTTGGATACAAGATAATGACAACGGGGACTTTGTGTCGGACACGGAGTGGCTTTTTCACACACAAAAACAGTTCCGTTTTTTCAAGCAGCCGTTCCGTTTTTTTTCAAGCAGACCTGTGGCATCTCTGTATCTAGAAGATACAGAGTATTGAAAGCTTAACCTTTATTGAATGATTCTTTCTGCTTTGTTGATTTTTTTTTCAGCTTTTTAATTTCAACTTTTTATCTACAATTTTTGTGTTAGGTCTTCCAGTGGCGACAGCTACAAAATATCTACTATCGAGATCGGAAATTTTCCATAGAAGTCATCGATCCTAGGAGGTAAGGAGCACTTTTGTCCCCAAAAAAATTGCCAGTGAGACACGACATGATTTGTTGTTCCTAAAATGTTTTTGAAATGTTATCAAATGTAATTTAATAATTTTCCTTTAGTTCCTTTTTTTTTAACAATGTATGTTTTCATAATATTTTTGTTGATAAGTGATGGTGCATGACTTAACCAACAATTTTTTGTTTTTTTTGAAGATGTGCTTTTTTTCTTTTGTTTCTAATTTGATTCATTAATTATAAGAAAAAGATAATCTACGTACATGTACACTCTACAACTTTGAAACCCAAAATATGATGTAACAATTTTGACACAGAATTATTTTGAGTAACTTTGATTAGACAACCAGATATTTCAAAGGCATTGCAGCCTCAAATTGTTGAGATTTTTTTGTGCAACATTGCAACTGATAATTACACCTGAACGATGAAAACAAATGCATGTACATTTTGTTGGAATACTACATGTATGTGTGGTTACGAGTATCTAATGACACACCATATGGGTATGTAAACGACCAAATATTTTTAACCTGTATTTTAGGAATGCGACTGATGTTACTAATCAATATGCATGACTGAAATGATTTTGTATTTTGTTTTTTTGAGTTTGTCATGTTATTATTTGTATGATTTGTTCCCTCCCTTGATTTGCATCTTGACCTTTCACCCGACCCGACCTGACCCGACCCGATCCCTCTCCCAGAGTTGTGCACACTTTGAGCAATCTGAACCTGTATGAAGAGTCATTAGAGGAGGATATATATGATGAGTTGTCGGACGCCATAGCCGACCCAACGACCCAGTAAGTGACCAAGGGCCTCGTCCTTCCTCAGCAGTTTTTAAGTTGATTATGTTATTATATTTTGTGACAGTTTGCAATAACAATGTAGCTGACACAATTTCGAATAGACGAATCTGTTTACTACAATGAGAAGCTATTACAGGAATGGTACATGTAACGTGCTGCATGCTCGCATGCGTGTACATTAACGTTGATCAGTCCCTTGGGGAGGGAGGTTTGGCCCAGTACTTGTCGGGTTTAGCTTTCCGTTGGCTATATATTGTGTCCTTGGGCAAGCCACTTTATCCGTACTGGCCTCTTACCCCCTACTTGCGACTCAGAGAGTTCAACTTGTCAGTTTGGACAAAATGGTTCACCTGTTATATCCTCAGAGTTAAAAGATTCTAAGCGCTCTTGGCATGCTGGTTTTAACGCTCGTGCGTGCTAAGTGTGTTTTAGGTTGTCAGGGAGTAGATTATTTGCTGTGGGAGTTTTTTAAACCACAGGGTGCTTGCTCAATAATCCAATTCAGAAAGCACCAAGACATTCTTTTTGTGTGAAAACTTCATTGATCACAAGCCAGGGGAGTCATCAATCTATCTGATATGATGAGTGATTGGTCAAGTCAACTGATGGAGTATCCTCCAAGTTAAATACGATTTTGCACACCCCCTAGGGAGTTAGGGTTGAGAAATCTCACCAAATGATCACTTAATATGACTTGTTGATTTGTTGACTATCAACTGAACCTGTGTTAACCTTAAAGGGAAGATGCAACATTGGCAAACATCAAAAAATGAAATGATCAAATTATCACGAAATACCTTACTGAATTATTAGGAGATGACAGCTAAAGCATCCTGTAAAATCGTTGCTCCTGGTGTGCTGACATTTTCAAGAAAAAGTCTATTTTTTCAACGCTGGTCGGCCAACCAGCATTGGAGAAAACTGGCTTTTTTTCTGCATTTTCTTTGCAATTGATTACGTACCTGTGAAGGGGTACAAGCCTGCTAGACTGATTCTTTCACGTAACAATTCCCCAAAGTCTATAAATTGCTCTGTTTCATTTTAAGTGGGGTCAGGGAACCAGACTACAAAAACATGATTGATTTTGTTGGTTTTTTCATCATCTACAAGCCTAAAACGTGAAACATGTCAGTTTAACAATAACATACTAATCTCCAAATCCATTTATTTCTGAAAATTGCAGCAAAAGCAAATGTTGTACATTCCCTTTAACACCCCCTTTCTCGTATCCTTTAAAATCCACCAAAGAGTTTTTTTAGGATTTTCAGGATTGCAGGAAAGTATGGCCCGGCTAAATAAATTTGACACGGGAGTTGATGCCTTTGGAAAGTTTGAATGCAAATAATGAGCCGTTGAAGGAATTTTAAGGATTTTAGAGTTTTTTGGGGGGAAAATCGGAAATACCAAGGGAGTTAGGAGTGAAACAAATCATAGTTGCCATCTGTGTTCTGTGGCATAAAACGAAACCGAACCTTGGGATTAGCATTATAATTACAAGGGTGAGATTTGTCAAGATTTTTCCCGATTTAGAGATTTTTTGGCCAGGAATTTTTTTTTCTCCTGATTTCAGGATTTTTTGGTCAGGGTTTTTTGGGTATACTTTTTCCTTTTTTTGGTAAGAAATCCCTTTTGAATCCTTGAGATTTTACAGTTAAGCTGTTTTTACAAACAGAAGTTTATATAAAACACAAGAACTGGGTGTTTTATAAGGTACCTTTAGGCAAATACAACATATACCATAGACCCTACATTGCTCTGCTGATTGTTTCATGAATTTTTCATTCTCCCCCAAACTCCCCCATTTAATTATCTTTCCCTTGTTCCCCCCCCCTTCCCCCTGTACAGAGTTTCTGTGAGCAAACGAACCTTTGGTGCCTCCAACGCTACCCTCCACGCCTGGTATGGCTCGCCGGTAATAGTCAAGTCTATGTGGACAATGGCAGTCAGTCAGCATCAGTTTTATCTGGACAAGAAACACAGCAAGGTAAGGGCTACCGAAGGGGCGGAGTTTGGTGTAAGAGAAGGCTCTAAGGTGGGGGGGGGGGAGCTAGAAGAGTTCATGGCCGGAGGTTTTTCTTCGACCAGGGGTCTAATTTCGTGGAGCTGCTCAGCACAGGAATTTGCTGGACACAGAAAATACTTGCTTTTAATTTATATTTTATTTATTTAATTGTTTATTTTTTTGTATTTATTATTATTTTTTTAAAATTATTATTAGTATTTTTAACGTAGCTCGTAAATTTGATATCAAAGTTTTCTGCTCATAAGCTTAATGCGGGGGTGAAATTTGTCAGGATTTTTTGTCGGTATTTTTTCCTGATTTCAAAATTATTTTTTGTCAGGATGTTTCATGATGTCAGGATTTTTAAAGAATCCCTTTTGAAATCTGGCATTCCTGAGGTTTTACCATAAATGTTGTTTTTTTTTGTTACAAAAGTTTATTTAAAACAGAAGAAATGGGTATATTAAGGATCTCTTTCCAATGGGGCCCTCGGTGATCCTCAAACCCTCAGCCGATAACTTTGTGGATTTTTCGTTATCCCCAATCTCGCCCCTGTTTAATAAAATTGGGCCCAGGCAAAGGCGTGGACCATACATGTATGTGCTTCAGTTAAAAAAAAAAATTCATAAATAAAATCTCCAGACCATAAGTCACAAAAGGATAATTCTATTTCAGAGAAAAAAATACTTGTTCAAAATCTTTCTTCCGTCTTTCAGAGGTTCCTCTTCCTGCTTTTCCCGACAGTCCAATTCCTCTATCCTGTTCTCCAATTCCATCCTTTCTGCGTACTTGCCATTGAGTCCCAGGGACAGGAAAATTGCTTTAAATCATTACGATCATTCTCAGTAACCCAAGTCGAGGGGGAGGGGTTACATCCGACATTCACGGCGTTCCTTTTAGCTTGTCCTGTCGGATCTGAAACCAGACCTCTTTGTTACATTTTTTTTTTTTTTGCGCTCAGTATCGTATTCCGTTTCAGTTTTGCTGAAAGCTCTTTTGCATCTACTAGATCTAAAGCTTCTGAAGAGTGGCAAGTTCAGTACGTGAAGTGAATTTTGAAAAAAAGGTCCTGAAACATTGGCTCCCCTCAGTGTTGGATTAGTATTCTTGATCTTTAGTCTGAGCTGTTTTCATCTTGTTTTTCTCTGGATAGTGAGTAGGAGTTCTTTGTGTTGCCCACGTTCTCTGGATGGTATTTTCACATTTACTTCAAATCCATTTTGTTTG
Organism: Patiria pectinifera; assembly: GCA_029964075.1. Taxonomy (NCBI): domain Eukaryota; kingdom Metazoa; phylum Echinodermata; class Asteroidea; order Valvatida; family Asterinidae; genus Patiria; species Patiria pectinifera. Next base: position 29,316,456 of record CM057149.1, on the reverse strand, counting down.
GAATCCATTTTGTTTGGAGAGCCCCTTTTTTTGCAGTCTCAAGTTATTTTTCAACACACTTCACCCACGTTGTAAGATTAAATTTTCTGAAGCCTTTCAGAGGTTGCGGACAGTGTTGTAGTCGAGTCCACCACAAGTCCAGTCACAAAACCTTTTGTAAGTTCAGTCACAAGTAACAGGATGAACAATGACAAGGAAATGCCGTTGGAGCAGCTCTAGTGACTGGACTTGAGACTGAAGGACTTGGATGAACTTGCAGGGACTTGTAGGGACTTGCAGGGACTTGTAGGGACTTGTGATGGACTTGCCTACAACATTGGTTGCGGAACGTTTTGGTAACATTAAATGGTTTTTTTGTTACTCTGAGACATGTTTACACCAAACTAACAGCTACACCAATCTCCAAAAAAAAACCCCACACTTCGATCGTAATCCAAATAAAACTATCACAGCTTACATACCGTCATTTTTAGTTAAAAATATTTTGTTTCCCCACATCCAACCTTTTGACAACTCGGGGCTTACTCATACAGAATAGTTCAATATTTTATGCTTTCTCGTGTTGCCTTGTCCGTTGAATATTTGATATTAAAGTCAGCCTGAAGCAACAGCTCAAACTTTCGTTTGGTTATCTTTTAAAAAAAAATGTCCCCTCAAATCCTTACCATCGGATTTATGATAACTCTTTGTCACAGCTACGACCAAACAATGTGGAATCCTTCATAAGCCGTATGGGGCTCTCTAAAAAGTGCCAACAGGCACTCAACTACTTCAAACAAGTTCGTCAACTTACAAAGTGCATCAAATCTTTCTGAATGAATAGATATGTTTTTTAGCAGCAGGTAACTGATCTGATTATTTTATTGGCAGATTGAAGACTTACTGAGGTGGCTCTTGCCTCAAGGCACTGCCAGCTGATCTTGATGAAACGTAATTAAAGAATAATGCCTGGTGAAGTGGAATAACATGTTTTGAAAAGCCTTAAATTTGAGCATCAGACGAATGAAGAACAGTCTACATGTGGTTTACCATGGTTCTTCATTGAACTCTTTTTAGAATTTCACCCTCCACATGGCACTTCTTCTGTTGTTGTATTAAACAAATCATATTGTATCCCCATTCGAAATTAGGTTTTGTCTCCACTGATGCATTTTTATAAATGCTATACACTCAGGGTTGTTCCGAGTCATTCTGAGAAAAAACTTTACAAGCTACTGTGGTGGGACTCGAACCCACGACCTCCTGCTTTCTAGTGCAGATATCTTACCACTCGACCACTTAGCTTGCCGGGGTCGGCTAGCGAAGGTCTAAACCCAAACTTGAATTTACAAATTTACATTACCCCGATGCAAATTCCATCCGCATGAATAGTTTGTATCCGCATTGTTTCATTCCGTCGTTTCATCGTCCTCCCATCAGGAGCGGTACCCAGCCCCACGCACCTTCAATCAGATTGCCAAGGACCTGACGACGAGCACCAACTCGCTGACGTCCTCCCACACCTCCGAGATGAGCGAGGAGCAGCCGCAGATGACGGAGAGCGGTGGGGGTAGCACCAGCAGCATGACCCTACTCAAGGATGTCAAGGAGGCGTGTAAGTACAAAATGTAGTACTGCCCTGGCATGTATGTATGTGGAAGTTTTCTGTAGTAAATTGGCTGAAATATGCAAAATTAGCTGGCCTAACGTTCAGGACCTTTCGCAACGCAGGACCTTTCGCAAAGGCCAGAAAAAACAAACAGTTTCAGCAGTAATAAACATCAACAGTTGTAAGGTCCTTCTGATGTTAAAATCTGGATGTTTAGGCCAAAAAAAACCAATTCTGCTTCTGATTACATGGCATTCGAAAATAGGGTAGGTATGTAGGGAATTTTTGGGGGGCAATTTTTTTGTGTACGATCATATGGCGAGGTCTGCGTGTAGTCAAGGGTAAAAGGTAGAAATTGATGGTTCTGGGTGTTTTTTTCTCATTTTCCCCATAACAAAATTAGGGTAGGGGCTGTCAGTAGGGAAACCGGAAGCAGAACTTTTTTTTTGGCCTTAGTATTTTTTTCATTCGGCTACCCAATTCTTGGTACTCAATCATCTTTTACCCACGCCAATAAAATTGAGCATAGATCTCTTATTAAAAGTCGGGCTATATAGTGACAATGTGTGTAACTGTTTGTTACTTTGTAAAAGATATTCCTTGCTATTACGTGGCCAGTGCCTTAATTAAGCATCATAACCTTAGAAGAATCATAACCTCAGAAAGCGCAAGGACAAAATTGTAAAATCTTTTTCTGAAAGATTGAATAAGAAGTCGGGATCCACCATGCATTCATGTTTAAAGACAGCTGCATGACGTTCCAATGCCCGGCCTGGAGTTAATGATAAAATTAATCACCTCCTGATTAAAAAGAACGTGCCGGTTGGATGGGTGTTGATTGACAGATAACCCTCACACTGAAACGCTTCCCTGGTGATGCGAGACAGATTTAATTAACACCCAGTCAATCCTGATCGAGTTAAAGAGGCTTTGAAGTGAATTTTTCACCTTGAAACATATCTTACAAATATCCATGCCTCTGAACTCTGTGAAAGTACTGGTAGCGAAGCACTTTCTTGGATTAATTTCTCAAGTGCACTTTGTCACTTTTTTCATTGTTTCTTGATTCCCTGAGGTCATCGTTGCTACCAGTTTGTCATTATAGACACTCGTGCTACAGTTTACAGGGTTTTTTGTACAAATTACCAATAGAAACTTAAAGCATAACGATTTCAATCAGTTTGTTTAAAAAATTGCTCATTGACTGGTTGTGTCATTATACACACTCATGTTACAGATTAAAGACTTAAATGTAGCTTTTTTAATCATTTTATTAAAAAAAATTGATTAGAAACTTTAAAAAAAAAAACAATTTCAATCATTTTATATTAATTTTGTTTTCGCTTATTGACTGGCTATGTCATCATAGACACTAAAGTTACAGTTTACGTTTTTTTACAAATTACAAAATTGAAACATAGCTTTTTAAAATCAGAAAAAAATATTCTCATTTTTTTCCCCGGAGCTAAAGTAAGAAAGAAGTAGAAAAACAGGATTTTCTAACCCCATAAAATAATAAACTTAGGAAATTTTTGTGTGCTAAAGCAGCTGTTAATACTGACAACTCTGCTCGTGAATATGGAAAATTCATATCAGCACAAGAATGAAAAGCTCTTTGAAACGCCCTTTAGAAATAGAAATGCAAAGACTGAAAGGAAGGTAGCTGGGACACAGAGATGGAGTTGTAATTGTTGGCTCTTTTGTTTCTTGCCCACAGCTTCCAGAGAGCTTCTAGCCATCGAGGGCGAAGCGGCTCGCAAGGACCTGGTGGAAGCCTTGAAGGCACGCAAGGTGGTGCTGCATGACACGCTCCAGGAGAAACTGGATAACCTCAGACAGCTGTGCCTCAAGGAAGCTGTGAGTTATAAAGACAATTGTAGTTGATTAATTTCAGTATCAAAAGATAGCAAGTTTCAAATTCTGAATCAAATTCCCTGAACCAAAATTTTTATTTTTTTGCAGAATGTTTCTTGTTTCACTCAGATTCCATTCATCACAATTGTTCCGTTTGCTCTTCTTTCATTAGGAGTTAACGGGAGAGTTACCCGTTGAGTACCCTCGCATCCCCGGTGAGCCCCTACCACGTCCCAAGACCAGGGTCACGACAGCGTTCACCCTGTCGGACAAAATCATCAACACCCCGGAACATCATTCCGATGTAAGATATCAGTTTTAAGTTTTGGTTTCACTGTTAGTGTTCCTATACAAGTTGCTTTTTTAACACTGTATATTCAGTGTTGTCTATGAGCTGGTCAAACTATGTCCATTGCTCGAGTGGTGAAAAACTGCGACTCCTGGGCAGAGCATACAGTCGGAAAAGTTGACTTTTTCCACCAGTTCTTCTGAGGACCACACAAATTCACGAAAGCGAACATGCTGTCACAAAGTTTGTCTTATAGTCTTATAGGCTCCGTGCCCAAGTACCCCCTGAACAGTAAGAAAAGGAGAGTTAGGGGAGATAGCCTGGGGCCAATTTCACGGCGCTGCTAAGCACAAAAATTTGCTTGGCCCAAATAAGGTCTGGCTTATAAAAGCAGGTTACCAGCCAAAACTCCATGTGATGTATATTGCTCGTGATTAGTATTCGGCTGTTGTTTGCTTATCATGAAAATCACATGGAGTTTTGGCTGGTAACCTGCTTTTATAAGCCGGACTTTTTGTCTGCTAAGCAAATTTTTGTGCTTAGCAGCGCCGTGAAATTGGGCACATTGAGAATACAATTTGTCATGTGTACTTCACGCTATACGCGCGTGAACCAGTATGCCCCCACGGTTATTTTCACGTTTCACTGAAGTCTCGTTAGCGGACAGAGCCGGCAGCTTTTATGGAATTCAATTATTTGGTTTATTAGACCACAAATTGTGACCCGAAAGGCCATATTGGATGTGGTTTACAATATTTTAATTAAAAATATGAACATTAAGTAAAAAATTCTATTAAAAACATTGACAGCGAAATTTAAAATAAAATTCTAAAATACAAAAGACATACGGAAATAAACTGAATTCAAAGTAAACAAAAGGAAAGGAAAAAGCCAGATTGATTATAAAAAGTCCCAACTTATGCAAGCCTCACTCCCAACAATTTTTGGTTTAAATGCTTAATAAATATGGCAGGGGACTTTTCTGAAATCGAGACATTCTAGCTAGGAGAGTAGAAAATGCATGACTCCACCATCAGGGGTGTGAAATCTCAGCTTTTTAGCTGATTTCAGCTCTTTTTTTTTGGATTTCAGCTTTTTCCCCTCACTTGCTGTGTACAAAAGTACAGGAGATTTCCAAAATTCAGCTTTTTTACACCTTTTCCAGCTGTTTTCAGCTATTTTTATCAGTGCTCACTCACACCCCTGCACCATGCAATTTTTCAAATCCTATTTCCCGTTTGCTGTCATGCTCCGTTTGTATATTCAGGACGATGGCCTGTCGAGGTTAGAAGGGGAGTACGAGATCCAGTCCAAGATCACCACGGCGGCCATGAAGCTCGCCAACGATCCGACCATCAGTAAAAAGGTTCGCAAGACTCGCAGGGATTCCTACAAGAAGTCTGCCCATAGGGTAAGTGTCCAGTCCAAAAGCCTGGGCCCAGGTTTCAAAGTTCAAGCTCAAAATGTAGTGCTAATCTGTGGAATACACTGACCGTTTTCTACTATCATTGACAAAAATTTAGTAGTTATGGAAATTAGAGGTATGAGGTCATGCTTTACCCAATTAACCAACTATAAGTTGATGTTCATGATTTTTGTTCATATTTTGGTGATGACTTTTTGCAAAACGAATATTCCAAAAAATTCAGAGGAAGATCAACCAGTGAAGCTTAAAATCTGTTCAATTATATTCAATGTTTGTTATTCTAAACCTAAGAATTTCCCACAGTGTGTAGTGCAGATGGAGAGTTTGTGATTTTTCTTATACATTGAAAGTTTTATTCTGTGAATTTGAATCAAATTTGATATCTCCTTATCTGTTTGTTGTGTATCAGCTTAACAGTATCGAAGTGCAGCTGACTGACCTCCGTCACAAACTGGGCCTGGAGTTGGCAGAACCATCTCCGGAGAAAAAAGCCCTGGAGGAATACAACAGCCTGAACCGGTCCGGTCGCAAGGCCAGCACTCCCCACACCCCACCTTCCTCGCGCTTTGGCTTCGGGTTCATGTCGGAGCGGGGCAGGACGAAAACCCTGGATGACAAAAAGGGTGCCAGGATACGCTCCAAGAGCGTGCCCCGCCAGCTGCTGAATGGAGGATGGAGGTCGCCATCCCAGAGCAGAAAGAACAAGGGTCAGGCGCCGGTGGAGATCTACTCTGACGCTCCACCGAAGGAATCACCCAAGGTTTCTAAGAGGAGTGAGAGGGCAGCGCGCAACGGCAAGCCGCCTATGAGCTCCTGCCAGTCCGCAACCAATCTGGAGAATGGCAATGATTTGATGAACGGACAGCTGCGCCAGATAAGGTCAAACAGTATGAGCAGTAAGGATAGTTACCACTCGCAACGATCCGTGGACTACGTTGAGAATCAGCGACAGCCGTCTTACTCCAAGGCGCCTGTGGCGTACCCGGACTCATACAGCAAGAGCACGCCCTCGTTGAACATGCAGCCGGCGACCCCAAGGATGGATTCGCCCCGTCGCCACAGGAACCCGTCCAACTCGGGGTCAAACGGCAGCAGTTCAGCCCGCGGGCCGCCCCCGGCATACCACAGCGGTGCCCCGTTCAGGTCACTGAACAGGCCGGGGCGGTACCACGAGTCGCCCGAGCTGAGCTCCACGCGGAGGGATTACGACCCGCCAAGGTTAGGGCACCACGCCGCCTCCCTGCATGACCTGCAGCTCTCGTCGGTGCGGCGTGACCTCCCGGAGTTTGCTGACGACCCGGAGTATCATCAGCAGCCGACCTCCCTCAGCCAGCCCGCAACCCCAAAGAAGCACCACTCACTGGGAAATCTGCATCTGAAAGCCAACAGCGTGCCTGGCCCTCAGAACCTCGAAGAGCAGAGCCCAGTCGATTATACTCCGTATCGGAGTCGGACGTCATACCGATCCCAACAGTACCAAAACTATGCCAGCCGGCTTCAGGGACCCAAGAAGTTTGAATTTGAGGAGGTCAACAGTTACATCAATCAGCCTTATGATCCTCGGACTGACCAGCAGGATCAGCAACAGGATCAAATGGAATACCCTGATCAGGTGGAATTCAGTGTCGGCCCGCCTGCTCAATTAGAACGCGGGTCCAGTCACTCCAGCGACTTCCAGCCTGGAGGGACTCGTAACCGGCACCCGTCCCTATCCTCTCAGCAGTCCTCTAGTAGTCATTCCTCTCACAGCTCCTCTCTAGCCATCCAGCTGGGCCACAGTGGCAGTAGTGGCAGCGGTGGGGGTTCATCTCCCTACCACTCCCAGCATACCTCCCAGCGCGCCCCCCTCTACACCCACGTCTCCGAGTACACCTCCAGCTATGCAACCATCTCCCACACCCCTTCCAACATGAACGTAGCCAGCCACAACATGAGTGCCCACTCCCAGTCAATGACACTGTACCAGGAACCCCAGCCGGCCGACACCTACCGGACCGAACCCCAGCCTGCGGCCGTCTACCGCACCACGTCCTCAATGGTCCTGCGGCCACAGCAGACATTCGGGTCCGGTATAGCGGTCAGTAAAGTCCACTACCAACCGGTCACTCCAATGACCTGTGAACCAGTGGCTCGACACAAGAAACAAACGCAGTCTTCTTCAAGTAATAGGTGAGTATCCATGCCGACAGATACAAAGTCTTAATCTGATCCATTAATGAGATGTTTCTCTAGAAGTTTCTTTCTTGGATTTGTAAAATTTGAAGGGTTTGTACATTCACAGAAGAAGCAAAACTATGTTTTATAAAGTCAAATCGTCATCTTGAAACTGACGCTGTTATTCAGGCCCACACACAGACGATAAATTCAGGAATTTCAAATATACAAAATGCTCCATATCAGGCAGACCTGAAAGAAAGAAAAAAATTCATAATTCTCTAACAATTTCAAAATCTTGTGGTTTGGGTCCAAGTTACATCAATAACATTTTGGTATACTAAATATTGAATCGTTTTATGTTGTCCATGTTATATCTTGTCCTTAGCTTTTATTAACCATTGTTTTGGCTTCCTTCATGTCCTTGTTTAAAAACCCTGTTTCATTTGCTTAAAATTGTTCATTTCACGTCTGTGCTGCCTTTGTTTTTATTATAAACTACTAATGAAATATCTCTCTTTCTAATTTAAACTAATTCATTTCACATAGAGCATTGAATCATTAATCCTAAACCCTAGGCCCTTTTAACTTGGAATCATCAAAAATCCTGCAAACTCCTCCAATTGCTACCATGTATGTTTTGAAAACATCAACAATCCAAAATCATTTGCCATTCGGTCTCAATCCTCCAAAATCTTCCAAAAACGGCCCGGTGGATTTCGTAAGATTTTGGAGGATTGAGGAAGGTCTCACAAAGGAGGGTCTCATCCATCTCATGAGGAGGACTTCAACCGCTAACAAAAAAAATACTCAAAAGCTTCAGTTTCAAGAGTGAATTGCTAGGAACTCTAACATCATCAAGTATCATTCATAAATCCAGTTGTTTCTCAGCCACATTCCTCAGTCCGATTGTGCTTCACGAGATGCAATTGCGAAAACTAACAGGGTCGTTTTTGTGTGTATGTATGCATGAAGTGAATTTGTGCTTAAAAATGCTAAATACGTGTATAGGCCCTATGTTTCTTGTTATTTTCCTTTTGTAAAGGAATATTTAATGTTCAGTGTAAAAAAAAACTAATACTAACAACTCTTCTTTTTCTTTAATATAACAATATCAGACCATTGCATCTGTAGCTTACCCAGATAACTGTGAAACTTTAACCCTGACCCCTTGGGTATTTTTACTAGAAAGTATCCTGAATCCGCCAAAATCCATCAATTTTGCCATGCAAAAAAATGTTGGTGGCCAGGGAGTCCATCAGAATCCACCATTTAGCCGGGAGGAAATCTGTTTAGATCCTGAGTCCATCAAAGTCCCCCAACTGCTCAATATGGAGGTATCCTGAATCCATCAAAATCCTGCAGTACCGCTAGGCTTACTGTCCTGAATCCACAAAATCCCCCATTTTTTTTCAATATGGAGGTATCGTGAATCCGCCGAAATCCTCCAAAACAGGGGTGTGGATTTTGATGGATTCAGGCACTTCAGGGTTAAAATTTTACATTCAGTGGAACTCCATTGGGGAGGATATTAACATCTACCGGTACATGTTTAACCGTACGTGTTTAACTGAAAATAATTCAATTACATGTATCTCTTAAAAATCAGTACTCTCCTTTGACTTCAATGAAAATCACCCTCTACTTCGCTTTTTTTTCAAGAAAAAAAAGATGAAGTTATTTTTTGTAAAAGTGGCTATGAATATTTCCATTCTGTGGAAGAGGTTCTGACATTGTGGTGTTCAGTTAAGTTTCCCATTCCGTAAAATAACAGCTGTCTCAAAAATTGCCGAATATGTATTTTTGCTAGCCCAAATTTGACACAAAAAGGACACAAATGCATATTCCAACAGTACTCACTGTAAATGTCACAGATGGTTGGAGATTAAACTAGAAAACACTCAGAGAGCGCAAACGTAAACAATTTTCCGCCATATCATGCCAGTACACCCAAAAGAAATACTCGCATAAAATGGTGAAGAATCCTTGAAAAAAAATCCTGGATTCAGACCCAGATCCGGATCACTTCCAAAATCGAATCAATTTGTACTTTGTACCAAGGACCACATATAAAACAAATTTCATGCAAATCTGTCCATAGCTTTGAAGTTATCTTGTTAACAGACAGACTAACCAACAAATTAACCAAAACAAAACCTCCTTGGCAGAGGTATCAAACAAAGGCTGTTAAGAAAATCCCAAGAAAGTCCTAAGAAGATCGAAAATCTTGTCTTCCAACATGGTATTGAATATGTTATGTTGTAATAAACCATGGGCTCCGTGCACCAACAGAGAGGGCGCTTTTTGACCACTTTCAAGAGGCCAGTGGCTTGTACGCACCAAGCGTGCGTACTGGTTTGCCTACATATAGTGCATAAAGTGCACAAGACTTTTTTTAATCTCAAAATACTCACACCCATAGCGTCTTCGCGTGAGTATCAGGCGTCGTCGCCAATGCATTAGAATGTCTCTCCCAGTGGTCTCCCCCAACTCTCCGCTTCTCACCGTTGAGGGGGTACTTGTGCACGGAGCCCATAGTGACTTTTGTTTATGGTAGGGATGGGGATCCCCCATTGAGTTCAAGCCTATTCCCTTGACTGTACATGTAAGCTTGTCATATTGTATCGCCATGCGCCGCCATTAACCCATTGCACGCCATATCGCCACCGCGCCCCCTACCCACCCAACCACCCACCCCACACATCTACACACTTGTCTGTTTGACTCACAGCATGTTGCTCTGTGTCTCTCTTTTTTTTTCGGTTTGTTTTTTGATTTTTCCATTCAACCTGACGTAGCCTTCCTTCGTTCACCGCTCTAGAAGGTAGACCCCATACAGCCCGTCTGCATGAGGAGTGGCCCCCGCCCTACCAGAAGTAAGAATCTTCATTCATCTTTTTATTTGTCATTTTTTAAACCATTGAGTTGCTTCCAAAATGGCAGTCAAATCATTGTGAATCCATCTCCATGTACGCAGTTATTTCTTTTAGCTAAGTGTGAAAGTTTACCGGTAGAAACGTAGTATGATTGCAGTTGACACATTTTTTGTAAACATTATTTCTCAAGAACTGATCCAAGATAAAATGTCTAGTTAAACACTTAATTTTTTTCCCTTGTTGCGACTTGGCAGACATTTCTCAAACATGTGTTTAAAAAAATCTCATATTCTTCTTAAGAACAAAATGTTACTAAACGCCCCCCCCCCCTCCACAAAAAACTCCCTCGATAACATTTCTGGACTTTTGCACAGAAATGTGTAGTTTTTATCCTGAAGTCCTAAAACATTTTGTCTCCCCAAAACTGCCTCTCCCGTCATTTTGTTGTTGTAGCTTTAATCATGCTTGGGTAGAGCAACCCTCCACCAAAGTTAAAACCTTGAACCTAGATCTGATTGTGGCTTATTGGCGGTTCATGTGTGGACCGAAATGTTTTGTTCCTTGTTTTGATTTGCTTCAGATTTTGAGCCCAACCTGTTTTGCTCGCCTTAACTAATTAACAAGTAACAGAAACTAGTAATACATGTGTCTGTGTTACGCCCCCTCCCCCCTTCCATTGCACCCACTCTGTTCTTTTGTTTTCCTAACGTGGGAGTTGTGCTTTGTCTGTCTATGTTTGGTTGACTATATTGGTGCATTTAGCTTTCAGGCATTGATCCGTTGCAATCTTGTCGGAGGTTTTAAGTTTCTCATTTGTGTAAAATGTGGGAAATACGCCGGGGTGTTGTTGATGGTTCCAAATGAATTCTTGGCAAACTAAGATTTTTGATGTTCAAAAACTGTGTTTTGATATTTTTTTTATAAAAATTCTAAAGTTTGTGAAGGTATGGTATTACAATATTTGATACAAAAGTTGTTTTAATGAAAGAACATTTGAGGTCATACACTGCAGTATTTTGTATGATATCCAAGCGGGCAACTGCTGTGCGAGTGCAGAATAGAAAGCCTGAACATGTACGTGGAGAACTAATTTAATGTTGAGGCGACGAAATAGAGGCTGGTTATTTTGAAGAGGGCTTCATCCAAGACATGACCCTTGACCCCTTGAGTTCATCCGATCCCCCTTCAGACCTTTTCAAGTCCGAATGAAAATCCGCTGCACCGATCTCGGCCAGGGTGCTGCCACGGTAACAGCCGAAGGTAAGATGGCCGCCCTTCTGCCTGCACAGCTTGTTGCCATGGAAACCCCAAGGAATTAACCCTGTTGAAATGATGCATGGTCTTGGATAATAGTGAAAAAAAAATAAAGAAAACAATAAAGAAAAGTATTATCTTGAACAATTGAATGCGCTTGGTGCATGGGTTTGAAAAAGCTTTGTCTGTGCCTTGAAAAAAAAAATAACTCAAAAATCTTGCGATGATTTGTTGGTTTTTTTTCTTACAATGCATGAGTCTGGGGAAATCAACAGAAGTAACAATAAATTGCTGATGTAAGGCCTATAGGGGATGCTTATGTGCACGGCTTGTATCAGTAATCCCGTCGAATGCTGGAAATCGTGATTGATCACTGAAGAAAAACGGTCTCTCAAGTTTAGAATCTTGCCAAGCTGTTTTCCCGCGAGGACAGACTTTCCATCTCAACAGGGGAGGCCCTAAGCCCCACAGTTGTCGATTTGAATACATTAAGATGGTTCTATTAAAGTGGCCGTTAGGCTCATCTTTTCCTTTGGCATTGTGTAATCTCCACGGCATCATACATGCTTTAATCTGTAATTTATTCTCAAGAAAGTTTGGAATCTCAAGAAATAAGAAATGAGTTTCGCATACACAGGTTTAAAAACGAACAACACTGATCAAAAATATCATTCCAGTAATTTCCCCTGAAGCGCTGAGCAATCTAAACCTTACCTCTACGCTGCTCAGAAACATTAATTCTCTTGGGAAATTACCAGGGCTTTAAAAAAAATCGAACAAATTGCAGAATATTATTCTGGTATTTTTTTAGCTTTCCCTATGGCCATCTTTGAAGACAGATTGACACAGTTGCAGTGAAAGTGATGTGTTATGCAAAATTGATTTTTTTTTTTTGTGTTCAGGAAATTTCTCTGGTATGTTTTAGATTACAGTGCTAGATTGTAAAAGATTACGTTTGGTAAATATCTGAACATTTCCAAAATGTGTACCTTGTCATAATTGAATTAAACTGGTATAAGTTTTCAACTGAAAGGGTACATGCTCATGAGTTAATAATGCCTTGAACTTACTCATTTATTGTCGCATTTGGCTTGAGATTGAGGTAGAAATTCAACTCACCGTCGTGAAGTTTTGTTTCCAATGTTTTGAGAGGGTAGATTTAGCTTAGACTGTAAATTTGACGTGGATCACTTGATTTACCTAACCATTCCAATTTTTTGTTGTGATTATCATCTGAAAGAAGTATATGTACCATTGAGTGCGTTTGCAGTGTGTAGTGTCCATTGTATTTCAACATTCCATTTCAGACAATATTGTGTCTTGATTGATTCAACATATTTACGGGAGTTGTCAGGATTTTTTCTGGATTTCTAGATTTCAAGATTTTAAAACCCCTCTCTTTGTTTTACCATTAACATGTGTATACCTATAAAGGCTTAAAGAGGTATTGTAAGGAGTGCCTTTAGGCAAATACAAACATATACCATATACCGTACATTACTTTGGGGCCCCAAACCGTCTGCCTGTTATTTCATGTTTTTCGCTTTCCCCAAATCTCACCCCTGATGTATGCAAATATTTGACTCACCTTATCTTGCCACACCGGGTGTGGTCACTTCACTGATGCTAAGGTCTTTTGTACGACCTCCTTTTTTCAGTTCCCCTAGGAGTTACAAGTTTATCAGGTCCATATTTTTAAAGGTCACATACATGTACATTTTGTAAGTGCACAGACATCTTAACGAGTCGCGTCAGAAGAAGAAAGTGGCGTGATTTCGGGTCTATTCCCTGGATGCTCTTATTTGTGTCTCATCTTCCATCTGATTCATTTCCTGTTGGCACAGGAGGAAAGAAGAAAGAAAGAAAGCATACACAGGATGCCAGACATCACCTGTTGTTGGTTTGGGTATTAATACAGTCTGGTCCCAATTTGCCAATTTGTTTGTTGGAGTGATGCTTTCCTTCCTCTAGGGCGCCGCTTGAGGATATTGTTTCCTAGAGAATTTTTTGTCTTCTAATTTTTTTTTCTTGTCTGCGTGTGCGTGGAGGAGGCATCAACGTATGCAATTCCTCAAGAAAATAAATTTGATTAAACTTCATAGAAATGACTATTATTTTAATAAATGTTTGGAAATATTTTTGAAAAGTTAGATAGGAAATGTCAAGATTTATATCTAGTGATGCTTTTTTCTGATATTTTCTCCATATCCTGGGATTTGAAATTCTATGGATGGTTTGCATAGAGCATTTTGATCAAACCTAGTTTTTTTTAGGTATTCAGTATTCAGTTTCAGCTGCTAAGTGCTTTTAATAGTAAAATCCTTTTAATAGCAAATTTATGTGCCGAGCAAATCTTGGCAGCAAACCAGTCACGCATTGAACGTTGCATAACATTGGCTGGTAACCTATTTTTGGCTGAGCGATATATGCTATTTGTGTTTGTAGTCGCCCTTTAATGAATCATCTCACCCGTCTCTTGCTGAATGATGTAGATTGTACCGATATTTCCTTGTTGCCGTCATCCATGATGACTTATGAATGTTTTATATCCCCTCCCCAAGTTCGCGTCCCTTGGTCTTCCGCTCGGTAAATTTGTACTCGTGGAACGATAATGCCAGGGTTTCATTAACTCCAAACCTCCTTGATCCTTCAAATTCCAACGGAAGATTGTTTTTTTGGAGGATTGTGATGGATTGAATCCAGTCATCATTACTCTACAGGGTGGATAAAAAATATAAAAAAAACGAAACCGACATATTATTGCTAATTGGAACAGAAGTAGGGCACATGTGAATCAAAGGGAGATATCCTCTGTTAGGGTTGAATCTCCTCTTTAAAATGACACCCTGATCATGTCATTTCACGATCTGTACATTGAAACTTGGTTCACACAGAAATGTTAAATTATGAATGATGTCCCATTGGGTTCATGCACAGTGGGTGATTTTGGAGGATTCAGAAAGGTTCCTAGCAAACATTTCTAAGAAGTGAGGTTTAAGGATTAAACAAAAAGCCCCGCCATCCACATTAAAGATGAAACCACTTGCCGTCTACTCACAGCAAACTTTCTTATGCGTAGCAGTTCCGCAGAAATAGACCCACATGTTTTGTTTTGTTTTGATAATTATATAACTCTCTGGCTGGCAAATTCAGCTACGCCATCACAGCAGTCAAAATCAATCAAGTGACTATTTTTTCTTAACAGCTAAGAATTCCCTTGTTAATTTGATACAGCCATGCTTTGACTAGAGGTGATTGATATGCCAGCTGGTCTTACCGGTTGCCTCTTTTGTCTGTTGATGGAATTTGACTTGTCGCAGTATTTACTCAAGTGTGATCTGATTGGTTTTTTTTTTAACTAGCCTGACAAATAATGTGACCGGCTCCTCAAAAAAGGGTATTTTGTCACAAAAAGTGATACTGAGTTATATACATGGTTGGAAAGCCCACAATGTAAGCTTTCATTTGGTATATAATAGAGCTCCATAGCCCCTCCCGTGCAGGAGATATGACGTATTTGCATATTAATTACTTCCTTGGAGTTCAAATTACACAACTGAGAAAACAGGCTTTGAAATAGCTGGCTTTGTTGTAGAACAACAGAACAATGCACACAAAATAGTTGTTGTTTTCCACTTTGTTCATCAAAATCAACATTTCTGTGAATGAAACCTGAAACTGTAGGTCTTAAAGATGTCATTCAAAAATTGACAAAAAACTGAAAATCACATTTTGACGAAATGTTCACCCTCTCAATGATGAGCGGGCCATTACACAATAATTCTCAGCGTGACTTAATACCCTCTTTTGTGGAGCCGGTCAGGTATACAAATGCATGGCAAGGGAAGAGGAAGACATTTTTGACTGTCTGTGACCAGGAGGGTTTTCTTAATCATTGGTTTACATTGACTCTCTGCAGGGTGTCGCGTGACTCTTTCTCCGCCTCATTAGAGGACCTGACGTATCGGGGCGACGCGGGGGAGTCCCTGGCGGACAGCTTCAGCGAAGAGATGCTGACGTGGCTGGAGGAACACGAGGGTAACCCGCAGTCCGGAACGTTAGTTTGACAGCGGGCGTCGCACAGCCAGACAGGCTGGCTGTTAAACACATAGAGGTGAGGATTCACATTAGACTGTAACCCGGATCCTTCAAAATCCTACAGGAAAGTTAAGAGGATTTTGAGGGATGAAGGGAAGAGCCTAGCAAGGATGACTTTCCATGGGGATTGATGTCTCTTTGAAGTTATAACTATGTGCCACACAGAAAACGATAATCATTTCAACTTCTCTCGCAAGCACAGAACAAATTCCCAAGCCCTTAACTTTGTATTAAAGGCATATAGGACCATTTGCATTTATCCCAAAAGTGACTTTCCAAATTATGGTGAAAAACAAAGCGAAAAATGTAGGTGATTTCCAACGATCAGTCAGTAAAGAGTGTTATAGGTGTTGTGAGATCAAAAGGTCTTAAAGGCATATAGGACCATTTGCGTTTATCCCAAAAGTAACCTTCCAGAATATTATTAAAAAAGTTTACTTCATTTAGGTGATTTCCAATGATCAGGCCATTGGAAATCCAAGAGTGATATCGATAAAATGGTATTTCGCGATCTAAAGGATGTGCATGGTTTGTCTCTGTTTTCTTGAAAAGTGTAATAACCGCCAAGCTGAAAATTCCACAGGCCAGGTTTTAAACATTCTGCTTTGGATTGTGAGTGGTGTTATGATTGGAAACGAGCAAATGGGCAATTCCACGGTTACTCACGTTACATTTTTCATGTACTTTTGAGTTTCCTTGGGCTGTAATTACCTTACTGAAAAGGTTTAATAACGCACAAAATCGGTTACTCACATTACGAAAATGTAACGTGAGTAACCGATTTTGTGCATCTTGTTTATCATACATAACACATTTTTCTGGATGTCATCTTTGGTGCTTAGGTAGGTCTAGGTCTACTCTATCTACCATGGGGATAACAGTTATTAAACCTTTTCAGTAAGGTAATTACAGCCCAAGGAAACTCAAAAGTACATCAAAAATGTAACGTGAGTAACCGTGGAATTGCCCAAATGATTCTATATGCCTATTAAGCCACCATGTAAATTTCCCCCGAATGGATTGAAAATCTGGTTGAGAAAACTGCAGGGAAGGCAGCATTAATCTCGGTGATTGGCCTTTAATTTTGAGACTAGCACCTCCACCCTCCAAAGTCCTCGCATCCTTTTTTCTTATTCTTTTATGCCGTTGCTGTCTTGCAGACTGTTTCTTCCTTCGTGGGCCGGCACCCCAACATTTCTTCGCTGACGACGTTCAACTTCTGCGGGCAGAAACGTATCGAGCTTGTACAAC
Source organism: Patiria pectinifera (assembly GCA_029964075.1). Lineage (NCBI taxonomy): Eukaryota > Metazoa > Echinodermata > Asteroidea > Valvatida > Asterinidae > Patiria > Patiria pectinifera. Next base: position 29,299,666 of record CM057149.1, on the reverse strand, counting down.
TCGGGATCTTTGGTCGAGAATTGTACGGGACTCGAGGCCGTCAGCCACAGCCAAATGTAACACTTGTAGCTAGTTGTAAATATTTTCTTGTAAATTATTATCGTCAGAAAGATCAAGTAGATTGTACATATGTATTATTTGAAAATTGGGTTGACGAATGTTTAAATATTTTAAATTATTTTTTTTTACGTTGAGATTTTTTTCTTTTTTTTAAATTGGCTGATTTGAGAACATGCGGTTGTGTGTTATTTTTATGAACTAGTACCAAAGGAAACGTTTGAATTTTTGTATTTCCGTATGGGTCATTGTGTCAGTTTTAAGGTTCAGTGTGCGACTTTTTTGCCTGTCCCTGTTACCTTTGAACAGGTGTCATTTGCCATTCAAGTATTCATTAAGAATGACTTCAAATGAATATTAAATTTGTTGGGTAGGTAGTTTGCTATTCATAATCACTCTTGGAGGACGACTGCATTAAGGAGTGCATCAGAATAATAATATCATAGATGTCGGATGTAACAGGGACAGGAAAAAAACGTGGACCCCAAATTTCTAGAATGACCCCAAATCCCTTTTTGTCCGTCACGTCTTTTTTTTCAAATCAAAGTATTCATTAAAGCTGTAACAAGATTTTCTTTTTAGAATTTTCTTTTTATAATTAATTGCAAACAAATATTTGAAGTTTTTAACCATATGAAAAGAAGAACCGTAACTCCAGTTTCTCCAAACAATTTATTTCTTTTGTGATAATTGTGTTTTTAACTGCAGTGTGTACTTATACATCTACAAATACTATGCGGATCAAGTTAACGAAAGACCAATAAGAACGATTTAGTTCATAATTGCTTGTGTTGCCATCAGCAATTTGTTTAAATTGTACCCAAAAAATCTGGAGATTCCTCAATTTGGCCTCTTATAAAAAATATTTACTTAACTAGGAAAGCACACTTTCAAAATGTTCATCAACTTGAAAGGGTTTAAAAGTGGACACGAAAAATGCATGTGGAAAAAAATGAAGTAGCACAATAAGTTTTGAACTGTACTAAATTTTAATGAGTGTGTGTGTTCTCTTTGCACAAATATGAAAAAAGAAGGTCAGAAAATGTCTGATGTCCGTCCATAATTTCATCTTATGAAACCTAAAGTTAAGTCATATTACCTCTACCAGATGTGACACGTGTGATGTCAGGAAAATTGTGGACAACAATCTTAGTGATTTTTTTATTTTTTTATTTGGCATTCCGAGGATCGGCTGTAGGAATATTTGTGGCAATACTTTCATGATGACATAAATTCTGCCACTTTAAGTTTCTCTTTAATATTGCAGACGCTCATTATAAATTGACTACCATCTTTCGTTATTGGGGTGCTGTAATAGTAAAGAATAAATCAAACAAGATCATGAACAATATTTACACCATGAATTCACTTTCAAAATGTGCTCCCCCAGGACTCAAATTTATCTCTTGAGTTAATTGTTGTGTTGTAAGTTTTCAAATTTCTCTGTGGTATTCTTGTCAGTGGGTGGTGTTCAAGTGCCCTGTGCAGTGCAAGCTTCTGGTCAATGGAACACCAATATTGACTTGAGCAGAGACTAGTACATCACACTGGTATCTGACTGAAAACTGAACCAATATTGAAAGTTGTCATTTGTTTGAGATGGAAGAATGTTGTAAGGTTTGTCATGATGTGGTCTAAATTTGCATGCGTATTGTTCTGATGCTTACAGTGCAAAGATTGTTTCTGATATCAGTGTTTGCCTACCTTTTTTGATGTACTGCCGTTTAATATTTTTACAAGCTAGTCTTCGGTATGCTCATCTTGTTCGTGTTCAAAACACTATAATAATGATAATCGTTGGGGTTTTACTCGCAAACTAAATGTATTAGAACCTTTTTTTATGGAGATACTTGCTTTCACATAAAATTTTGAAAGTTGTATAATGATGGCCAAAGTTGTCACAGATTTGTGCCTTTTTTCTGTAATTTGGTCATTTCTCTCTCTTGTTTGTCAGTGAAATATTAATATTTTTACTCCCTGACCCTCACCAAAGAAAGACCTTGATCACTACAAGTTACCGTAGTTCTTTTCATAGATACTAGTTCATTACAAAAAAAGTATGCTTTAACACCATTAATATTCCTGCCGCAAGATGATTGGTCAAAAGCCGACATGTGACTTGCATACACTCACTGATTGGCTGTGTGTGATCATAAGTTTAAAACCAGTACCTTCAAACAGATGTAATGTTTGTTAATCAAATAAAATGTTGGTTTTTTTTTTTATATAAAAGGCGTTTGTACTTATGCATGTCAGCACCACATTTGCCTTTCGTTTTTACGTTTCAGCATTTAGGATGATCCAAAAAGCAAAGAGAAAGCTCCTTTTTTAAGTCCTAATTTAAAATGAAAGCAAGAATAGCCTCTGTGCACTGTGCACACTCTGTGTAGTTAGAAACTTCAGTAAAACAACTTAGTGTAGTTTGGCCTTCTGAAACTAATACTGTGTAAATGTAAGTGCAATATTCGTATGTTTTCGTACAAGTTTTTGGTGGCCTAACATAGTGTATTGCGCTGTTGGAACAAATTATGCCTGTTTGGTTTGGCAAAATTTTATAGATTAAAAAAAAAGTGATTTGCGTAAAAATTATGTCCTTGTTTTATACTTCAACAACAAGCCTCCAAGATGATTGTCTTATTAAACTGACAGTGTATTTCTTAATGTGGAAAACTGGTTTTAAGGGCAACAAGAAACCTTTTTGTATTGGTCAGTGTTAACGCATTGGCAGTTCAGACATTACCCAAACAGCTTGTAAGAGCCAGAAATAATCAAGTCGTACATAACGACGAAGAAATTGTTTCCTTTTTGTTTCTTTACATTTTTATTTTGGGGGGAAAAAGTTGCAAAATGCAACAGACTGTTCTTAGCGTTAATTGCGTTGTACGATATCTTTGTGTTTTTTTTTTTAAGCACTCCAAGTAATTTTCATTCAGAAAGAAAATCACAAATGGTTTGAGTTAATGTGTTGAAGTTCATCATATTTTATCGCCAAAATCCCCGGGGAAAAAATTGTGTGAATATTTGAGTCAACATATTTCTAAAAGTTTGTTTTTATATTTGAAAAATGTGAATGGGTATTAAACAAACGTATCGTCTGAACGTGGTTTTGAAAATAAAATGATGAATATATCAGATAAAAGTAAGCAATCCGAATGACTGTGTGTTATTGTTTGGTCTTGATTTTGTTTCATTAGAAAGTACTTTGCAATTTTTTAAAATAAAATATACGATAAATGGAATTTTTAATAGCAGACTGCAGGGAACAGGTCTGGCTGGGTTATTGGGTCTTATTTAATTCAAAGTAGATTTGGACCCTCAAATGCTAACGAGTACACCCATGCCACCTTTGTTTTAAAGCAATTTGATTGCCCCAAAGGCTACTTATATGTCATATACAACATTTGCTTTTGATGTCATTTTCAGAAATGGATGGATTTGGGGGTTAGTATTTTATAGCAAATATTGCTACACTGACTTGATTAAAGGGGCCATGACATGAATTTTACTTGAAAACATATTTTGTGCAACTTTCTGTTTCTCTGAAATTATGAAAACTACATGTATTTGACATTTCTTTCGAAAAGTGCACTTTGTTAAACATTTAAAATTCTCCATGCTTTTCCTGTCAAGTGATGGCGCTGTTGCTGTGATGTCAGTTCAGGAAGACATTGTTCAATTCAGGGATTTTCTGTTCAATTTGTGAACCTAACATTTGCTCACTGAAAACATCTGTGAGGAAAGTTTGCTCATAGGCTTACTGCCATGTACTGACACAACAATGAATCACCACAGTAAAGAAAATGTACAACAGCAATATAGATCTGAAAATCTTGCAAATGTTGGTGCTGAAATACCTGTAAGGCCAAAAAAAAAATAAGTCGGTCTCTGGTCAGCGCGCGCATCGATTTTAATCATGCGCGTCAATCTTTTTTTTCCCAAAATGTTCCGCGGTAGCTCCAACAGCGCCCTCTATTGCTGCACCTCCTTAATTTTTTTTTACCAAAGAGCACCAAGGAATGGGAAATTGCACCAAGGCAAATGTATGGAGGACACCAATGTACATGAGGACACAAAAAAGGCAAAATAGTACCCCACCTTGTCTGTACAATCCAAGCTTGAAAAAAGGCATCAATTCCGGAACTTTGGTCTGACCAGAGACCGAATATTTTTTTTTTTGGCCTAACATTGGGCTTTCTTCCTGAAATGACATCACACATTTGATCATGAATATATGAATTTGCATTAGCATAAAAACCAAAAATGCACCAAAATACCATAAAAAAGGCAAAATGAAACTTAAAAATAAGGTGAAATGGGACACAGAGGTGCATGTACAAGGAATGCCTTAAAACAAATTGCATTACATGAGCACTTTAAAGTTGTGTGCTCATAGATGCTGGAAAAACCAAGAAAAAATGCTGTTCTTGTAGTCTGGTTCCCGGACCCTCCTTTAGACGAACCGAAGCAATTTATAGATGAAGGGTAATTGTCCGGTAAAGGGAACCAGACCGTGACTTTGCTGGCTTGCACCCATTTACGGATGAAAAAAGGTCAGGTTTTTTCCCGATGGCTCAGCTGACCATCGTTGGAAAGTACATGATACAAAACTTCCACTTTTCTTGAAAATGACAGCACACCAGGTATTTCATGATAATTTGGTGGGGTTTTTTTGGGGTTTTTTTGACGTTTGCAAATATTGTATATTACCTCTAACAATAAACATTTTACCAACATGCAAATTTAGACTTCACAAATTCGGAACAGACCTTTTTTTTAAAAATATCTCCAACGACATGAACAGTCAGATTTAGAATGACGACGATTAAATTGCAGCATGTTATGAGAAAATACTTGGAAGGAAAAAGCCGTTTTCCCAGTATGAAATTTGGTTTAAGAGTAAATCCTTTGAAAACATTTTGGTCGTAATTTATGTGTCAACAAAAATCAATTGTGATAAAAGAAATCTGGTATTTTGACTGGGAGTGTACTATACTAAAAAAGAAATATAAACTTTTGCCAAAGGTCAAGTCTGTGGACATACATAAACAAAAAAAGAAAACAGTAATTTCTATACAGTTTAAAAAGCATTTCTTTTATTACGATGACACAAGAAATATCACTTTTTTACCATCACATACAATGTATATTGTGCATGTTCATCAAGAGAGACACTGAATTATACCACAATAATTCCTATCAAGAAACATGGATTTGTTTTTGTCCTTCTCAATACAAAACGTTTCTGATAATTCCATTCCATTCTTTGCCAACAGAAACCTTTGTGAAACACAATATTACACTCTGGAGCAGTTTCGTTCACTGTTTGACGTGAAACATTTATTATGCATGGCATAATAAATGAGTTTGATTTTTCATCTACCAATGAGATTGAGTGTTTGGAGTCGTGTGACTTACAGCCATATTTTGATTCACGGCATATTCATTGCACATTTATGCCTACCACCTCCAGTCGATTGCATTTTCTTTGTATTCACCGACAGCCCTGTGCAAAAAGCCATGTTTCCTTTACTCAAAACAAATATTATAGTTTTACAGTTGGACCAGTGTCAAACATATAGGTCATTCTATAAATTTAAGGGTCAAAGTGTGACGTTTTTCTGTCCAAATTACCTTAGTACGGGAAAATAAGTGGACCCCAAATTTATAGAATGACTCTGATACATTTATTTCAGTAATTTACTGCCGAACCATGTGGGGTTGGCATATCCTACCAAGTTGCACCGAATGCAATGTAAAGCTGATTGCATGGAGGTGTTTCAACTGACAGGAGCCAAGTTTCACAGACCGTTTCACCGATTCCGCCACCTTTGTGGTCACGTGGTAATCTTACGGGTATTTCATTGAAAAAAAAATATATACGTCCCATCATGCTCAGGACACCATGGCATGATGGGATGTACTTTCAATGAAATGCCCCCACCGAGATAAATGTGTGACCACAAACATGGCGGTATCCATGGAGCAGAAAATATTGGTAAGCAAATTCATGTACTTGGTGAAAAAAATCAGCAAAGTGCATCACATGACATTATATTTTTGCTGGTAAATGATACTGCTTAACAAATATTTCTGGTGCTTAGGTTATTTTTTTTGTGTTTAACGGCTTTGCGAAATTAGGCCTAGATTATAGATACTGCGAACTGGTTTCAAAGTTGATATTTCCTGAAGCAAAAACAAAATTTTCTAAACATTTTTATTATTTGCTTTGGGGTTCTGTAAGAAAGGACTCATCTAAAAATAAAAATACATGGAACCCAGTATGGGCCATATAGCCCAATAATACTCAGCAAGTTCCGTGCTGAGGGAAACAATTGCGGGGAACCAGTCTTGAGTATTACACACTGAATGGAATTTTGGTTGGTAATCCAATCCTGCTTTTCACTAAAACCATTCTTTGCTTTGTGGATACAAAATGTTGCAACCTCTTGCCGGGGGCCTACTTTATATTCAACCTTGTTTCTAAGAGTGGAGTTGCAGCAGCGTACTGCTCGACACCACAGAAACGAGGTTGAACAAGTTGTGAATCTCAGCCCTGCCCCTGAATCACATGACTGTTGATGAAAACAATGTCCGGCATATGTGTAATTGCCAGTCACTTCAGATGAAGCCATGACATTTCGGCTGCTAACATGTCTTTACCATGCTCTGTAGCCTACAGGCTACCAGCCTCAGTTCGAATTTCCGTATGGCTTGCAGTTACTTATTTTTAATTGCAAAAGTCTGTCACACGACTCCGATACCACTCTTTGATGTACTCTTATATGTCTTGGCCGGACCCAATCTGCTGATTGAAACATACAGTTTATCACCATTCACGTAAAAAAAGAACACTTAATTTCTCTATCCTGAAACATTTATACTCGAATTACTAACCATCTAAATTCAACCAAAAAACCCTCACTTCTCCTTTCTCAAAAAAACAATAAAGAAAAAACACTTTATATGAAAGAAACTACAAACTATGAGAAAGAAAATAGGAATTATTTACATGTGTGTCTACTCACAGATGACCTGAGTGTAGACTAAATCTTATCCTTTATAATTGAAAAAAAAAAAATCATTACTGTCGGGGACTGACTATCGGGTAAATAGTTCACATTTTTAAATAACTGACAAAGGCTTTCAACAACTGATCTTCCAAAATTACCAACAAACATTAATTGGAAACTCTAACGACTACTTTGTTCAAGATCTCTCTGCTCCCTATCATGTACATCAACATTTTGTTAAACTAAGTTTTCATATTGTTTTTACACCCAGTCTACAAGTTTTTTCGTTTCTTCTTAAAACTATGTACCACAAGAATTTCGGGTAATACTTCAAACCAAACAAACAAGAAATAAATAATGAGACCTCAATGTATAGCTAGACTGGCCTTTACAGGGGGGGGGGAGGACAAAATGGTCACATTTTGTTTTCAAATTTTAAATCACACTTGTATCCTCAAAACTGAGATATTTCTGCACAGATGTCGTCACGGTAACTTGTGAATTTGTTTTTTAATTCATTCTACATCTTTCTTGTATCTATGCTAAGTTTTAAAAACAAAATCATTTAATGACCATTACAGACATATCTGTGATGGAACAATAGCAGATGTTATAACAGTGAACAAAACGGCATGCACAAACACAACCAAGAAAAATACAGACAGAAATTATCGTACAAAGTTGTTGGTTTTTAGTTGTTTTGCTTTTTACAAATGACGTACAACTCTTAGTATGTTTTCCTTACATTCTTTTGGTTGTTGTTGGTTTTTCCCGTCGAAAACTTACAAAGATAGAAATCTAGAGAGTTTTTTTTTATTCCTCCAATACTTGGCACACATGCAATCCGTCACATAATATTCTATACAACGTGGCACACTGGACATAGCTACTTCAATTTCTTTTATTTTATTTTTTACAGTGTACACAAAAAAGGGGGAAATTTACAGATGAGAACGACATTCATTACGTGAGGGATTACACTTCACTGACATCTTTAATATCAAAAGTATTTCATTTCCGCGGCGTATAACTTCAATTACGTGAATACCTATTCATTACATTGTATTCTATTATTTTTTTGCAAATCAAACTAAAACTGAAAGGATTGTGCCAATAACTGAACTATTGTTGAAAATTACATTTTTCTGGGTTTTTTTTTGTAACTTCTTACGAATATATTCAGCCCTAGAGTGTGTGCTTTAGACAACTGAACGTGCTCTGAAATTAACACAAATGTGTGCCTACATTTTGTGCCAATAAAATAAAAGCGGGGATCAAACTTTGAATTTGTTCGTTTGTCTTTGACACAGCACCACTTTTTACACTGCGATCCCATTTTGTAAGTGTTAATAAATTAAAAATTGACAAAAACCATCCATCTGATTTGTGTTTACCCTGCTTTTTTTGTTGTTGGTATTTTGCCAAAGTGTTTTGTTTTCATATCAAGCGATGAAAAAGTTACTGGAGAATTTTTGGCAGAAGACGGTCTTAACTTTGGTCTCTTTTCAACAGAATCTGCACTTGAATATATATAGAAAAGGTTTATGGCCAGAACTCGAAGAACGAAGGATTGATTTATGAAAAACAGAAACTTCTTTCAACACATTTTTTTAAAAGCAAATTTAGGCAAAAAACTTTTAGATTGAAATTTCAAATCGTCCGATATGATGAGGTCTTTTACCCAGAATTGTCACATGTTCATCCTGTATTTTTTTCATCAGCAATCCTGTTGGATTACATACAGCCTTCCAATTCGGGCGAGTCACAATGCAGTGCGCCACCAAGTGTTTGCCACGGAGAGTTCATTTTTCCCAGTGCATTGTGGGAGATGGTCGACAAATTTGTAGCGCGGGACATTTGAAATTGTTAGTTTTTCTGGTCAGTAAGTTTCGTAAACGTATGATTCGAGGATCTGTTTGCCCATTTCTTTTCTTGTTATCAATATGGTGTTTTTGGTAAGGCGGCAGAACGCTATGCCCCAATCTATGACATATTAGCTCAAGTTGTCTACCGACACTCATTCAAATGGGCCATGTTTTGTCAACCGTAAACTTGAAAAATGGACTCTCCGTGGCAAACTCTTGGTGGCGCACTGCATTGTGAATCGCCCAAATTTTGTGATGCCATGTGAACTATCCATAAGATGGAATATACGTCGGGTGAAGTAAATTCAATAATCGAACCAACGACTTCCCGCTTACAGGTGCAGACGTATTACCACTCGACCACCGAGCTTGCTAGGGTAGGCTGGCTGGTTCGAATCAATGTCATGTGACATTTTCGCGTTGCGAATTTGCATTAAACACATTTCAACTCTGGCGCATTTTGCAGCATATCATGACGTCAAATTTGACTGTACGCAAATGGTTTCGGTTGTAATTTGCCTGTACACAATGGTTTCGGTTGTACTCCCCGTATCTGAAAATCAAACTATTTATTACATCCGACCATCACGTGGAATTCAAAGATTTTGTTAATACTGATCAATTTACATCATAAGCAATTTGCTTTACGGGGGGAAAAATCCATCTAGGAACCGTTTCCAAGTGATAATTTTAAACCTTTGAGACCAAGGACTAGCGATTCACAAAGTAGGAGATGACAGCGGACCAATTATCATTAAATCACCTATCGTATTTGAGATTTATCCGAGTGACACAGGTTCAAGCCTTTCACGTAAAAGCGTTTTTACTTTGACCCATAAATAACCTATCACAACAATAACAGTAATAATATCCTCACTCCTTACGTTCAAAATCCAACTGGTGAAAAAAACAAAGAGTCAAAATCTGTACAGAATTTTTTTTTTTTCAACTTGTTTCAAACATTAAAAATCCTTCTTAAAAAAAAAAATGGTTGAATAACGTCAAGTTAATAATAATAATAATAATACAGCACGTGGAAAACAGATGTTGTTATCAAACGGCCAATTTGTTTTTTATTTTAAACAAACCCTGAGACAGGCTGGTTGGAGTTCCTCTGTCCGTGGCTTGTTTGAAGCAAGAAGGGCCCCTTCAGACTCTGGTCTTACACGGCTGACTTATCGCCGGAGTCGTCAGTTCGTGACTTCTTGGCCGCCGACTGCGCAGGTTGTTGACTGCAGGAAGGAAAGAAAGCAACTTTTACTCATTTCTGGTCAGGAGACCTCAAAATATCCCTAGTAGAAGGGAAGACATCGAGGAAATTACAGTTTTAGAGGTGGGAGGAAAACCCCAAAATAACATCTGGGGAAATTCACGGAATCGGGTAGGGACTGAAAACCCAATCCACGTGTGGACCAGGGCAGGAATCGAACCCGGACCATAGAGGCGGAAGACGAGGAAAGAACCACTGCGACAACCTGACTCTTTGTAATAAAACCAAACACGAGTCACTAGGATTCATTACAACATTTGTTATTTGTCTGATGTTCATTCGAGCGTTGCAAATGGACCAAGCCTACCATATAACCAAGGTCAAATCCAATGAGTGATATCTGTGCATCTGTTAGCTGGCTATTTTGGACGCCCCATTTTTGTTAACGCAAATTTGTGTAAAAGAATAAAAACTTCAGCAATCTGGATGCCTAATTTTCAAATGATGACTAAAGCCCAGGACCTACTTATAATGGATCTATAAACAAAGCTTAATGCTAAGTATTGAATACAAATTTGATTTTCAAAAAGGAAATGACCAGTGCTGGTTTTCTTCTAGTTAATGCTAGTTTGACGTAAGGAATCAAAGATAACCTCCGGCAAGTTAACGATTACAAAAAAGAAAGCCGGTGCGCAGCCGATAGGACGTAATTATATATATGAGCCAATCAGATAGGGCTCCCGTGAAAAGAGTGTTTACTGCAAGAAAACTGGCGCCGGCCAAACATCCACTGCCTTACAAAAACAGGGTACCGGGCAAAAGGTCATGTGCAGGATACCAGGCAAAAGGTCATGTGATGTGTACCCTCAGTGTAATTATATATATGAGCCAATCAGATAGGGCTTCCTTGAAAAGAGAGTTTACTGCAAGAAAACTGGCGCCGGCCAAATATCCCACTGCCTTACAAAAACAGGGTACCGGGCAAAAGGTCATGTGCAGGGTACCGGGGAAAAGGTCATGTGATGTATACCCTCAGTGACTGGTTCTCTGCTCATTTAAAATGTTGCAAATTTTCAAAGGCTAGACTTTTGTCTGGTGCCTTACCCTTCAGCAGTGCGTTTGGCAGCAGTGAGTTTGGAGGAAGCCTGACTATCCTGAAGCCATCTGACCTGGGTGGCAGGGCCGTAGCTGTCAAGAGGAAGAAAACGGGAGAAACCAAAATTAGGCCGTGTCCGAAACAGGCTTCCAGAGCTATGGCTACGTCTATTGTCAGCGCGTCCCCGCGTATTATCAGTGGGCGCAGACCTAGACCTAGCTCTAGACAGCTGTTTCGGATGCAGCCTTAGATTGAACCCTAGGGCAATTCCAGCATGATGAAAGGAAGTATAATGTCCATGACAGAGCTAATACATCTCTCTCAAAGGATGCCATCTTCATAGGAAAATTACAACCGCGTCTTCAACACCATCAGGTGCGTGTGCACGCAGTGTGCAAAATGTTCTAAACACATGTGAGCCTGTTGTTCGGAATTTCTTCGAATACGGCGCAGCCGATGCGCGTCAAGCACATTTGACGCCCAAAATGCTGATGCATGTGGCAATCTGTAAGAGGTGACGTCATTTGAGAGGAACCTATTAACCATGATATCCAAGTAATGATTCAGAGAAATGATCCAAAACTCCTAGTCTGTAATCTCCTTGACCATTGCTCGATGATGGATGTATAAGATTTGAAAAGTACTTTTTCAGATTTATGCTCTTAAAAGCTCTTTCACAGACATAACGCTGGAAAAAAAACACCCCAGCTGTATATTAAAATGTGCCATTTCTGCGTCAGCAATGTGTAAAGTGTAGAATTGTATTTTTCCAAGTACGGAATGCCATGTTAGGAATGCCATGAAATTCAAACGGAAGAAATATTTTTGTAACAACCCACTGTTCAAAGTTGATGATGACCTCATAAATAAATTGGGGAATCAGACTTTAGTTTAATTTTTGATGTTATTGTCATTTTTTACGAGGATATTCCATTTCCGTTATTGAAAGCTGCTTTCCAAATACAAAGACTGGACGCAGAGAAAAACTTTTTGGGCTTTTTATTAGTTTAGCCTTTTTATTTAACACAAACAGAGCACTCAAATTTATCAAATCTTGGAATCCTACCCAACTCACATAGGAGATACTGTATATCGTGCGGTCTAAAAATCTCCTTGGATTTTCTCCATCATATGTACTTACCCCTTCTCGTTCCTGGCAGCGATACGGAAGATGATGGCTGGCTTGCTGCTGAAGTCAATGTGGGCCGTAGTCAGGCTGGTCGAGCTGACCACACACGAGGGCTTGGGCCCACAGAAGACCCTGACGAAGGCCAGCTGGGCTGGGGTCTGGGGCTTCTGGTCGGCAGCTGCTGCCGTGCCGCCGGCTGCTGACAGGCCGCTACGCACCGCCAGGTAGACTGAGTACTCCAGGATCTCGCCGGCGGTGTTGGTGGGCGCCTCCCAGGAGAGGTGGGCTCCTTCCGCGCTCTGTAACCGCAAGGGAGAGATGTGGGTGTTAACTTGCTGACAAATAATGGTAAACAGCAGGTATATTTTTACCTTTCACAGCCAAATTTACATGGAAGGATCAACATATCCTACTAATTTACAAGCAATGTAAATCCCATCTCATCTTCCCCGAAGCCAGAATTTCTACTGAGAAAGGCACCTGCAAAACTCCCAGCAATAAATTTGAATAAAAAGCATTATAAAGAAGCTTTAGTGTTAGGTGCACACACAGTGTTGCATCAATACCCAGACAACCCTGGGTTTTTTATTTTCAATGAGTAATGAAAAGCATAACCAACTTGAATCTGAAAACTTGTCCAAATAACTATGGCTTTCAATTAAACAATTAAGGGGGAGTGTGTGGCCTAGTGGTTAGGGTTCGTGACTCATGATCAGAGGGTCCAGGGTTTGAATCCAGCTGCTGGCCATATATTGTGTCCTTGGGCAAGGCACTTCACCCCCACTTGCCCCTCTCCACCCAGGAGTATAAATGGGTACCGGCATTAGCTGGGAAGTAATCCTGCGATGGACTGGCATCCCATTCAGGGGGAGTAGAAATATTCTCAGTCGTTTCATGCCAAGGAAACCGGAGATAAACACCGGCCTGATGAGCCACATTGGCTCGCGACAGACTTTACTACTTTTACTTTCAATTAAACATGTATCTATGGAAGAGGCTGACGTTACTTCCAATTGACATGTGTGTTACTACTGGCTATAAGCTAAGAAATTTGAATGTGGTCCTAATACCTTGCTGATCCTGATGGCAGACGGGGCACCGGGGAAGCCCGGCAAGCACGTCTTGAACGCCGAGATCTCGCTCCACGGTCCCCTGCCACAGGCGTTGATGCCGGCCACGCGGAACTTGTAGGCCGTGCCCGCCTGCAGGTCCTGTTTCTTCAAGATGCTGTGATCCGGTATGCTGACCACATCAATGTCCTGTGACAAAAATAGGGATTCCACTCAGGATTTAATACTCCTAAGGTAATGATTCAGAATTTGGCTGCAAAATTTTGGAAGAAGTTTGTTTAAGATTCTTATCTCCAAAGGGTCAGTACGTAGATGCTGGCAAGCATGAACAAGAACGTAAATGGGTGATGTCAAAATTTAAGTGCAAAAAGATGTGACTTCCTTCTGGGCAAACGACAGCAATTAAGTTTCTGTCGTATCATTTTTGTCAATATGTGGCACTTGTGCATGGAACTCTAGACTGTACATTTTGTATTTGATTTTATTAGACCAAAATCCCACATCAATGTGGCACATTTTTGCAAGTTCTAAAGTGGAACAGATTGAATCTTGACTCAGACTCACATCCTCGGTCCTCTGGCCAGCTTCCGACGGTAGGTAATAGTAGGACACCACGCTGTGTGTGGACTTGATGATCCCCACGTCGTACCACTGGTTCATGTCCTTCTTCTGGACCGGTCTGACTGGTACTGGTGCCCTCGCCTGCAAGGTAATCAACACAACTCAAAAAAGTGTGAAATTGGGACTAAAACATTTCGTTGATATTGGAGGGCAATCGTGTGGTTCTCAGGAGGATGAGCATTGCGTTTTCTGTAAACATAGGGCACTGTAATACTGAAATGTTCTGGAGGCTGGGGTAGACCTAGAGTTAAATTCCAAAATATTGTGGCATTTTTTTCGTTTCTGCTGGATCTGTAGGGCCAAGGTACTGTCCTCTGACAGAGTTCATGAGTATAAAAAAGTCCTCGAGGGTCTAGAAACTGTCCAGATGTCCATCCCTCAGTTCCAGCTTGACTAAGCTGGACCTGAAGAATGAACATGAAGGTGAAATGCCCAAAATGGGCACTGTGGTCCAATGGTTACGGGTGTTCGACTCTGCTGTGGTACGTGGGATTGAAGCCTTGATGGAGAACTTGTGTTCTTGGGCAAGAAACTTTACTCCAATTGCCTCTCTCCACCCAGGAGAGTATAAATGTGTACCTATGAAGGTAGAGACCAAACAGCACTGATCTCGAGCTGCTGCAGGAAAGTGGTCTCATTCCGGATGAACAGGGATAATAAGTTTAAAGCGCTCTGAAACCTAAGCACTATATAAGTGCCACATTATTAGTATTGTTCAGCTAGCTCAGTCTTCTTTTAAAGTTTTATATACATAATAATCTGCTGGTCATTTGACAGATCAAAATGTTAGTTCTGCCTTGATTTGTGTTGCTTACGGTTACAGCAAACGTGGGATCAACAAGTATTTAAACAGTGTAATTAATCTCATGATATATTTCTGACAGGACTTCACCCGTCTCCCTTGTTTACAAGAATCCCGACGTACCTTGACATCTGGCGTATCTAGACCGTTGGGAACCGAGCCGGTCTTGCTGGTCGTGGACGACGTCTGCTGGACGCCTGAATTTGCCAGAGAAGCTATCGTCATGGCAATGGAGTTGGCATCCGTATCTATGGTACCAAACGAAACGACAAGAAATTATGAGAAATACCTTGAGAGATCCACGTGTGACAATCACCTGGAAAAGTCCAATTCTGCACACAGGGCCACTAAGTGGTAGGCCTGTGTGTCATCCTCGACACTCACCCGCTTTGCTCTTGTCGTCCTGCGCTCCGTTGGTCACCGCTGCCTCACCTGTTTCCATGGCAACAGTTTTAGCCTCCTTTGATGGTTCAGCCTCCGTGGGTGTGGCCTTGGGGGGTTTGGCCGTTGCATCAGCTGCCTCTGCTCCCTCTGCTGGCTTCTCCGCGTCCCCTGAGGAGCTGGATTCGGTCTCCATAGGAGTTTCTGAAACGATTCAATGAAACAGTTTCAATTTCAAACGTTTGGCGTTTTTTTCTTTTATTCATTAGTTTGTGACTAAACAAATTAAAGCAACAGATCCTACATAATTTTTTCAAACTTTAATATGTCTGAACATGTTTCAACATATAAACCTCAATATTGTTTGTTCAATCCAACCTGTCCTCATGCAAGTTAAATCATCTTTACAAACACTCAAAATTCAATTTCGCAATTCAAAGCACTTTTCCAAAAATAATAACAACAGCCAATAATAAATTAATCACATCTATTTTTTATGTACAGTAAAAGTCATTGCCTTGATTACAAGGTCATATGTTCAAACTGTGACCAAACTCTAGTTTATCTTCCATTCGACAATTGTTGAAAATGCTACCAAAGTTTAAAAAAATTAATAAATAAATAAACAAATTAATAAATTAAAATGTTACCCGCATCGGGCTTGGACGATTCATCGGTCGTTTTCTCAGTGGGCTCCGCCTCTGCTTTGCCAGGCGCTGAGCCTTCAACCTGCGCCCCGGTGACTTCTGCACCTGTGCCTGTGCCTGCGCCTGCACCTGCACCAGTAGTGCTGCTATCCCCAGTGGTGCTGCTAGAGGGCGCTTCAGAACTCCCCGTGGATGAGATGGGCCCTGTGACGGACGGGGTGGTCTCCGTGGTGACCCCGCTGCCACTGGTTGCAGTGGACTCTGCCGCCGGCGTGTTGACGCCCGGGGTCTCAAACTTCTCGCAGGGAGGGTTCTCGCAGTTGGGGTTGATGGGGAGGTCGTGCAGCTGGAGGTCCACTTGGAGATTGGGGTCAGCTGCTGCTGCTGGAGCTGCTTCTGCTGCTGGCGCTGCCGCTGCTTCTGCTGCTGCAGGCACGGCTGCTGCTGCCGCTGCTGCAGTTGCTGGTGTCGCTGCTGCAGTTGCTGGAGTTGCATCACCAGATGAGGATGGTGCGGAGGTGGATGCTGGAAAAAACAACAGCAGCAGTTTTGTGTAACAAATGGAGATACTTGCTGTTGCATGTTCTGTCTTAGTACTTTTTTATCATCAATTCTTATTTATTACCCTAACCTTCCCAAATCCTCCCAAAATCCTCTTCCCACAAGTGGAATATCTTAAAGGATTGACGCTGTATGGCAAACCTGTGTCAGTCGATTTTGGAGGATGCATTGTGTCAGGGTCCAAGATGTACCTTGTGTTGTTTATGCTTAGCCATGCATAACTTTAGGCCTAGATTATACTTGAAAATCATCCCCACTGCTGGATATCATCAGCACTGCCACTGCCTCAGCGTATTAACAGTGATTGTTGGAAGATTTTGCAGGATTGAGGCAGTGATCACCCCACCACTGAACAAATTCAAGCAATAACGGAGGCTTTTGGAGGATTGAGGCTGAATCCAATTTTACATGGCGGCAGTCGGAGGATTTCAAAATATTTCGGGTGCATCCTAGCAAAAAGGCCTAGGAGGTAAGGGTTAATCAGCTACAACCAGGCAGAATATATCAAAGGTCTTACCTGCAAATAATTTCTGGTTGATTCTTTTTTATCTTAGTAAGCGAATTTTACACTATAAAACCAACCTGTGACAACGGTTGCTGTAGTGGTGGATGCCATGTTGGGGTCTCCGGAGCCAGAAGGCAAGGTGCTGAGCACTGGTTTGCTCAGCGTGGTGGCCACCACTGTGGTGGGCGCCGGGGTAGACTGGACTGCAGCCACGGTCGCCGCTGTCGAGACCGTCGCTGCTAGCTTGGCCGTGTTGGCGACGATCTGGGACACGGCTGTTCCCGAGCTGGCCAGATTCAGCAGGTTGCCCGCTGGAATGGTGATGTACTTGGTGGTGACGCCTGGGCTGGTGGCGCCCGAGACGGTGCCGCCGGCTGCTTGGGTCTTCAGCACGGCCGCGGCCCCGGAGGCTCCAGGCTGACCCGGGGTCGCAGGTCGCAGGTTCGACTTGGTGATGATCTGGATAGTGTTGCCGCTCTGGGTGGTGATCTGGCCAGTCTGGGGGTTGACAGCTCGGATGATGGTAATCGGAGAGGAAGGGTTGGCTCCAGGGATGGATTTGATACCAGAGATGACCTGACCAGCCTGTGAGAACCAGGAATCATCCAAAACTTGATAAACTTGATATTCCACCGTTTCTTACCTTCAACTACGCAATTTATTATTAAGTGTACATAATTTTCTGAAATACTTTTCTTTGAAATTAGAGACAGGCTCAAAACTTGGGTTAATCTGCATTTATTAATTTCAAAATGAGAAACAAAAAAGCCAATAGATGTTAAAGAGATTTTCGCTGAAGACTGTAATCCACAAAGACACAAACCTTTTTTCTCTTGACACGACTCAAATCAATGAGGAGACAGCGGTAAGTGGAAGATTTCTATTGTGAGGAAATTTGGACTGAAATATTCAAGTTTCCACCAAATATTTTCGGTTGCTATAATAACAATCATACGACTTCTGATGACGTGCAGAACATACTGTTTGAAACGTCGAGTTAAACCAACTGGTTCTTCTCTGAACCTCACAACTCACTAAGAGATATCCTTCACATGGCAAACCTCCCACTCATCAATCATACAACTCATGTGTAGTCCCCAACACCACGCAGGGATAAGAATGCATAAACTTGTGTCTGTAACAAGTTCTGTCAAGATTGCAAGGTCCACCATCATAGCCAACCTCACCTGGTTCGTCAGCATGATCTTGGGCTTGGCGCCCCCGGTCGTGATGAATTTGGTCGGCGTGCCCGTGGTGCCGGCCAGCACTTTGCTGGTCACCGTGACGATGGTAGGCTGCTTGCCCGTCATCTTGGAGACGCTGCCGATGGGGATGGTCTTGATGATGCTC
Source organism: Patiria pectinifera (assembly GCA_029964075.1). Taxonomy (NCBI): domain Eukaryota; kingdom Metazoa; phylum Echinodermata; class Asteroidea; order Valvatida; family Asterinidae; genus Patiria; species Patiria pectinifera. Next base: position 29,281,362 of record CM057149.1, on the reverse strand, counting down.
TTGCCTTGCTGGGTGATGCTGCTGATGCCCAGGATGGTGGGCTGGGTTTTCCCGACGCCTGCAGCACCTGCCGCGGCCCCAGCAGGACCGCCGACCACCTGCGTGCTGGGGCTGATGATGGTGGTGGGTTTGCCCACGGCCTGGCTGGTGGTGATCAGCTTGACGATGGTGCTTCCACTGGGGATGGCAGCCTTGGAGATGGGCTGGCCGGCAGCGTTGACCAGGACGGTGCCGGAGGTGGCTATGGACTGGGCTGGCTTGGTCTGGATCAGGCTGGCTTTGGGAATCTGCTGCATGTGAATAAATCATAAATCGAAAGGAAAGCAAAGTGAGCTATATTCACACATATTTTTTTGTGTTCACACAATTCATTTAGTCATTAAAAAGAAGCAGGCCTTCACAAATGCCCTGAGTTTTTGGAACGATTGGGGTGCTTGCCACGCTTTTAAAAATTCTTTTGCTCTTTGGGTTAAAAAATAAACTGTTTCAAAAAAAAAAATCATTCTTCTTAAAGGGAAGATACAACATTTGCAAACATCAAAAAATGAAATGATTAAATTATCGCAAAATATGTTACTGGATTGTTAAGGAATGACAGTCTAAAGCATCCTGTAAAATCGTGGCTCCTGGTGTGCTCACATTTTCAAGAATTTTTTTTTTTTTCCAACGCCAGCGTTGGAAAAACAATAAATTGCTCCGTTTCATCTTAAGTGGGGTCAGGGAACCAGTCTACGAGAACATGATTGGTTTTCTTGGTTTTTCCAGCATCTACCAGCCCAAAACGTAAAACAAGTCAGTTTAACAATATTTTCTATAACATACTAATCCTCCAAATGTCAAAAAAATTGCAGCAAAAGCAAATGTTGTACATTCTCTTTAACAGCACAGAATCAATCTGCATGCACAATATATATTGTAACGTTGAAGGGAAAAATCATGAAACTTGAAGAATGAGTTTAAAGGGGCACAAGGTCCTGAAATCCTCAAAAATTTCATGTTTTGGATTGTTCACTTAGCCTATTTCAAACATCTGGTTGAAAGGAAACCAACCTAATGTCTTACCGTTCCCGAGAAAAGACGAAAAAAACCTGCTTGTTTACATTGGACACGACGACGCACTAATACGTTTTTCGTGTCGTTCTCAGTGTACGATATACACATTGTGTGTCTCGGGAATAGCGGTGGCCAATCACCAATTCAAAATAGTGGTTTCTTCAACGTCCATAAAAGACGAACATTTCACGAATGAAATCACAACTAGCATCCAAACAGCTCGAATTTATGGGGTCGCAAAAGTGGACCCCGAAATTCGTTCTCGAACGCATAATACAGGAATTACACAAAAACGCCTGGACAGCTGTGTGGATGTTTATATCCTACTTTTAAATGTTATTTCCGATTAAAATCATTTCGTTCAAAGCGCGTTTTGTAGCCCAATTGGGCTGTTCCAGGACCCAGTGTCCCTTTAATTGTAGAAGTTTGCGCAACTCACCGTGTTTTTGACAAGCGTCACAGTCTTGGAGCTGCCAGTCACTACCGCAGACACCACGCTCTGAGTGGCCGCTCCAGACTTCTGGACAGTGATGATGGGCTTGCCCGATGCCGTCAACGTCTTGAGGATGTTGGTGCCCGGCGCCACCCTCAAGCTCTGGCCCAAGGCTCCCGTGGAGGCCAGCTTCATCCCCTGGGGTAAGGTGATGGTAGCCACGCCCCCCGAGGTGGTCGTCAGGGCCCGGGAGACGATGGTCAGGCCTGAGCCGGACAGCGGGGAGAAGATGGATTTGGTCGGGGTGGTGGCGGCACCGCCCCGGGTCACGGTGAGAGCCATGCGCTGCTGTTGCTGCATCTTCTGGGTGGCCGAGGCTGCTTCCGCTAGGGCCACGATGCCGCTCAGTGCTGATCCTCCGCTTGTTTGCTGAACCACGCAAAATACATAAAAAAAGTTCAGTTTGTCTGAGAATAGACTTGAATTGCCTGTTATCGCATTACAGGGCGAGTCAGAATGAACTGGACCCAAATTAAAGAAAATTTTGACAAATATGTAGCAGTTATCAAAACAAGTGCAAATGAGATATGTTATAGGCTGGTATTTTGGACATGCTTGGTGAAAGTTTCATGTATATCCATTGTACCATTTTGAAGAAAAGCGCAAGCAAAGAACACATGCTAAAAGACACTCTGACCACAGTTTCATGGTTCAACAAATTTATGAAATCACGTACTGATGTGACTGCATTTCAAACTGGTAGTTTTTGTTGATACTCGCCCATGTCCACAGTATCATCAGCCTCATTTGGCATGTCCTGTACTCACAACACTTGTGCTCCATCCTCAACTAAGCTCTAGGAAGTACAGTTGCAGTACTCCTGCACCCAAGCCCTTCATAGGGTGATTTACATAGGACAGTGTGTAACACTGTTATGGAAAATATTCAATTTAGATTTCATTATTTCGGAGTAATAGGACAAAAAAATGTAGGAGCAAGTAGGAGTTTCAAGACAAAAAGTGGGGAAAGTGGGAGCAAGGTAAAAAACTATTAAAGAAAAGTAGGAATACTTGAAAGCCTGCTCGTAACTTCTGACTTGACTTGTGATTGACTTGTGATTCAACTCAATACAACCCTGCTTTGTAGGCAAACACTACAGTGCTACCATCCCCGTTCTTACCTGGGCTGCGATGAGTTTGGAGGTTGCGGTTCCAGGGACGGCCAGCTTGATGGTGGTGGGATTGCCACTAGTGTTGACAAGCAAAGGGCTCTTGGGAGTCAGACGTCCTAAAATATAAATCAGGAACAAGAATTACATTTCTAAAAAAAATACCGACAGTCCATGAAAATGGTGAAACAGACAATAGTTTGGGAACCAATCCAAAGCGTTGAATGATTTCTAAGAGTCATTCAAAACATACAAAAAACAAGTCTGAAGTACACATGAGGGAAATTACGTAAGTGGACATGGCTGAAAAAAATGGAAAAACATCAAACCACCTCAAATGTGGTATCAAATAAAAGAGAACAACAAGGTCTTTTATTTGAGTGATGTGCCAGTGAGATGAAATGTGGTTAAGTGTATTTTGGTCAAAATTTGTTTTGGCTAAAATGATTGATTTTAGGTTCTCACTTTGGCATCTTGTATTACAAGCAAAATGTATGTGTTCTTGTGAGTTTTTAGTCTTTAAGGCAGGAAGAAAGGTTCATTTTTCAAGTGAAAAAGAGTTTTTTGTTCTTACATTTTTTAACTTGTACCACAGATAGGCGGACAAACTGTAATGTGAGTTACCGTAACATGAGTTACTGAAATATGCATCTTGCGATATTTTACGATTGATTATTTTTTAATAATTTTAATGGTAGAATACGACTTACACCCTAATGATGATAGGGCACTGAAAAGATTTTTCCATCAGTACACAGTATGAGGAAACTTTCAAGTGGAGGATATTCAATATTTGTCCTTAACTTTTAATATGAGTGACAATAAAAATCCACCTTATGACTAATACAAATCTTATTGCCAAACCAACAGCGGTTAATTGTGTTGCTTTTTTTTCTTTGTAAAGTTTAGTTACTCATTTCGAGGGATATTCTGTGAGAAAAATCCACCCTAAATGCTTTGACTTTAAAGACTAACAGCACACAGTTGACGGAAGACCCCCTCGAAATTCAACGCGAGTTACCATGGAATTGCCAATGGATGGACAGACAGAATGACAAATAGCAAGCCATACACGGTGAGAGAGAGACCCTACCTTGTGTCTGTGGCTGTGCCCCTGTGATAGCAGCTCGTAGGGGTGAGGTAGTGGTGCCCGTCATGGGAGAGGAGGGGGTCGGGGGCATGTCGTACTTCTGTAACTGCAGCAGGTAGGCGTCCGCTACAATGGGGGAAACAATTGAAGTGAAATTATTTGTAATATTTACAACTTGTAAGTTACAAGTATTTAAATTCTTAAAATATCTTCTTTAACCTCTTCAGCTATCTATCCACATATACAACATGTAATGAAAATAAATTTGATTGGATGGAAAATCTTCTGTCTACAGGCTTCTTCAGGCTTGCGAGCTACAGTGCCTTTGAGGAATCCTTGGTTTCATTACCATAAATTACCATAAATAAATAATAATAATAATATTTCTTTACGCACCAATTGGCACTGATCCCCAAGACACCTCCAGAGTGTGGGTGCTGGCTCGCACCAGCTGGACTCTAGAGGGCGCCGGTGGCTTCTCGGTCTCCAAGAACCACAGGTCTTTGCAGCACACCTGTGCCCACATAAAAGATCAAACTGGTCAATGTAAGAGTTTGTAATCAATTTGCATGTTGAATTGACATTTCCAGCAGGTTGCAAGGGAACATCAAGAAAAGTTTTATAACTTTCAGTAAGGGAACCAATGATAAGAAGGATGTTTCGAAGCATGAGGATATGAAAGTACAAAGCATTCCACTGGGAGAAAAATTAATTGGCATTACAAATATTTGGTATGCGTCTCATTTTGGCAACTGTTGCATTGGGCCGGGTTTCTAGCGAAAATACCCTGGATGGTTAGGGTTAAGAAACTGAATAAGTCTGTTGGATTTTGATGGTTCCAGGACTGCAAAGCCCTGGTAGAACTTTTGGGGGTCAGATATCCCCATTTCGTTGGAGTAGAAAGAATATATCGTTAGTTACTACAGTGTATAGTGTTGGGCACTGGCAGATTTAGGATGGTCCGAGGATCAGCCATTCACGTGTGCAGAGCCACGGTTGAACGTCTGATACATGTTTATCCTGACATGCAGATTTTATGCAACCCTGCGCGCCAGCCAAATGAATCAACTTTAGAAACTGTGACGTCATTTTGATTAGAAATGTGGACTAAGCTGTTAAGTGGTCAATCTGGATGCCACGTTTTTGTAATACAACAACGGGTTACCGTAGACCCCATAAAGAAGGCGCCCGCTGAACGGTCAGAATCTCGAGGTAAAGACGCAGTCCTGTTTTGCGTCATTAATTGCCGAGTCTGCTTGCTATCCTAGACCCTTGCTGTGAAAGGGGATATTCCATGGACTAGATTTAGGGAGGTGTCTTACAAAACTTTCATGGGATTTTGAAGGATTTTGAAAGATCTGAGTGGGAGAAGGTTACTCCCTGTTTACCTGATTATTCCAAGCCTTGCGGTATCCGTCCCGGCCGCTCCACACGTACAGCCTGGAGTGAATGGCCACCGAGCAGTGGCCTGCCCTGGCCCGCGGAACATTATCCTCAAACACCTCCATCGCCAATGGTTCCCATGTCATAGTCTCTGCACAGTGAGAAAAAAATCCACAAGGTTAGGGGGTAATCTGGATGATATGTAGTTATTGTTTAAAACACGCCACGACAAACATCGTGTTGTAACTTTAAGCCTAACCCCCTAGGCCCTTTTTGCTAGGAACCATTCTCAATCCTCCAAAATCCTCCGAAATCCTCCAAAATGTTGCACTCATATTCAAATGAAGATACCCACTGCCTCAATCCTTCACAATCCTCCAACAGTCCTGCCTCTTAAGTTGCATTCATCCTTCATCCTCCAAAATCAACCGGTACTGAGTGTCCATGTGCCTTCAATCCTCCACAATCCTTCATAATTGCACGTTGCATGCATCCTGAATCCTCCAAAATCCTCCAAAATCCTCCAAAACTACCAGGAGGACTTTGGAGGATTGAGGAGGGTTAGGGTCAAGACAATTTTTACTTTTCTTTTTCTTAGTTCCCTTGGACGGGAAATTTCTCATTTTCTGGTGCTTTTCTAAAGTAAAGATTGTACAAAATGGTCAAAGAATTAACAATTAAATTTTTGTTGACAAGCTATTGAGACTTAAAATCAGTTAAATTTTTGTTTCTTTATTCCTTCTTCACAAACCCCAATTAAATAAATATATAGCGTTCAACCTACCAAAACATTATTGGTGACCAGAAAGCCATTTCCATCGTGTGTTTGTATTTTAAAAAAATTTTATCTGATAAAATTATGTCATTGTAAGATTACAATCTTATCGGTTCATCAAGTAACCATCAACAATTTACTATTTACATTTAGTTGCAAAGCAAAAATCTTCCATATTAATCTTTTTTTTTGCTGTCAGATTGCCAAGGCAGTTCCTCTGACTTTACCGAAGGCAAGTTACAGGAAACAGATCAACCCCCCCCCCCCTCCCTGCAGCTCCCCACCGCACACAAACACAGATCTCTCTGCGGGGACGAGGCAATACACCCAAAACAGGAAGTCTCTCCCTAGCCTGACTCACACAGCTCACATGACCTGAATACAAGCCCAGCTTCCTACCAAATAAAACCTGCTGACTGGTAATAAGCAAAATATGCATCCAAGAGCTGCTGGATTTTTTTTTCTGGTAAAAGTTGCATAAAAAATGAACTTTTTTTTTTTGAAAAAAAAAATGGATTTCTTCAAACATTGGATTTTACTGTAACAAATTTTCAATTTGTATGCTTTGTTTTAACGAAAAAAAACTACTTTTTTCCAATGTTGGGTGTCTGCAACTCTCTGGAAAAAAAAAGGCTTTCATTTTGCGCACAAGTAAACCCGCCCTGTGAGAGCCGAATTATTGTCTAGCAGCTGATAATTCGAATTTTGTTCCCATTCAAAAGTGAATAAATTTCATATTGCTAAGAAGATACCTACTGAAAAAAAAACAAGAACAAATCTTTTTTTTGAGGTAAAATCAAAAATAGCACAGGGAACGCATCATTTATTGGATTTAAGCCAAAAGGCAGTTATGTCTTAAGTCCAGAATTACTTCACAGGAGGGTGGCTGAGGTGTAGAACTACAGGATTGCGAAGGTGGCTGGGGGATGTTGATGCCAACCAATTCAACGCATAAAGACCTTATATCACCCCGACGCAAAATTCCATCTTATAATAGTTTATGCGTTACCCGCTGCTATGTACATCAGATTCGAACCAGCCAACCGATCCCGTTAGCTCGGTGGTCGAGTGGTAAGACATCTGCACCAGAAAGCAGGAGGTCGTGGGTTCGAGTCCCACCCGTGTGATTTTTTCCAACTTTCCTTCGGGAGGCAACACACTGAGTATACACTGTTTAAACGTCGGTGAATGGCAAAACCTAATTTGATTTATATCACCCCGACGCAAAATTCCATCTTATAATAAGGACCTTAAGCAGTGATCCAAGATTTTCAATACTGGATGCTATTTCAGGAAAGATTTTTAGGGACTTTTTCCACTTAATGTTGTTATTTGAAATTTACCATAATCTAAATAACTTTAATTCCTTAGGGTGTGATTTGTTTTCGTTTTGCCGAAAGAACACTTACCTTTTTGTGATCCCTGGAAAGAACTTTAAAACGGGGGTTGTGTTTAAAATTCCGTGACTTGAAAAGTACATGAGTGATTTCAATGATTCTTGTACTAAAAGAGAGCTTATGAGTTGGGCTTTCATAACCTAGATTTCATAGGTGGTACATGCAGAACTTCACTAAAAAAAAATGGTCCCGACAGTTGGGTTTCGGGTTTTTTTGACTCACCCTGTATTGATAAAAACTAAATGGAGAATAATAAAAACTTGCAAAATTAAAAGTAAGTCTACCTTTTGAAAAAAAAAAACACCAAAGTTTTGATCACTGACTTGAGTATATTGTATCACCATAGTCAGTGAACCAGACTGCATTTTCAATCTAACACATTGAAAGCACTTACCTAAATTGAGAGAAGCCAGGGTGCTAGTGCACTTCCATTCCTTCTCATGCGTGGCCACTTTGACATCGTCCATCACAAGGGGCACCCAGCCTCCAAATACATACATCCTACACAAAGAAATGGCGAAGGGAAAACTTTACCATTCCTGAAAAGGTTTTTTCTTGGAAACTTTGAAAATAGGTAAAGGGGCCTAATATATGATAAATCTATAAAAAAAAAAAAACACTGCAGTCTCTACGTTGCACACAGTGGGAAAAATTGTCATGTGACCAAGTAAGTGGACACTATAAGGAAAGGTTTCCAATAAGGACAGGTGGCCACTATAGACAGGTGGGTACTAATAACAGGTTGCGACTATGGACAAAAGGCCACTTTGGACAGGTGATCCATCAGTATAGGTGGCCACAATCGACAGGTGGCAACCGATCCACTGTGGCCACCTGTCTAATGCAGACAAGTGGCAACCATTAACTATGGACAGGTGGCCACTATGGACAGTTGGGTACCACTAACAGGTTGGGACTATGGACAAATGGCCACTTTGTACAGGTGATCCATCAGTACAGGTGGCCACAATCCACAGGTGGCAACCTATCCATTGTGGCCACATATCTAATGCAGACAAGTGGCAACCATTAACTATGGACAGGTGGCCACTATGGACAGGTGGGTACCACTTTGAAAAAGGTTGCGACTATGGACAAATGGCCACTTTGGACAGGTGATCCATCAGTACAGGTGGCCACAATCCACAGGTGGCAACCTATCCATTGTGGCCACCTATCTAATGCGGACAAGTGGCAACCATTAACTATGGACAGGTGGCTACTATGGACAGTTGGGTACCACTAACTGGTTGCGACTATGGACAAATGGCCACTTTGTACAGGTGATCCATCAGTACAGGTGGCCACAATCCACAGGTGGCAACCTATCCATTGTGGCCACACGTCTAATGTAGACAAGTAGCAACCATTATTAAACTATGGACAGGTGGCCACTCTTAACTGGTGGCCACAATGGAAAGGTGGCCAATATGGAAAGTGGCCACTATAGACAGGTGGCCACTTTGGACAGGTGGCCACTATGGACGGGTGGTCCTTCTGAACAGGTACCCCACAATCGACAGGTGGCAATCTGTCCATAGTGGCCACCTGTTAGCGGTCTAATGCAGACTGGTGGCAACCATCCACAGTTGGCCAATATGGACAAGTGACCAACGCAGACAGGTGGCTAAAATGGCAGGGTTAGCACTTTGGACAGTTCGCCACTCTGGACAAGTGACAATTACGGACGTGTGTTCTCAATGGAGTGGTGGCCAGACTTCAGAGACAATAAACAGATTATCATTATTGGCAGGGAGCCCATCCAGCAGATGACCACAACGGGCAGTGTCAATTATGGCAAGATGGCCTCTAATGACAGGTTGTGACAATGAACTGTTGGGCCATGTGTACAAGGGGCCACAGTGGGTCACAATAGGCTTTGGGGACCCAACATGTTTAGCTATCTATTCTTATGCTGTCAGCTCTACCTTTCCCCACATAATTTTTTTTGCAAAGAGACTTACTTGTGTCCAATCACAGTAGCAGAGTGCAAGCTGCGTGGCAGGGGACACTGACCTTTCAGATCTGGCTTGAGCCAGGTCATATTTTCTGCAAAGAAGAACAAAAATAAACAATCCAACACTGAAAGACACAACTGAAAGCGCAAACAAATGAAAGCACAAGTTCAAAAACTCAACTTAGAAAACACATTATTGGACTAAAATCCACGGGAGCCACATACTATTACTTACCCAAGTTGAGTTGCCAGAGGTCGCCTAACCTACAGCCACTCATACCGCCGTAGATGATGAGTCGTCCAGCGTGGCCCTTCTTGTCCGCATAGGAGACGCAGGTGTGTGATTCGCGGGGAGGGGGCGCGGCACCGTATGTGATTGGTACCTCCCACACCATGTTGCGGTAGCCAGAACGCAGCTCCAAGGAGTACAGATCATTCAGGTATCTACATACGGGGGGACAAAAAATAAACAGATGAGTCAAACATGAAGTCAGACACTGTGAAATCCTACAATTAGAGAGCACTGTCGGTAGGCAAATTTGAAGAGTTTTGCCATTAAGCAACTGTGTTATCGGTTTAAATTCAGAGTAAACTGAGCAGTCCACCTCTTGGCAGGGACATTATTGTTATTTTTTTTTTTTAAATGTCTGAAAATTTGATGGAAAGGTCTGAAATTGGCAATATTTTCTACTGTAAACTGATAATGTCTTTCTCTCAGAATTCACAAAGTTTTATTTCAGACTTAAGACTGAATAAACTCATGCCTGTCTTGGGCATCCAAATCCTATGTACACGTATCTCCTATCAAGCAAGTGCATGTAGATCCTCAGCTCCCCAACAATAATAAATTATTTGATCCACAAGATTTCTAATGGATCTAATTGTGGTAGGAAAATGGCTGGTAAGAGAACAGAGCTGTTCTCTTAACGGACCAACAAAATCGACCTTCAGGGTATGCTTCCTGCAAACGACTGAGTCTGATAACTTATTCTGAAAATTAACCCTAACTCTCTAGGGAATGTGCAAACTTGTATTAAAATTGGAGGATTCAGGACTGTTAGGGACAATAGACAAATCCTATTGATATGCTTAATATTCCATACTTTTGCAGTTAGCTCAGTGTGTCTTGTCTTTTTAGTGCATGTGGTTTTCTGCTAATTATATCAAGCAAGACTTGACTTCCACTTTGTACTATATTCAAAGCACTTGGGACCAATTTCGTTCTAAGTACTGAGCACATAGATTTGCCGAAAGGGTTATCAGCTAAACCGCAAGTTGGCAACATGGTTGTCTTCACAGCTCTCAGAAGCTGAGTCCTGATCTCTCTGTCCAACACTCTCTCACCTGGGTATGTTGTTCTTGGGATCGTCGCTGTCGTTAGCCAGCCCGCCAAAGAGGTAAGCCTTGCTGGCGTGCAAGGTGAAGGTGTGCCCGAGCCGCGGGCACGGCAGCGGCGCGTTCTTGGGTGGCAGGGGCTTCAGCCGCCGCCATTCCCAGCGGCTGGCCTGCAGCTCGTACAGCTCGTTGGAGTATTTGCCGTACTCCACCATGCCGCCAAAGATGAAGAGGCGGGTGCCATCGCAGACAAAACCGTAGGCTGCACAGCCTGGTGGGATGTCGCCCCGGACTGCTGGGACAAACCACTGGTTGGTTGCTGGTATAAAGAAAAAATTTTAAAAAAGAAAAGTTTTTGAAAATATTTGAGTTTTAATCATTGTACTCCAATTTCACCAAAGCATAGAAAAGTGCAAGGGGATGTGAAACGACGGACAATTCAGAAGCCATGTGTTAAATATTCAAATTTGATTGAGTATAACTTGACACTATTCCATTTCAATTGTATTATGATTATTTTGATATGTTTTCAAAGTTAATTCCAGAGTTACCCACCATTTACACTGGTGGTGGTGGTGGTGGGAAGGGGAGGGGGGAAGAGGTTGCTTTTCCCAGAGTCTACTTTGAATCTGTCTGTCTGACTGACTCCCCGACAGACTGACTGACTGACTGACTGAATGCCACTTGTGAGCCAGGCATTACAATCTAATGGGATCACCCCATTACACCGATAAATGGGCTAAATTCGGCCCATCGTTCAGACTGGTTGCGCAAAAAGACTTCTAGTGAAAAGCCATTCTGAATCAATAGAAAATAATTTTGAGCACTATGAAATCAGCTCACTATGCTTGCCTTGTCTTATTCTTTACATAATAAGAAAAAAAATCTCAAAAAATTATCGAGTCTAGAATTTCAAATAACACCCAAAAAAAGAAGAAGCCATGTTTAGCGTCCCCATCGCGTAATTTCTTTTCCTAGGAGGGTTAGGGGCAATGTCATGAATAATTCAGTTTTTCCTTTGAATCATTGCAAGACTTAGGTTCTCGTTCTATTTTCCCCTTAATTTAAAATTATCTCAGTGATAAATTTGGAGAAGAAAAATAGCTGATGAAAATGAGCGGCGACGACGTGGATTCGAACCAGGGATCTTTGTATCCATAGCTCATCTCGCTATCCACTAGGCTACTGTGTGGTAGCTCGACGCCGACAACCGTTCTTTAAAATGCTTTAATGTATTGTAACTAGTTGAGTAACTAACAACAATGCTGTTGATGTCATTGTCCGTTCTCATGGATAAACATGAATTATTCATGACATTGCCCCTAACCCTCCTAGGAATAAAAATTACGCTGCCCCATCCGCTTCCCTTTTGGAGGCCGCCTCCTTTTTTTTAACCCGGAAAAAAATAAAATTGTTCAACAGTGACATCATTTTGGCCTCTTTATCTGTTGTATTTAGCCCATATAAAGCTGTTATGTCATTTCCTGAGTCCAATGGCGGCCATTTAAAAAAAAAAAGTGGTGGCCATCTTGAAAAATAGCCTGGTCGGGCGGCCATTTTGGAGGAAAAAAAAAAAAGGGCTTCCCGCATCTTTTTATTATGCCTAACAACAGAATTGGTTCATACATGTAACAAATAGTTTGCATATGTGTGAAATGGACATTTTGGAGACTTTTCTTGAAGGGTGAGTTGCCATGGTTTGTAAATCAAGTTTTACTACAGATAAAATTAAAACTGAACTGCCAAAAAGTTCACAATTTCAAATTACCCCAAAAAAATTTAAAAATAACAATTGCAGGATCAATCATTTTCAACAATGATGGAGCAAACATGAATATTAATATCCAACTTTCATATGTTTGATAACTCAGTCTTTTATCCTCGATGTACTGGTTTTCGTTTTTATTTCAAGCGAGAGAAAAACACCAACATAGCCTTCAGTTTCCAAAATTTTTTGAGCTGGCGGTGGAACACGGACACGTGTTTGCTTAGCTGCAAGGTCAAACCTCGAAAAATTGATGCCTCAAAAACAGCTACAAGGACGATAAATCAATTTAGTCACTTTATGATAAATGCCATCAACAAGTTCATACAAAGTGCTAAACATTTCCGTAATATAATAAATGGATAAACTTATAAACAAATTATTTTCACAAATTATTTTAAATAATAATAAAAAAATTGATATGTATACATGGTATAGCGCAAATTCCATGATAAAATATGTTCAAATACACTTATCATGTAAAAATTCAAAAAAATACACTTAAATAAATTAACAAAAACAATCCAAACTTCTATAAAAATGCACAGAAATACACCACAAAGTAATAAAAAAAACTTCACTTAAAAAAAAAATCAAAAAAATTAAGAGAACACCCCCCAATATTTCAAAAACAAAGAAAATAAGTGAAATCACTGGGCCTTTATTGAAACGCTAAATAGGGCCTAATCCCAAAAAAATTCTATGAATATTTAAATTACTGAATTTAAATAAAGTGATGGGGCAAAAACATGAACACTGAAAAAGGTTGGAAATTGGAATGCAAAAATCACAGCTTTCACTTTCAGTTTCACTGTCATTGACATTGCTATATTTTATTCACTTTTGTACCTTTTTGCGTTGATTTTGACAAAATACTAAAACATGATAGCTGAAACACCTACTTAGTATAAGGAAGTAAGGAATTTCTTTGTAAATAAATTGAAACTTTCAAAAAATAGTCGGCATTATAAAAAAAGTCAATAGCGTAAGCCGTAACTGTGCGTAAACAACGGGCGCCGCCATTTTGAATTTTGCAAAATTTAAAAACGTAAAAAAAGATACCCAAAATAGATGAATTTTTATCCATTTAATTAAAATAGGATGAAATCGGACAGATACATCAAATACACGATAAAATATCCACAGGAATTGGACAGAAAAAGGGGTAGCGTCGTTTTTTCTTCAAATGACAACAATGGGGCGCCATCTTGGATTTGAAAGACGGGTGTCAAAAACATCGAGCTTACCTGTGTTATAAACGTGCAACTCATCCACAATTCCTTCGTTCCCACCGCCGAACACTACCATAAGGTCTTTAATGGCCACAGCTCGATGTCCATGTCGTGGTCTTGGACAGGGACCCGTCGTATCTGTTACACGCTTCCACTTCAGTATGGGTGCCGCCATCTTGTCCCTTACCCACAATGCAACATTTTTAGTGAAATGCCCGGATGTTGTAAACAGCACAAAATTGCCTCTTTCGATATGTTTATGATAAGAATAGTATTGTTTAATTAGTTAATGTATAACTTAAACCAGATTTTATATGAAAATATTAAAATATGTATTAATTATATTTTTTTATGCCAGTGACTTTTTATTTGTATTTTTAAAATGCCGTTACATTTTAATAAATGGTCACTGGTATCCAGTAACTAGCTGGGGTACCAGCTATAATTTAGCGCGAAGCGCTTGCCGCTAGCGCTCGAAATAAATTAGCCGATAACCAATCACGCTCCTTGAAATGGATCGGGCGAGTTCATTCGGGGATGGGGGATATTGATACCGCGTTCCTTTTTGCTCGCTCGTAGGCAGTTGTACCGTACAACAAGCATTCAATTTTATTTTAACAATCACGAGTTTTTGTTTTTGGCAGTAGGAATCATTGACAAAACAATTTCTTCTGCGATTGCGTGTTAACTTATTAAGAAATAATTGGGAAATAGAGAATATTAGGAATTCAGAAAAAACCTGCTGGGTATTAACTGCTTATCGGTGCAGGTCCCTTCTGATACTAATGACATAAAATCATGCAAGTTAGAAATTCTCTGTAAAAAAATGATTAAATAAATCAGATTTAGGATGATTTTTATTTCTTTTCAGTGGAACTATTTTACATCATTTGAGTTATGTACAACTTGGGCGCCCTAACTTAGATATGCCTAGCACTATGACAAATGCATTTAATTTTAAGTTGAATCACAAACCAAGTTCACTTTTTCATGAGACTTTTGCACTCATTATTTCAACAACAAATTAAAAAAACAGGGGCGTAGCACGGTCAGTTTTAATTGGGGGGAGGGTTAAACATTTCTTTAAAAGGGCACTTGCACATCCGCGCTGAAGTTCAGACACGTTTTTTTCTCCGGACACTTGGCCTCTATAAAATTTCGCTCGTACCCCCGCCCTGCAAACAGTTTGCAGGGCGGGGGGTACGAGCGAACTGTAAAATCAAAAAGTGTCGGGGGGGGGGGGGGGGGCTGGTACCCTCTGTCGACGGGGGCGCTGTTCATATGTACACACTTGTGGACAATATATGGTGCTTGTCATGCGCGGAATTATTAATAAGACGGCAGATGGCACAAAAAGGGGCACGACGGGTTTTTTTAAGGGATTTTTTTGGGGGAAAAGGGGCACTTGTTCAGAAAAAAGGGCACTTGTTCAGAAAAGTAGGGCACTCTTTACAAATATGGGGGGGGGGTGAAAAAAATGCATTTGAATGGAAAAGGGCAGTCTACGCCTATTAACTATTAGTTCCGACAAGATTCGAATTTCTGATTAGATCACCGCCCGCTTCTTTCTTGTCAATTTTCGAATTCCATAATATAACATAAAGCATACGCCTAAACGCAATTTCTTTACTGTTAATGAGACTGTGTCATGGAGCACAAGCTGTAAATGACTGTGCGCCATTTCATTAAAGGGAAGATACAACATTTGCAAACATCACAAAACAAAATGATCAAAAAATTATCACTAAATACCTTACTGTATTGTTAGGGAATGACAGTCTAAAGCATCCTGTAAAATCGTGGCTCCTGGTGTGCTGTCATTTTCAAGGAAAATGGGATTTTTCCAACGCTGGTCGGCCGACCAGCGTTGGAGAAAACTGGCTTTTTTCAAAAAGTGCTCCTAATTTTTTCATAATTAGTTATTCCGTTTTCTTTGCAATTGATTACACACCTGTGAAGGGCTACGAGCCTGCTAGACTGATTCTCTGACCTTACAATCTCCCAAAGTCTATAAATTACTCTGTTTCATCTTAATTGGGGTCAGGGAACCAGACTACAAGAACACGATTGGTTTTCATGGTTTTTCCAGCATCTACGAGCCCAAAACGTGAAACAAGTCATTTTAACAATATTTGCTATAACATAACAATCCTCCAAATCCATTTATTTCTGAAAATTGCAGCAAAAGCAAATGTTGTACATTCCATTTAATATTGGAGTCATCTTTTTAGCTTTTGATTTTTTTTTTTAAGAGAAACTCATCGGGCTTTATCATAATTTAAACAAAAAAGAGCTTCCCCTTTGTCCTAGTGGGGGTGGCGGAAGCGGGGGCAGGGGGCACCCCCCCCCCCATGCAGATTTTCCCAAGTGCAGGGGGCACCCCCCCCCCACCCCCATGCAGATTTTCCCAAGTGCCCCTTTTGCCCCTTTTGCGGACCGTAAATGTGCCCGCTCGAGCATAAATATGCCCCTCCAGATGAAAACAAAACTTGTCCTACAATTTCTGATATTTTGTTTTCAGTAACCATTTCCCAAAATGGTATAGAGAGTTCAGATTATGAACGAGAATATGAAAACCCAGTCCCCAAACCGTTACAATGCGAGGCTGAGAATGGGCACATAATGCGTAGTTTGCATAATGGCTGGTTTTGAAGAGTGCCCCGCCCCCTATTTTGGAAGATGGTACCAGCTCCAGCCACCCCCCCCCCCAACACTATTTGATTTTACGGAGGCCAAGTGTCCGGTGAAAAAAACAAACGTGTCAACATTTCAGCACGGATGTGCCAAAAAAAATGCTAGATACACTGCTGCACCGACGGAAGACGCCTTTGATTGAGCAAGTGCCCCTTTTGGGTGATGCCGTGGGAATGGTGTCCACCGCGAGGAGAAAGGTAGTTTGTTCCAACACCTTAATAGGGGAGTATGTATGGGGACACCCCCCCCCCTCCATCCACCCCCCTCCCCCCAACTAACTTTCACCAATGTTCTTTTGGTGCCTTTAAGGGTCCTTAAACACAGTTTGGATGTTAACAGTAAAAAAATCCGATGCGAAGGAGAAATCCAATATGGCCGCCAAAATCGGTAAAAACTGGAAAAAAAGACATACATCAGCCAAATAATGTGATAAAAGCATAAATAAAATGGTTTGTTATATGTTTTAGACCCTCAAAAACTCATTGCTGGTATCCTTTTTGGGCTATTATGTTTCAAATTCAAGATGGCGCCAAATTTGGTGGAAATATGGACGCCATATTGGTAAAAAATGGGGGGAAAAAGTCACATATCAACCTAATAGTATGATAAAATCATAAATAAAATTGGTAAAATATGATTTTGATCCTCTCAAATTCATTTCAGGGATTTTTTTTTTGCTATCATGCTTCAAATTGAAAATGGCGGCCAATATGGCGGCCAATATGGCCGCCTTATTGGTAAATTTTTTTAAAAAGGCATATATCACCCAAATAATGTGATACAAGCATCAATGTATGAAGCCCGGGAAGCGGGCGAATGGTTCATGGTTCTGTAGTTATGTAAAAAGTAGGTCGGCTCGTAAATAACGTCTATCCAGGCATTTCCTGAATAACACAAATCTCCCATTTATATCGCACTTAGCGTAAAATACCTCCCCCAGAACTTCGTAACGGGTAGGATAAACTCAAGATCTATGAAGTGGAATATTCGGAACTTGCTGAAGTTGTACTCCCTAAAAAAATTGTCAAGGTGCTATCAATGAGACGATCTAGTGCTATAGGAACCAACGCACGATTTCAGTACTGCAGTGATTGCATGTTCAATCGTGTACGAATATTTTGTGTTAATTGATTAATTGAGGGCGCTATTCAAGTTTAACGATCGAGCCTGAGGTATTTGGCGTCCCAGATTAAACGAACGAACAGTAGTTCGAACTTTGCACATAACTGTCTGGCTGCTTCGGCGACGTAGTTCGCCGGAAACAGCTAGCTCTTTTTAATGACGTGTGTTCATGTTAGGATTAATTTGTTATGTTTTATTCTTTGGTTTTCATTTCCCTAACCTATTTTTGGTTATAAGTAAGATTTGAGGTTTTGCATGGTGGAGATACTAAATAATGAAAGGTTTGCGGAGACATATGTGCGGATAATTTCTCAACTAAGAGAATGGTTCTGAAAAGAACCATAGGTATAAACTCGACGTTCCGGTCAGTATGCTCTGACCGTCTTTAGGAGAATGCCTAAACTCTAAGAAGGAAAACACTAATGTAGCAGAAGCGGAAGCGATGAAGTGTGAAGTTGCATCCTGTGTGGATGCCAAGTAGCTGGGATCCTAGAGCAAGCTTACTGCCCACTGAAGTGGAACAGTAGGGTGGCAGTCTCAGTAGAAGGAGGACATAGGGTATAGGAGACCCATCAGTCTAAGGTGAAGCTTAAGGACCTAGGGTATAGGAGACCCATCAGTCTGAGGTGAAGGTTAAGGACCTAGGGTATAGGAGACCCATCAGTCTTAAGGAGTGGGAGCCAGATGTCGTTGAGGTGAAACCCGATGTCTTGCGGAACTGTGTTGTGCTTGCGGATCTCGATGGCTTCCCGTATGCGTCTTCCCGTATGCTATTTTGGGTTCCCGAATCCCAACCCTGGAAAAAAATAAAGCCTTTTTCGTAATTAATCGAATATGCGAACCCAAATTTATTTATACATTTTAGTCAGTGGAACTAGTACGTTTGTTGAGAATTTGCAGGTTTTACCAAACCCAACTATGGATCTGCTTAGCCTACAAAGCTGAGAAATATGTCAGCTTATGATATATCTTGGCCGAAGAGCAATTTGTGTAGTAACGTCAATGCGCCCAGCAGGCATCACTGCACTTTATACATGAGTCAGCGCTCTAATTTAATACAGCTCTATGACATTGGCTGATAAACTTGCTATTTTTTTTTTTATGCAAAACAGGATATTTTCTGCGTTTATCAAATTGAACACAACATCTCCGTCACATTTTGGTCCGCGGGCCGAGTGTTGCAAACCAAGTCTCACTTTTTGTGTGTGAAAGAACCGGAGAGTATGGTCCCTAACGTGGCGCACTTCGACGTTTACCCCGACTTTCCTCATGTAGTGTTGCCAAACTTCTTTGTTGACATACTTCAAATTCATGCAGTGAAATACTAGTACTTTTACCTTATTAATGCTTGCTATTTAACCTCTGTGCACAATTTCGGTGTCATGAAATTTTATCCTAAATTCAAAAACGGTGGTGTCCAGAAATTGGGTACAAAATCGTCTGAGTGTTCCCTAGCGTGGCGCACTTGAATAAATCTCAGAAAATTTCCAAATTAACATTTAAGAATTTCTGTAAAGTTAATAAATTCTGATAACCCATTATTATTTCTACTCACATACCCAACCAGAAGTATGTCAGAAAATTATTTTCTTATTTTTGGGGGACATAAAGTTTTCAAAGGGTTCACTGTGCACTTTGAAATACAATCTGAAAATCACGCTGAAATAAGTTTTTCTTCTAACTTTGTAACGGGTGAATAAATTCGTGATTTATGAACGGGAATGTTTAGAACTTGATGAAATTTTACTTTCTGTGAAATTTCAGTTAAAACTTTTGCTCTAGCTATAGGCGCTACAGGCGAAAAATCAAAGTGCGCCACGTTAGGCCAGGGTACATCAACAACATAGTAGAGTGCAAGATCTACAGCAATAATTTTCCTACCCTGTCAAACTGAAAAACCGATGTGATGATAACACCAAGATCCCCCCCCCCTTCATCCCGCGTCGGCAGACCGCGTCCAAATCGGTTTTTTTTTTTGTGGCTGCGGCTTAGACTTCAGTTATGTCACACGGAGAATACCCGACCGGTACCGTAGCCGTAGACCGACTGACAGGTTCATTAATAAATTTGTTTAACGTTGCCCGGTGAGGATGACGTCATCCACTTGTCCACACTAAAGTCCACTTACGTTGATGCGCTGCGTGAAAATGTACGGCACGCAGGGCCGGCCAACAACATTCATGACATACAGTACATGCATGCAGTACACACCTGATGATTATGTTCAATTCCGGGATATGTTCTTAACCTCTTCTGAGGCCCTAGATCTTCAAGCAGTTTTTTAGTCTAACGAAGTTATGATGTCCTGAGGTAAGTAGGCCAACTGAACGCTGAATTAAAATGCAAACGGCTCCAGTTAATCTCCAGTCTTTTCCGAAAAATGGATTTGTGATTTAGAACTTAAATTACACTGCAGTGCTGATGAGGAAGAATAGCCCAATATCGGTGTAGTGTAGACCAATGTCGGATAGTCTGTACATGAGCTTTAAAAAGGATAGCTCGATCCATAGTCTGTGCGACACTTCCGGATCAATTTTTTGTCACCAATTCGGGAGTAATTGCAGAATACCCCGCCACTCGGAAATACACCCCTAAAATCTCTGGCTGTGCAGTTGGAATCACTGGAAAAGAAACAATTCAATTCCAATTGCCAGCTACGCGGATACTGAGTGGGGATCCCCATGAGAACGAAGCAATTACTCAACAGGAATGGGGGTTGCTGAAAAAGTTCGAAGTCCAAACCAAATATCTTGTTGCTGTATTCGCCGAAAGATTTCTATCCCTACTTGCAACAGTTGTGGATCACCCACGCACATAATGTAGTTTAGTGCGCAGTTTACACAATGAACATTATGACACACGCTGCGCACTCTGTGAACGATGAATTTGTTCATGTACCAGGTAGTGCAGCGTGCGTGATGCAGATCTGTCGAAAGTGATCTTGTGGCTAATACTAGTGATAGGTTACTGCAGGGAAAAATTTGTGATGACCATGTTGGAATTCTTCCCCATCTGGACCCCAATTTTTAATTTTTTTTGGGGGGGGGGGGATCTACATTATGTGCCGGACTCATTCAGTGTAGATTTGCTTTGAAATTCAAATTCAGTCAAATTTTAGCCGTGGCATATTTTATTTCCCTGCCTTGATTTTTCCAGAGGTCCATTGAAGTTAATCGCCATGGGGATGGAAGAAGAATTTGAGGCCATTTTTGACCTCCTCGACCCGACCTGCCAGGGTTTTGTGGATGCTGATCAGCTGCAAGAGTTCCATAAAGCATTCTACTACAAGTCCATCAATTCCGATCAAATAGAGGCAGCAATCAGTCAGGTAAAATTACGTCCATGGATATAAAATGTTCGTTTATCATGTTCTTTAATAGCCGGAGTAACTACGGCAGGACCCTAAAAATCTCTCTTTTAAAAAATGTTTGAACATATAATTTAGCTACTTTCAGACAGAGTCTGTTTCATTGAGATGTTTACCCTTACTGGTCCTAACAAAGTCCGAAATTTTGGGACTCTCAATACTGTGTATGAGAGTCCCAAAACTTAAGGTATTGAAAACATGCAATACAAGAAAATAGACTGGCACCTGAAACAACCAGTCCAACACCGCTTAACAGTACTGTATCAATCAACTGTACCAAGAGAAATATGTGGCATGAACCGGGAACTAGTCTCTATTTACTACACATTTCTCCATTCTCAGCCGCCAGACTAATAACACTGAATGAAGAGGTCAATCTTTTCAAACAGTTGGACCATGGTTGGACATGTACCAGTCTAGTCTTTAGCCTCATTTTTAAATCACTTGACTTCCATCTCATGTGCAAAATATTGAAGAAATGTCTCCCTTAAAAATTGAATTGATCGGCAAGTCTGCAAACTTGGTTGGTGAAATACTGAGGACCTTTTCTTTGCCCAATGGCAATTTTTGGAGAAATTTGCTGGCAAAAGAGTGAGTAAAATTGGCCTGATTTAGTTTTGCATTTTTCAGAGCACTCCAAGTCTCAGTCTGGGTCCTAACTAATACTGAAGTTAGGATTGTCCCAACTGTGGTTGGGTCTAGATCCAGTAAAGGGAGCACTAGAAAACTCCTTTTTTCGAATTTTGTCTTTGGTCAGTCGTACTAGCACCCCAGTGACGGCAAATCAAACTATCTGAGAGTTATGGTATTTTCGCGAACACCAAGCCTAAAAAAGTTGCCAAACTCACGACAAAGACTTGGCAAAAATACCTTACAAGGCACCTACTTGCTTCTGTCAAAGATGAACTACTGGAGCTTCAATGGTTCTAACGATAATTTTTTGAGCTGTAAATTGTTGGAATTTGGCCAGTTTCCACAGTTATGCCCCAAACAGCGTTCGCTTATTCCAGTGTCAAAGTTTGTTTGAAAAGGTGATGCAACAATGTCTCCTGGCTTGCACTGAGCATTAAGTTGATATATACACTGGGAAAGCTGCTTGATTCTCTGTCATACACTTGTGAAAGACAATTGCTCACATTTTGCACCCACACGCCTTACTTCCCAGGTGTGCAATGGAGGAAACCGATGCCCCAAGTTCTGTTTCTTGGACGTCTTGCTGGAGTTGGAGCGACGTCGGACCATTGAGGACCGGGCCTGGTGGGACTTCCAGGCCCTAGACAGCCGCGGGACTCACCGCATCTCGCCACGCGAGGCTCTGATCCTGATGAAGGCTACGCACCAGGAACACTTCACCATGCAGACTTGGCAGGTAGGGGCGTAACGATGACCCCTTTTCACATTATGATAGATGTGGGTGATGCGGAAATGTATTGCGCTCCATTCATCATTCTTGGCGACGATATTGTGTGTTAGTGTTAGCAAAACAGGCCATCACTAACAGCGTCTGAATAAATCCCCGTTATCTGATTGGTGGATGGCTGATCAAGTTTCATTTCATTATTCGTCCTTACCCCCAGTCCGGCCGCACCACAAAAATAGAAGTTCCATTCCACGGTAATTAGAAATTCTAATGCACGGTTACACTAGTTACAAATTAGATAGCAAGAATTTTTTCAGGCATTTCTTAAACTAATAAAGAATGTTTCACATTTGTGCAATGGAAAGAATAATTTAATTCGGTGACAGATGGAGTGTTCCATTCCACTCTGAACATTCTATCTGTCACCTCATGAAGTTGTTGCACTTATAAACATTCATTATCTGTGTACTGGTGTGAGACAGCATCCAATCCTGTCTGCCTTGAAAAGTACCCACTTTTTTCAGATGATATCAAGCCAGGCCACTTCCCCCACTTCAACTTTTTGAAAAATTTATCGGAAACCAGGAAAAAAAATTCTGGCAACTTATCTAATCGTAGTGATTTTGTGCAACAGCTGCAACTCAGATTGGTCTAAATTCATTTCGGAATTACATACGTGTAACAACATAACAAGATATGTGATGCGATCAAGCTACATGAGTCGTTTGTCGACCCTGGTCAATTTTTTTTTATTACAGATTTGAAAAGAGCACAATCTCAGCATTACTGCTGTGAAAACCGCATGCTGATACCATCTTCAGTTAAAATATTATGGAAGTTGGAACACCAAGAGATGTGATGAAGCGATGTGATGAAGTGGCCCTATTTTGGCCTGTATCTCCAAATATAAATTCCTGACAAATGACTCATTTAGCTTGATCGCATCACATATGTGTTATAATTTGCCAATTCTTCATGCTTCTGGTACTTGAAACAGTCAATCTTCTTTTTAGTTTCTTTCTAGTCAAGCATTGCCATACAGTTTTTCATATCACAAGTGCTGCCATGTTGCGTTATTGTAACATGATTATTGATACATCAGTGCCTTGTACCATCTCTCCGGCAGGCATTTCTGGATTCCCGCTGCGTGCCTGCCAACGAGGGCGTACCCTTCAACGAGATCCGGATGTGGCTGTGCAACCCCCCGCTGCAAGAAGGGGAGGAGTGGGCGGCGAGGGACATCGTGGTCGCTGGAGAGCAACTTGACCGTGAAAAACGCAAAGTCGATTATCAGGAGCACAAGGAGTTCTTGGTTCTGCAGGTAAAATGGCGCCCGGTCCTTTTGCATTTAATGCGGGATGTTGCGTTACAGTTAAGTTCAGGCACTGTCACGGTCAAGTTAAGTCTGTCACAAGCCAATCAGGTTGGCATTGATCTCCGGTTCAGTAGCATGAAACAACTGAAAAAAAATTCCATCCCCCCTGGATGGGATGGCAATCGGGCGCAGGTTAGTCCCCAGCTATTGCTGTTACTCATTGATACCCCTTGCAAGTGGAGAAAGGCAAGTTGGGATGAAATGGCTTGCCCAAGGACACAACACACGGCCAGCAGTATTGTGATTGTGCAGGATTCAGAAAAGTTCTATTAAAAAAAGGTCAAGGTAGTAAACATAGCACATTGAGGTGATGTAGCATGTTTAGGTATAGAATCTAGTATAGTAGGTAGTATCTTCGCAATGACAGGAAGATGCCTTCTGATGTCTTTTACATCTGTCTTTTTTGGCCGCTGCGAGTCAAAATTACAGATGTAGTGAAAAGAAAACTTTTTTTTTTGAGGTTCTAAAATGTGCATGTACTTCTCGTTATAGGAGGATGAGTTTTCACAGACCTTGGAAGCACAGGACAGACACCAGTATCACGTCAAGTTCCGCAGTAAGGCAAGACGCAAGCTCAACCGGTGAGTGTTCCTCGAACAGAAAAACAAGAACCGGTTTTGAACTTCCTTGGTTTGTTTTTGGAGGGGCCTTTGTTCTTGTAGTGGCTGTAAAAAGGCACTTGCGTTAGATTCTGTTCAAGTCTGTTAAAACACTACTGATATAAACAGCTGGCCGGATGGGGGCAATTCAGATCTTTCATGATTTCAAACGTAACTTTTTGCCTTTCACGGTCATCATTTTTGTTATTCCTACTTTGATGCTATGGGCTCTGTGCACAGTGGATGGGACACACCGGGTGTGCGTATAGCGCGAAAAATGAAAGACTAAATTTATTCTGAATGTGCACAAAGCGATAGGGTCTTCACATGAGACTCGGGCTCCATCAGCAACGCAACCTAATATCTCTCCAAGTGATCTCCCCCAACTCTCCTTTTCTTACTTGGTTGGTTCTTGGTTGGTTCTTCTCCTAAGGACTTCCACAAGGGAGTATAACTAGGAGGCCAGAAACACCGGGGCAAACCCCTTTCTCCTAGCGAAAAGTGTTACTCGGTTCTTTTACGTGCGTTAGGCCTTATACAACACAAGGGACCTCCGGCTTAACGTCCCATCCGAAGGACGAAGCAATAATGGTTAAGTGCCTTGCTTAAGGGCACAAGTGTCTGGGCCCAGGCTCCAACCCACGCCACTGTTGCCTCTGAAACACCAGAGCATGAGTCCGGTGCTCTTAACCGCTAGGCCATGACACTCCACTACCGTTGAGGTTGAGGGGGAACTTGTATACGGAGCTAATTTTTCGTTTTCATAAACAAGGAATGGATAACAGTTTCTTGTATTACAAATGGTCTTCATCACAGATGGGTCAATCTGGGAGTCGAGGCACTGATCTTCGATGATGGCAAGGACTATGAGGTGGACTACAAGATGCGGAATCGCGTCACCGTCCAAGACCTGCTGGAGGCCCTGGAACAGAAATATGACATCCTCAGAGAGAAGCTGGTATGGGAAGCTGTCAAGAAGCATGTTGGTAAGCTGGGCCGATCTTGGACATCACAAGCATTTTGCCTCTGAAAATGCCATGCAGTTTGAAATATTTAGAGTTCTCTGTTTCATTGTAATCTCTTGGAAGCCCCATCGGCCGTGGAGTCTATTATTATCTGTGTGGGGATCAGTTCACTTGGGCAGCTAAATTTATCTTCATAAATAAAAAGAAACAATTTGACATTTAGGGACTTGGGCAAAAATCTATGCTTATTTTTCATTAAAGCCAGTATAAATTTCCCTGAAATTGATTTCTCCCTGCTAATGAAATGTGACCAAAATTGGTTCTTCTGAAGAGAAAAGCACCCCATTGACCCTAAACTATTTTTATTATTTACTACTGATGCAGACTTAATCCTAGTTCAAATGTAAGCTGTATGCTACTTATTTGTAAGGCATTATCATTAAAAACATTCCATTGTATTTGGTGTTTTTTTGTTGACGAGTTTTCATTTTTTTGGTTTTCAGTGGCTCATTTGAATGTCGTTATTTGTTAATGCTTGGAAATATGCAGTCCAATTTGAAAATTAATTTTAAAAAAATAATTGGTCTTCCTTTTTTTCCAGAGCCTCGTCATTCAAAACACCAAATGTTACTTGTTGCGAAACCAATGCCAGAAAATTAGCAGTTCAATTTGTTATGGCATACCTTAAATGAAGCGATGTCTGAAATATCACTGCTTTCCTCTTTATCTCCTTGATTATCTCAGGGGATCCCATCTGGGCCTCCATGTCGGAAGGCGAACAGCAGGAGCAAGTCCTGCGGGTCCAGATGAAAGAGCACCGGCTGCGACGTAGCAACGACCTGGACCAGATCGCGCGCCTGGTGGTCGCCTACCAGCACTACGACTCGCGCCTGGTGGCCATGATGGGGTGGCTGCGCAGCGAGTTTGAGCGTCGGTCCATGGACCATCAGAGCAAAGTGGCCGTGCTGAGGGACGAGGGGAAGACGGAGGATCAGATCTACGAGATATTCGCCAACGAGTACGCGCAGACAGTGCAAGGTAAAAGAATCAATGAACCACAGTTTTGGGTTCAATTTAGTTGAGAAAGTCCTGAAATTTTAGAGCGTGTGCCTAAAGTGACATCACATGGACAAGCGCCCTCAGTAGTCAGGAAATAGCATAATGACAGTGATAGTAAATAGTGAAAAAAAGTGATCTCTAAGGGTGTCTACGTATTTTCAAACAGACCAGTGGAATTGATATTTGGGCATTTCCACACTATTAGCCCACAATTGACTGCAGATTTGGGATTAGAGAGGGGGAGGGGGGGCACTGGAGGGTACAACAAAGCAAGATATTCTGTTCAGTTGTTTCCTGTGCATTCCTGAGACCTTAATGATCATGTGTACAAACAATATAGAAAACCTTCTCCGTACTTTAGAAATTGCAGGGGTCATCGTAAAAATTACCTACATAACAAAAGACAGAAATTTTGCTACAAATTGACACAACACATATTATCATGTGCATGAGTTCACCCAAATGTCATCTCAATATATAACCCATTCAGGAGTGCTAACAGCCACAATGAAAACAATTGTGTTGGTCTTATAGGTAACATACGTAACGTGGACAGAAATATTGTGACATTTTTCTGTCCATGTTACTGAACATAATACCCTGAACATAATACCCTGTGACATCTGAAATATACAGTTGATTGTCTTGGTTTTTACAGGTAACAATGCTGTAGGGATGAGAATAAAAAGGCACAATATTTGATAAAGACATTTATTGTAATTATAACTTTCTATCAATATTAACAAACTTTCTGTCCATGTTACGTACGTAGCACTGTGAGCATAAACATCTCGTCAAATTCACCTGGAAAGTCTTAAATTCTTTAAAAGGGCCATCCTCAACAATGGGGTGGGAATGTACAAGTAGAAAATAGGACAAACAACTTGATATTATTATCCTGCTTCATTTCCCAATCCCATGTCACACTTTGGTACCCCTTTAGTGTGGAAAGGCCCACTTGCCCAAAAGATGGTTCAGACTTACATTCACAGCATTGACTTTTTTTATTAGCATCTGTAAATGGTAACCAGGTAACAACAGTCGACAGGGCTGTTACTTTGAAAAATATCTCCCCTCCCTGCATAATAATAATAATAATAAGTTAACATTTATACTGCGCCCGTCCATGAAGAAAATCATGCTCCAAGGCGCTTTCTATATAAAAAGTTAAGACACAGGATAAAAATACAATGAAGTGTATACTTAAAAAGATTTAAACCCAGTTCATAACCCACACAGATAAAAATACAATTAAATGTACATATATACTTAAAAAGATTTAAGATTTAAGCCCGGTTCATACCCCACACGGAAGCAAGTGCGAAGTGAAGTTCATGTCGCCAACAATGCGCAGTGTACGCATCGCTGACGTCACAAACCCCGCCCCGCCCCAGCACCAACGCGAAGCATAAACCGAGTTTTTAACAATGTAAAACCATTCCACGCAAACAGTGATAGTTTCATTAGAGTTCTGATGAGTTGAAGGGAAATATGACCGTGGAAATATTTCATTTCCGCTACTTTCTATGTGTTCTGTCTATATTTCTATCACACTGTTTGAATCAAACAGTTTAATTTGAAATGCTAATATTTGACTGATTCAAGGAGATCATTTTGTACATCATGACGGTTTGACTTTTTCAGGAGTGACTACCTGCGGACAGCTCCTCGTCGATCTCCACAAGCGCCACATGAAGGAGCGGGAGTTTCTCCTCTCGGTACTCAAGATGGGAAATCGGAGGGCACTGACCTCGGCCGAGATGATCACCGAGTACGCATCGCTCGCCGCTCAGCAGCTCATAGCTTCTTATGAGGGCGAGTCCTTTGAGTATTCAGCAATGGCTACTGGACTGGCTGAGCGACCACAGCAGTTCATGAGCCCCGGGTGAGTTGTTTTCAAGTGTCCAGGGAGAGCTTCAATTTTGGGCCAATTTTTAGTTCCTTTAATTGTCAGTGGAAAAGTTGTGCTGTAACTATTCCAGTCTTTTCCAGAAAAGTTGTTATAATGTTGTGTCTTTTTCGCAGCCTGGGCATGACAACTTCAAGTTCAGCTACAACAGAGTGCATGTTCTCATTTCAGCTGTGTTGCATTCTGTGTTGCATTTAGCAGGGTTCTCATTTCAGCTGTGTTGCATTCTGTGTTGCACTTAGCAGGGTTCTCATGTCAGCTGTGTTGCATTCTGTGTTGCATTTAGCAGGGTTCTGATTTCAGCTGTCTTGTATTGTGTTGCATTTAGCAGGGTTCTCATTTCAGCTGTGTTGCGTTCTGTGTTGCATTTAGCAGGGTTCTCATTTAGCTGTGTTGTATTGTGTTGCATTTAGCAGGGTTCTCATTTCAGCTGTGTTGCACTCTGTGTTGCATTTAGCAGGGTTCTCATTTCAGCTACGTTGCGTTCTGTGTTGCATTTAGCAGGGTTCTCATTTCAGCTGTGTTGTATTGTGTTGCATTTAGCAGGGTTCTCATTTCAGCTGTGTTGCATTCTGTGTTCTATTTAGCAGGGTTCTCATTTCAGCTGTCTTGTATTGTGTTGCATTTAGCAGGGTTCTCATTTCAGCTGTGCTGCGTTCTGTGTTGCATTTAGCAGGGTTCTCATTTCAGCTGTGTTGCATTCTGTGTTGCATTTAGCAGGGTTCTCATTTCAGCTGTGTTGCATTCTGTGTTGCATTTAGCAGGGTTCTCATTTCAGCTGTGTTGCATTCTGTGTTGCATTTAGCAGGGTTCTCATTTCAGCTGTCTTGTATTGTGTTGCATTTAGCAGGGTTCTCATTTCAGCTGTGTTGCGTTCTGTGTTGCATTTAGCAGGGTTCTCATTTCAGCTGTCTTGTATTGTGTTGCATTTAGCAGGGTTCTCATTTCAGCTGTGTTGCGTTCTGTGTTGCATTTAGCAGGGTTCTCATTTCAGCTGTGTTGCGTTCTGTGTTGCATTTAGCAGGGTTCTCATTTCAGCTGTGTTGCATTCTGTGTTGCATTTAGCAGGGTTCTCATTTCAGCTGTGTTGCATTCTGTGTTGCATTTAGCAGGGTTCTCATTTCAGCTGTGTTGCATTCTGTGTTGCATTTAGCAGGGTTCTCATTTCAGCTGTCTTGTATTGTGTTGCATTTAGCAGGGTTCTCATTTCAGCTGTGTTGCATTCTGTTGCATTTAGCAGGGTTCTCATTTCAGCTGTGTTGCCTTTTGTCGCATGTAACAGGGTGCCGAGAGAAAACCCGATGGGTTTAAGTTTGGACTGTTCTCTTTCAGGTTTGACAGTGACCGAGACCTGGGCGAGTTGCTGGCCCTGGAGCGACTGCATCAGATGAAAGGTCGTCGACCTCCCAAGGTGACGGACGAGGACGGTCACTTGATCGGCAAGAACCGTGGCATCGTGGCCTGGCAGGTGGAGGTGGTCCGACAGCTCCTGAAGAAGCACAGCCACGAACGAGAGGTATAAAGCCAAGGAGATAATCATGTGAATATGAGGGACTCTCACTACCGTGCACCAGCAACAGTTTGCCTGCACGAGGCCATGGCTCAAAAGTTACAATCGACCTCCTTTCATGCATTTATTCCCTGATGAATCCACAAAAAATCACAGAGTGCTTGGGCAGTTTGGGCGGTACAGGGAGTAACAGGCAGGGAGGTTTGGGGCAATACAAGGGCAATCATGAGATTTACAGATTTTTGTCTAAAGTTAGATCTTTTGAATCTGAGAGAGAGATATCAGACCTGGAAGAAATGCATCTCTCTGATCTTTCATCTAATTTTCAGACGTTGTTTTCAAATTGACAATCTCATCCTTATAGTGGTTAAAATACACTATCCTGGAGGATATTATCGTACATCTTCACGGGTTAAGTGCAGTGTCACACAAACACAAAAGCATTTGGCAAGCTGGTAAATAACCGCATAATTCACACACAAAACCCTAACCCTAAAGTCACTGCGCGCATCCAAAACCCTAACAAAAGTCATGCCTCTGTACCAATGTGATATCGTAAAGTTTTCGAGTTTGAAAGTGTAGTTTCAAAATGCTCTTATTAGCTGTTTCGGTGTACACACCGAAACAGCTCTTGTTTTCGTTAAGATTTTCTTTTTTTTCTTTTTTTTCTTATTTTTCCACTTTTCTCCATAGGTTTTGTACACGTTTTTCTTCTACCAGGGCACTTTGGCACTTTCGTAAACCCGATTGACATGAGACTTGGTACATACTTAGACCACCACCCTCAGATGGTCCTAGACGAAAATTGTGATCATGACGTCATCAGGTGTCGGGTTACGTCACATTGAAAATGCATTTTTCCCCATATGTTTTGTACACGTTTTAAAACACTCCACTTTGGGCACTTTCGTAAATCTGATCAACTTCAGACTTGGTACAGACTAAAATCACCACCAACAGATGCTCCGAGAAGAAATTCGTGATCGTACATTCATCAGGTGTCAAGTTACATCACATTAAAGAAGCATTTTAGCCCATTTGTTTTGTACACATTTTAAAATACTCCACTTTGGGCACTTTCGTAAATCTGATTGACTTCAGACTTGGTACATACTTGGACCACTACCCACAGATGGAACTAAAAGAAATTCGTGATCGTACAGTCATCAGGTGTCAGGTTACGTCACATCAAAGATGCATTTTCAACAAAGGTTTTGTACATGTACACGTGTTTCTTCAAACCACACACTTTGGCACTTTCATATGTCTGATTGACTTTACATGTACACTTGGCAGACACTTAGACCAGCAACCAAAGATGGTCCTGATGATTTTCGTAATGATGACGTCATCATGTGTCACTTGACATCATATTAAACGTGCATTTTTCAAATCGCTATAACTTCTGAAGTACAAGTCCGATTGGGTGGAAACTTGGTATGCACATACACAGGGATGTGTTACAGATGAAAGTTGAAGTGACGTCACCACATGTCACGTGACGTCCATTAAAGGGACATATTTTTTTCTATTAAAGGTCTATATTTATATGTTCGATTTGGCTGTACGTAACTTGATATGTACGTGTAATGTGCTGTGTTATAGATAACATTTAAAGTGACGTCATCAAGTGTTCATCATATGCACAGAGTATTTCAAAAATCCGAAACAGCTGTGTTTGTCCACAAACACATTTCTAGTTTTACCTAGAATTTATTTCCT
This sequence comes from Patiria pectinifera, assembly GCA_029964075.1. Classification (NCBI taxonomy): domain Eukaryota; kingdom Metazoa; phylum Echinodermata; class Asteroidea; order Valvatida; family Asterinidae; genus Patiria; species Patiria pectinifera. Next base: position 29,250,092 of record CM057149.1, on the reverse strand, counting down.
TGGCTGAAATTCAGATTTAATATCCTTTTCTAAAACTCTTCCATTTGCGACAGATCAACCCACTTTGGAAATTCCTAGTTTTTGAGTAAAATCCATATAGGTGAAAACTTTGTGGAGACGTATTCATCTATATTGCCGTGTGGAGATGTATACATTCTTTTGTTCCCTATTGTGTGCATGTCTCCAGAGGGCACGGTGTATCAGATCACTGTATTGGGATTTTCTCCTAAAAAGAGTGCCACCATGTGGTCTCTTGAGAGGTTGGTTCATTTGAGTGTCAATTTTCCACTAGGTTATGAGTTCATTGGTTCTGCTCATTGGATTCGTTCTCAATTGTCCGCCAGGTCATGATATACCTCCTTCAAGGCAAAGAGAGCGGCACCTGGCTCTCCGTGGCCCGGCGGAAGAGCCAGGAGCAGCGTGAGGACAGGCTGAAGGAGCTACGCATGCAGCGCTCCAACTGGCGCCAGGGTCCCTCGGAGCACCTGGTGTCCAAGCGGACCATCCACCTCAAGATATTGCTGGAAGGTGCAGGTCTCTACCATGAGAATAGGTATGCCATTCTGGAATCGGGGCCCACTGAAAAAAACTGAGTGCAATAATGGTATAAAGTTTTCCACTTCACGAAAGCTTACAATATTGTTTAAAGGTAATATACAACATTTGCTTTTGCTGCAATTTTCAGAAATAAATGGATTTGGAAGATTAGTATGTTATAGCAAATATTGTTACACTTCCTTGTTTCACGTTTTGGTTTCGTAGATGCTGAAAAAAACAAGAAAACCAATCATATTCTTGTAGTGTGGTTCCCTGACCCCCCTTAAGATGAAATGGAGCAATTTATAGACTTTGGGGAATTGTAAGGTCTGAGAATCAGTCTAGCAGGCTTGTAGTCTTCACAGGTGTGTAATCAATTGCAAAGAAAATGCAGACGAACTAAACATGAAAATGTAGGAGCACTTTTTGAAAAAAAAAGCCAGTTTTCTCTAACGCTGGTCGGCCGACCAGCGTTGGGAAAATACAGTTTTTCTTGAAAATGTCAGCACACCAGTAGCCACAACTTTACAGGATGCTTTAGACTGCCATTTCCTAACAATCCAGTAAGATATTTTGTGATAATTTGATAATTTCGTTTTTTGATGTTTGCAAGTGTTGTATTTTCCCTTTAAGATGGGAGACCCTGTCATGGCAAAGAGTTTTTATATTTGAAAAACCTTTTCATGATGAAAAGCCGTTTAGCAATTCCGATCAAGAAAACTTACCCTCATGAAATGGACACTAGCCCACTATGGTTGGACTTGTCTGGTCAATTATTTGAGACCTGCCTGCCACAGTTGGTTGCATCAAGGGTTACGAATTATTGTACGCACTGCAGGGACCCAGGGTTGGGAGATTTTGTGAAGACGTTTGAAGTTCAACCAGGGATCATTCAGGCTTTTACTATGTGCGCGCAGGCGTAAGTCACAACACAAATTAATCATTGGTCTCCTAAATGGTCCTTGCTGAAACTTACTGCATACTGTTGAGGTGGATGGAGAAAACCACGGGCCAATGGGCACTGCTAAGCAAAAGTTGGCTTAGCACAAAAAAGTCTGGCTTATAAAAGCAGGTTACCAGCCAAAACTCCATGTGAAGTATATTGCTCGTGATTAGTATTCAGCTGTTGTTCGCTTAGCATGAAAATCACATGAAATTTTGGCTGGTAACCTGCTTTTATAAGCCAGACTTTTTTTTGTGCTAAGCAAATTTTTCAATCAATCAGTTGAGCGAATGTTGCCCAAGTATACATTCATTCTGTTCAACACGTAGAGTTTCACTTTATTGGAATTTGAATTTTCTAGATATTGGCCGTTAAAAATTATATCTCATTTTGCAATCGGATTGAGATTTATTTTTCCTCACCAACTGCAATCTCGGTTTCAAATTGCACCTGTGCATCCATCTTGATGTATCTGATTCTGTCTACAGACGTAACGAGATCCGTAACGGACACAACTTCACCAACAATCAGGTCTCGGCCTGCGTGCTGGCAGACCTGCAGCAGAGACAGGCCAAGGAGGTGGATAGAGTCGTGGTGGAGATGCAGACCATGGTAAGGGATGCATACAGACCTCAAGACAATTCTAACGTCTCTTTGGGACTGGTGTTCAAGATCGAGTCGCGCTGAGTCAAATAGAATTTGGAGCCACTTACTTCCACCTAAATAGATTTTGGTTTTAGGTAGGCAGATTTCATGTACTAAGCCCATCAACTTTTCCGGTTCACCGGATCACCGCAAAATTACCTGATGATCAATCACATGATGACCAGTCACATGATGACCAGTCACATGATGACCAGTCACATGATGACCAGTCACATGATGACCAGTCACATGATGACCAGTCACATGATGACCAGTCACATGATGACCAGTCACATGATGACAAAATGGCAGTCGTCAATTTTGAATAATGTGGCTTCTTTGTGATTCTGATTGGTCAAAATAAATATCGCATCCAGTGAAATCGGAGTGCTGCCCACACATCTTTCCGGTGACATCGGATCTGTTTAAATTGGATGGCAAGAAATCAAGCATGTTTGATTTCATCCGGTCGCCCGGTGTACGGTCAGATCGGTCCGATTTTTCAGCGCACACCTCTCTGATCTGTACATCCGATGCCCCGATGATCCGGTGAACCAGTAAAATTGATAAGGTGTACTGCAACAGGCATATTTTCCAATGCCTAGACTTTGGAGTTGTTCAAAATGACTGTACCACACATATTTTTCATATGAGTCACTCCTAACTGTTTCAGACGTTGATTGTCCTTATTTTTTGTTACAAAGCAATTTTTGTGTAAATGATGTTGTGCTCAATTCCCCCCAAAAAGTGCACATTTGATTAGCTTTTTATGCAGAAAATGTAATTTTGAATCAAGCATCTTGTTGTTTTCCTGCACTCTATTCCTTTTTTTTAAACTTAATTTAATTTACTTCGTCAGACTGCAGAGGTCCTGAAGGAGCTGTGGCGCCGAGAGCACCGGTCCCGGATTGAGGAATGGCTGGACAACGTGTCGGCCGTTATCTTGTCCACGATTGAAATCAGTGAGGAAGACAAAGAACTGATAGACGCTCTGGAGGCAAAATATGATGTCTTGAGGTATGCGGGGGAAAATGCGATTAACGATACTGTTCACAGTGGCTTGTTCTTGCCAGTTTTGCCAGTTTATTGTCCGTGTTAAATAGTTGTGTCCCTACGCAAACAACAAAACCTCTGTCAACTTTTGGTCAACAGTGCCAAATATATATTCCTGCAGCAACAAACTATAGACTGATCTAGTGGCCACAAAAGAAGACATTACCGGAGGGTTATCATGCATGCACATATTGTCACCGGTTTTGAGTGGGTTCGAGTCCTGCCTGGGGTTGTGGTGCGTGTGCCCTTGGGCAAGGCACTTTGTCACTCATTGCTTCTCTCCGCCCAGGAGTAAATGGGTACCTGTGAGGGCAGTGATGGTTATTGTGATTGATTTTAGCTGCTTTTTGCTCAGAAATGCCAGCATTGAGCTGTATACTCCCCAGGGAGCCGAGATGGTCATCGGAATGTTTCATTGGCCCAATGAGCAGGGTAATAATGATGTAGCGCCTTGAGCACCAATACTGGTGGATGTGTGCGCTTTATAAATACACACATCCGTCAGCTGGCAACACATGGCCCAATATAATCAAAACAATTAACAAAGAGAAAAAAAAGTGTTGGGAAGCACTCTATTTACTCTTCTAACTTGGAAAGGATGGCATGGTTTTGGAGAGCATTCCTTGGCCTAGTTGTAATAATGTGACTTGCAGAGCAATGCGAGGACTTTTTTCAGGTATCAGCAGGCCGCACTATTAAACAATGTCACTTCTATTTTTCTCTGATAGAGAGAAGATTCTGACCGAGCAGCTGATGAGGGAGTTTGGTGAGGCCGAATGGCTCAGGATGTCGGAGCAGGAACGCCAACGCCTCCTGATGAAGAGAAAGATGGAAGAGAGACAGCTGAGGCGCGAAGGCAAGATGGATGAGCTGGCTCGCCTCATCAGCGGCGCTGACAAGGTTGGTTCATTTGGTTCGGTGTGTTCTTTTGATAATAATAATCACTTTATTTATTGATGTTAGCTATTGCACCTTTGGGATGATTTTTAGTGGGCCATCATTAAAAACATTAGATATACAAGGATCAAAATACATTAAGAAAACATAAATTATAGAAAAAATACACTTAAAAATTCATTTAAATAAACATGCGCCGTATTTGAAACCTTTCCGAGATTGTTTATCATTCATCAGTTATTAACATTTACAGAGACAACATGAGTCAAACAATCAGCCAATTTTAGACATTACTAATCATCAAACGAAAGTGTGTTTTTGAGTCAAAAATCTTTCAGAGACCTTGCCAAGGTTAATATTCTTAATTACATGTGAACTTAAATCATATTTGACATGAAAATAATGCAACTGTTGTTTATGTGCAAAATCAAGGCATTGGGAGTCTTTCTTCGTTTATAGACATCGATAACATTTGATGTTCCGTTATATTTAAATCCCATGTCAGTCAAAATCTACGTACAGTCTTGTGTTGTCGATGAAATCAAGGTTTAAATTTCATAAAATATCCATTTAATTTCCCATTTTAGGACAGCAAACGTCTGCAGAAGCTCATGGGCAAAAACCGCGAGGAGTACGAGAAGCAGCTGGCTGCACGTCTGGCCCGTAGGGAGCGCCGCCGGGCCATGGGGCTAGACTCAGACGAATCGGATGAGTCAGGTTGGTTCACACTTCTACTAATGCAGTATTTATACCTGCAAGAGAGCAAGTGCACATTAAAATGACAGCTGTGTATGTGTATTGTGGGTCTCTGTTACTTTCGTTGCATTGTCAAAAGTATGGATATATTTGAATGGTAAATCCATTTCTTAACCAAAACAAACATCATCATTTCTGCCCCTTTAAACAGAGTATTAGAGGCGTCACAGGTGTATCAGACAGACAGACAACATGTACACCATTGGGGCATTTTACAGTGCATTTTGCTTAAAACACAGCTGTACGAGTGTACTTTGGAGTACACAAGCTGTCCCAGCAATAAAAATGGAAAAATCTAGATAAAAATTATCCAAGTTATCCAAATTGTATTTAAATTTTAGAATTTGAATTGCTTGTGATAATACATTGCAAAAGTGTTTTAATTCCTGATCTATGTCTCCTTTGTGTCATTAGTGAATGACAAAAAAAAACACCCAAATGGTGACCTCAGCTTCGCCTCAGGTGCCTTTGTACCCCTCGGCTGCACAAAATGCCATGGATTCAATAACAGCAGCCACAATAAGGTGTTTCACGGTAATATGTGCCATCTTGCCGACGGGGCAATTTGACATGTGTTGCTGTGTACGCATCATCAATGGAAAACTTTGGCGCTTCCGCGTCATCATGCGGTCATTCCAAAATGCGCCCATGTCTAGCAATGCGTGTTCTTTTCACCCCTTGAACAAGATGGCGCATATTACTGTGAATCACCTTAATGTATAATGCACAGGCAAATGGCACCCTCGGACTTGTCTTGGTGCCAATCACCCCTCTTCAGGTGTAAAAAACCCATGGACCTCATCAGGGCAGACAACAAAAGTACAGTGTATGTCCTGAAAATTAAGGCTTGAAATGTTCTCTCTCCATAGATTCGGAGGATCCGGCAGGCGGCGGTGGTCACAACGTCCTGCGGGACCTCCAGTCCCGCTACGATGAAGACATGGACGCCCTGATGGCATTGCTGCGTCGGCAGCAGAACGGCGAGCTGAGCGAGAGGGACAGACAGGCGCTGCTGCTGCGACTGCGGCGGGAGAAGAGACGGGCCGCCATGGAGGACAACTTTGACGAGGCCGCCCTGCTGCTTGGGCTGGCTGAGAGGAACCGACTCAACATGGAGGAAAGGTCAGTTGAAATTTGTTTGCGTCAGTTGAGGTGTGTTTTGCAGATCAGAATCTTGCCCTTCGCTCATGTTTTATTTACCCAACAGGATTCCCAGCCACTCTGGAAAGCAGGGAAAACGTTGAAGATGAGTTTACATTTTCCCAGTCAGGGAAAACCCAGAGAATTGGGGGAAAAACACCAAAAATCGGGAAAAATTCAGGGAATTTGAAAGTGACCGGGAAGGAAATGGTATTTGCCAGTTTGGCGTATGTGCCTCTTGTGCCACGTGTCATTATTATTATTATTATTATTAAATGGTTTATTTTACTCTCCCGTCGCAGCCCGAAGGCTGAATTGTGGGCAGGTTTACATTGGAAAACATTTTTAAAATAGACAGAGGTAAAAACTGTATGTATTACAATAAAAATAATTAGAAGACCGGAAAAAAGACCGTGTCAAAGTTGTGTCCATTGACTTGGTGGCTTTTTAGTGTTTATGCAGTGTGAGTATTTCACAACTCTTCAGACAATACCAATTGGCTGTGCTACACTACCTCTTGACTTCCCAGGAACCTTGTTATAGTGAAAATATTTCTCATGGAATTGTTTGGAAATTTCTCGGGGAAAACTCGGGGAATTTTGCTTTCCCAAAAATTATATTAACAATTTACATAGACAATTAAAAAAAAAAAAATTGATTAATAAATAATTTGTTGGAGGTTCATTTCCTTTCGCAGGATGAAAGCTGATCGTGAGCGGCAGTTGCTTCTAGCGAAAGAACGCCTAGCCAACCGTCACCGACGTAAAGCTGAAGGGAAAGGAGAGACGGAGGACCAGGAGGAACTGCCTGTACCTGCTGAAGGTGCGTGAGTTTTGTCCAGTTTTAAAAACATATGGGCAATTCCACACTAATGGGCCAATTAGATAAGTTTATGGATGTTGCATATAAAGGTAAAAGATGAGCTAGTATTTTCTTCTGTTTTTTTCCTGTACCTTGCTAAGTTGAAAGTGACTAGGACAAGACAAGACAAAAGATGTTATCTGTTTGGGGGGAGAAAATAACAGGCCTCTTTTCTGTGTGATACGTATGTAACATGGACAGACACACTGCAAGGAAAAGTGTGCTTAGGACAAATTCAATTTCTCATAGGCACTTCCAGTGACATTATTAGGCCATTTTACATTGTTATCAAACCAAAATATAACAGTTTTCACACTGGCTTCAAATTTATGATGTGATTAGGATTACATACGAACAAGGACAGACATTTTGTGACAAATGTTCAGTCTGTTCGTACGTATAAATCCTGATTTTGTAATATCAAATAATTCTTCGCATTGACTCTGAGTCTAGGTTTTGACTGATTGCATTCTTCCAGGGTACATCTTCTTAAATAAGTCAACATTAGGGGATCATGAAATTGTATGCTTACTGTGTGACTTTATCTAAAATGTCTGTTTAGTACCAGTACGATCTTTAATCCAAGTAAGCTTTTTGATAATAACTTGGTAGGTTACTTTTGGGATAAATGCAAATGATCCTATATGCCTTTAACTTCCGAAAACACTGTTAGCTAGTAAGGGTGCTCCAAAATTTCCCCCTCAAACATCATTCTTAATTTTGAATGCAATTGTAGGTGATATTGAAGGCTGGCGTGAGAGCGTCTTGAAGGAACTGGACCGGAAGCACAACAAGGAGAGGGAACTGCTGCTGAGCATCTTGATTGATGAAGGGAGCGAGGAGCTGAGAGACGCGGCCGGTCAGATGGTACAGAAGGCCAGGCAGGAGAGGCTGCAAGAACTCAAAGATGAAGCAGAACAACTCAACCCAGATAAGAAAGGTACTGGGGGGATAACCGCCATGTAGGGTGACTGTTTTAGCCGATTTTAGGCTAACATTGACAGATTTGTTGTTAAAAAACGAGTTTGACAGAAAATTTGACAGAATTGATTTTTTTTGGCAGATTTCTGGCAGAATTCAGCAAAAATGGTTATTTGACAGAAAAACACAGCAAATTTGAAAACAAAATTGTACATTTGTTTTAAAAAGCTTAAATCTTTTCAAACAATCCCTTGCATAATGGGACAGGTTGGCTGGTCTAGGTGCTGAGGTCAAGTCACTGGAACCAGACTTCGTCGTGAAACAACCGTGTTTAGCCTAAAATGTATGCAATTATTTCATAACATGTTTATGGGACTATAGATGGTTTATAATGTAATTTGAACCTTAATTTAGGCAACGCTACAAATCTGCATGTGATTTTAAGTGTTTATAGTGTATTTTCGAGTAATTCTGGTGAATTTGGCAGATTTTTGATCAATTTGACAGATTTTTGAAGTGCCTTTAGCAGAATTTTGCCATGACCTTATGGTCACCCTGCCGCCATATACCTGGCGCTCATGCCAAGACGCTACAAAGTGTGTGCATATTCAGAATAGAATTGGTCTTGTGCATCATGCAAACATCATGCCAGACGGGCTCAAGCCAGCGCACCCACGCAGTGTGTTTTGCACACTGAGCTCTGACCAGTGGTTATGAAGCCCATACACTGTTCATAGTGGAAGTGGAATAGCATATATCACTCACAAGTTGATCCCAGATGATATGCTGTGTAATGGCTCAATTGGGTGGAGAATATGAGCAGAAAACAATACTTACAAAATGTATGTTCTAACAAAAAAAAGGCGAGCGCCAGCCAATATTAATGTAAATTAAGCAGTCCCCAGTTTCTACAGTGTAATTTGCCAACCAAAATTTGAAGCCATTTTTTCAGTGGTGCCACACCCGCAGGCATGCCGAACGCTCTCTGTAAGACGAGGTGCGCATACATTTGGTAATTCTATTGGTCGAAGGAGCCCAGAGTGCGTGCGTTTTACCTGAGTGCGACTCTTGCAAGCAGAAAATGGCTTTCGCTAAATTGGTCTATTGGTTATTTTTTTATGAAGTCATCACAAGTCCCAGTTAAGTGACAAGCTATCCAAGGCGTTGTTCATCCTACAATTGTTAGTTACACGGGCCAGCTGGTATTTAAAGATATAGTCCATCATTTGTAATTTGTGCATTTTGTTCGTTTGAAGCAACAAAAGTGTTTAAAATCTAATGAAGGATACTAAACAACTAATCTGATGAAGTTTCAGCTCAGCTTCAGCTGTATATTTCGAGAAAAACTGCATTCTAGGATCTTGATTTCAAATCAAAAGTTGCTGAATCATGTTTTGAATTGGGCCTGAATTCAGCGTCGGAGACGTTCTCACTGAGCTGATTAAAGCTATACACGATGTCGCGCACTGATCCGACGAATTATAGCAACCGCGCACGCATGTGCGTCATGCCAATGCTTGCTAATTTAAATTTTTCTACAGTGTGTCTTAAGAAGCACCATTGGAAAGGCCTTCTTTCGTTGATTACTTCAAAATGACAGCTTGCCAGAAAGAATAATTTCACAGGGAGTTTAGTCCCCTTACTATCTTTCAACCAAGTATGTTTTTCAACAATAATTACGCCAGTTACTTTTCGGATTGCTGCAAATGATGGACTTTAGCTTTACCTTGTGAATGACATCTGAAAGGACTTGGGCTGAATTACATCACTTGCTAATGGATTGCATTACCTTTCGAACAACTAAAAATATCACCACATGCTGAAAACAGAAAAAGTTTGGTTCCACTGGACGTCAGCTCACAGGGGCGTCTGTTCAATCACGGTGGACTGGCCTGAATGCCTTCTGACCCTAGGCAGAACAGTCTCTAGTGGCCTCTTGCCAACAGTTTCACAATTTCTTTTGAAAAGAATGACGACTTGTTTAAATTTTAATCTATTTATACATCACAATAAATAATACCATTGTTACAGACGTTATAAGGTTTAGAATGGTTGACACTGGGATAAAGCCGAGGCTTTTTTTTGATTTTCAAGCACGGATGTTGCCCGCTAGAACAACAAAACAGCTCCTCCTGCACAGTTTAGACTCTGGTAACTCCTCTTCATTTGTGATATTATCGTTGCAGAGGAGAAAGAAGGTCACCGAGACATCCTTGAGGAGGCCGGGGCCATCAAGAGCATCCTGAGGACCCTGAGCCTAAGGACCAAGCGCCACGGCCAGGAGGTTGAGATGGACGAGGTCCACGCCAGCCTCCTGGCTGACCTGCAGGAGGAGCAGGAGAAGGAGAGCGAGGTGGTCATGTCTGGCCTAGTCTCCATGGTAAGAGTCGGGAAGTCGGGAAGTTTCATGGCACTTTAAGCACATTAAATCTTTACTTAACAAATGTGACCGGCTCCACAAAAAAGGGTATTAAGACGCGCTGAGCATTATTGTGTAATGGCCCACTCAACATTGAGAGGGTAAAAATTTCCTCAAAATGTGATTTTGTATTTTTGTCATGAATGACATCTTTAATACCTAAAGTTTCAGGTTTCATTCACAGAAATGTTGATTTTGATGAATAAAGTGGGGAAAAAACAACCATTTTGTGTGCATCGTTCTGTTGTTCTACAATAAAGCCAGCTATTTCAAAGCCTGTTTTCTCAGTTGTGTAATTTGAACTCTAAGGAAGTAATTAATATGCAAATACGTCATGCAGAGCCGGTCACAAATGAGGTACAACCAGGTCCCAATTTCACAGCGCTGCTTAAAGCCCGGTTCATATTTCATGCGAATACGAAGCGAATTTGACGTCATGAAACAGTCGCTGCGAAATTCGCCTGTGTTGAAATATGTTCAACTTTTACGAATTCGCAGCGTTGAGTACTTGCCATGACGTCACAAATTCACTTTCGCTTTCGCACCAAGTGTGAACCGGCCTTAAGGCGTTAGATCCCTTACCGCCCGGTTCCCAGACGGTCTGGGCTAAGCCTCGCCCACTCCGAGAAAGGGATTGGGACTCCTCTCCAAAGTGGGCGAGCTCGGATTAAGAGAACGAAGTACAAGTCTGACTGGTGGGCCCTCTCCTGAACCTAACAAAAGAAGCAATTTGCAAGGCGATAATCCTCACTGCTGGGTAACAAAGACCCGGCAAATCAAAGGGCGCGCCGCCGGTAATCCCTCCCGTGGACTGCTATTGTTGGTGACCCATTGCCCTCGCAGGCCTATTGAAAAGCTTGAGTGATCGGTGAACATGGGTTTCAATTAGTTACGCGGTACGTTTTTCTCCCCTTAAATGTATACAAATGTATATGGACTTGCACCGATGAATCTCTGAATCTGACTTTTAAAGCAATCGGGGTTGGTATTTTGTTCAGTATTAAGATCAGAATTCCCCAGTTTGTTCTATGTACGTGCATTAATTATTTTTTTGTTCGTTCAACAGATAGTCCAAAGGCGTTTATCACAAAGTATAGTGAAAGGGTATCAGACTATTATGTTTACAGCGTGTATCACACTTTCTGTCTGACACCCAATCCCGCGTTGAAACAAAGCAGTACACGTCATGGGCTGTTCCTTCAGTTAGATATCCCCCGCTGCGCTGTATGTATTCGATATTAAGACATGAGGGAGACCGTTCAATGAATGACAGAGAAGGTTTGCTCTGCGCTCGCTTGACGCCAGTGTAGCATGAATTTAGGTTGTATGAAGTACGGTGTCATGGTCTCACTTCTCCGGCGTGCTAGCTTCTCCGGGTCGATTTGGCGGATAACTGAGCACGTTACAGTGCACGTTACATGAGCACGATTCATGCTCATGTGTCCGCTGTGCTTACTTTTCCTCGGGCTGTTTTCTGAAGTCTACCAAGCCATTAATAACACAGTGAGGGACACCCAAGAATGTGTTATGTAACACTTCCTGTGGGTCAAGTCATTCCATGGTCTTGCAAGCATTCTGATTTGTGTTCCCAGCGTCATGCATGTGTGTGTTCATGGAGGAATAATTAAGAACGAACTCCTTGGTCCGTGTTACTTGCTCGTTCGTGGTCCATTTTGTCCTTATTTTTGCAACCACGGCTTAAAATAAATGTGCATTTCAAATTCAAGTCTTTAATATTGGGAGTTAATAGTGCGCGCCACGAAAATTCTATGCATACAAATATATTACGTACACAAGTACAGCCCCGAAAAACTCAGCACACTAATACAGTGACGAAAATGTACACTACTGCGCAATTTTGTGCATGCGTGTTGAAGCGAAATTAACGTTTTGGAGAAGCTAGCACGCCGGAGAAGTGAGACCGTGACAACGGGTTCATTGGGGGTATTGCGCATGCCCTTGCATAGACAATTAGGAGATGGACCGGTCACGTGAGAGGTTTTAACCAATAAAAGGGACAAAGAGTCCGATTTTCATACGAGTCCGATTTTCGTATGACACCGGGTCCCGTACACGGACGACGGGCGGGAACGTGGTCCATGTAGTAGTCATTCACAAGTTGCTTTCACAGCTCAGTGGTTTGATTAAAGAATGTGCGTGTTCACGTACAATTTTGCAATGTCTTATCTTGCATATTTTCTAGATAGAAATTAGAATAGCTAGAAGAAAATAATCCAACTATTAATTTAAATGAGTCTCAGGGTGAACAAAAAATGTACACATACAAATCTGGTTTCAGGATTTAAAGTGTTCATACCGATCGGGAGCTACAGAGTGGGTCATTCCCACCCGCTTCTCGAGCGTCACGCTTGAATAAAAGAGTGCCCAGTATTCATACCGATCGGGGCTACCGAGTGGGGTACTTCATACCGATCGGGGGTCAAGCCCGCCCGCTTCTATTCTCAAACGGGTATCAGACTTTTCTGTTTAAAATGCGTATGCATTAACGTGAATAAAGGGCAAGTGCGGTGTTGTAGTCTAAAATTCAACAACATCACATCATTACCACACGCAAAACAATTCATGTTGGTCATATGGGGAATACTTTATTTCAATTAATACAGAATGAGGTATTTCGTACATTTGATCAAATCCGAGAATATAGATATCGAACAACGTATTTCGAAAAATTCAAAGAAAAAAATCACACCATTGTTCATATACAGACCTTGCAAACTAGGCAGTTGTATCAAGTTCATTTGTCAAATGATTTCATGCAAAAACAAAACACTTGCATTCTATGAAGTTAAAAAAGAATACAATTCCACAAAAAATATAATGATTGCCAGCGTCTTCCACACCAACCCAACCTGAGTTGGGCGCTGTAATCCTCGAACAATAACCACTAATCCGTTGATAGCGACCAAGAGAGCCACTCCAGTCAACCAAGCTCACGCTTGAATAACCGAGCGTTCATACCGATCGGGAGTTACAGAGTGGGTCATTCCCACCCGCTTCTCGAGCGTCACGCTTAAATAAAAGAGTGCCCAGTTTTCATACCGATCGGGGCTGCCGAGTGGGCCACTTCATACCGATCGGGGGTCAAGCCCGCCCGCTTCTATTCTCAAACGGGTATCAGACTTTTCTGTTTAAAATGCGTATGCATTAACGTGAATAAGGGGCAAGTGCGGTGTTGTAGTCTAAAATTCAAAAACATCACGTTATTACCACACGCAAAACAATTCATGTTGGTCATATGGGGAATACTTTATTTCAATTAATACAGAATGACGTATTTCGTACATTTGATCAATTCCGAGAAGATAGATATCGAACATCGTATTTCGAAAAATTCAAAGAAAAAAACATTCACACCTTGATCATCTAGCTTTTAACCATTGTTCATATATAGAACTTTGCAAACTAGGCAGTTTTATCAAGTTTTTTTGTCAAATGATTTCATGCAAAAATAAAATACTTGCATTCTATGAAGATAGAAAAGAATAAAATTCCACACCAACCCAACCTGAGTTGGGCGCTGTAATCCTCGAACAATAACCACTAATCCGTTGATAACAGCTATTGTTGTGACCCAGAGGGCCACTCCAGCAGGCAACCGAGCGTCATGCTTGAGTAACCGGGCGGGTACAGTGTTCGAAGCGGGCGGCAGCTTACTGGGCGGGCCGAGCTCGCCCGGTTCTCGAACGGTCCCATTCCGGATCCCATTCCTAACAGTTAGCAGAAAAGTTGTGCTTACTATAGCAAAAAATCATGCTGCTGCTTTTAAGGCACTATTTCATATCGAAAGTACATTAATTTTGTTTTTTTCTCGTCACAGAGTGAGGAAGAGTTGTCCAAGCTGCGTATGAAGCAGGTCTGGGAGGCCAAGATGGGTGTGGGTAAGAACGTGCTGAACGTCTTCACCCAGTATGAAGGAGCAGCTGAAGATGATGACATCTTAAAGGTGAGACCCTTGGTTTGTCAGAGTTGGGCCTGGTGGTTCCGTGGTCCCAATGTCAGAGTTCTGTGCGTCCGATAACCAGTCTAGCAGAGAGCTAGCAGAGAAACTTTGTGCTAACCCCTATTAGCATGTTATCTGTAATTATGGGGATATGCACATGTGCAGAGGGCCGTATTTCCGTTTGCTAACCCATGAAATGTGCTTACCATGAGCACAGAAAAAAAATTTCCTAGGTAGCTAGCAGATATGCCTTATATAAGATAATTAGAGCCATGTAATTTGGCATTTAACATTTGTGGTTCACCATCCAAAACTAGAATGGGCTTGCAGAAAAAAGTCCTGTGAAAAATGAATTTATAGCAGTGAAAAATTGAAACTAACACAACTGTGTCTTTATCTTCCAGAAATTTTTCTGAGCTCAAATTTTGCAGTTTGGTCAGTTTATAGTAACAAGGCTTCTGAGTAATAGATGGAAATTTTTCTTGATTTCATAATTCCTGCACATTAATTGTTATGTCTAATTGAATAGCAGCGTGACAAGTCATATTAATGTGTACACTGGATGTGTAGCATGGGCTGAATGCCACTCAAAATGTGTCGTCACTCCAAATGGTCTCGATCTCGGTAGAGAAATCAAAAAAGAACAGACCGAAATTACATGCTTCAGCTTGGATTCGCAGTGGTGAGTCTAATTTAGAGCTGAAGTATTCACCAGGCTTGCCTGTATAAAGAATCTTTCCCTGGAAAACAGCACTACCTTTCTAGTGATCCAGCTTTTTTTTTGTGACTCGTCATTCGTTTGTTTACTCCCACAAAAAGGCTCTGGACAAGAAGTACGACTGTTTAAAGGACAAGCTGCTCATCGACATCTTGAGGAGTCAGCTGGGAGAGAAGGAGTGGGCTAGGATGAAGGAGCAAGACCGACAGAAGAAACTCCTGGAGCTCAGGCAAGAGGAGAGGAGACTACGCAAAGAAGGTACGACAGAAGCCAAACACCTGCTTCAGATTGGCTTTCCAGACTTGCCTCAAACCACATTATTCCAAAGCTTTGAATTAAGTACATGAAACGTTTGAGACTTGAAAACGGTTTGAAATGACTTGTTTGAAAGATCATCTGTTGCAGTCATTAATAATAATAATAATAGCAGGCATTTATAGAGCACTTTTACGCCGCTACAGGGTATCAAAGCGCTTTGCAATTATATACGAGCAAACACTCCTGAAACCTTAGGGAGCATACACAGCCGGTAGGCAGCCATTTCGGCGCTCTTGGCCATAATCAACCTCTCACAGTCACCAACACTGCCCTTACAGGTACCCATTTACTCCTGGCCAAAGAGAAGCAATGAGTGACAAAGCCCCTTGCTCAAGGGCACACGCACCATAACCCCAGGCTGGACTCAAACCCACAACCTGCAGATTTACCCAGACCACTAGACCACGGCACTCCACTGTTAATATTCATGTCATATCTGATCTGAGTTGTACTCATTTGCCATCTCCTAAGTTTGCTGCATTCCTAATATTTGTTGGCCGTTTGATCCCCATTTTTCACTCCTAAGTTTGCTGCATTGCTAATGTTTGTCAGCCGTGTGACTTTACCCATGGTCCTGAGCCGCACAGCAGATATGGGTTCCTGGGCTTCTTATAAGCACCCCTCAAACAAAGATTGCCAAGTAGGGCTGCTTAGGGCCCATCTCAGTTCATGTCTGGGACGAGTTCAGGACAACTTGCGGGTACAATCCGGAAGAAGCTCTTCATTTGTCCTGCACCCGATTTCATCAAACTCTTCGTAACTTACGATGCATCGCAGCGATGCGACGCGTCGTATCTCTACGATGCGTCGCAGCTGCGACGCGTCCCGTGATCCATTTCACTAAACACGTCGTAAGTGCGACGCGTCATAGGTGTATTTATAGCACAACTCGGTGACTGTTTTATGTATTTAGTCAGTGTACAGTAAATAGTCGTCTGATATTCAACAAAGAGTCGTCGGATCTCAGCTTGAAATTTGTTAAAACGTAAAACAAAATGGCGGCCGTGCGATGCAATTTTGAAGGAAAACAAACTCTCATTGGACTGTTTAGCTACTTTGAAATTTCAATTCTAATATTCCGGTCTAATTCATAATTATTCAATGAATTTTCTATTTACAACTTTACACACATTGCCTCGGTATTATAATCTTGTTAATGTAATGTTTATGGCATAAAACTGGCTTAGAAATGACTCTTCTTATTTTGCGACGACCACTAGACATGTCTTGCGACGTGTTTTAAGACGTTGTCAAGGAACTTACGACGCGTTCAACACATCGCAACTTTCGTGAAATGGCAGATACGACGCGTCGCGAGTTGCGACGTGTTACACCTCGTAACTTGAGTTGCGGTGCATCGCAGCGCTTCGTGAAATCGGGTGCTGGACATGTCTTGGGGAAATTTTCATTAGCAACTGCTTGACTCACCAATACTGATAACTTCATTGCGGGGAGATTGCGGGGAGATTGCAGGGAAGTTTTTAGAATCCTACAGCTTAAAGCTTGAGTCCATCATTTGCAGCTATCCGAAAAGTAACTGGCGTAATTATTGTTGAAAAACATACTTGGTTGAAAGATAGTAAGTGGACTAAACTCCCTATGAACTTATACTTTCTGGCAAGCTGTCATTTTGAAGTAATCAACGAAAGAAGGCCTTTCCAACGGTGCTTCTTAAGACACACCGTAGGAAATTTAAATTAGCAGTTCGTTTTGTTATTCGGCGAAGCGCGCGCAAGCATTGGCACGACGCACACGCATGCGCGGTTGCTATAATTCGTCGGATTAGTGCGCGCCATCGCGTAGCTGCAATCGGCTCAGTGAGAACGTGTCTCGGACGCTGAATTCAGGCCCAATTCCAGACATGATTCAACAACTCTTGATTTGAAATTGAGATCCTAGAATGCTGTTTTTCTCAGAATATACAGCTGAAGCTGAGCTGAAACTTCATCAGGTTGTTCAGTACCCTTGTTTAGATTTTGAGCACTTTTGTTGCTTCAAACGAACAAAATGCACAAATGACAAATGATTGACAATATCTTTAAACTCAATACAGTGTCTGCAAATTGTCTGGAACTCTTCCCGTATATGAATTGAGACGGGCCCTTAGATGTGTTGAAAGATCACCAAGGGAGGTCATGGGTTCGTTACCCACTTCAGTAAATTATTCATAACATAAATTTATCGTTAAACACTAAATGCTGTTCTCTTGATTGGTTTCCCTCCCCTAGGAAAAATGGACGCCCTTGCTGCTCTGCTGGGAGACCATGCCAAGACGGAGGCAGGCTTGAAGAAGCTGATGGGGGCCAGCCGAACGGACTACCAGGAGAAACTCAAGATGAGGAGAGAGAAAAGAAAGAAGAGCATCGCCGGTAGGAACAGAAACATTGCTGTAAACTTGGGATGGTGACAATTAAAAGCTGTATCTTCTCTGCGTGTTCTCAATTTTCTAATGTTGCTGGCATTGTGACTTTGGGTGTGATTCCTGGCTGCATGGCATTTACAGGTTTATGGCTTCTGACTAACGACACTTGAACAAAGACATTGACAATGTGGGGAACTGCCAACATAGTGCTTGATAGCTCAGTTGGTAGAGCACCGGAACAGCAATCCAGAGGTCGCAGGTTCAAACCCCACTCCAGTCAATTTCTTTAGTCACCTTTTAGAAATTATTAAAGTGCACCTAGTCAGTTGCCCTTTGTGGCTTATTTAAAAAAAAAAAGATTACAAATTGCTCAGAAATGTTGACAGTATGCTTTCCATTCATAGCAAACTCAAACTTCAAGAAATTTTCCAGACTTGAAGTAAAATCATCATTTCAATTTCTATCTCCATGCCCAGGTGGAAACTTGGACGACATAGGAGAAGAAGAGTTGTCAGAAGATGAAGAAGAAGAAGACACCTCCAAAGTCTCCAACCCCTTGGAGGACCTTCAGCGACGCTACGACGGTGAGCGCGAGTCCCTCCTCATGAGACTCCACAGCTCCGAGGCCGAGTACATGAGTGAGAAGGAGCGTCAGGCCGAGCTGGTGCGACTCAGGCTGGAGCTGAGGAAGGCCCGGGGAGAAGACGGCTTCACGGCCGCGGCCCTGGTCATCGGGTTGGCCGAACGCAACCAGGCAGCAGCTTCTGAGAGGTTCATAGAGATTTATCTTTGAAGTGACTTTGTAATCAGATGTTTTGATAAAGTTTTTTTCATTGCATCGAGAGAGAGTTTTCTCTTTCTCCTGTGAGACTGAGCATGAGCATATTTTGAGAAGCGGGAGTGAGAAATATACTGCACAAATCAAAGTACTGGGTTTAAAGCCCGAGTCCATCATTTGCAGCTATCCCAAAAGTAACTGGCGTAATTATTGTTGAAAAACATACTTGGTTGAAAGATAGTAAGGGGACTAAACTCCCTGTGAAATTATTCTTTCTGGCAAGCTGTCATTTTGAAAAAATCAATGAAAGAAGGCCTTTCCAACAGTGCGTCTTAAGAAGCACCGTTGGAAATTTCCGTCAGTAGTTCGTTTTTTTTATTCAGCGAAGTGCGCGCAAGCGCAGTTGTTATAAATTGTCGGATCGGTGCGCGACATCGCGTAGCTGCAATCGGCTCCGTGGGAACGTGTCTCGGAGGCTGAATTCAGGCCCAATTCAAAACATGATTCAGCAACTTTTGATTTGAATTCGAGATCCTAGAATGTTGTTTTTCTCGAAATATACAGCTGAAGCTGAGCTGAAACTTCATCACGTTAGTTGTTCAGTACCCTTCTTTAGATTTTGAGCACTTGTGTTGCTTCAATCGAACAAAATGCACAAATTACAAATGATGGACTATACCTTTAAGTAATACCAAATACTGAACAATGGTTATGGTTGGAAATTACGCATTCACCTATTGGAACCA
The DNA here is from genome assembly GCA_029964075.1 of Patiria pectinifera. Classification (NCBI taxonomy): domain Eukaryota; kingdom Metazoa; phylum Echinodermata; class Asteroidea; order Valvatida; family Asterinidae; genus Patiria; species Patiria pectinifera. The sequence continues at coordinate 29,231,037 of CM057149.1, read as the reverse complement.
CTTCCCATAGATCTGTGTGTTATTTCCAGTCAAAACCAAGTAATTCGGATGTGGCCTGACATTGTGTAAAGTATAACTACAATGTGGAAGTACTAAAAACACCAAACAAATGTTACAACACTATGATGTACTACAACACTGTACAAGCATTATCTAAAAGTTCTACAACATTTCCCATAAAAAGCACAACTCTGTATAGGTATTACAACACTGTACAAGCATTATCTACAAGTTCTACAACATTTCCCATATAAAGCACAACTCTGTATAGGTATTACAACACTGTACAAGCATTATCTACAAGTTCTACAACTTTTCCCATATAAAGCACAACTCTGTATAGGTATTTCAACACTGTACAAGCATTATCTACAAGTTCTACAACATTTCCCATATAAAGCACAACTCTGTATGGGTATTACAAACTGTACAAGCATTATCTACAAGTTCTACATTTCCCACTGTACAGGCATTATCTACAACATTTCCCATTTAAAGCACTACAACTCTGTATAGGTATTACAACACTCTATAAGTATTACATCGCTGTGTAAAATGCCTTCAACACTACTAGAACTGCAACACTAAATGCATTCAATACCACAATAAGTGCAACAACCTTTTTATTTGCATGAGGGAGATGTAATTTTTATATCGGGTTTTACCCTTCGCCGATGTATTTTTATAAACACTGTGTACTCAGTGCTGTCTGAGGGCTTGCGAGAAAAAACTAACAAGCTTGCTCGGGTGGGAATCGAACCAAGGACCTGCTTACTAGTGCAGATATCTTAGCACTCAACCACCGAGCTTGCCGGAATTGGCTGGTTGGTTCGAGTCTGATGTACAGTAGACATCACAACCGAGCTTTTTGTAAGATGGAATTTGCATCAGGGTTTTGCACTTCGCCAAAGTATTTTATAAACAGTCAGTGTTCTCCAACCTGTAAAAATAACCTGGTGCCCCGCCATGCTTTCTGAGGCACCCGCCAAGCTTCAAAAGCTGCCGCCAAGCTTCAAAAGTTGCCCACCAAGCTTCAAAAGTTGCCTGCCATGCTTAAAAATTGCCCGCCATGCTTTAAAAAAATTTAAAAAAAATAATAAAAAAGACAAACAAGTGGGACTACCCTTACCCTCCAGGGTATATTTTGGCCAGAAACTCTGCCAAAAGCAATAACATGCAACACTTGTCAAAATGTCAAGCCTGCCCATTGTAGCAATCCATCAGGTTACAAGTCTCAAGGTCAAACTGTGCTCAGAGTCCCTGGTCACTGATGTATTAAAAAAGATGATGCTGAGCCAGTATTGTACTTAACTGTTACTGTTTTAGAAATAGCCTAAAAGCTGTTATCCATACATAACTTACATGTTCATCTGCAAAAAGCGCTCCCTTGCATAAAGAAATGTATTACTGCAAACAGAATCCCCCCTCCACTTTTTGACGGCATACCGACCTTTAATTTTCAAAGTTGGAGAACACTGAACACTGTATACTCAAATGCAAATTCCATTTCATGAAAAGTTTGATTGCGATACTCGTTAATATTTCCAGACTGAGGAATGACAGGCAGCGCCAGGAGTCGTTAGCCAAGCAGCGGATTGAAGCCATGAGACGGAGACGAGCCTTGGGGACCATCCAGGAGGAGATGGAGGAAACGGTGACTGATAACGAGGACAGGAACTCAATGCAGGTAATGGAACTTAGCCAAGTCAACTTCGGTGAAATGTTCTAATATATGCTGTCCTAATTCTTGTTTAGGACTGTTCATCTGCCTTAAAGGCATGTAGAATCAGTTGCTTTTCATGCATTTCATTCTTATCCAATATAAACACCACTCAAACTTCCAGAGAAGAATGTTCAACACCTAACCTGTTGAAGTTTCAGCTCAGTGGATGTTACACTTTTCGAGAAAACAGTGAATACAATACTTTTCGATCATGAAACACAATTTCGTCAACAGCTCTCATAATTTTCAAAAATCGGTCAATTGAATGATGTTTGGAAATCACCTACAAAAATGACTACCAGTCAGACGGAATAATTTCACGGTGTGTTCAGTACAGTACGATTTTTAATCCAACTAAGCTTTTTGATAGTTATTCGGTAGGTTACTGTTGGGATAAACACGATTGTGAATTTGCGATTGCGAATTTGTTAATGCGATTGCCAATTTGCCGGAGTTTAAATGTTTCAACGGTTGTGAATTTGCAGTGCGATTTGTGATGCCATAAAGTCACATTCACATTTGCTTTTGCACCAAAGATGAACTGGCATTTAGTCGTCCTGATTTTGTAGGATCCAATTTCTTAGCTCTGCTTACTTTATGGAGTCCAGATCTTTTTATTATTTATTATTTATCATTTCTGGTAATGAAACCAAGGATTCTTCAAAAGCGCCCTAGGCACTGTAGCTCGCAAGCCTGAAGAAACCTGTGGAGAGAAGACAATGAGAAGAAGTTACAGTTTTAGAGGTGGGAGGAAAAGCCCAGAAGAATACTCTGGGGAAAACCCATGGAATCAGGTAGGGACTGAAAACGCAATCCACGTGTTGGCCCAGGCGGGATTCGAACCCGGGTCACAGCGATGGAAGGTGAGGAAAGTACCGCTATGCCAACCTGACTCCGCGACCTGACTCTCCCTTTGCACTCTGAATAAAAAATAAAAGAGTAAATATTTTCAGTATTGCCCACATTGCTCCTATGTGCTACAAAACCCAAACTTACTGAGCAACAGTTTCTACTATTGCAGCTTCCTGAAATTTCAAGGTTCTCAATGTCTGATTGTTGATTGCCGGCTTCTTTTTTCATCCAACAAGGATGCGGTCATCCGAACCCTTGAGAAGAAACATCGACTGGAAAGAGAAGCCTTGTACGACCTCCTGCAGGCAAAGTACGGGGAGGACGACGTCCTGGTTGCAGAGAACATGACTCAAGAGCAGCGGCAAGAGGTCCTGCAGGAGCTGATGGAGCGTAGACGAGGCACAGACATTGGTGAGGGGGGCATTCTTTCTTGTGGATTGCTGTAGTTGAATCCTTTTTCAAAAGTCTAAGAAAATAGACAGTGTAGTCCGAGTACTCAAGTTTTGATAATGGGCAAATATGTGAGTAAATAATTTGGGCAGAAAGTATTTTTGTACGAAGTCTTGAACTCCAAGTACATGTCCTTTTGCCAATTTGTACGATTCTCATTCTCAGTCCTGGTAGTTTGGGTTGAAATATGGGTTTAGTGTTTATCTAGTTTTGTGTTGTTTTTGTTTTTGTTTTTTCAGGCAAAAAGCAGGAGCACCGAACCATTTTGGGTGAGGCTTCCGTGGTCAAGGTGTCCGGGCGGAAACAGCGGCTGGAAAAGGAGACTACTGACGCTTCCATAAATAAAGATGATGTCATCGTCACCATCATGGCGGACCTGCAGCAGCAGCAATCCAGGGAATGTGAGGCTGTGCTCAGTCAACTCCCTGATAAGGTAAACAGGTGGAATAATCCATGACGCACGTACAAACTTGTTTTTAGATCACTCTTGAGGCCTGTTTTTACTTCATGCGAATATGAATGCGAAGCAAATTTGACGTCACAAAACATTTGCTGCAAAATTCGCCGGAGTTGACGTCACAACTTTGAATTCATGTGTGAGCTCTAAGAAAGTATGAAGTTATTTTCATTTTCCTTTTGGATCAATGAAATTCGTTTATTTCCACTTCCCCTCACCCCTCCTCAGGATTTGAAGTCCCTGGTTCACGTCCAGCAGCAGAACATCGAGGATCAGAAGAATGAGCGAAACGAGAACGTGGCCGGCGTGCTGATGACTGCCGACCTGAGCAAGAAGGCCGGGGAGGAGGAGCTGGTGGACGCTCTGCAGGGGAAGTACGACGCGCTGAGGGATAAGATTCTGACAGAGGCACTCATGAAACAGGTAAGGGTTACTGTGTTGACGTTAAATGCATCACAATTTCTCACGAGTCCATCACCAGTCCTCACAAGTACATCACAAGTCCCTGCAAGTCATCACAAGGCTATCACAAGTCTTCAAACGTCCATTACAAGTCCCTGCAGGTCCTCACCAGACCATCACAAGTCCTCACAAGTCCATCACAAGTCATCACAAGTCCTCACAAGTCCACAAGTCCCTGCAAATGATCACAAGCCCATCACAAGTCTAATACAAGTCCAATACAAGTCCTCACAAGTACATCACAAGCCCATCACAAGTCCTCACAAGTACATTACAAGTCCCTGCAGGTCCTCACCAGACCATCACAAGTCTTCACAAGTCCTCATAAGTCCACAAGTCCCTGCAAGTGAGCACAAGTCCAATACAAGTCCTCACAAGTACATCACAAGTCCCTGCAAGTCCTTACAAGTCCATCACAAGTCGTCACAAGTCCTAACAAGTCTATCACAAGTCCTCACAAGTCCACAAGTCCGTGCAAGTGATCACAAGTCCATTACAAGTCCTCACAAGTACATCACAAGTCCCTGCAAGTCCTCACAAGTCCATCACAAGTCATCACAAGTCCTAACAAGTCCATCTCAAGCCCTCACAAGTCTATTACATGTCCCTGCAAGTGACCACAAGCCCATCACAAGTCCATTACAAGTCCTCACAAGTAAATCACAAGTCCCTGCAAGTCCTCACAAGTCCTAACAAGTCCATCACAAGTCCTCACAAGTCCTAACAAGTCCATCACAAGCCCTCACAAGTCCATTACAAGTCCCTGCAAGTCCTCACAGGTCCATCAAATCACCCAGTCCCAATTCAAGTCACGTGCTGTTCAAATGACCTGTGACAAAGGCATAACTTTATTATTGTTCATCCCGTGTTACTGTTAACTGGACCTGCGATATGTAAGTGATGTGTTTTTGCGGAAAAAAGGGAGGGGCGTATTTAATAAACATTAGTTTCTGCAACACCACCCGTGAGTGGTGCAGTACGGTTCGTTTGGTTAACGATCTTTAGCATCGGGAGAATAAATATCAGAATTATATATTTAAAAGGTAATTTGAAAAAAAAGTTATTTTTGTCAAGTTGGAGTCATGATGGTCGAGTCTGGAGTCTTTTGCCAATGTGACGCCAGTCCATCTTGAGTCACTGAAATTAATAATAATAATAATATGAATTATTTTAAAAATGCTTTCCATGTAACAGGACATCACAAAGCGCTGTACGATTAAAAATCCACAGGAAATACAGATAAAAAAGTTTAAAAACATTCAAGCAGGCCTAATTAAGACTTAACAATTAACTTAAGTGATACAAAAGTAATGCTTAAAAAGATGGGTTTTCAAGTAAGTTTTGAAAATGTTGAAGGTATCAGCAGATCGGATTGCTGCTGGTAGCCTATTCCACAGACGAGGAGCATATATTGTGAATGACTGATCGCCATAGTATGCGGTTTTGCCAAGTGGCTGCTGTAAACATACCACACCAGAGGTTGTCGAGCGCAGAGTGCGTGCAGTCGATTGAACACTAAGTAGTTCACAGAGATAACTTGGAGCTATTCCATTTAGAATCTTGTAAACAAGACACAGAACTTTGAATTCCAAACACTTATTTACTGGAAGCCAATGCAAACTTTTCAGCACTGGAGTAATATGCTCAGATTTGTTCATCCTAGTCACAAGGCGTGCGGCTGAATTTTGAATAACCTGTAGTTTTCTTTGTGAGTCTGAGTCGTGGACTGGAGTCCTACATCACTGGATGGAGCACATCCTGAGTAGCAGGTTGGTGGAAATGTGCACCTTGGTCAGTCATCCAACCAACCTAACTGTAATTTGCCATTATTATGATTCAGATTGGCGAGGCCGAATGGGCCCAGCTCTCGGAGAAGGAGCGTCAGGTCCGCCTGATCAAGCTGCGGCTTGAGGAACGCCGGCTGAGGCAGGCGGGGAAATACGACGAGGCCGCGGCCCTGATGGGCGACGCCATCGCATCCCAGCAGGCCCTGGAGCTGTTGCTAGGGGATACCAAGAAGCAACAGGAGGAGAAGATGAAAGAGAGACTGGAGAAAAGACGTCAGAGGATGGCTCAGGGTATGTGGATGTTTCATAATGTGGTAAAAAAAATATAAAAACATCAAAAGAAGTGGAAATTTAAAGGCGTATAGGATCATTTACAGTTATCCCAAAAGTCACCTAATCAAAAAGCTTATCTAATCAAAAAGTTTATCAAAAAACTTACTTGAATTAAAGATTGCATTGGTACTAAACACCCTGCAAAATTATTCCGTCTGGCTTGCTGTCATTCACAAGAAATCAAGATATGTGGGTGATTTCCAACGATGTCAATTGACTAATTTTTGTAAATAAACAAAACTATGGATAAAAGTGTGCTTCTCGATCAAAAGGCTGTGCGTGGGTTTTCACTGTTTTCTCGAAAAGCATAATGTCCACTGGGCTGGAAATTAAACAGGTTAGGCTGTGAACTTTCTTCTTTGGATTTCCATGAAAAATCGAAGTCTAAGAGGCAATTTAATGGTATGTAATTGAAGACAAAATGCGAATTGAGGGGTCTTAATTGTTTGAGAGCACAACTCTTGAGAAGTTTAAGGAATCACATGCAATATAACCAAAATGGCTCTGAGAGAAGAATAAAGAAAAACGTGGGAAAAACCTAGAAAATGGAAATATTTTTCTGTTTGCCATGTGTATAACAAGTGTGAGTTTTGAGGGTGCATTTGTTTTTACATCTCATTTATCTAGGCATGAATGAGGAGGAAATCAATCGCCTGGAGCAGGAGGAGATTGCGCAAGAAGAAGAGGAACTGAGAAAGAAGAAACCCAGAAACATCCTGGATGACCTAGACAATCGTCTGGATGCGGTAAGACTCAAAGAGTGATAATAGACACGGTTGGGGAAGCAGAGATATTGGTTAAGGTTGCATCCTCGTTCGCTTCAACAAATTCAACGGTTTTTTCTCTTAATAAATGTTCAACTTGCGTTGCAACTGTCTGAAAGAGGGTTGTAACTTTGGTCACGAGCAGATCTGCCTTGCAAGCAGACTGGCCAGTTGACACATTATCAATACCGTCATGGGGTAATCTCAACTGCGACAAACGGAGATACAGCACACATTAATGCCACCGCTGCCGTGTGCTGACTGCCCAAGCAAAAGATTTATGCACAGTCAGATGCATATGCTTAACTTTGCTTCGTATGCACACAAATCAGTGTGCGCAAGGGATGAGTCCTGCACAACTAAACTTTCGTGTGTGGTCACACTGGAATAAATCTTCCTGCATGGAGCCCACAGCATTGGGTACAACAACCGGTGACCTATTGCAATTTTTTGGAGTGCCAAGAATGTCTCATTCTTCATTTTCCAACTGGATTTTTCTTCCTCGATCCCCGCAGGAGAGGGACGCCCTCTTGGCCGGCATGAGGGATGCCAACGATCGTCTGCGCAGCGAGAGAGAGCGCCAGCTAGAGTTGGCCCGTCTGAGGAGGGAACAGCGTAAGGCTCGTCATGAGCAGAAGTTTGACGCTGCGGCCTTGGCCATGGGATTGGCCAAACAGGCTGAAGATGCAGAGGCTTTGTAAGTCTCCGTCTGGCCTATCTTTCTGCATGGCAATGTTGTAGTTTAGTCTTTCCTCAAGTCCCAAAACATACACTGATATACGAAGTTGTACAGCAGTAATCAAGCCCGAAGAGGCTAAACTCTCTTGGTACTTTGAATAATAATAATATTTAAAAACTTATATGGCACCTTCCTTTAATAAAAAACCACAAAGCACTGTACAATACTAAAAGCCACAGTACATGTATATTTATATAAATATATGAAAAAAACAAGTTAATATTAAGGCTTATGTACACCTACTGTTCCACTTCAGTGGGCACCAAGCTTGTTCTAGGATCCCAGCTACTTGGCATCCTCACAGGATGCAACTTCTCACTTCATTGACTTCGCCTTTTGCTACTTAAGTATTCACTTTCTTAGAGTTTAGGCACTCTCCTGAAGACGGTCAGAGCATACTGACCGGAACGTCGAGTTTATACCTCTGGTTCTTTTCAGAACCATTCTCTTAGTTGAGAAATTATTCGCACATGGTGTTTCCGCAAACCTTTCATTATTTAGTATCTCCACCATGCAAAGCCTCAAATCTTACTTACACCATACATAAAACATGAAATTCGAAATAAAACAATAGATCAACAACAAAACAAACTAACAATCGCCCCAACAGCCCTACAAAAAAAATAAAAACTACAGTGAAATGAATAAAATACATTGTAAAACAAGCCAAACAGGCTTTCCCAAACTGGCTCAAACGAATGAATGAAGAAGTAAATCAAAATAACATCAAAACCCAAACAGTGCTAAAATCATATCATATAATCATATAGGAATCCTACCCATATCAAAAATCAGACTTGCCAGTTTCTCCGCGTTATATCATGAATGTTTCTATTCACTCATTAGAATTGGAAAAGAACTCAACTTCAGCACTACTGAACTTCGAAAATTTGTTGAATACATGGAAATTCCTCAGTGATTGGTAATGAAATGTGCACAAAATAAATTGAACAAATCATGCATTGTGCACCTTAGCTTATTTTACTGGCATAAAAGGAATGCATGTACCAGGCTATGGCTCTGCTAACCACAGAATTCCGTGCTTACGATCACCATTCTGTGCTAACTGTGCTAGCATAAAAATTCTGTGCTAACCCTGTAAGCACAGAATCCCTAGTAACGGGATGTACGCATGCGCAGAAGCCAAAATTCCTCGCTAATCCGTGATTATAATTTGAATTCCTCGCTAATCCGTAAGCACAGAATTTTCTGCTGTAGTAAGCAAGGATTTTTCGCTTACAGTAAGCAGAGCCAAGAAATTAGGTCCTGGGCCCAATTTCATAGCGCTGCTTAACAGCCGGCTTTGTGCTTACCGAGCCTCCATCTATTTCATAGGGACCGTTAAGCAGTAAGCACAGCAAAAGCACGCTTAACCCCAGAAGAAAACTTTGCTTAAATCAGTGACGTAACAATAGAAATCTCCATGCGCGCAACCATTAGCATGAAATAGTGCTTAAGCAGCAGCATGATTTTCTGTTATAGTAAACCTGCTTACTGTTAAGCAGTGCTATGAAATTGGGCCCTAGTCCAACAGATAGTAACTCTACAGTGTCAGAATATCATGCAGTTTCAAGGTTGAAAGTTGGAATTTTTCCCACTGTACATATTTTCACTTTCACAGACGAGAGCAAGAGAGACAGAGGCAGCTCCAGCTGGCCAAGGAGCGGCTGGCCCAGCGCCGCAGGAGCAAGGAAGACCGGAAGAAAGCGAGGGAGGCCGTGGGCCCCATCCCCATGCCTGAGGATGAGCAGAGCGAGGTCATGATGCAAGAGGCTGTCATTCAGGAGATGGAAGTCAAACACGAGGCGGAGAGAGATGTGCTGATGGAGGTAGGAGGAGGGAGACGATGGTGGGGGACTCCATGCTCAAGTACCCCCTCAATGGCAAACAAATAGAGAGTTAGGCCACGTCTGAATTACTCGGCTGTAAAAAAAAGTGGATTCAGCAGCTTCCATTTGCGTATTTGTAATCGCTGTGTAGTAGTGATGTGCATCGGGTCGGGTCGACCAGGCCAAACCAACCCGAAACATTAGAGATATAAAGATATAAACCAAATCCGAACCGAAACGGATCTTAACCCGACCCGACAAAAAATAAGGTAAAACCGACCCGAACCGACCCGACCCGACCCGAAAAAAAACCCCAAAAAACCGAATACCTGGCTTGGACAAAGTGATCACTTTTTGTGTGCCTGCCCTTACCCACGTGGCGTGAATTCTTTTGCAAAACCATCATCTCTCTCTGTCAAACTCAGTGGGTTGATCGAGAGTAACTCCGCTTATTGAACAAACGCATGGTCACCACGCGGTATCATGAAAACTGTTACAATCTATCTATTACACTGTCAGTCCCGATCCGACTGGAGAAATTAATACCGTGGGAACTTGATAGTACGCTCGTTGGCCACACCACACAATGGGCTGCAGCCACAGTGACTGTCAATAATATTGCATCACCTGAATATCTCAACTGTTTCGGTTTATTTCAGTTATTTCGGTTTATTTTGTTTTGTTCAAAAGATGGCTAAACCGACCAAACCCGACCCGAAAGTGTAAATGCAAAACTAAAACCGACCCGACCCGACTGAAAAGATGAACAAACAAACCCGACCCGACTCGACCCGACCCAAAGTCGGCTTAGAGTCGGGTCGGTTTTGGTTTTCGGGTCGGGTTTGCACATCATTACTGTGTAGAGCTCAAGTAATATTGACAGGCTGTTGAATGCTTTATGCCAGGCACCCATGCAAAAACGCAAGGGGGCAATTCCATCGTTTTCGGACGGTACGTTTTGAGCCTAAAACCATTTTGAAACAACCAAGTAAAATACTTGCAATGAAGGAAAATTGTTTATATATTTGGTACAACTCTAGCTTAGGCCTTAGTGTACAACATGACATGGTTAAGGTAATGTTAACTGAATTAGTTAATGAGATATGAGCAATGTAAACAACTGGTACGGACGTTACACCAATAAGATATAGATTTTGGATATTCAGTACGTATTGATAAAAGTGTGTGACGTTTCTTGCAAGAATTTAATGAAATCACTATGTTATGTTAGATATAGGTTCACTCTATAAAAACACCGATGACATTTTTACACAAAGGAAAATTAGAAATAGGCTTTGAGACCATGCCATGAGACCAGTTTTTGCAGCAGCTTGATATCAGCGCCTTCTGGTCTCCACCTTCACAGGTACCCATTTATACTCCTGGGTGGAGAGAGGTAATTGTAGTAAAGTGTCTTGCCCAAGAACACAAGCACCATGTTCCCCGTCAGGGTTCAAACCCACGTACCACGACACACGAGTCGAACACTGTAACCATTGAACCACAGCACTCCACACAAATTGCACAAACTATTTTTGTTGGTATGTGTAATTCATGTTATTGTCCCTTCAAAGAAGACAATGATTGTGAGATACTCTTATCTCATCACACTTGGTTATCCCCTTACAGCTGATGCAAGATCAGGAAGACAGCGGCTTGAGGACCAACGCCCGACAGATGACTGAAGACAAGCGGCAGAAGAAGCTGAAGGAGCTCCAGGGGGCACGGCAGGAGTGGAGAGACAGCAGACCCTCCAAGGAGAACGAGGAGGAACAGACTGAGATATTCAATGTAAGCAGTCAGGAAGTTCGATTGAGGACCGCCGGTTTACTAGTGGTTGATTTGTGACGTGACTTACGCTTGCGCACTAATTGGTTCCGATCGTATGACGTCAAGGACCATGTGACCAACCTGTTTCCCCCGTGATCGGCCACCATTGTAGTAGGCAAGCTTAGCAAATTCTGGGCGTCGTAGATTGATGAAATTCGTCCGAGAATATCATTTTGGATGAGAAACGTAATAGCTGCAGAAACTTTCTCATCACTCTTAAAGGAAAGATACAACATTTGCAAACATCAAAAAATGAAATGTTCAAATTATTACCAAATACCTTACTGGATTGTTAGGGAATGACAGTCTAAAGCATCCTGTAAAATCATGGCTCCTGGTGTGCTGACATTTTCAAGAAAAACTGTATTTTTGCAATGCTGGTCGACCGACCAGCGTTGGAAAAAACTGGCTTTTATTCAAAAACTGCTCCTAATTTTTTTATTTAGTTATTCCGCATTTTCTTTGCAATTGATTACACACCTGTGAAGGGGTACAAGCCTGCTAGAGTGATTCTTTGACCTTACAATTCCCCAAAGTCTTTACATTTCTCTGTTTCATCTTAAGTGGGGTCAGGGAACCAGACTACAAGAACATGATTGGTTTTCTTGGTTTTTCCAGCATATACAAGCCCAAAACGTGAAACAAGTCAGTTTAACAATATTTGCTATAACATACTAATCCTCCAAATCCATTTTTTTCTGAAAATTGCAGCAAAAGCAAATGTTGTACATTCCCTTTAAATAACTTTTCCCCAGGTTTGCAACATTGCTACTGTTACTAGCATCCTGACTCGGGGCGTGATCCCTGGCTACATGACATATATGGGTTTATGGCTTCTGACTAGCACCCCTTGAACAAAGACATTGACAAAATGGGGAACCGCCAACATAGGGCTGGATAACCGCAATGTGGAGGTCGCAGGTTCAAACCCCGCTCCAGTCAATTTGTTTGTTCAACTTTTAAAAATTAATACAATGCACTTGGTCAGTTTTCCTATGAACTTTATTTGAATTTTTTTTCAATGAGCAGAAAGGGACAGCCTTGACTTTAGAGAGCCGTCTGGACGAAGGAAAACAGACCCAAGGAGCATCCGTGACTGATGGCGACATTCAGGTCGCCCTGCTGGCTGATCTACAACAACAACAGGAGCAGGAGGCTAGACGTCTAATGGATGACCTGGGGTCAAAGGTCAGTGTCATACCACACACAGTCTTGCAATCATATATGGGTCATTCTATAAACATGGGGTCAACTTTTGTTTTCCTTTCTACTGTTGCACCTGACATCTATGATTTTATAATACTAATGCTTGATGCACTCCTTAAAGCTGTAGTCCATCATTTGCAGCTATCCGAAAAGTAACTGGCGTAATTATTGTTGAAAAACATACTTGGTTGAAAGATAGTAAGGGGACTAAACTCCCTGTGAAATTATTCTTTCTGGCAAGCTGTCATTTTGAAGTAATCAACGAAAGAAGGCCTTTCCAACGGTGCTTCTTAAGACGCACCGTAGGAAATTTAAATTAGTAGTTCGTTTTATTATTCGGCGAAGCACGCGCAAGCATTGGCACGACGCACACGCATGTGCGGTTGCTATAATTCGTTGGATCAGTGCGCAACATCGCGTAGCTGCAATCGGCTTAGTGAGAACGTGTCTCGGACGCTGAATTCAGGCCCAATTCAAAACATGATTCAGCAACTTTTGATTTGAAATTGAAATCTGAGAATGCTGTTTTTCTCGGAATATACAGCTGAAGCTGAGCTGTAACTTCATCAGGTTAGTTGTTCAGTATCCTTCTTTAGATTTTGAGCACTTTTGTTGCTTCAAACGAACAAACTGCATAAATTACAAATGATGGACTATACCTTTAATGCAGTCATCCTCCAAGAGTGATTAAGAATTTCAAACTACCTACCCAATAAATACACAACTGTTTGATTTCATTCTTAGTGATACTTGAATGGCAAATCACAAAGTACCAAGGTAACAAGGGCTGGAAAAACGTCACACTTTGGACCCTAAGTTGACAGAATGACCAACTCAGTTCTATGTTTGCCAATGGCCTTGAACTGTGTTACTGGAAAATCCTATCCCTTTTGATAGTAAACTGTGTTTTCTGTCAGATTTCATTGCTATCCATTTAAACACAGGGAAAGCTGTTTTCCAACCTGGCTTCTAATCTCGGTCATTGCATCAATATTGTTGCCTTCTTGGCGGAAAAATAAAACTGTAGTCAATAACCTAATCCTTGCTTGAGGCAATAAGAAAGGTTACCAGAATACTATAATTTGGTGTTCATAATTTTATTTTCAATGAAGTACACCTTGAAAAGTTTTGAGGAATTTGGTTTCTACTTTGTTTATTTACCCTATATTGACAAGCAATCCATCCTCTGCTTGGTGTTTGTCCAATGTCCAAACACTTATCAAACCAAGCTTCAATGAAAACAATTCCAAAGGGTACAAAAGATCCAGTAAGACCTGTCATTAATTTATTACCGACCACAATTAAGGGCTTCCCTGCTTGTAACACAGGTCCCCATCACTGATCTCTATATAAAGACTTGATAGCAGATATCCATACACCAGTCACACAGTAGAATTTGCATATTGACCAATTCGCCCCCGGTCTCATGAAGATGGCCGCGTATATTACAAATGTTCTACACGTATATACCGCACGCGCAGTATGAAGAGTTGACCCGCATTTTGGTCGTGTACACGTATTATGATGTTCTAAAAAGGACATATTTCTGCAGTGATTATTATTTCCAAAATGCTGAAAAAGGAACTGCGGCATTAAAAAAAAAGGTAAACCACGACATTAGAAAAAATGTAAACCGTGGTCAGTAGTGGTGGTCAAAATATAAATCAAGTGAACCGCGACATTACAAAAGTAATCATGATGCCTATAAAGACGGCAACTTGTCCTTTGTAGATCACCACAGCCGGTCTCACTGGTCTCACCAATATGGCGTCAAATTCATTCATTGTGCGGCTCTTTATCTGCTATCCAGTCTTTATATAGAGATCAGTGGTCCCCATTCCCAAAAGTTCCAACTTGGAGCTCTTCAGACTTTCTTCCCGACAAGTAAAGAAAAATCGGAGGCGGTCCCATGTCTTGATCACATCTGCCAAAGATTTGTCTTCGACACAAAAATGACAACCGGATATTTTACGTCAGATTTTTCTACAATTTTTGTTTCATCTGACAGACCGTCACCACCCTCAAGCAGCTGAAGCAGGTCCAGTATATCGCCAGGGCCAACGGCTGGAACGACAACGTGGCCGGGACGGTGCTGGTCACCAAATCGGATTCATCCGAGGTCACGGAGGAGCAGCTCCTCAAGGCGTTGGAAGTCAAGTATGACACGCTGCGAGACAAGCTGCTCAGCGAGGTAAGAGAATCGGTCTCAGTGTTGCTCTGTGTTATTTGAAAAGCTATTGAAAATGAACACCACCACCCAATTTCACGAAGCGCTGTGATGCGTTGCAACTTGCGACGTGTCATACGATCCATTTCACAAAAGTTGCGATGTGTTGAACGCGTCGTAAGTTCCTTGACAACGGCTTAAAACACGTCGCAAGTTACGACGTGTCTAGTGGTCATCGGAAAATAAAAAGAGTCATTTTCTTAGCCAGTTTAATGCCATAAACGTTTCAAAAAAAGATTGTAATACCGAGGCAAAGTTTGTAAAGTTGTAAATAGAAAATTCATTGCATAATTATGAATTACACTGGAATATTGCAGTTGAAATTTCAAAGTAGCTATACAGTCCACTAAGAGCTTGTTTTCCTTCAAAATTGCATCGCACGACCGCCATTTTGTTTTAAGTTTTCACAAATTTCGAGCTGAGATCCGACGACTCTTTGTTGAATATCAGACGACTATTTACTGTTCACTGACTAAAGACATAAAACAGTCACCGAGCTGTGCTATAAATACACCTACGACGCGTCGCACTTATGACGTGTTTAGTGAAATGGATCGCACGACGCGTCGTAGCTGCGACGCATCGTAGAGATACGACGCGTCGCAGCGCTGCGATGCATCGTAAGTTACGAAGAGTTTGATGAAATCGAGTGCTGATGTTTTTGGCAACCAGTGGAATCCCAGAATATGAGAGGATGTTGCCTCTCATCATATTAGGTGTCTATAGTATACATTTACTGGTATGTCATGGCTGCCACTATACAGCCAAAACATCACACATTAGTGAGCTGCTGGGTGCGGATATATAATGTAAGTCAGCTACATCTTGCCAAATATGGTCATATTATTTTATTTAGTGATATCAACTCATGATAATCTCATTGCAATAACCAAAACTAGAGACAATACACACTTGGTATAATTCAATTTAGCCATCGAAACGGTTGCAAGTGCAATTGTGTGTCTTTAGTTTAAAAAAAACCCATTTTACCGATTAACCCTACTTCAAAGGCAAACAAATATAAGAATCATAGAAATAGAAAGGGCCGTCTGTACAAGAAAAAAAGAAAACAAAAAAGTCATGGATTCCTGCGACCTCGTGCGTGATGGTGTGTAATATTTGGCTTTATATAACCGACATACAGATCCTTGTCATTTGATTGGTGGAACTCACATCACGTGACATTCGTTATTGCTCCCATTCACGCCGGGGCTCAAAAAGTACTATCAGCCCATGGGGAATGGGAAATACTATTGAACAGTTAGGATCATGTCGCAGTATTTGTGTGCAAATGTGTGCTGGTGTTCAGCGTTGCGCGTAGCGCGTATTGTTCCAAAAAGCCAGCGCTACAGCGTTGGGTTCAAACATTTTCGTGAAGGGGTGGTTTGGAAGAGAGAAATACATTTTCCTCCAATTTTGTATTGAAATATATCAAATGACAAGGATCTGTATGTCAGTTATAAAACAAATATTGAGTGGCTTTAAATTGTGAAATGGGAGGAATATTATCGCTTGGTAAAATCTGGACTTTTCCAGTTCACTCGGCTTTGCCTCATGAAATGGAAAAGTCCAGATTTTACCTTGCGATAATATTCCTTCCATTCCACGCTGAGCCACTCAATATTTGTATAATGGCAGTCTTCAAGTGCCGGGGCAGTTTCTATGTGTTGTTCAGAGCGTTGTAGTACTATGAAATGCTAGGAAGACAGTGACTGGATGCCAAATACATTTTTGGTGACATGTAAAGTTTGACATGAAATAGTGAAAGGATTGGATGGCCGTGAGGGGAAGTGGAGGCCATCTTGTTGATGGTAATGCACACTGCAGAGACCTTTATTTTCAGTGTGATGACTGGCCAGTGTATTGGAACTAGGCTCCTAAGATGTCAAAACAGTGTAGGGGGGGGGAAGGATGAACCTGTATTTACAGGAACGGAGTGCCCATCTCTCCTTCGAAGTGATTGGGCCAGACTCGTATGCTGCTGTGGGGGAATCGCCACACCTCCTCCACAGCGAGTCTGTTATCTTCCCAGCATTGAACAATGCCGGTACCCATTTAACACCTGGGTTGAGAGGAGTAATTGAGGTAAAGCGCCTTACTCAAGGGCACAACACGCATGGCCACAGTGTAGGAATTGGTCATGGAAAGCCCTAATTTTGTACTGGAAAAGTCGTGGAATTTCATTTTAAGATTTCTGTGGGAACCCCGATGCGAGGACTAAAATACAACTTTGGAATGTTTCTCTGACCCTCTTCCTTGGTTTTCATCGGCAGGCCTTGATGAAGCAGGTAGGAGAGGCTGAATGGGCCCGTCTGTCGGAGCGAGAGCGCCAGGGTAAACTGATGAAACTCAAGCTACAAGAGAGGAAGATGAGACAGGAAGGAAAATACGACGAGGCGGCTGCCCTGCTGGGCCAAGGAATCAAAGACCAGCAAGGTAGGAACCTACACTCCATGAAAATGTGTTAAAAAGAAAAATCAATTTTTTGAAGAGCACGGGGCTTGCATCTTTAACTGAAGCAAATAAATGTGTATTGTAAAGCTTGCCAATTAAAAATTTGTTGCCTGCATGCCCATATTCGAAAAAAGTTCTCTCCCATTGTTAAACTTCCTTTGCTTCTTTATCTTGCATATGGATATTGGTCGAGGTAGAACGGGAGCAATTCACCATGCATCGCCCACCAAGAGATTGTCGTGAAGAGACCATTTAAAAAAATTAAGTTGCCTGTATTCATTTTACTGAAGGACTCAGCAGTTGTTTTGCCACATGTGACCCATTGGTCACTATATCTATGTCTATTACTCCCTGCAGCTCCCAAAACTGCCCGAAAGCTCAAATGTTTTATGGATTAATCAGTGAATAAACTCAGTGTAATACATTGTACTGCAGTTGTTCATGGGTTAATGTTGATTTTCATGTGTGAACAATGATGATCTGATACACCGTGCCCTCTGGAGACGTGTGTACAATAGGGAACAAAAGATTGTATACGTCTCCACAGGGCAATTTCTATAGATGAATACGTCTCCACAAGGTTTTCACGAAATAGATATATGGATTTTACTCAAAAACTAGGAATTTCCAAGGTGGGTTGATGTGTCGCAAATGGAAGAGTTTTAGAAAAGGGATATTAAGTCCGAATTTCAGCCAAGGAAATTAATTCTGGTTAAAATAAGAGCATTTTGAAACTTCACTTTCAAACTCGAAAACTTTACTACACGAGAACAAAGAAATGTCTTCACAGTGATACAAATTTCAGTATGTGTGAGTTTATTTGCCTGGCATCCAAGTACAGTTTGTGCTGATGCTGCAAATAAAGAATGAGGCACTGGTGCATTCATAATCTAAGCAGGGTCTCAAACCCAAACTTTGAAAAGAGGTCTTTTTGAGATAAAATCTGGGCAGGGTATTGTATTGTTGAATCACTCGAACACTCATGTTCCCATGTTCCGTTTTTCCGTGGCAGAGCTGGCCAAGCTTCTTGGCAACACCAAGACGGAGCAGGAGGAGAGACTGAAGCGGCGTCTGGAGCGACGTCGACAGCTGATGGAGGAGCGCAGCAGGGAGGGGCTGGAGGTGGATGACGAGACGTTGGAAACCATCTTAGACAAAGAGGAGAAGAGGCGAGACTTCATTGAAGACAGGAAGAAAAAGAGGGTATGTATACAAACAAGATTTGTGGTATGGGCTCCGTGCACAAGTACCCCCTCGACAGTAAGAAAGGGAGAGTTGGGGGAGACCAAAACGCCCTCTCTTGTTGGTGCATGTGGCCCATAATGGTCTTTCAGTGAAATCATTTTTGTGACATTCTGTAGATGAAGCATAAGGGGTTACTCAGTGGAGGGAGGCGAGTGGGGTAAAGTGGCTTTCCCAAGGACACAACTTATGGCAAGCAGCTGGATTCGAACCTCTGACCCTCGGGGCCCGATTTTTCTGGCTCAGCTTACCGTTATCGAAATATTCCTGCTTGCTGTAGCAGAAAATTCTTTGCTTACAGTAAGTGTTTTTCATGGATTAGTGATGACTTTTGGCTTCTGCGCATCTATACATCCCGTAACTAAGGATTCTGTGCTTACAGGGTTGGCGCAGAATTTTTATGCTAGCGCGGTTAGCACAAAATGGTGATCCTAAGCGTGGAATTCTGTGGTTAGCAGAGCTGTGAAATTGGGCTCACATCACAAAACCTAAACATTTCGCCTCATTCCCCTAATTTTGTGAGCTTAAGTCCCATCTTATTCATACATTTCCTTGAAACTTTATTTTGTTAATCTTCAGAATGTGCTGGAGGATTTGAACTCCCACTTTGAGGATGAGCGTGAGCAGCTCCTTGCGGCGCTGCGCAACCAGGACGCCAGCTTGAACAGCGAGCGTGAACGCCAGCTGGCCCTGGCCCGGCTGCGACGAGACCAACGCAAGCTGCAGCTGGAGGACAAGTTTGACACGGCGGCGCTCATCTTCGGCATGGCCCAGCAGCAGGAGAAAACCAGGGACAGCAAGTAAGTCAGGGTACCCGACGTCAGTTTGTGGTGTGGCTTTTCTGACGACGTTTGGTGGGCTGTGTGGACATCTTTAGAAAGAGTCAGTGAAGGAGACGTTATTGGCACGGAAGTTGACACTTGAGTGGTAGATTTACAGTTAGTCCTTCACAAGTCTCTCGCAGGTTAATCTGAAGTCCTGCGTTCATTCATTAAATATAATTCATTCTGGTTTATTAGTTAAAAACTACACTCACGGCCTGCAATAATAAGGCAAACATTAAAAAGCATTAAATATTACAATGAACAATTTCAAGTATGGATTTTTAACACGAAAACATTCATCGAAAAAAGGGGAACATAAGGGAAGGCACGGATTTGAAATACACCTGAGTGGGACTTGAAATATTTTTTCTAGTAATAACTTTTCAACTTATATGTATTATTCCAACCAAAAAAAATCTTTTTTTTTCTTTCTTTTTTTGGACGTCTACAACCCTCTTAAAAAAAAAGGTTTTGTTTTGGGCACATACAAATCCACTTTGCAAGCAGACTGGCATCTATACTGATTGGGGGTGGGCGGGAACCAGCTTACCCAGCGAGAACGGAATTAACGTCTGGCAGCCCATAATTAGAAATTGTAAAGTGATAATTCAGTCACTAAATATGGGCCAATTTTTTGGGGTCGATTTTTTCATTCAAAAGTGAATAACTATTGCTAGAAAAATAGCAAATGTAAATAAGAATGCCAATTCAGGAAAACAATATGTTTAAATTGATCATTATGGATTCTGAAGTCCAGCGACAAACTATTCAACTGAAGTGTGACAAAAGTCATCCCTTGGTCATCGTTCATCCCCTGTTTTACCTTGCTTATGAAGGGCACGTGTGGTCTAGTGGTGGAGCACAGGATTCGTGATCGAGACGTTGTGGGTTTGAGCCCCGCCGTGGCCATGCATGTTGTGCCCTTGAGAAAGGCGCTTTACCTCAATTACTCCTCTCAACCCAGGTGTTAAATGGGTATCGGCATTATTCAATGTTGGGAAGGTAACAGACTCGCTGTGGAGGAGGTGTGGCGATCCCCCCACAGCAGCATATGAGTCTGGCCCAATCGCTATGAAAGAGAGATGGGCACTCCGTTCCTGTGAACACAGGTTCATCCCCTTTACCTTTACCTATGATGGACTTGTGATTGACAGTGAAAATGATTGTGAATGAAAATCTGCATGTTATTGTTCTTGGAGACAAAAGATTCCCTCCTGTGATGCAGCTCTTAATTAATGCGGGGTGTCTCTTCCATCTTCCAGTTTGAAGAAAGATAAGGAGCGACAGAAGCAGCTTGCCCGGGAGCGCATCGCCAACCTGCGCAAGAAGAAAGCTGCTGCCCAGGCAGCCCAAGACACCAACACCAAGACATCCGACACGCTGACCCTTATAGGGGAGTGGAGTCAGGAGGACCTGGTGAAGAAACTCAGACAAGAAGCAGAGGAGAACGCTAAGGTGGACGCGGTGGTGTCCACGCAGAAAGACGGTGAGTCTTAGGTTTCTCTTAGACAAGATGGTTTGAACTTATAGCCAGAGTCCATCATTTGCAGCTATCCAAAAAGTAACTGGCGTAATTATGGTTGAAAAACATACTTGGTTGAAAGATAGTAAGGGGACTAAACTCCCTGCGAAATTATTCTTTCTGGCAAGCTGTCATTATGAAGAAATCAACAAAAGAAGGTCTTTCCAATGGTGCATCTTAAGAAGCACCATTAGAAATTTCCGTTAGTAGTTTTGTTTTTTTCATTCTGCGAAGTGCGCGCAAGCGTTGACACGACGCACACGCGCGCGTGGTTGCTATAATTTGTCGGATCGGTGCGCCACATCGCGTAGCTGCAATCGGCTCAGTAAGAAAGTATTTCGGACGCTGAATTCAAGCCCAATTCAAAACTTGATTCAGCAACTTTTGATTTGAAATCGAGATCCTAGAATGTTGTTTTTCTCGAAATATACAGCTGAAGCTGAGCTGAAACTTCATCAGGTTAGTTGTTCAGCACCCTTCTTTAGATTTTGAGCACTTTTGTTGCTTCAAACGAACAAAATGCACAAATTACAAATGATGGACTATACCTTTAACACTGTTTATGGACTCTTGTTTTATGATTTGAAACTGCGGCTATGAACAAGTTTGGTGGAGGCCATTAGTAGGGTTCCGAACCGCTCTGAAAAGCAGTGAAAACCTTGGAAATTAATTTCCATATTTTAAGCCAGGGAAAACTCTGGGGATTTGGGAAAAACACCCAAAATCAGGAAAAACTTGGGGAATTTGACAGTGACTCGGAAGGGAATGGTTTTGTGTCCAAGTTGCGTCCGTTGACTGACTGGCTATGGTGGCTTTTTCGTGTTTATATGCAGTGTGAATATTACACGACTCTCCAGACAATACTAATTGGCTGTGCTACACCACCTCTTGACTAGCCAGCAGCCTTGTTCAAATGAAAACATTTCTCTTGGAATTTTGGAAATTTGGGAGGGAAAACTCAGGGAATTTTGTGTTCATAACCTCTCCAATCAAAATCATGATCAAAATGTTGTCATAAAACGTCTTGAGTCTGGCTCCCTGTTGTGCATTATGGTATGGTATGCGCTGCTGTTGGTAACCGGTGCTGCAACCACACTCCGGGTTTCGGTTCCAAATAGTCGACTAGAGTAGTTCGAGTGAAGTTCATCAATAATTCTTGCCCGAACTTGCTCTACAGTGGAAGTTAAAATATAAAATTTTCAGAGTCCAATTTCAGTGAAGATGTACCAAACATTTGCCATCTGTTCTTGGTTTTTGCAGTGGGCGTGGCACTTCACACCACCATCTTGGATGAGATTGAGAAGAAGCACGGCATGGAGCGAGATCTCCTCCTAGAGCTGCTGGAGCGGACTCGATCCAACAAGGAAGAAGTCACCAGAGTAGAACAACTCGCGGACCAGGTCTTCACTCGTTTCTCTTGAGTATTATTTTATAATAAAAATAATATGTTTGTTATAAAGCGTGCACCTATCCACCAGTATTGGTGCTCAAGGCACTACATCATTATTACCCTGCTCATTGGGCCAATGAAACATCCAAAGACCATCTCAGCTCCCTGGGGAGTATACAGTTTGATTCTACCATTTCGGCGTAAAGCAGCTAAAATCAATCACAATGAACCATCTCTGCCCTCACATGTACCAATCTACTCCTGGGTGGAGAGAAACAATGAGTGACAAAGTGCCTTGCCCAAGGGCACCATAACACCAGGCTGGATTTGAACCCACAATCTGCCAAATTACCCTACCTGCAGACCCATATTCAATGCTCCAGACCACGAGGCCATGGCAAATTCTTCTGTAGTATTTGCAAGGAACC
Source organism: Patiria pectinifera (assembly GCA_029964075.1). NCBI lineage: Eukaryota > Metazoa > Echinodermata > Asteroidea > Valvatida > Asterinidae > Patiria > Patiria pectinifera. The sequence goes on along the minus strand of CM057149.1, from coordinate 29,208,518 downwards.
TTTTTGAATCCTCCAAATTCCTTTGGGATTTTGAAGGTTAAAACAATTCCACATTGATTACCCCTGTCCTTTCATATCCTAATGTGTGAAGTGAGGTTTATCAGGATTTTTCCTGATTTCAGATTTTTGTCGGGATTTTTACCGAGTTTATGATTTGGAAAGAATCTTTATGAAATCTGGAATTCCGGAAATTTTATTGCAAAGGTGTTTTCACCGATAAAAGCTGATGGGCAATTCCACGGTTACTCACGTTACATTTTTGATGTACTTTTGAGTTTCCTTGGGCTGTAATTACCTTACTGAAAAGGTTAATAATTGTTATCCCCATGGTAGATAGAGTAGACCTAGACCTACCTAAGGTCACCAAAGATGACATCCAGAAAAATGTGTTATGTATGATAAATAAGACGCACAAAATCGGTTACTCATGTTACGAAAATGTTATGTGAGTAAACGTGGAATTGCCCACATATAGAACAAAAGAAATGGTTGTTTGAAGGGCTGCTTTAAGGCAAATACAAGGATATGCTATAGACGTTGCTCTGGGCCCTTGGCCACCCTCAAAGCCTCTGCCGATTATTTCATGGATTTTTCATTTCGCCCAGTCTCACCCCTCGGTCAGCAGTCTCACTGGATTTTCATTGAGAATGGGGGAAATTGAAAAATGGTGTTTTTAGACAACAGTTTAAACAGTGTTTTTTTGGTTGCTGGCATTGTAGGAGCTGATCTCTGAGCTGAAGAGTGCCGTACAGAGCTGGCAGGAACGTGAGATGCAGCTGGGTAGTCTGGGCAACAATCTGGACGCCGTGGCCGAGCTGCAACACCAGAAGAGACAGGCTCTCAAGGCTGCCCTGCTGCTCAGGATGGAAGGTCAGTCTTAATCTGGACACTCCCTCGATACATATTGCTCAGATAGAGAACAGGAGGATGGTCATTGTGCAGTTTTGTAGTCAAGTCCACCACAAGTCCTTTCCATGCGCGTCGCGAGGGGGGCCAAGGGGGGGCACTTGCCCCCCCCCCCTGGAAAAGCAACTACAACCAAAAGAAAAGAAGAAAAAAAAAGAAGAAAAAAGAAAAGAAAAAGAGGCGTGAATACAAAGTGGTGTTAATTTAATGAGTTGCGGGGGGGCAAAATGTCCCTGCCCCCCTCTAAAACTGATAAATCAAGTTGAGAAATACAAGCATTTTTTGGCCCCCAAATTTTTTGCCTCCCTCTAGAAAAAATCCTGGCGACGCCCATGGTCATTTCATTAGTAAATTTTTAGGGTAGCAAAAATCGAGATTATAAAGAAAAACATAAGAAATTCTTGACAAGTTAGACAAGGCCCTCGTGGCTTCGCCACTCCCTTGTGTGGTCTCCCGCTCCAGTCGCCTCGCGGCTTCGCCGCTTTGTCTAATGCCGGTAAGTTAAGTTACGATGGACTGTTACGATGGACTTCGCGAAAGGCTACTGGTATCCCTGCTCCTGCTATTTGTGACCTGACATGTGACTGACTCAATTACAGATCTGCAGCGATGTTTTGAGGATATCTTCCCAAGCATTGATAATTCCTCCAAGTCAACCCAAAGCGTCATATTTTTTTTCTCTTCTTATTCTATCTAAACCACAGATTATCGCCGCACGCTGTCCATCACGACTAAGCTGACCAACGAACAGATCTCGGAAGAGGTGCTGGTGTCTCTCTTAGCTGAACTCCAGCTGAAGCAGTCGTCAGAGAGCAAAGCCCTGAACAAGATACTCTCCTCTGATGAGGTAGGTGACAAAAATTGTACACCCTTATAAGGTGCTACATAATGGGTCTCATATCTCTCATAAACTTTATTTACCTTTCTTTAATAATAGACATATCTCCAGCGCCTTGAGTACCTAATAGTTGGTAGATACGTGCACTATATAAGACTCCATTATTATTATTATTATTAAAAATTGCCCTGCGGGGTAGCTGTAAAGAAGAAATAAGCGGAGGGCTTTGTAAAATTAGCATGCAGAAAATAGAAGCTGGGAACTTTAATTGTGAACTCTTTGAAAAATTGGACTTGAAAGTGATTATTTTTGCACTGAGAAGATTTAAGTTTAAGTATTGGGTTTTGCAAAAATGCGCATTGATTCCATAAATATTTAAACAATATCTAAAACAATATTGTATATTCATCGAGGTACATTTTTTTTAAGCATACAATATGCTGATTTATTTTTACTATTTGGAAGCCTGATATAAATAATAATCATTAACACTCTCTCTTCTGACTAGGATCCCGAGATGCCCAAAGCCGACGACGAGCTGATCAAACAACTCATCAGCAGCCAGCGGACTGCCAGGCGGGAACTCCAACTCAAGAACCTTGAGGGGGTGGTGTTTGGCGGCGGTCTGGCCTTCATCAAGGAGGAAGACGAGGAGCAACTGGAGGCAGAGAGCCGGGAGGAGGAGGCTAAGATGATACAGGAGCTGGAGAAAGAAATGGAGAAGGACAAGCAGAAACTAGAAGAGAAAGGTAAACGTCTTAGAGATGTTCGCCCATTCAGACTCGGTTTTAGAGTCTTGCCAAACCAGATAGTATTTGGAGAAACTGGGGTCTACCCAGATAAATTTTGGTTTCAGATTTTTGCATATATTTCCCATTGACTAGATTCTTGTGTTGTTCTGAACGACTGCAAACCGTAGGTTGAGACACTCCTAAATGTTTCAAACTTAAAACATTTCATTTTCTTCATTCGAATCGCCAGAATAACTTTGCTCAGTATGAATATGGATCACTAGTCTAATACCGGTGTCATTCGAAGTCGAACAAAGTTGATATGACGCAGTGGGATCACAAAATCTGCATTTTCCGTCGTTGATTGTGCAAAATAGTCTATAACTTGCATCATACGTAGGATTTACACACCAAACTTGTTGAGAAGCTGTGCATTGTAGTTGTGATTGATTTCCCGACATTTGGCACAATTATGTAGGGATGTACACATATTTAAAGGGAAAATACAACATTTGCAAACATCAAAAAATAAAACTACCAAATCATTTTGAAATACCTTGCTGGACTGTTAGTGAATGACAGTGTAAAGCATATTGTAAAATCATGGCACCTGGTATACTGTCATTTTCAAGAAAAGTGGTATTTTTGTATCAATTTCCAACGCTGATCGGCCGATCAGCGTTGGAAAAAACTGGCTTTTTTTCAAATACTGGCCCAGTTGACCATCGCACTTGTTTGTAATCGACCTATGAACGGGTACAAGCCAGCTAGACTGGTTCCCTGACCTTACAATTCCCCAATATATGTAAACTGCTCTGTTTCTTCTTATATGGAGTCAGGGAACCATACTACAGGAAAATGATTGTTTTTCTTGATTTTTATAGCATTTTCGAACCCAAAACCTCAAAAAAGTCAGTGTGACTATATTTGCTATATATTTCCAACCCCCCAATTCCATCCATTTCTGAAAATTACAGCAAAAGCAAATGATGTATATTCCCTTTAAGCAATGAATGAAAGATTTGCGGAAACACCATGTGGGAGTAATTTCTCAAACAAAGAGAATGGTTCTAAAAAGAACCAGAGAACCATTCTTTTTGTTTGAGAAATGATTCCCTGTCTATTACTCACTGTAGGGCCCGAAACCGCCCGAGCATTCAATGGTATTAATTGATTTTTCAGTGGATAAACACAATGTAAGACAATGTAGGACAGGTGCTAATGGGTTATTAGCAATTTTGACAATTGTGTACAATTTCATCATGGTCAGAATGAAGTCAGTGGATTAGCTCCACCTGCCATTTTGAAAATTATTTTGTCTTATTTCAGTTGAATTGGACATTAACCCTCCTATGCAAACATACTCCCAGCCCAGGTAAAGCAGGATTGACTGGCCGTGACTGTTTATATAACTCGATACAGCTTTGCTTTGACTATGGGCAATTGATAAGCCAGCTGTGCCCACAACTTGCCTGCTTTTGTCTGTTGATGGTTTGTTGACCCAGTTTGACTAGTCACAGTGCTTGCTCAACATATGATCTGACTGCTGGTGACTAGCCTGTGTTAAAAGTATTGTAGGGGAAGTGGATGGAAATTTTGACTGTCTGCGACTGTTTAAATAGCAGGAGGGTTAAGTCTTTAAATGCTCTCATAGTAAATTCAACATTTCATGAGACTCGAAAACCAAGTTGTGGTGATATTTGTGGTAAAATTCATGCATTGCCTTTCTTTTTTAAAATCAATGTGACACCCTTCATTGGATCTATTCAAAGTTGAGAAATTATTGAATTGTAACATGACAGTTTGTGTTAAATTGCTTTCTGTTTTTACTTGCTTTTTGCCCTGGATGCTATTACATTTTAATTAGTAGGAAGAGGTAAGTTGTCACAGAACGAGTCTAAATTTGCATGAATGTGTGATTTTGTTTCTTCAGTTTTACATTATTAACCCAGTCCTCTTTTCCAAAAATCAGATTCCATCTTTTGTTGTTGTTGTAATTTTCTAATATATTCTTTCCGAGTTCCTATGTAGACTACAACTGTAGACCAAAATCCAAAACTATCCTATTGTTGGCCATCATTTGAATGTTCAAAATTGGTCAGAATTCTGCTCACCACGAAAGAAAAGAAAAAAGGGCAATTTTACACCCTTTTTTGGTCCAATTTTCTGAACAGTAAAATAATGTCCCTGTCTGGACACTCATTGACATACACTTGCTGTTGATTTCCAGAACATTCCTTGTTAAGAGCTGCATGCCCCCATTAAAAAAAATACATCACCCCAACTGAACCATCCCAACATTATGAGTTTTAAGAAACTCCTAATACTGGGCCCGACACAAGCACTGATAATAATGTGCACAATTTGTAAGCTCATGCTGCACTTCAAATTGGTCTTGAGGGTTACCTGTGAACTTCTCTCAGTGATTGGACTTACGCGACATAATTCAGCCCACCCCGTTTTTGTTAATACATGATTGTTTTTATTTTACACTTTCACATTTTCTTCCTTGATTTTTGTTTTTTTGTTTAGTCCATGTTTTTAAACTTCTTTCCAAGTGTGCTACAGGACCTATGTTCGCTCCCTCACTTTTGATTCATTTTTCCTGATCATTTAATTTTAAAATGCAAAAGGGTGTAGATGTAACCCGGAAAATTGACAATCTATGGGGGAACTCGCATAAAACTAAAGACTCTAACTAATCAAACTAAACTCAGGATCTTTGAATGAAAAAGTTGTAAGGCATTGGAATAATTGAGGCAAGAGACTAAATTCTAGATTTCAAACCCCCCAAAAAAGAAAAAAAAAAGAGATTATTTACAAAAACCTCAAGACTTGAGAAAACTAGATGGAGTTAATATGGCAAAAACCAAATCCAGGACTAAACTCCAGAATTTTAAAGACCAAACTAAAATTTAAACTAAAACTTATTAAAAACAAAAGGACTGAGGACTTACAACTAAAAACCAACTATAAAACCAACAAAAGGACTGAGGACTTGCAACTAAAAACCAACTATAAAAGCAACAATTTATGGACCTTGAAGTACACTTCGACAAAAATCAATGACTCCAGCAGACAAGACTCTAGCGGAAATGCACCGCTCTAGTTATTAGGGTGAAAGATGTCAATATACATACATGTAAACGCTTCACTTCTGGTCTGCTGTACTGAATGTGGCTTGACCATGTGACAGCTTATCCACTCCATTCACAAGTACCCCCTCACCAGCAAAGAAGGTATATTTGGCGGTGACCGACCGACGCCATCTTGCCTGACTGCAATTTTGCCGTGACGCGCGGCCGGCCATACCAGTACCACTGCGTGTACATAATACAAATCCCCTGGTGTACGTGCGTTACACACAAGGAACGGTGCGCGTCAACCCAATTAATGTCCCGCCCATGGGACGTCGTTGCTAGGTAAAAGGGCGCCCTTTTTTGTTGGCACATGGAGCCCATATAGGGGTACTTATGGGCTAAATTAACAAACAGGGGGACACACTTCCAAAACTGGGAAGGGAACACCTAACTCAAACTAAAATTATTCTTTGTCTAAGGGGAGCTACTCGTATTTAACACAAAAAAAAAAAATTTACAACGAAAACTTGGCCCTGCCACCCACACCATTACCACAAAAGAATTGTTATTTCATTACGGAGAAATTCCAGCGGCTGTCTTCTTTGCTGATGTTTGTAACAACTTAATAGAAGTAAATTCGTAAGAATCTTTGTATGTGTTGAAAGTTCACACCAGTCCTTTTCTGTTCGCTTCAATTTTTTTTATTCTGTCGTAAACTTTTTGTTCTTAGAGTACTTCAGAGTGTTTTGTATATTGTCTAAGAAACAAAAACAAATTGTGACCCTTCAGTGCAAAACCAGTTTGGAAGTCACATGGCTGTATTTTGTATTTTAAGATACATCCTATAATATAATGTACCGGCTGAACTTAACAAAATGCAAATTTAGGCATCAGAAGCTAGAATAATGAACATAGTTCAGTTTCAGTGAAATTAACGTGTACAAATCCTACCGTTCGTACATCAAAACTGGATTTTTGTGAGAAGGTGAAGCTCATTCCATGACAAAATTGCTTTAGTGTAAAATATTCACAACTCCCAGTCAAACAACCTTATAGAAATACTTATAACTCAGTCAGATTTTGTCCGATACCCATATTCTACAAGGACGGATCCAGAACACAATTTTTAGGGGGGCAAAAAAAAAAATTTGGACCCCCCAAAAAGTGGGTCAACAAAATTTTTTTGGATTCTAGATGCTCTGTGGTGCGATCTGAGGCAATTTCTGACCACTTTAACCAATGTTTTTTTGAGGAAAAGATGGTGGTGTACTCATTGCCTGCCTTTATTGCGATGTCACATAAAAAAAAAAAATAGGTCTCGTTTTGGGGGGGGGGGGGGGCCATGGCCCCCTTTGGCCCCCCCCCCTGGATCCGCCCTTGATATTCTATACACCACTTCAATGCTTATTCAATGTCCATTGCAACGAACTTAACAATTCCAGTTTTCCAAAAATAGGTCTAAATGACTGGTTTTGTGCTGGCCGGGGTCACAATAGTAACCAGTGTGTAGTTTTAACTTCATTCTCTACCCTGGTCATAAGATTATGCTCTTGTTTATAGTCCGGAAGAAAATATTTTCTTTTCTGTTTGCTTTTAGTGAATGCAATGAAAAGTGCAGGAGAGAATGCGGACCCTGCGGCCCTGCTGGCCGAGTTGGAGGCTCAGAGTGCTGCCAAGAAAAAGGTGAGAGACAGGCAGCTTTTCTCACTACAGTCAGGGTTCAACCTTAACTTTTTTGTTCACTAGCCAGCCGGGCTACTGAAACAGACTCTTTAACTAGCCCGCAGGCATTTTCACTAGCCCACTTTTTTTTTAGCTCAAATACAAAATGGCGTATTTTCAGGCTCAGTTTTGAGGCATTTTTGTCAGTGTTTTTAATAATCAGATCTTATAATTTAACCTCTTAAAAAAGTTGGTAAAATTAGACACCAAATGATTAGGTTTTTTTTCTGAATTTCAATTATGAGTTATTTCTTCCTGTCCGCAGGTCCGTTCATCTTTGCCGTATCCCGTATCCCAATAATTTTTTGACTCGCCAGCCGGGCTACTTAAGGAATAGTTTGACTAGCCCGCCGCTGTCTTGACTAGCATTTTGCTAGCGGGCTACCGCTAATTTCAAACCCTGCTACAGTGGAACGCCACTGAAACGAACACGATGGGGTCCATCAAAATTTTTTGTTATAGTGGTGGTTCGTTATGGTGATAGTGCATTATATTAGAGTTTAATATTTCGGGAGCCACAGGGTATGTTCATTATAGCGGTGTTCGTTAGCAGCTTTTTATTGTACACAAGCCTACAGACAAATCCGGCTGCAACCATTTTCTGTGGCAAGGGCGGATCCAGGGGGGGGGGGCCCAAAGGGGGGCCATGCCCCCCTCCCCCAAACGAAACCCATTTTTTTTTTTTTTTTGATGTGACATCGCAATAAAGGCAGGCAATGAGTACACCACCATCTTTTCCTCAAAAAAACATTGGTTAAAGTGGTCAGAAATTGCCTCAGATCGCACCACAGAGCATCTAGAATCCCAAAAATTTTCGGGGCCCTTAAGCAGGCCCCGAACCCCACGCCGTAATCTTTTTGACCCACTTTTTTTGGGGGGGGGACCAAAAAAATTTTGGGCCCCCCCAAAAAAATTGTGTTCTGGATCCGCCCTTGTTCTGTGTTGGTGCAAGGCTTTCGGGAGTTGCGTTGGGTAGGGCGCACTCGTTTTTGGGCTCCTTCAACCAATAGGAATACCAAAATGTGTGCATGCATGCGAGCATGACACCACCACATACTAGAAGAAACTGTGTTGTTGAAAAATGCTCAAAAGAAAGAGTAAAAATATCCATATTTGGAAGACAAGTTAGAACCGTGTCCATGTGTCTTTGCTACGGAGCATGTGTGGATAAACGATAACTGCAGTCGTAGTTCCGTGAGCAAAGAGAGTAAGGGCACACTTGGTCTATAAAAATCCCTGGGATGACATGCTGCCCTCTTGTGTTGGTTTCAGGCCATGCTGGAGCAGCTGCAACGTCAGCGCCGTCTGATGAGGAGCAAGCTAGCCGAGCGACGGCAGAAGCAGGAGGACAAGGAGTATGAGGAGGACGCTGCCGTGGCGCTGATCCAGAACGCCGAGAAGATCCTGAGCACACGAGACAAAAATGCACAGATGATGAAAGAGAAACAGACAAGCCTGGTGAGAAAATAATCAGTACCTGTCATTAGTGAGTGTGATTATAACTCCAGTCAACGAGTGGTTTCACAGTCACTTTGAGTTGCATTTTCTTCTTCCAAAAAAGTACATCTCTCTTAGGAGCTAAAACTCCTGAGGATTAACGTATTGGATATGGTGCGAAGGGTGCAATGTGGGAACAAAATTTCACGAAAAGACACATGCAGAAAAAGTGATGACGAAATGTGAGTACAAAGGGGGACACATTGAATGGGCTCAGCTGGGTCTGGAAGGCCTCCAGTGATGGGGCGGACACAACGGAGACAGGTAGTACATTCCACAGGCATATGACACTTGGGACGAAAGTATTTTGGTATGATTGGATTCTGAATTGTTGTCTGAATTATTGAGAGTGACTTTTGGTGAAACTGAAAGTTGGGAAAAGATTGGTTAGCTGCCTGGGATGGCTACAAGTTAACCATTCAGTACGATAACAAGAACACACGGTTAGCGTTCCCCCATATAACTTCCCCCTAGCAGGTGGCAACACCTTCAATGTGTCTAGCTCATCAGGTGGTTTCTCTTACACCAAACCTCAATGGGGTGCTGTGGTCCAATGGTTACGGTGTTCAACTCGTGTGCCTTGGTACATGGGTTCGAATCCTGACCGTGGGAACATGGTGCTTGTGCTCTTGAGCAAGGCACTTTACCATTATTGCTTCGTCCTTCGGATGGGACGTAAAGCCGTAGGTCCCATGTGTTGTGTAATGCACGCCAGTAGCACTTATTGCTAAGAGAAGGGGTTTGCCCCGGTGTTTCTGGCAGTGGCTGCAATATGTGCCGCAGCACCTTGTAAACCCTTATAAGGTGCTACATAATGTGTCTCATATTTCACATAAACTTCATTTACCTGTCTTTAATAATAGACATAATTTTGAGTGCCTTGAGTACCTAATTGTTGGTAGATATGTGCGATATAAGTCTCCGGTATTAAACCTGCCATTTTGTCATTCATTAACGTTGGCGTGTGGTTCAGATGTTATTAGACTTGTTTTGTCTTGTGTCTTAGATGAAGGACCGTCTGGCCCAACGCCGGGAGAAGCGCCACCAGGCCGAGTTGGCTAAGGAGGAAGAGGAGAGACAGAAAGGAGCGGAGGAGGAAGCCAAGAAAGCAAAGGCTTCTGCCAAGGAGCGCTTGGTAAACAGGGGAAAGCAAAAACAAATTTTAACAGACCTATGCAATTTATTTTTTAACCCTAACTGCCCTGAATCCTTCAAAATCCTCTTTGCCAAACTGGAGGAATTTGTAGGATTGAGGTTACATGGCAAAAGTGTGTTACTGATTTCGTAGGATGCACTTTGTCGAGGTCTTGGGCTGGCCTTTGTGTTGTTTTTGCTCAGCCATGCATAAATATAGGCCTGGATTATGCTTGAAATCCTCCGCACTGCTCCAGGATGTCACTGGCCAAGCCTCAACATATTGACAGTCACTGCTGCAGGATTTTGCAGGATTCAGGCAGTGGTCACCCATCCAGGGACCATATTCAAGAAATAATGGAGGAATTTGCAGGATTGAAGTTATATGCTAAATTTTCCATGAGGCCAATTGGAGGATTGTGCAGGATTGAGGCTACCTCCTAGCAAAAATGCCTAGGGAGTTAGGGTTAAAGGTGAAACTGGAATCTAGGACTACAGGATGAGTCAAAAAGAAAGTGACAGTGTTAGTAAAACAAAATTAAAAAAAATTATGTGACCTGCTTCCATTTCATAAAAATAACATGTAGGAATAAAGTACATATTATTGACTTGTAATTGTGAAAATTTCATGCAATTTGCAAACTCTGTTCGCAAGTTATTTCTGTTTTAATAGAAATACGACAAAATTCAGCTGTCCGCCACTGATCATATTGATGAATGCCCTTTAAATACAATGAAGATACTTGATTTGTTCCTCACATACAAAACACAAAATCTGACGGTAAAAATAATGTTTCAGTCTTGACTTCAGTTAAATGTCATTTGAATCTGAATGCCTGTGTGCAATTTGTGGTTCTCTACTCGATAGCTTCAAAGCATTTTGCCTTCCATGGACAGCTGTTTAAACAGGTTCTTTTGTATAACTTCTCATAACAAGGATCAATTTTAGTAATTCTTTTTTTCCCCAGATGAATGGAAGAGCACAATCGTTCAATACCTGCCTCATTGATATATCAAATTTAAGTGCTTTTAAGGGAAAAAAAATCGTTTATCGTGGTCACTTTCTTTTTGACTCACCTATACAGGCAGGTCTAAAAAAAACTGGAACCTCATACTTCCATCATCTTGAGACTCAAACCACCTGTACCAATTGATGGAGAATCCTTTTAGAGGAATTATGATACCAAAATATCCTGTTTCGGTCCAGTAGTTTTTGCTGCAGAGCCTATTTTGAGGAGGATACTTCTTTCATGTGGGTATTATTACATAACAATCCCTCTATCAATTACAATGTAAGTCAAATTCCCGGACGCGGTTTAGTAATTCATCGGAACAAAAATGACCCCACCTTGCTTCACAAAATAGGCTCTAGAACAAAAACAACCGGACCGAATCGGGCGATCTTGGTTTCATTTTTCTTCTAAAAAGATTCTCCATGCATTGTATGTGGTTTGAGTCTCAGGGTAGTGGGAGTATGAGGTTCGTTTTTTGGGTTTTTTTTTACCACCCTGTATAATAAACCTATCTGTCCATTCGTCACTTTCAAAAACTAAATTTGATCAGAATTTGGTAATAAAAAAAAAAATTCTTGAAATCCCCAGCCTCCTGGTCTTGGAATGCAGCGAGAGAAGACCGTGATTGATGTGTCGGTCTCTGAGGAGAAGAAGCAAGCCTTGTTCAACACGCTGGTGCGGGAACACACCAAGGCACAGCTCAAGATTGAGATGGAGCAGGAGAAACAGACCCAAATGGTGAGCCAAGTTTGGAATTTTTTTACTTGAAGTTTATAGGTTTCCCTCAACGCTGAAAATGAACAAAGTGCGTCAATGTTGAAAGATGCCCGAGGGCCGTTGCTGGTATTGTTAGGAGAGGGTACTTGTGGGATACTCACCAAAAAAATGATACCCCACAAAGTTTGTTTTTGTCTGACCGTACCCAACAAGGGAAATTCTAAAGAAGAGGATTAAAAAGAAGACAATGCAAGTACCCCATATACCCCATCTGTATAAGACTGTGTGCACATACAGCATCAGGGTGTAGTGAATTTTTAAAAAGTTTGAATTTTGAAGTTCTGAATAGCCTAAAATGATGTTCTGGCATTATTCAAGACCTACCACATTGAAAAACAAATTATCAAAAAAAACCTCGCCCAACCAAAAAATGGATTGAATTTTTTCCATTAAAAAGTGCTGAGTCATGATGAATCAGCAGTCTGTTGTTTTTTTTGTTTTTCTGTTTTATTTTCTTCCCTTCGATTGTTTCTCCCGTTTTCCTTTTGTGTTTCGATACAAAGTAACTGTGGACACTCATACATGCTCAAGTGCATTCCTGTACATAAAGAGACCCTACAAGTTTGGGTTCATTGCAGATGAGAATTGGTCTTATGGACTTTGCTCCGCGCGCATGCGAGAACCAGTATGTCCTTTACTGGCCTCCGTCTATGAGTGGGTCTCACAGTGATATCTACAGTTCCGGTGTCATATGAAATTTCGGACTTCTACGAATTCAGGTCTCCTTTACCTTATATGGATTCCAACCCTCACACGTGACCTGTTACTACCCTAATTATCTTCACCTGGGCATGTGCAGTACAGCCAAGGATTCTCAATTTCATGGAGTTCAAATTTCACATTACACTGGCACAGAGTCTGAAACCTTTTGGTATTTGCAAAGCTGTGGTACGGTGACAGTTTGAACCCCACTGGCACTGGAAGAGCAAACACCGTGGAATTAAAGTTTGTTTCTGATTGGAAGGTTGATGGCAGTGTTGTCTCGTACTCGGTACTCATACTCGAGTACTACTCGAGTACTTTTTTAGTAGTACTCGTAGTTGTACTCGAATGTCAAAGTACTCGTACTCGAAATGACGGTACTTATTCGGGCAGCAAAGTACTCGTACTCGACATTTCAAAATTGTACTCGACCATCAAAGTACTCGTACTCGAATAGCAGTACTCGGGGAAGGGGGGGGGGGTACAGCTTGACTTACCATGGCCTTATTTTACCAGTTGGAAATGGTTGATTGGTTTGTGGAGAAATCAAAGTTTCATGATTTTTCTCTGTGCATGTCCGGACAAACACATTTAACAGCTAGTTGTGAGTCTGTACATCAGTCTGACTGGGCCTGGGCCAATTATGAACAATGAACCATCTGCCGTATGGCCGTATTCGGAAATACAAGTACTCGTACTCGGAAGTACAAGTACTCGTACTTGTACTCGTACTCGGAAGTACAAGTACTCGTACTCGGAGACCTGTTCTTGTACTCGGAGGTACTCGTACTCGTATTCGTACTCGTACTCGGCAACCTAAGTACTCGGAAGTACTCGGTACTCGGAAAAAAGTACTCGACTACAACACTGGTTGATGGCTGATCACAGCTCTTCCAATGCCAGAGTTTTGTACGGTGTCCACTAATTATAGACTCATCTCTCATTACGATTTAACAAATAATGATAAACATGTGACACAATCTCATCCAGTGATAATGGCATGATCGTTTGTATTTTTTAATGACGTTTGAATCCCTGTACGATGCTTTGTCCAACAGTTGAAGGAGCGTATCCAGCAGCGTAAGCACCGCTACCAGGATGCGGCCACCATGCTCCTAGGCCTGGGCGAACGACAGAAGACGATGGTGGCCAAAACACAGAAGGTAAAACACAGAAAGTCACCAATTTTGAAAGGTTTTGGTCTCTTTCAAGGTGGCCACCGAAGTGAGCTTATTGAGTTTTTAAATCGTGATCTCTCATTGCTGGACAGAAGACATCAGTGCTCCCTTTCTGGTGATGGTTGAAAGAGAACAAAGGTTGGGGGGGTCAGGGGCAAATAAATAATTTGGGGGACAACATAGAAAAATCACCGGCCGTGGAAAAAGTGAAGAAGTGGGGGGGGGGTTGGAAATCATTTGACGCTTGGGGGCACTGATGTTAAAAACAGTTCAAATATAACTGCATTTTAGGGCCATTTCTGAGGTTTGTTCATACCCCCCGCCCTGCAAACAGGACGCTGGGATACTCTGATGAGCTTCACAGAATCTTGTGAAGGAAGTGGCCTATGACCTATGTATAAAGCATCTGGCTGCAGCTGTTCAAGACCGGAGTTAGCCAATGCGCGCAAATGCTATCCGAAAACTTCCCATAGAAATGCAAACGTTCCATACCGGATGTGATTTCTGTTTCATTGCGGACCATGTGGACAAAATTTTGAACGTCGCATGATGCAATCCAACCGGTCGTGATTCGAAACGGAGCCTGAGCAAGTGACGGGAATTGTAAATTTACAACACAGATAAGTTTTACAGAATTTCCTACATTATTACGCTTTTCAACGAAGAAAAAAAATCTCTAAACTGGAATAAAAGAGTAATAACTCAGTCTTAACAGCCGTTTCAAACCTTGCAGAGTCATGACCGTGTTGACGCACAGGTCACCGGTCACGCAAAATCCAACCAATCAGAGCATGAATTCATCAGAGTATCCTAGCGTCCTGTTTGCAGGGTGGGGGGTACGAGCAAATTTCTGAGGGTTTCCAGTTTTGAATAAACATTCAATGTACAATAAAATATTGACTTCTAGTCTGTTTTCTTTTTAATACCTTTTGTTTTTCTTTTCTTTTCTTTTTTGGATTTTCTGGGGGTGGCGGGGGGAGGGGGAAGGCAAAAACAAGGAAGACAATTGGGGGACAAATGTCCCACTGTAATTGGAATCCATCTGTAGTCTGGCTTACCAGAATATACTAATGTTATCCCGAGTACAGGCTGGTTCATACGTGAAAGCAAGGCTAATTTGACGTCACAAAACATTCACAGCATAATTTGTTGTTCAACTTCTGCAGTCCAGAGCGTGGATACTTGCCTCGCTGTCATAATTTTTCACTTCGTCGCTTTCGTTGCATAATGATATTCAGCATTTAACCCACTGGACTGGGACTTTTTTTGTTGTATCCTCCGTATTCGTAGGACGAGCGAGACCGGCAGCTGACCATGGTCAAGGAACGCATTGAGAAGGTGCGGTACGAGCGGACCCAGACCATGAAGCTGAAGAAGGACCTGAACGCCAAGGCCTTCAAGGACATGATGGAACCGGAAAAGGACGGGGGCCCGTCCAAGGATGAGAAGATGGCCCAGCTGGCCGCCAGCATGCAGAAGAAGTTCATGGAGGACCAGGAGGAACTCCGGAAGGGCAACAAGATGGTATGTGAAGTCAAATTTAATAAGTGGTTTATGGCATCTTGTATACCATTGAGGCACAACGGAGGGCGACATGTACCCTCTGAGGGTGTACAGAACCCACGGGACTATGATGAACTATACATGTGTGTATTTGCCTGCAATCGGGGACCCCACATTGACCCTCTTTTGTTTGTACTTTAACTTTTTAGGAAGACCTCCCATATGTTTTGTACACATTGCCAAATTGGGAGCCTTCGGAAATTGGGAATCCTATTGTCCTGTTGTTCAATGTCCCCTATTGAATGCAGACACAAACTCATCGTGATGCGGTCCAGGTTTTTTTTTTTAGCCCCAAAATGGAGACAAGGGTTTGCATATACATGGGAGTCAGGTTTGGCGTAGCGGTACTTTCCTCGCCTTCCACCGCTGTGACCCGGGTTCCAATCCCGCCTGGGCCAATATGTGGATTGGGTTTTCAGCTCTTACCACATTTTCCCTAGAATATCATTCTGGGGTTTTCCTCCCACCACTAAAACTGTAATTTCCTTCCACATCTTCTATCAAGGGACCCCACTTAAAAGGGACCCCACGCATAATCACTAAAAAAATATAAACCTCTCTAGGGAGAACAAAACCCATAAACCGTATGAAGGTTCATGGTGATGTGGTCCATGACCTCCCGAGTTGAACGAAACCTTAGTCCATGGTGATGATGTCCTCATGATTTTGTTCGCATGAGGGGGAAAACGATACCTTGGTGGGGGAGGGAGGGGGGGGGAGGGGGCAAGGGCAGGTGAACAAGACCAAGCCGACCCAGAGAGAGTTGGTGTGATACAGTGCATTTTCTACACCCCTAAATGAGTCACTTTGGGAATAAAATCCCCCTCCCACCTTTTTAAGGCCCTGGGCATTTTAATTCGGGTAAAATTTGTATTTTTTAATGGCATTCCTTCTGATTTGAAAATCACAGGCATGTGGAAAAAGGCAGCTGGGTGTGTGGTTTTCTAGGTGTGTGATCTGTGGTCCAGGGAAATTCAGGCGTGCAATTATTCACACTTCTCGGGAAGCTTTTAGGTGTGCGATGGTGTGGGGATGTGATCGCACGCCTCAAATCAGGAAGAACTGAATGGGGAGTAGTAATTGTTGCTGGCACTACTAGCTTTGGAGTAGCATGAAGGACTTACATCCAGGGTGGCTACAGAATATTAAGAAGAGATTAACAGCTACAAGATTCAAAGATAATTGATCGCAAAAAATAGACGGACATGAATAATCTATAGTGGCACTTTTAATGAGGGAAAAATAGTATGGTGGAGTAGTTAATAAGGGAATAAATGTGTGTTTTTTTTTTTTGATTTGATTTGGTTTATTATTTTACCCTCGTGGCCATAGGCCAAATTACGGTAAAATTACAATTCAAAATTAAATAAACAAAATACATATCATATACAAATTGTTAATATTATTCAAAAATAAATAATGAATATAAAAAAAAAAAAAAAAAAATGACAGACAGACACACGGCAAACATAACAGATAGACAAACAAACAGACTTAGTAACAAGCTGGGACACTAAGACGCACACAAAAAAAAAAAAAAAAAAAAAAAAATTCAGACCGACATGACTTACAAACAATAGTCTATACAATACTTAACATAAACCAAAGCAAAATGAAACACTATATATACATAGAAACATACATAAAAGTTAATTAAAATTAAATTAAAAAAAATGAAATAAGTAGGTAAAATCTACACATACACTAAAACAGCAACAACTAACCGATTGTACAAATACACGGACAACTACACACACAACATCTACACAGACTTTACACAAAGACAAAAACCAAACAAAACACATGATGTGAGCAGGTTTGCAGAGATATATGCTAAGATATGAGGAATTATAATTGGCGGTGATTAAAAGAACACTATCCATTTAATAAATCAATAAAATATGGAATGGGACTGTTTCTAAAACGACAGGTCCTAGTGTGAAGCTGAGAAATATTATTGGCATTTCGTAAATTGCGAGTATGTCTCTCATGTCTGGTAGGAGGTAAGAGATGCCCAGTACGACTTGACTTGGAAAGCCCGTTAGTAAACTGCTGGCAGTGGTCTTTCCTCCTACCAGACAGGGTTTAACGACAAGAGCTAAAATAACGGGCAAGCCAACTCTACAAATGTGTGTTTGGGAAGTATTATAACACTCTGTTTAAGACCGGTTTGAGTCTGGATTGTCGATAATTACCCAAGGCGAAGCCGAGGGTAATTATCGCCCATCCAGACTCAAACTGTTATTGACGTGTGCAGTTGTTGACGTGTGGTTTGAAACTGGTAAGGGGACTGACCGACGATAAAGGCGCGTTTATAAATACCAGTACCTTTTTGGGCAAAACCTTAAAATAAAACCAAACATTAAAAGAAGTTGACAAACTCCAACGATTTTGTTCCACTGTTTCACCCCATGCTTGGGTCATTTTATGTGGTGTGCGTGGCACTGGTATTTAAAACAAAAATGAACAAGACAAATTTCCCGCAAAATCAGTAGCTTCTATGTTTGTCCGTGGTCATTTATAAATGAATAACGCATTCCTCCACAGTTACAGCGTTACAGCCTACCTGAAGTCACGATACCTCCTCTGGCCATGCCAAGAATTATGGTGACGTCCTCCATTTCGCCAAAGAACAGAAATATTAATTAATTGAAATAACAGGAACATTTTAATTGCGGGAAGGTCCGCTGCAGCTGTGTGGTGCTTTGCATTAACCAGATTAATTGGCCAGATTTAATTGGGACTTGTTTTACTGTTTCTTGGAATACCTTCAGCAGTTTGTCAGATAGTGTTAAAAGGTCCCTAGAGCAGTGAATGATATCTAGTCAACACTGGGAGACCAGAGTTTTAGATAGAACCAACAAAGGGATGACTACCGTATTGAATACCAAAACCAGTCCGTTTAGCCAGATTTTTTGTTCATGGAACACTGAGCTTTGTCAGTTTCATGTCCCTCCCTGGCAGTTTAAAAATGCGTGCCTCATGCTCTTCAAGTATAGGTTTTAAGTTTGTATGTTTTGTTTTGTAACGAAAAAAACTACTTCTCCTGATTCTTAACATCTGCAACCCCTCTGAAAAGAGCTTTACTTTTGCGCACAAATGAATCCACCCTGCAAGAGCGGACTTATTGTCTGGCAGCTAATAATTCAAATTTTGTCAAGAAAAAATAAATGTGCACAACAAACCTGAATAGACCATTATCATGTTGCGGCCGTCATGATTTTTCCCCATTCAAATCAACGTAACCAAAGCGAGGCACACAAAAATTGTGATTTAGTAGTGTTATTGGATACAGGGAACATGACTGAAATGGTGGCAGCATGATAAAGGTCTATAATCTAGCAAGCAGAGTGCATGTGAGTGTGGCTGCTCGGTTTCACCATTGCAGCCAGGTTTAGCACTTAAGTTATGCATGGAGTCTATGGATAGCATAAGTGAGGTATTATCCAGGGCTGATTGGCTAATGCTTTAAGTGCCCTTAATTTAAAACCCTCCCTGTTTGGCAGGCAAATTCAACTCTGCCACCACAGCAGTCAAAAACAATCTGTATTTTAGCAGTTAGGAATTCCCTTGTTAATTTGATACAGCCATGCTTTGACTGGGGGTGATTGATAAGCCAGCTGTACCTACCAGTTACCTCTTTTGTCTGTTGATGGAATTTGACTAGTCACAGTGTTTACACGAATGTGATCTGACTTTTTTTCCTAGCCTGTATACAAATGCATGGCAGGGGAAGTTGAAGAAACTTTTGACTGTCTGTGAATCTTCAAACTAAAGGAGGTTTTTTAATTTGAATTAAGTTAATGTGGCATACAGCATGCTAATATTGTATCAAGAATTAATGCTTTAACCATAGCATATAAGCCAGCATATAGCCTTCATTGTCACAGAACTGGATTCATATGTGCACTGTGCATGCATGGTGATTGCGAAACTGCCTACTGGGAGTTTGTCCGCTAAAATCATTCGCTATCTCTGCTTAATTTGTAACTGCTGCCACTTTATAATAATCATAATGTGGTGCTTATATAGTGCTTTTTTACCAACAGTTTCAGTGTATTACCCCTGTTCATCGGGCTGTAAGACCATTTTTCTGTAGAAGCTCAAGCTCAGTGCAACTTTAAAAAGGACATATTACTTGACAGTTGCTTTTGTCCTAAGCCATGGAACTTGGAGGTCAATCATTGTCTGCTGCAGTTTCACTCCTACTTTTTCTATATTTTCTCAAAAGTTATCCGATTATCTTGTGGACAGTGAGGCAGAAATAAACCCATAGTTCCCTATAACAATTCCGACAAAGACAGGTAACAAGAAAAGTTCCTTTGGGAAAAAAAAATTGCATTTGGTGTTCCACAGTGTTCTACACTTTTCCTATTCAACGCACACTGATGTCTCCCTTCCGTGTTTAGCACAGAGTTGCACTGCAAAATGGTTACATTGTTCTCTCACTTTTTTCTTGTTCTCGGGATTCGACTGCATAAAAGTTTCTAGACAACTGCTAGGTTTTTCTCCCTTGTGCTGTTCTTGTTTTTATAAAGCCCTTGTACACAGTGTTGGTAGTGGACAATTTCAGGACGACTGCAAAAATAAATTCATCAAAAGCATGCCAGCTTTTTTTTGTACACAAAAGTGCTAATCCTCTGGTGTTTTCTGTTTCCCAAATACAAAATACCATCACTGTTGATCCATCATCACCAACAGGTTAGTGCAGAAAAGGAGTACTATTTTTTAAAGGAAAACAAACTTCTTTTCCGTTTTCGAATGTTGGTGGTTCAAATTAAGTGACTTGACTAATACAAGCACATCTCTTCCAAGGTTTTCTTGTTTTTTTTATGCACGTCTCACACTGTTTGGTTTCACTAGGAATTGGACACAGTTACAGAGGAATCAGTAAGTGCTGGCACTGTATGTTATCAGTGAAAAATGCATGTACAGGGTGTATCCAAAACAAATGTAGCAGTCAACCATGAATATTAATATCACTCCCTTTTTGCAAAACTTATCTATAGAGTCTGATGGTGTAGTAAATACTCTATACGATGGTCTTTATCACGTTGCATTTGGACACCCCAGTCCAGAGATACAGCTAATTAAATGAAAGGACTTAAAATCAAGTTGGGCCACTGGGTATAGAACGAAAGGAATTCACATACAAAGAAGGTGAAGAAAGTGGTGAAAACAGATTTTGACTGTCTTTACAAGCTTTGCCATAACTTTTAAACAAAAGGTCCAAATGACACAGAGCAAAAATCATGTCAAGGGTAAAGAAACACTCTATCATCTCTTGGTATTTGTTTTACACACATACTGATTCACATTTTGTAGTAATGTTATTTGACTGCTACTTTTTTTTTTGGAGACGCACTGTACATGCGACACTCTGTACATAATAAACATCAGAACAATAGGTTCATAATGTATCCCTTTTTGTATCTTCAAAAATCAGAGTGATGTTTAACTTTCCTTTCGTTGTCAGTATTTATCATTTGATGGTAATTGTGAAACCTACTAAGCCATCACAGTGACCCTTGTAAACATTTCGTAATAATATTTTTAATATATGCCAATAGTGCTTTAATTTTTAATTTTTGTGGTCGTTTCCAGTAAGTTCTTTTCTAACAAGAAACTTTCTTAAGACACATCCTGTGTCAAACTGTCAAAATCCTATCCTCTTTTCTGTCAGTGTATAGACAGATTTCATTCAGCGGCCATCTTTGAGGTGTGTTTGTTATGTCATTTCATTTACAATGAAATCGCAAGAGGACTACTCATTGGTATCCCTGTAGAACAAAAGCACACACCTCAAACATGGTTGCAATGCAAACTATCTATAAGCCTACTCCATGCCGGACCCAACCCCAAACCCAAACCGTTTACAGTGGTATGTTAATTTTTCTCTGAAGTTGATTAACAGAAGCTTTAAATAAACTTGAACTTCTGATATTTTCCACTTCTTCTGTTACGATTGTGAGCTGTTCTCCAATTTCTCAAAGTTCAGTTTCTTTAATAACAAGCATCTCTCATGGAAAAAAAAAATCTGCATTGATCACAACCGTTCTGCAGGTTGTGACATAACACTAATTTGGAAGCCTGTTGTGTATTTCTCGATATTATTTTTCACCTTATGACTCATAACAAGACTGCTATTGTTGATGGCATTAGGAAGAATAATATTGGTGTACAGTGCTTGCAAATACAAGTAATCCCATGCGGTGGTTTGTGTACAATAATTTTAACCATACTAAATATTTTGACTTACCTTAACGTACTGAAGAAATTGACTCATCATTTCGAACTAACATATTGCCTCTAAACTGATAATGTTTTTGTGTTAATTTTTTATTTCTATGCTAATTTCAATGACATCAATTTGTCATTTTTATTTCGAAAACATTGAAAAGACCAAATGCTCTGAAATACTTGCAATACTGCATTCACGTGAACAATTCCAAACCAAATTCAACTGATCTTGGCTATTTTAAGGGCCTTTGATCCGTGCAGAAACCTTCTGCTCTGTCACTTACCAAATTTGTAGCACCTCACGACAGAGGAGGAAGGATGTACAAAAATTCACTGAATTTTGTGCCATCGGAGTAAGAATACATGCTGCAAATTCGCAAATGTTTTGCCGATGTCCCATTCGGTTTGCATTTGGGTTGATATTACGAACCGTCCAGGCCGGTTTAAACTAAACGCGGATGGGAAACGAACTTGATGTCACAAAACTTATGCGCTGCAAAATTCACTGTGGAATGTCCTCATCTTTTGGGGGAATTCACAGCTCGAATACTTGCCATTACGACATTATTAATTCCCTCTGCGTTTGGGCCATGCATGAGCTGGCCCTTTCTTTCTCTCCTTGGCCCTAATGTTTTTCCTCCTCCCTTCGTCTTTACCTCACCCAGGCTGTAGCCCCGGACGACGATGACGACCATCCAGACGGCGCCAGCGCCCAGCCCTCCGCAGCGGCCCCTGCCTCTTCCCGTGCCCAGCCCCCGAGTGGCCTACAGGAGGACCACCCCTCCCCGGCCAGTAGGAAGCTAGGCGACCGGGAGCGGACCATGATGATCAAGGAGAAGCTGGCCAAGAAGCGTAAGAGTCGGAAGTCTAGCCTGGCGGCCGCGCCAGACATGGACTCGCTGTCACAGATGATCAAAGAACAGAAGGAGGGTGCGCCAGGAACCCTGGCTGAAGAACTTACTTTGTTGTAAAGTTTGTAAACCCTTCGTTTTGGAATTATCTTGACGCAGATTCTGCAAACATATATGTTGTCAGCATGTCGGTGAATAGAAAAGAATTGGATCTGGAATAGATTTAGATCATTTGCTTCTGTTTTTTTTTTTTTACCATTGTACGAGTTAGTAAAGCTTGCATTACGGATAAAGAAGGAGATTATTTTTTTCAAATTGTATGTTCTTAACATAGATTATTTAAATAAGTCCGAAGTCAACAGAGTAACTTTCAATTAGTAGCCATTTCAAGGAAATATGCAACATTTGCAAACATCAAAAAGGGAAACTACCGAATTATTACGAAATACCTTGCTGGACGGACAGTCTACAGCATCCTGTAAAATTGTGGCACCTGGTGTGCTGACATTTTCAAGAAAGTGGTATTTTTGTATCAATTTCTGGTCGGCCGACCAGCGTTGGAAAGAAACTGGCTTTTTTCAAATAATGCCCCCAAATTACCATATTAAGTTAGTCTGAATTTTGTTTGCCATCGATTACACATCTATGAATGGGTACAAGCCTTTTAGACTGGGTCCCTGACCTTACAATTCTGCGACGTCAATAATTTGCTTCATTTCAATTAAAGGTCAGGGAACCAGACTACAAGAACAAGATTGTGTTTCTTGGTTTTTCCAGCATCTACAAACATACAATTTCAAACAAGTCATTGTAACAATTACTATAGAATACTTTACTTGCGCCCCAAATCAATCCATTTCTGAAAATAACAGCAACAAGCAAATGTTGAATATTCCCTTTAAAACATTGTTTACACAATGTGAATAATGAACAATTTAAGACCGTGTAATATCTGCACGTATAAAGGCATATGGGATCATTTGCATTTATCCTAAAATTAACCTACCGATTCATGATCAACAAATTTACTTGGATTAGTGATGGAACTGTTCCATCTGACTTGCTGTTATTTTGAAGATATCGAGAAATTTATTTAAAGGACCGAAGACGTTGGCTTCGCCAGGATTTTTTTCAAGAGGGGGGCAAAGCCCATTTTTTCACCAAAATTTCTATATTTTCCAGCATTGGCAGGGACATTTGCCCCCCACCCCCACCCCATTAAATTTACAACAATATGATTTCGTGCCTCTTTTTGTTTCCCTCCTTTTTGTTTCCCTCCTTTTTTTTGTTGGCTTGTCTCGCGACGCCCGTGACTGAAGACTTTTGGAATGATGAGTGATATCACAAAAAATGTGTTTCGTGATCAAATTAAGGCTGTGGTGTTTATCACTATTTTCTCAAAACTTTTAATATCCACCGAGCTAAAAGTTTGACAGGTTAGGTTTGGAACACTCTTCTTTGGATTTTGGGTGAAGTTATTATTGAAAATAAACAAAATGCATGAAAAGCAAATGATCCTATATTTCTGTAAGACTAATTTTCGCACGATGTGGTAACATTTTTATTAACTCTTTTTTAAAATACCGTATTAGTGTGTGAAGTTTTAAGAAGTTCTCATTTACAGTGAAGATGATACTGATTAAGAATTAAACTTGTCTTAAAGCGCTTTTTTGTACAATTTTTTTTGTACAAGGTTTGTGTTAAACTCTACATTTCACCACATAACAGCTAATGAGGGAAAATAAATATTGAAAAGTGAAAAATTTTCTGAAAATCGTTTGCAAAATTAAATGTAATTTTTGGTTCAATACATGTTTTTCCGTCCGCTCTAATTTTTCCTTAGATAGAATTGTTGAAGATAAATCATGTTTTTTTATTTGAAAGGCCTCTCCTATTATTCACTAAATTCCGTCCAGTATGATTTGTATATTTACGTAGAGTTTTTATAGAAATCTATTTTTTAGACTTATAATCGGAGTGTAATAAAAAAGTATTCTTGGAGAAGATTAATTGGAGAATGTGTGAATCTAAAAAAATAGCATCATTTTGTGTGATACATTAATTTTTGCTGGATTGTTTTCTGCGAAATGCTGTGGCGGACCGATGTTATTGCCTTTTAAAGCCTTCAAGAATTGTCCAGTTAATTGTTAACCGTTCGACATATTTACCACCTTATTTAAAAATGAGGGATGGGCTGTATGTACTAGACCTAATTTTCGTGGTTGGAATTTCAGTTGAAACCAGGGGCCTCACAAAAGTACCTGCCACATTTCGTCCAGATGTTAAACTTCAGTAAGCATTGAGGGATGCTATAGTCTAAGTACATCAATTAAAGGCGTAGGATCATTTGCATTTATCCCAAAAGTAACCCACCGAATTATAAAAAAAGCAGGGGCGTAAATCCCCCCACACTTTTTGACCAAGGGGGATGGGCTATTGAATCATAACCCCCTCCCCCCACTATTCCGTGATGAGAAAAACATACAGATTTCGATATCTTTTTTCGAGCTTCCAACAACCAGCATGTATTCAATAGCACTGAAAGTGAAGAAACAAAGTACAAAACCTTTTTAAATGTGCCGTTTTGAATTGTTGATGTAAGCGCGAGTGTACATATTGATATTTATCCTGAAGAGCGCCCCTAGTGTATTGTAATGTCCAAACTCGTTCCCCCCCTTCCGCTTTTCGAATTGTTTTTGGATTTTGATCATCCCCCATCCTATCCCCCCACTCGCCGGCACAGATTTAAGCCACTCAAAAAGCTAACTTGGATTATAGAACGTACTGAAACTAAACACTCCGTGAAATTACTCCGTCTGGCTTGCTGTCACTTGGAAGAAATCAGGAAATGTAGGTCATTTCAATTGAACTTTTTATTATATTTTTTTTTTTTGGAAAGAAAGAGTGCTATTGACAAAATCATGTTTAGTGATCAATTAGCCAATTGCATAAGTTACTTTTTAGATGAAACAATTACTGAAATTGCTCAATCCGTTCAAGGAATATGACCATTTAAGCACAACGATCCTGAAACATCTTTCGTCCAAAAATGCGATTTCAAGAATCGTCGTCACAATTGTCTTCAAACATCACCAGCGATAACACCTCGGTTTAAAAGTTAAAAATATTCAACAAAGCCCTTACATTTTGCAATCGAAGCTTGAGAAGTTTCAAAGCTACTGGTTTGAATACGTGTTGTCAGATGCGAAGTTTGCAATTTCTTTGCAAAAGGGGCATTTGTGTTGTTCCTTTATGCCACTGAAACTCTTTCCAATCTATGGGCGATATGCGCAAAATCGGGACGATTATGGCCAAAATGGGAGCGAACCACGTGATATAAACGTACATACCATGATAGGCCTGTAGGGGTGCAGGCAGTAAATATGCCCGAAATTGCCTATACGACGGCAAAAATCACGATTTGCATGCTCTCAAATTCTCTGGTTTAAAATATTGTGTGGAACACGTTTGAAGAAAAAAATGGAAGCCGTGCATAGGACGGAAAGCTGGTATTCCTGCAACCGATTGGGATGAATTGAATAGGGCCTTACAAAACTTTTTGCTCTATTGTACAATGGAGTGCAGGCATGGCGATGGGCTGCAGAACTACTTTTAGGGGTGATCATCTTTGATGGAATTTTCTCCCAAAAGTCATTGGTGAACGCCTCCCCACCCCCCAAAAAAATTAAATGAGACCTTTACTTTCCTTATATAGGCCTACTGCCAAAAAAAGTCATTTTATACTGAAATCTCACAGTAAAACCTACCGTGTAGTTGATTCGTTGCTAGCGCTTGTCTCGAAAATACGGTATCGTCAACGGGGCTCTAGAAATTGATTTTTAAAAATAGGCGCCCTCTTTTGCGGGAAAATCGTTTCAAATACCTTTCAAAGTTTCACATAACAATGGACAACAAATTAAAAAAAAAATGATTGAAAATAGTTGAAAACACTCCGTGCGAAATTCTATATGAAAGGTGATTATTTAATGGGATCTAAAAACAACGACACAGCACTTCGCATATTAAAGTACAACAGTGCCACACAATGCAAAACTAAAAGTATCTGAAAATGTCTTTAAATTCTGATGACATTCTAGATGAAAGAAGGTATTAAACTACAATAAAGTGGGATCTAAAACAACGATACAGCATTTCGAAAATCGTAGGTACAACGCTGCCACAAAATTTAAAACTAAAGAATCTAAAATTGCTTTTAAATTATTATATTCTATATTAAAGAGGATATTTTTATTTTACTACAATAAAGTAGGATCTAAATCGAAATCTACAGCAGTTCGCGCATTATAGAAAAGCACTGCCACAACATTCAGAAATATTGAAACTGAAAATGTCTTTATGATATTGTAGATAAAAGAGGAAACTAATTGCAATAAAAGGGGGTCTAAAACAACGATACAGCACTTCGCACATTAAAGTGCAACATTAACACTGCCACGAAATTCAAATCTACAAAAGTATCCGAACATTTCACGACATTCTAGATTAAAAAGAGCGGCATATTTCATTACAATAATGTGGGATTTAAAACATTGATACAGCCCCTCACTTCGCACATTGTAGGTACAACACTGCCACAGAATCCAAAACTAAAGAATTTAAAATGTCTTATTGTTAGGAAATTCTGTATAGATAAAAAAATGAGGATAACAGACTACAATAGAGCGAACCGTACAGCAGTTTGCCCATTAGGCCTACAGTTTCAGTAACCCTGCCACAAAATTTAAAAATAAGTGAAAATGTCTTTAGATGAAACAGGATATTTTATTACAATAAAGTGGGATCTAAAACAACGCCGATACAGCAATTCGCACACGTACAACACTGCAACACGATTAGAACTAAACGTATCTGAAAATGTCTTGAAATTGTTATGACATTCTAGATGAAAGGGGTTAACTACAGCAAAATAGGTTCTAAAGCGAACTTTACACAGGTTCGCGCATTATAGTACAATACTGCCACAACATAAAAAAATATTGAAAGTAACTGAAAATGTCTTTAAATTATTAAAACATTCTAGATGATAGAGGGTAATTATTGTAATAAACTGGGATCTAAATTAACGACACAGCACTTCGCATATTAAAGTACAACACTACCACAAAATAAAAAAAAAATACAACAGTAGGCCTATCTGAAAATGGCTTGAACTTATTATGACATTCTAGATGATCGAGGGCATTATTTTATTTACAATAAAATGGGATCTAAAAACAACGATACAACACTTCGCACGTTGTATGTACAACTCTGCCAACGAAAATTCAAAACTAAACAATCTTAAAATGTCATTAAATTGTTTATATTCTATAGATGAAAGAGGATATTCAACTGCAATAAAGTAGGATCTAAGGCGTACTCGACAGCGATTCGCGCATTATGGTGTTCTTTCGCGAAATGAAACACAACGCTTATTTTGCAAATAAATAAAGGAATGCATGAGTCGGAATTATTGAACCTTTATATGGAGTGGTTGACAGTGAAAGAACTCAACTAAATACCCGCATGGGTTTAGCTGCATTAAAATGTATGAAGTTTAAGAGTCTTAATGTTTATACAGCGAATACAGCAATTAAAGTATCATGGATTGTTTGATACATGCCACAAGTTCCCTCGAAACTCAGCAAAGCAGAATGAAAGGGAATATTTTTATGCTGTCAATCGCTGGGCGTACATTTTCTCGTACAACGGCATGGAGGCGTCTACCACACGGAGGATGTCGGGAGAAACAGATGAGCGATCGGGTAAAGCTCTAGGTTTCAGGAAGCACGTACTGCCCAGTGCGTTCTTGTAGAAACCTCCAAGCTGGTCTCCTTTTAATAACGTCTTTGGGATGGTCCAGAGCTCAGTGACCGCACTTCCTGCATCCCAATTCAGCATCTTCTCCTCGAAGGGTAGCCCGATGAGCTTGAAGAGCGCCGACAGGATACCTTTGGGATCTTGGAGAATGTCATCCGCGTCGATGATGATCGCCTCTTGATCAAGCTCCTTCTTAGCGTGCTCGAACAAATCGTGCATCTCTCCGAAGCCGTAACCTTTCGGAAAATATTTTGCAGGCATGTCCGTGAGGTTGAATTCATCTGGAGACAGCTTCACCGAATCCTGGAACTGCTTCTTCCAAGACGGGAAGACCTTAAGAGGATGACGGATGAGGAACAAATGACGGTAACCCTTCGGGAGGAACTCCATCTGATCTGTCACAACATACGCCATGTCTTTGCCGAAGATGAACTTCTTTCCGACGTGGGCTTTCTCAAGCTGCTCCTTGATCCATGGGTAGCTGCACCCAGACGCATCAATCCCAGCCGATATCCCCGCCACGTCAGACATGTCTTTCAGTGCAGCACTCACCTTCCCCTCGAGTCTACTACTTTGGTCCTCGCCGGGCCCTCCCTTATAATCACTCAAGTAAAATGCATTTATATAGTTTTCGAAGAAAACCTGTGACTTTTCAACGAAGCTCAGACATTTGGTCAGGACAGTTGAGATGGAGCGAGGAACAGTCCATATCATGAGTCGGACCTGCTGTTCAGACGAGGGAGACTTGTCGGGGTTTGCCATCTGAAAATTAACACCAACATGCTTACGGTATGTGCCTATTTTATTATTCAATTTTATCACTAAATGATCAAATTATTTATAAGCAGCAAAATTTCCATTGATCTTCTCCTGTTGGTTATATTATATGTGTTGTGCAAAATGTAGGCTAACTCCATGCACACACATCTCGATCACTGTGAATGCATTTCATACTGTACTTTCCTATGAAGAACTT
This sequence comes from Patiria pectinifera, assembly GCA_029964075.1. Taxonomy (NCBI): domain Eukaryota; kingdom Metazoa; phylum Echinodermata; class Asteroidea; order Valvatida; family Asterinidae; genus Patiria; species Patiria pectinifera. The sequence continues at coordinate 29,179,490 of CM057149.1, read as the reverse complement.
TGTACATGAAACCCTATTGACAAATTTGTGACAAAAGTGAGATCCTGTAAACAGGAGAAGAGCCAATCAACAGCCACGAATTTTAACCAATTGCTGGGAAGGCTTGGAGGGGCAACCAACCAATAAGAATTCTTGTTCTGTGACACTTGGCAAGGCCTGGCTATGGGCCAATGAGACGTAGGGTTGGTTCTTTACATTTTAGAAGTAGAAAGTTTAGGCGGGACGGAAAAGTTGCTGGCCAGTCACTTTTGTCTCAGCCTCTGAAGAAACAACTTGGATAGCAAATTTTACTTCACAATTTTAATTCTCCGCCACCTTCCCCTCCATGGCATTTTTTGAAGCGGATAAAACACCCCATGGTTCGTTAATGATTTTTTACTCCTGCCATTACGATTTTGTAAATAATACTTAAGTTAAACAAAGCACAGTGTGCAACATTATGTAAGTAATTTAATGAGTAGTTAGTATTTTATTGTTGCTGTCAACATGTCTTCCCCTGAGTCAGTACAACAGGGGAGGATAAAACGTTCTGTCTTCTGTAAGTTCAAACGAAGAAAGAACGGTGCATCAAAATCTTTTGTGGACTTGGCATACAATGTAATTGTACATAGAAACAATTTATCATAAGCTTTGTGGTGATATAAAGTTTACTGGCACTTTCTTAATAGATTTTCAGTTCGGCCTATCGTAAATAGGTCATTTATTGCATTGATGATTGAGCTGTGGTGCTCCGAGTCAAATGGTGCTTGGAGCTGCCCTTGGGCCTTTGTGGGTGCCCAAAAAACGGAAGAGCTATGGTCTCCGAGTCAAATGGTGCTTCGATGAGCTATTGGTGCTCTGGGCCTTTGTGGTGCCCAAAATGTGAATATTGACAATATTAATAGTGTGCTACATGGATGATGGGTCGGCTGCCCAGATTTCGGTACCCGACATTTTTTGAATAAAAACCTTCTGGCTGAGGCATAGACACACACATTTTCTGTGTTGTTTGTGATTTTTAATTTGTCTGCTTATAAGTGGGATTGAGATAGCCCATGGGATTCTAGTTGGCCTTTATACATTTTGTCCCCCACATAACGCACAAGTTACTTATTCCCATACAAAATCCCCGCCCTCAAAGACGGGCCCCTTAAAGCACGGCATGTGGCGGGGGTTAGTGAGGGACTATGGCCATGCCGTCCTTATTTCGTGTTTAAAGGCGGGGGATTAGGTTAGCAAACGGATGTGTTGCGACTTTAATAATATGCAGAGCGCCACCAAACGCAGCCATGGGGGTCGTAAAGGGCGCAGACCAATACATACCCTGCCACACCCTTAGTGGTAATTACGCGCATTCCCAACATTATCAAAAATACTCGCAACTCTCTGAGATATTCGAGATCAGTACATATCAAATTCAAGTTTATTTCATCATCTTTCACTTTCTGTTCAATTTTTGTTCTACTATCCGATGACGTTTGGGAGAAAACTCCATCCAGATGATCTCTCCTAAAAGCAGTCCTGAAGCTCATCGCCATTTTGAAACTGGATGCCTACGTTCCATTGCAAAAGGGTCCCATTTTAGGGCCTAACTCCAAATGTCACACATATTCAAGCTTGCAGTCCTTTGTACAACTTCCGCCTTTCTTTTTGTACGAATCCTCAAGTGCACAGCCCTCAACATGCTCAAACACGGGGGAATTGCAACTATCGTTGACACCATTGAATCGCGTGCGTTGTTTGCACGAGCAGTTCTCAAAAACTCTGCAAGCATGCAACCAATACCAGCGGCAAAGCAATTTGCGCATCCCGAACACATTTTTAGACGGGCACTGCACTAGTTCAATGCAATGGGATAAAACATTATTTGAATAGTGCATAGTCGTTAAGCAATTACTAATGCATAGTTGTTAAGCATCACTTTGTTTCTCCACTGCTATTGAATACATTTTGGTTGTTGGGATGTTCGACAAATATCTCGAAATCCGCATTATTTTCTCGTCACGGAAAAGAGCCCATCCCCCGGTCAAAAAGTGGGCGGGGGGGGGGGTATTCTCCCATCCGAACCCCCCCCCCCTCATCCGGGATTTACGCGCCTATCATACTTATACAGGACGTGTCCGTATTTCAAAGACTCCTAAATTCACGCTGCACCTGATTTTCAACAAAGACCGCACGGGTGACCTTAAAGACCTCTTTCAGCTCCCGCGAAGCACCCATACCCAACAACAGTGCAACCTGTACAATGTGCAAGTCAAGTTCAACGACAACGTACCGTGTATAAAAATCTACAGAAACCTCAGTGTGCGTCAGCCAAAACACATCATGCGCTTATCACAAAAAGCGAGCAAAATCTCTCAAAAAGTGTTCAAGTTCTCAAACCTGCACTAGCTTGTTCCTAAACCGAATGCAGACAGATCACTTCGCGGAAATGGTGACCTTCCAACGATGAAATTCCTCAACAAACATGCAAAATCTTATCTCACTGAGTTGTCAACTGCTAGTACTGCCAGAAAAATCATGGGTGGAAGACAGGACTGGTACGCATGCGCGACTGGCCATTATTCCGCAAACGCTCAAACTTGTTGTTAATATGCAAAACAACGTGGCAATTACGAGTCCAGTCCCATGATTTTATTTATACAATCATACGTGAAACTGAATAAGGATTATGATAACTCATAAATCGTATACATGTACCCCTAACACACTGTTACACTGTTTTAGTTTTTGTCGGTTCTACAGCTTCTGAACAGCCTTCAAGAATGAATGAGCATAATGCAGATTTTGAGGCAATGTTATCTGTACTTAACAAGAGAAACGATGATAGAAAATGAGGAAACCAACTCCGAAAGGATTTCGTTACTTTTGAAACGGACGGTTTGTAAGTGGAATTAAACAGTTGTCCTACCTTGATCTCTGAGCCGTTGAATAAGCTGCTTGGGGAATGGACTCGATTTGAAGCAAGAATTAAAATTGAATATCGCACCGTCATGTGCACTTGTCTATTATAGTTACTGATAACCTGGACTTTGGAATTTCCTCCGAGAGCAAAAACAACACAAAGTTTAAGAACAAAATGTCAAAACCGATAACCCTTTAAACCTCTTTCCACTTTGACCCGTCAGCCACGTAGACTACCTCAAAAGATGTTTCATTCACATCGTTTAGACGTGCCGTGACCTGAATGTATTGACGAAATCTACATAGAACGTGACCAGAATATATAATCACGGGTGGTGAGATGACAAATATTAATGACTATATTAAACCAAATAGAAAAAAAACTGCTCCATATATCATGAGTGGCTGTGCGAAATTCAATTTTCGATTTGAAAAAATAGTCCCAATTTGGCCACACAGAGGCGTAGCCGGGTCAATTATATTGGTGGAGGGCGAGGGGTTAAAAAGTTCGTGGAAACACTTCATTTTGAATGAAACTACATGTACACACACACATGTTCATGTTGGCGGGCGAAATCTTTGAAAATTAATTTCTCCTGTTTGGAAGACTGTATCTTCATGCAACTTTCAGGGTTAACTTTCCTCATAATTATGTATTATTATGCTGAACATTTATTTTCAACGTTGTTATGACACTACAAACATTAAATCGTTACGTTAACATTTAAGCATACAAATATAATACGAAGTAATTTTACACAACACTATTATTAACATAATGAAAATATATACATAATCCACATAACAACACGGGGATAGGGTGAAGCGATCGCTTTTGTTCCCTGACCCGTTGGATACTTACAGACTGACGGACAATTAAGTACGAACTAAGGACAATGAAAGACAAACAGGAGTATCATTAAGCTATATTATTGTTGTATGTTTACACAGTATTAACAGACTACGAATAATATGTATATCCGCACGAAACAAGTAGCCTTTAAATCACCATTTTGGGGTGAACATTTCACAAGATTTACACAACACATTTAGATTTTGAGGTGAGGTGTACATTGTCGATTGTGTACCAGATGAAATAACAACACAAAATGCTGATAAAAGGGCGACGTCACTATAGTTTTCAGATCGCATACCCGTACGCGTATTTCCGTGAAACAACTGGTTTGGAACATGACAACGGTGTTGATGAAATTTAACATTTTATTTTTATACAATTGTTTTGCGATCTCATCTAAATGCCTTTATTTGAGTTTAGTTTACCACAATTTGATCTTTTGAAGCACTTGCCAGCAGTCTTTTCTGAATCGTTTGTTTGCAAGTCCGTAGATAACTGGGTTCACGGCGTTGTTGACGAACAGAAGGGCGGTCGAATCTCCCAGTATTCGCATAAATGTCGGGTTGATCGGTGTCTCGAGTCCAAAGGAGGCAAACTCCAGGACAACAGACGTCCAGTAGGGCAGCCAGAGCAGCAGGAACACCACACTAGTGATGAAGAGCATCCTTGTCGTCTTACGCTGTAGACTTACCCCTTTGAGATTGCGGGGGCGTTCTTCGTTTACAGGCTGAAGTTTGCGTGGATTTTTCTCCCCGGCAGCAGCATCAAGGGAGGGGCCGGGAATTCCCCGAGACGAGGAGGGTGCGTCAGTAGTCTTATCGGTAGCACTGATGTTAGGTGATGGGTCGGTGTGTGTAGTCACAGGAACAAGTATTATGTTGGTGTCACAAGTCTTTGACACAGCGGAGCGAGCTGTCATCAAGTTGGGCATACGAGCCACCGCTGGACCCCGCATGGTTTTCGCAAGGACACCCACTCTGACGTGCTTCCGAATGGTTAAATAGACCAGTCCGTAGCACACTGCGATCATGACCAATGCAGTCCCAAAACAGAGAACCTGAAATGCCAACACAAGCATCCTCAGGACCGCATCGGAAGGATCGGTGATCATCGCAATGAACGCCGGAATGTTGATGGCGAACGAAAACGAAAGTGCCATGCAGACTGCTGTCTGGGCCCGTCTCTTGGTGAAGAATCGGTTGTGCGCTCGGCACACACAGTCGTAGCGATCTGCTGCGATAACTGCGGTGAACAGAACGGATGCTGCGCTGCTCGTCGTCGTCAATGTCCAGATGATGTGAAGAACTTTTGGGATCTGGCCTCCAGCTAACAGGATGGATTCTACCGAAATGCGTCGCCACCTCAGAGAGCAGACGGCGAGATCGGCCCAGGCTAAGGCTATGATGAAGATATGGGTGCTGGTCTTGTGGGTCTTGGTCCAGTACACACGGAGGATGAGGCAGTTACCAGGTATGCCGACTACAAACAATATCGCATGCACAATCACTTTGAACAGGCTGCCATTGGCAGCAATGGGTGCCTCAGACGACAACGATGGATCCTCAAGAAACTCAGTGGAGTTTGCTACAGACTGGTTTTCCATGGTTTGGGAAAAATAATTCAAGTTTCTTATAAGTGAGCTTATTACATGGTTTGTCAAAGGCTTCGCTTGCACTGCGACTTTAAAGTTGTTTAAACCTTATGAGACGATGAGGTTTGATCGCAAAGATTCCTTCTTCTGCTTTTAAGATCTCGGCTTGGCAAGCAAACAAGCCTGTCTCTCTCTTAGGCCTATATATATATAGATATGTTGATGCGCAAAAACACAAACACAAAAACACCCCAAAACAAGCAAAATAATTCAATAAAACAATAAAACTGATTTTGCATCGACAACAACACTCTTAATCAAATTTTCTCGTTGAAAGCAGTGAAGCGGCGGCAATTTTAGACTCTCGCATCTTTCTTCCCATTTTTTTATTTACCCCGGAGATATTTTTAAGCCTACACAAAGAAGCGCACACACTAATTTTGTACAGAACACAGAGCAACCCGTCGGGTGCCCGGCAGAAGGGCATATGATCGTTCCGACGCGAAAAATCATTTTCAAGAAAACTGCATTGAAAGGTTCCTTTGTTCCCCTGCGCGCATTTTGAATCAAATGTTTAAATTTCATTAAAATGGATGCAGTTTTCTGCATATGCCCTTTTGTTGGGAAACTTTTGGTCATTGCGCGCTATTGCATAAGGGCATATGCACATAATGCCCTTCTGCCGGGCACTGTTACCGTCCCATAAGTAAACACGGTGTTGAAATTCTATTCAATCGCCAGGCTTTTCGTAAAAGAAATAAAAACAGAATAAAAAGCATCGGCAAGATGAGTCCATAATTTTGCTATTATTTAAACACACAATATACGGAGAAAAAAAATCATGTTTAAAGGGAATATACATCATTTGCTTTTGCTGTAATTTTCAGAAATGGATGGAATTGGGGGGTTGGAAATATATAGCAAATATAGTTACACTGACTTTTTTGAGGTTTTGGGTTCGAAAATGCTATAAAAACCAAGAAAAACAATCATTTTCCTGTAGTCTGGTTCCCTGACTCCATGTATGAAGAAACAGAGCAGTTTACATACATTGGGGAATTGTAAGGTCAGGGAACCAGTCTAGCTGGCTTGTACCCGTTCATAGGTGTTAATCGATTGCAAACAAGTGCGATGGTCAATTGGGGCCAGTATTTGAAAAAAGCCAGTTTTTTTTCCAACGCTGGTCGGCCGACCAGCGTTGAAAATTGATACAAAAATACCACTTTTCTTGAAAATGACAGTATACCAGGTGACATGATTTTACAGGATGCTTTACACTTTCATTCACTAACAGTCCAGCAAGGTTTTTTCAAAATGATTTGGTAGTTTTATTTATTGATGTTTGCAAATGTTGTATTTTCCCTTTAACGTTTCATGTGCATTAATTTTGAAGCAGAATATAACAATTTTCGATTTCTCCAGGGCCTAATATTGTTTCGGCAAGTGTTCTGGCAGATGGTAATACAATAGAGCATAATTGAATTTTCCTAGTTAAGAATTTCGAATTTGAAAACTTTCAAATTAAATTTAAAGTTGAGAGTGGCTTGGCTTTTCTCTTTTTTCCCTTTCCTCGTTGAACTCTTCTAGCACCGTTACTGATGCTATGATAAAAATGTTTACTCGAGGATGGTCAAAATGGTGAGCCAATTTAATTCAATTCAATTCAAAATACTTGATTTATCCATAAAAGTGCAATTGCATATGGTTGGACAGCTCATTTAAACACTAAGTAAAAGTCGAGTAAATATATAAAACTGAAAACAATCAAAACAACATGAACTTATCTCGATTAAAATTGGTTTCAAACTTCTCGAAATGATAATACTTTATACTTTATGTAAAAAAAAAAAATAGACCATGAATATACACGACGTAAAATGTAAAATGGCAAGTAAAATAAAAAACGCGCTTGAATTCCAAAAACGTCAATTATTGACGGATTGTTGGAGATCACCTACACTTCTTGATTACTCCTAAATAAATGACAAGCAAGAAGGAATAATTCAAGTATTTTGTGTGTTAATAGATCGGTAGGTTACTCTTTGAGATAAATGCCAAATGATCCTTTATTGTTCTATGGGCTCCGTGCGCCAACGAAGAGGGCGCCCTTTTACCTAGCAACGACGTCCCCATGGGCGGGACCATTGATCTCTATATATAAAGATTATATTATGGAGATTAATGTATACATTTTGCTGATTGAAACGCGCGCACCGTTCCTTGTGTGTGACGCACGCACAGGGGATTTGTACTATGTACACCATAGAGCTATATTGAATTACAGCTCTATGGTGTACACGCAGTGGCCGCGCTTCAATTCGCGGCAAAAATATTGCAGTCAGGCAAGACAGCGTCGTTCGGTCACCACAACTGTACTTTCTTTGCCGGTAAGGGGTATTGTGAACGGAGCGGATAGCTCCATGATGATTGCTCTTGAAAATCAAATTGCCAAAATGTTTCCAAATGTTAAAGCTATCGGTAACTACAATAAAGTTCACGTGACGGTACTGTTTTGTTTCTCGCTTCAAATTGAGTTTATTCGCAAGTGTACTGGAGCACAGCTTTTGTGCTAATTTATCGTATTGTGTAATTCTTGTGTCAGACGTGTTCTTTCCTTTGTATAAGAACGCATTGGGGCCTTGTATAGGCAGTTATTGCATTTTAAAATTACTGTGTCTGCGACCCGTTAGCACAGTATTATCACTAGATGCTAGAAAAATCGTATATCAGCTCTCCTATGTAAACTTTCTCAAAACCACATAAATCATTTTGTATTGTCAATTCTAACGTTTTACAACCAAGTTTATTATTTGTTTAAAGTGACGTCGCAATAAAGGCATGCACTGCGTACACCAAAAAAAAAGAATAAATAAAAAATAAAATTCGGGGCCTTGAACCCACTTTTATGGGGAACCAATTTTGTTCTTGCCCCCTCCCAATATTGTGTTCTTGATCCGCCCTTGACCTCCAGTTTGGGTTGGAGAGTGCCGTCATAACATCTAGCTACACCTGGGACTATATAGTTTGATCATTCTGGGCATGCATAGAATTACCAAAAATTAATCTGGTTTTGTGCAGGTCATTGTGTTCAATAAAATAGGGGGTAGTTTTGAGTCAAAGAAACTTGTCTGGCAATTTAATTAAATCAGAAATATACGCTAGAATATTGATGTGTGAGCTGAGGAACAGTTGTTTGGGCTTGATATTGGCCGGAGTAGAAACCTCGCCCAAATTCGGGTATTTGACAATGCAGTGCGCCACCAATTAAGAGTCTGCCACGGAGGGTTTATTTTTCCCAGTGCATTGTGGGAGATGGTCGACAAATTCACAGCGCGGGCTATTTGAAATTGTCTGGTCAGTAGTTCCATAAACTTAAAAAATGGACTCTCCTCGGCAAACCCTTGGTGGCGCACTGCATTGTGAAACGCAGTTGAGAGCTCTGAATGTTTTCTCAAAACAATCTCATAATGTTTGTTATACAGAAAACCTGGCCCAAATTCGAGCACTCAACACCGAACGGAGGAAAGGGGGAGGGGGAGTTGCGCAACCCAGAGTACATAATTATACAGTGTTTGTTTATGTACAATTTTAATGTATTGCCTGCCTAGTATTTTACTCATTTTTTTATTTAGCAAGTTTTAATCGCTTTTAGAATTAATTGTTTATAATGTAATTGTCTTTTGGAATTTGGCCCTCCGGGCCACGATCTGAGACAAATAAAAGAAATGAAATGAAATAAAGTTATGCTCTGCTGTTTGGGGTGGGCGTTCATCCAACGCTCTCCTTCTAGAAGATTAAATCTCGAGAAAAGAGAAAGCTGAAATCCTGTCATGGCCCCGTCAGACTCGAATAATTATAAAGCTAATGCTCGATTTTTGTTTTGATGAGGAATCATGGCAAGGGCGGATCCAGGGGGGGGCCAAAGGGGGCCATGGCCCCCCCCAAAACGAAACCATTTTTTTTTTTTATGTGACGTCGCAATAAAGGCAGGCAATGAGTACACCACCATCTTTTCCTCAAAAAAACATTGGTAAAAGTGGTCAGAAATTGCCTCAGATCGCACCACAGAGCATCTAGAATCCAAAAAATTTTAAGCGGGCCCCGAACCCCACGCCGTAATTTTTTGACCCACTTTTTGGGGGGACCAAAAATCTTTTTGGCCCCCCCCAAAAAAATTGTCTTCTGGATCCGCCCTTGAATCATGGTATGCTATGGCACATTGTTGAGCCTACAATTACGTGCGAAAATAAGAGCTATTGTTGACAGAATAACCATAACATTATAAGGTTTTAGGCTTTGCATGGTGTAGTATCGGTATTGTTTCGGTTTGCGGTAACACTGACGATGAGGCAGGCTAGTCGAAACGTTGAGACCCAAACCCATTTTTTTTTTAGAACTGAAAGAAGGACTGTTCTTATCAGAACTAAAACTACTTAGCGAAAGTTGACTATAAGCAGGACAACTTCTTTTCAGAACACTGAGCAGTATGTATTACCACATGCTGTTACCGCAAACCGAAACGATAATTATAACATTGCTCAACTAACTATGATGGCTAGACAATAATAAAAAATAACTCAGCGAACTTCACGCAATGCCGATGCCCACGTCTTTTGCCGGAAGTAAATCTGATAAAAAACGGCGCCAGAGTGTCCGAGGTCACGTTAAAAATGTACGGATTTTCAGATTGTTTTTTTCCCCATCCCCGTCCACAACACACTGGCAACAAATTAGTGAATGCTGCTACAGAAAGAAATACAATTTTATTTTTCATAAGACTTGTGCAGGAACATAATACAGTATGTGCTGTAAGCTACAACAATAACCCTTGTACTTCCAAAGTAAATGGCATTTGCAGTTCGAATCATGCTAATGTGGAGTGCTGTGGCCTCGTGGTTAAAGGCACTGGATTCGTGGTCTGTGGGTAAAGCTGCGGGTTGTGGGTTTGAGTCCAGCCGGGGTCATGGTGCGTGTGCCCTTGGGCAAGGCACTTTGTCACTCATTGCTTCTCTCCATCCAGGAGTATATGGGTACCTGTGAGGGCAGAGATGGTTATTGTGATTGAATAAGCTTGCCTGCGCCTAACAGGCAGCATCCAGCTGTATACTCCCCAGGGAGCTGAGATGGTATTTGGAATGTTTAATTGGCCCAATGATCAGGGGTATTAATAATAATACTGTAAGCGCTGTGATTTAGTTTACTAATAAGAGCGTTCTTAAATGCCGATTATTATTAGTAGTAGTAGTAGTATTAATGTGCATCATGAAACTGTTAATCGTTTCTTAAGACATGCACAGGCAAACACCAATGCTGGGTTCACACATTCCCAACTTATTGCCACGGATACGCCAATCTATCCCGACTAAAAATTATCGATGGCATAAGGATAAATTAGCCCAGATGCGCTATTTTGTAACAATAACTTAAGAATGAAACAAAAATAATCAAGAACTAGGTACGAAATAGAAGCCGAATCAGACCGAACCAGACAACCGAATGATTGCAATTTAGTGCAGACTAAAATAGAATTTTAGCGATTTCGTCAAGACTAATATACGAACTTCAAGAATCATCCACAATGGCCTGAATTATGCCGATTTAGTGTATTCGTAACAGAAGCATCCCGAGGCAGGCAAGAACCATTCCCCAATTTACTCTTGAAATGCTATTCGCGGTGATTCGGCTTAAAAATCGGGAATGTCTTAACCCTAAAAGGGCCGGGCTATTTTGACCATCTCTCAGCCGGGGGGGGGGGGGGGATTCTGTCCCCCCCCCCCAAGATCTCGGCCATCGAGTGACGAAAAATTATGAAACTTGGTACATGCAGAGAACAACTATTCACGAACATACCCAAGAATTATCATGACTATAGGTCAAAGGGTTTTGGAATTATGGCTAATTAATTATTCATATGCACGAATGGTAATTCTGCTGTGTGTATACACCGTACGTATATGGGGAAATTCAGTTTTCACGGCGGGTAGCACCAGAAATTTTTTCACTGCGCGGCAACCCGCGGTCCGAATTTTATGTTTTTGGTATCAAAAGATGCGCAAGGCTCGAGGCTAAAAAGTCAGAACAGCTCGGATCGCGAAAAAAATTGTCAAGGCTATCGCGGAAAAAGTTGAGGGGGGGGGGTTTAACTAGCTAACATTAGTCACTTGTAGTTAGAAAGCGTAACATAAAAAAAAGAGTACAAAAATAACAAAAAAATAAACTGTGTGCGAAATATTAACAGGAATATACGTTTACGTGCTCAAACATTTCGTTATTAGTGAGTCTATTCGTCCTATAATGTGTTTTAAAGGTGTGTTTATGGTCTGTGAAGTCTAGAAAAAACCCACATTTGTAATTCACGACCTAAACCATTGCTGCAATTTTGTCTTCATCCAAATCGGCCATTGTATCCGCATTTACATGGGTCGTATGCGGACATGCAGCTTGCATGTTATTGACACTACTGCTGTAAGGAATCTTCACCATTATGCTGCAACTCGCAGGAATCCTAGAAAGAAATAAAAAATAAAAGAGACATACGAGAGGTAAGTTTGGTAACGATATTATACAAATCATATAGTACAGTGACTGTTGGGGGACATCTGCGGCCTTTTGTAGTTTTTTTTATCTACCTTTGCAGGTTTTGTGCCGAGTGATTTACAAAAGCTGCGGGGACTAAAATAAGCAGGATAACAGGCCAATAATAAGAATACGTGGTGTGACGTCATGCTATACAACATTCTGTTTGCTGCCCGCAACGACGACGTTTAGACAAGGGGCACCAGTTGGATAAACAGTACTTCAAAAAGCAGCTCTGAAAAGTTTTTATATTTTGTTTTATGGCAGATATAACTGTCCGTACTTATGGTTTTATATTGTAATATAAATAGCTAAATAAGTTACAGAAAATTACAAAATGACGCAGATGTCTCCCAGCAGTTACTCATGATCCTCTTTAACGCCAGGGAAAGTGTCGCTGTTTGACTGGAACGCGTTTTGACCTCTCTTTAATAAACCATTGGGGGTGTTTAGGCGTCCGTAATGCGAGTGTTGACCCCTAATCACAGATTTGTCTGCCAAATGAGATTTCAAAGAGATGAACTATCACCAGCACATTTGGGTGGGGCGGTAAAAACTGTGACTGCACAATATTAAACGTATTTCCGGAGCACCAAACGCGAAAACTGATTTGCGCACCAGCGGTACTACTAGGGGAGAATAATCATTTCTCATAGCTCTAGGCGGCCTCATCATAAAAGGATGATACATCATGTAACCGACTACCTGATGCGGGTACCCAGATTACCCGAAGCGAGTACCCGGTATGCACAACCCGTCCCTAATGCATCCTTGCACTCCCTGGTGTCAGAGTTGTAACGAGTCACTGATTTTTGTGACTCGAGTCGAGTCATTTTAAAGAAGTGACTCGAGTCGAGTCGAGTCATTAAGTGAAGAAAGTCGAGTCGAGTCGAGTCACAGAGTGTAGTCGAGTCGAGTCGAGTCGCGTCACGTATTTAGCTCGAGTCAATATCAGTCACAAATATTTGAGCACTATACAATAAATAAACACAATAGAGAAAGTCATTTTTTTGGCTTTTTAAATTTTACATTCGGGCTACTACTTGTGGCGACACCAAATTTGCCTCTTAATGAAAATAAAAAGGGGGTGCCAGCTGATCGTCATTCAACTAATGGGGACACTGATCAAACTACGTATGTATAATGTATACATTATTCGTGTATACATTATTCGTATAACACTCTAACGTGACGTGAACAAAAACCGGCACCGGCGTAAGTCATTGCAAATATTTTTCGCAAAGTTTTGCTTTAATTTTTGGGACTCGAGTCTCATTAGCCTTCCTCGAGTCGAGTCGAGTCATTCTGATGAGGGACTCGAGTCGAGTCGAGTCATTTGTTCGCATTGACTCGAGTCGAGTCGAGTCATTTGCCCTTAGGGACTCGAGTCGAGTCGAGTCACCAAAAATTGTGACTCGAGTCGGACTCGAGTCGAGTCATCGATTTGAGTCATTACAACTCTTCCTGGTGTACCTACCTATGTTTCCTAACACTAACCCTACGTTAATAGACGCCCCCTCCTTTTTGAAAATGTCCACGGTCGGTTGGTTTACGAAATTTCACCATCACCTCCCCCGCTAGAATATTATACAAACATTGAGTGGCTCGGCGTGGAATGGAAGGAATATTATCGCAAGGTAAAATCTGGACTTGCGAAGCCGAGTGAACTGGAAAAGTCCCGATTTTACCGAGCGGTAATATTCCTCCCATTTCACAATTTAAAGCCACTCAATATTTGTTTTATATAACTGACATTATAGATCATTGTCATTTGATATCATATAACCGACATACAGATCCTCGTCATTTGATTGGTGGAACTCACATCACATGACATTCGTTATTGCTCCCATTCACGCCGCGGTTCACTATCCGCCCATGGGGAATGGGAAATACTATTCAACAGTTAGGATCATGACGCGGTATTTGTGTGCAAATGCATGCTGGTGTGCGCGTTCAGCGTTGCGCGTAACGCGTATTGTTCCAAAGAGCCAGCGCTACAGCATTGGGTTCAAACAATTTCGTGAAGGGGTAGTTTGGAAGAGAAAAATAAATTTTCCTCCAGTTTTGTATTGAAATCAAAGTTCAAATTTATCAAATGACATTTGTCAGTTATATAAAACAAATATTGAGTGGCTTTAAATTGTGAAATGGGAGGAATATTATCGCTAGGTAAAATCTGGACTTTTCCAGTTCACTCTGCTTCGCCTCGTGAAATGGAAAAGTCCAGATTTTACCTTGCTATTTGCTGATTTTTAGTTGTATATGTAGTCGCTTTGCATGATTTGCATAATTACGCCATGCTCTCCTTTGTCCCTTTCCAAACATCTGTACCCCTCCTGTTCCCCTCCCTCTCCCCCCCCCTTCCCTCTCCCCCCTCCCCTCCCTCTCCACGCTGAGCCACTCAATATTTATATATTATTTGAAATTTTATTTCAATAAAAAACTGTATTTCTCTTTTCCAAACCACCCATTCACGAAAATATTTGAACCCAACGCTGTAGCGCTGGCCATTTGGAACAGTACGCGCTACGCGCAGCGCTGAACGCGCACACCAGCATGCATTTGCACACAAATACCTTGCTATGGAACAAGCATCGATCCTAACTGTTCAATAGTATTTCCCATTCCCCATGGGCGGATCATATACAAAACATGGTTTGAGGGTAGGCAGTAGATATTCGCTCCCCGAGGTATTGGAAGTTGACAAACTAGTTCCCGAGACGAAGCCGAGGGAACTAGTTTGTCAACTTCCAATACCGAGGGGAGCTAATATTGACTGTCCACCCGAAATAAACCATGTTGTTTTACTATAGTCGTATTCCCTAACGTGGCGCACTTCGAAGCTTACCCAAATTTCCTCGTGTAGTGTTGCCAAACCTCTTTGTTGACAAACCTCAAATTCATGCAGTGAAATACTGGTACTTTTACCTTATTAATGCTTGCTGTTTAACCTCTGTGAACAATTTCAGTTTCATAAAATTTAAGCCGAAATTAAAAAACGGTGGCGTCCGGAAATTGGGCACAATTTGGCGGAGTGTTCCCTAACGTGGCGCACTTAAATAAATCTCGGAAAATTCCAAATTAACATTTAAGAATTTCTGAAAACTTGATAAATTCTGATAAATCATTATTATCTCTACTTACATACCCAGCCAGATGTTTGTCACAAAATTATTTTCTTATTTTTCGGGGCATTTTCAAAGGGTTCACTTTGCACTTGAAAATAAAATCGGAAAATCACGCCAAAATAATTTTTTCTTTTAACTTTGTAGCGGGTAAATAAACTCGCGATTTATGAACGGGAGTGTTTATAACTTGATGAAAGTTCACTTTCTGTGAAATTTCAGTTAAAACTTTTGCTCTAGCTAGGCGCTACAGGCGAAAAATCAAAGTGCGCCACGTTAGGGGCCGCGCCACGTTAGGGTACATCAACAATATACCTCATACATATTCAGTTGCAGATTTTTCCCGCAGTATGCATCCGCAAAAAAATCATCGGAGAAACTTGTCCAGCTCACCAGAAGAATAATATTGCTCAAACTCCGAAAAGTTAAATTCGTTTGCAATACAGTAACTACGGTTGTAAATACAATTGTTTGTGGGCAACCTTTTTAGCACATGCATCTTTACATTGTCCACAATATTCTCCAATTCGGCATCATTCAGCTGGGGAAAACGCTTATTATCATTTACGTGTGCAACCATCTTTTTATGTGTAGCTATAGGGCGATGTTCGCGCGTGCGTGCTTCACCCGTGCGACAGTTTAACGATTGCTTCGTAAGCGCATGCGTATTCCGTAGTAGACTGTCGCACGGGTAACCCTTTGCTCGTACCCCCCGCCCTGCAAACAGGGCGCTGGTAAGGGCTGATGAGCTTCACAGAATCTTGTGAAGGAAGTACAGATTGACCTTCGCATGCAGCTAGCGCGCGACGCATGATGGGCACCGGAAGCTAGTTTGTGTGACGCGTTCTACGTCACAGGTCACGTAAATCTATCCAATGAGAGCTCAAATGACGCCAGCCCTTACCAGCGTCCTGTTTGCAGGGCGGGGGGTACGAGCGAAGGGTCACCCGTGCGACAGTCTACTACGCATGCGTACTTCGCCTGTGCATGAATACTCGCGCGCGCGTTTGGTAAACAGCAAAAATAACATCTGGAACGTGATGGTGAATGGACCAGTGAGAATTCGGCTTTCGTTCATGAATATGTATGAGGTATTGTAATACTTTTTGAGCCGCGGCGTGAATGGGAGCAATAACGAATGTCACGTGATGTGAGTTCCATCAATCAAAATGACAAGGATCTGTATGTTGGTTATATAATCGAAAATATGCCCTTGCAAAATAGGAATCATCCACGCAGTACAATGTGGATTAAAACGAAACGACTTGTCATCAGGCTTTGCCTTAGTGTGATGATAAACGTTTCCTTGAAACCCAGGCCTCTGTCGGACTGACAAACGTATCTTACCAAGCGAAGAAGAACATCTTGGATTTGAATTGACCATCGTCTTTGCGTTCCTCCCAATCGAACACGGCGAAACGTGGTTCCCCGGATCCAGTCAAATCACGAACAAAATCCGCGTAGGTGCCGCCCTCGGCTTCCGACTCGATGACAGTCTCACCTCCAGTGATGTTGGAGATGAACCATTTCCGTTCTTTACTTTTAATCCTACCGAATGCGTCTTTAAATGCTTGGTTGGGAGTTACGCCAGACTGGAAAAGAAACGAAAACAGCTAGCGATGATTAGGCAAAGGGACAAAAACATGTTTACAATCATGCCTTTTCAAAAAGCCAAGGGGCCCCTTGTTCTCGTGCTGCAGAGACTACCAAGCAGCATATTCCAAAATGCAAACTGTTTCAAGATGGCTTCCGCCTATTGTGGAGTCCCTTAAATCGATTCAAAACATGCCTTTTTAAGGTACTTCCTTTCTTCTTTATGCATTTTCGTATGTATTATTCCGGAGCTCTGTGAAACGCTAAACATGTTTACTTTGCCAGTACATAAGGGTACACTGGCCAATTTTTCTTCATAGATCCACAGCTTCTAGGAAACCTCAAAAAAGAGTCCAGTGTGGCTTTATGATCTCTGATAGGATCAACCTGCCTCGGTGGCGAGGATGATGCCTACCTCACTGACCCAACGGCCTTACAGTGGTCAAGAGTTCAAGTCGGCATGAGATGCCATTCTGTCGTCTGCAACTTGACTATAAAGTAAAATTTAAGCTCACCATATTTCTGTGCAGCGAATATTCTTCGGTTTTCGTCTATTTCACGATCTCGACTTTACCTATACGGCAAATCCAAACATTTATGCATGTTAGTGTGAGTATAGTGGGATATTCAGTACCTTAAGCCCCAGTCACACTTTGGGGCCGTATCATAAGTCCGACGCCTCATAGGTCCGACGCCTCATAAGTCCGAAATTTCGGACTTATGAGGCGTCGGACTTATGAGGCATAAAATTTGTTTATTCCACCTCATAGGTCCGACGCCTCATAAGTCCGACAACAGAAAAACGAGGCGTTTAATTTGTCGGACTCACGAAGCGTCGGAGCTATGAGGCGTCGGGAGCTATGAGGCGTCGGACTTATGAGGCGTCGGACCTATGAGGCGTCGGACTTATGGGCCTTTATTTGGTTAGGGGATGCGATTTTGTCGGACCTATGAGGCGTCGGACTTATGAGCGGACCCCCACACTTTCACGGTTGGAGCAACGAATATCCACGGTTTACCCAGAACGATGAACCGTCTAGATTCGTGGAGAAATCGACTTTCTAAGAATGCACTACGGTTTCAGGACGGATAGCCACGACTGTCATACGGTTTCTCTACGAATATACCATGGTTTGTCAAGAATATCGACAGATTGGTGAAAAATATCGACGGTATTACTGAGAATAATGACGTTAATGCCACGGTTGTCTGCGATTGGGACACGGATGACCAAGGTCAGTCTCCTACGAATGAAACGTGGATATTCTTAATATACAACAATAGCAGAACCCTAGCACATCCAGGAATATCCGTAAGACATTTGTTGCGACTTCGTAGAGATTTCTACCACGAATGAGCTACGAATCTCCAAGACTATGCACGAATAGCCACGAATTGTCTTACGCATGTCCCACAGTTAGTTGTACTACGGATTAATTTTCATGACGGTTCACCACGGAAGTTATGAACAGTTTGAAACTTCCGTACCCCCTCCACGAATACCCAAGGTAGATGACAGATAACCACGGAGGTACTAAGGATGAATACGATACTGCCACGGTTTATCACGAATTTCAAACCGTGGAGATCTGTAGCTCCAAACCCTGAATGTGTGACGGGGGCCTACAACAATTTATTCGTCACCGGCATCACGTACTAGTACACGCAAGTGGGTGTCAGTTCGTGAAAACCTCGTAATCAACAATTTTGGTTTTACGAACTGGCACCCGGTATACCGCAAGGGCGGATCCAGAACACAATTTTTTTTGGGGGGGGGGCAAAAAATTTTGGTCCCCAAAAATTGTGTCCCAAAAAATTATGGCGTGGGGTTCAGGGCCCGCTTCAGGGCCTCGAAAAAAAATTGGATTATATGCTCTGTGGTGCGATCTGAGGCAATTTCTGACAACTTTAACCAATGTTTTTGAGGAAAAGATGGTGGTGTACTCATTGCCTGCCTTTATTGTGAAGTCACTAAAAAAAATTAAAAATTATTCGTTGTTTTTGTTGGGGGGGGGGGAGGGGCATGGCCCCCTTTGGCCCCACCCCCCGGATCCGCCATTGGTATACCGGTAGTGCGCGCGCACATTGACACTGACGCCCTATAGGAAGATTTTCGTTTTCACGAACCTAACACAATCATGATGCGACAATCCATAACGGAAGAAAACGGGTTGAAAAATTTGACACGAATTTAATCCATCCGCATACTTGTGTGCTTATACAAAATTTTAATTTAAAAGCGTTTTAATTGGTGAAATTAAGAAAATGTACGGGGTGCGCTCGCACTGTGGAGGATGTCGGTTCGGGAAACCTAAAATATCCCGGTTTTGTGCAGGGCACTCACGCGCACTTGAGTGTCAGTTCGTGGTGCCGATGACGAATCAAGACGATTTCAGTGTTTGCGCCTATCATTTTTCCCCTCCCGTGCTGCCCCACCCAAGACGTCACTTTTGAAGTGACAATCTCCGACATACATACAGGGGGGTACTAGTGATCGCCTGTCCATTCAGTACGTCAATGGTAACACTTTTTTGAGTGATCAAAAAAGTCCACACCCAGCCTAGCCCTGGGTCATGAAAAACGTGACTAAACCCCGATATCGGACCGGGGGCAGCGGAAGGGGGGTTAGGGAGAACATTTCGTCGCCATCTTCACGAAGAGGCGAATTTAGTCCTTCACTGGTCTGAACAAACATTCGAGATTATCGCGTTTTAGGCCAAAAAAAAAAAGTCTCCGGTTTCTGGTATGGAGCTTGCCCAAAAAGTGGTGCGGCGACGCGGCTTTCTTTTTTTTAACCTGATTTTTTGCTTCAAATGTCGGCTGATGACTGCAAATGGTGCCCGACTAAACTTAGTGCAAATGTATGGGAGTCAGAGAGAGAGAGATAAATTCTATTTATTCTCGACCATAACAAAAAAAAAAAACACATTAAGCAGCATGCAGCAGCAGAATTCACAAGTGAGTGAGTTTTTTTGTTTTCATCATCTCATCAAAAAACTTTTTCATTTTGCCGACGCGCATGGCTACGGCGACGCGCGCGCATACCAGAAACCGGAGACTTTTTTGTTTGGCCTTAAGTTTGTCCTTTTTTATTTAACAATTTGAAACGTAAATTTACAAAGAATGTGCAAGATTTTGGTAAAAGAGGAAAAAAGAGATTCTAATCTTCCTAACTGTAGCAAACTTTAAAAACAATGGTTGATTAGTTTTGCATAATTAATCAGTTAAGTGACGTGGCTGTTCGTGAAAACGAAAAAAACCCGACAAATTAGCAAATTCGCCCCCTGTTGCTGTGAAATTTGCCCCTTCGCCAACTCTAGAGTCAGTACGCACAGATGTCGCCCTACTGCGCTCTCTGTGAAGTACCGAAGTCGCTTTTGTCCTGGATTTTAAACTACTTGACAAATCGCTCGCAGTGTCTTAAAATGAATGCTGCTGGCACGCAATCTAGTTATTCAAATACTGGCGCTCCACAGGGTACGGTTCTGACCCCATTCCTTTTTTCGCTATATATATCAGATTGTCGGTCTTCTGAAATGTCATGCCCTTTAATTAAATTTGCCGACGACACTGTGTTGATTGGACTGATTAGTAAGGATGATGATCAGTTATATCAAAATCAACTTCAACAATTTGTCAACTACTGTGATTCAAATTGTCTCAAATTAAATGTCTCTAAAACAAAAGAAATGGTTATAGATTATAGGAAGTCACGTCGCCTACTAGAACCTGTTTCCTTGAATGGTAGTGTTGTAGAACGTGTCACATGTTACAAATATCTGGGTGTCGTAATTGACAATGAATTGAGTTGGCATGAACATGTGGATTTCATTGTGAAAACAAAATTAATTCTCGCATGTTCTGCCTCAGGAAGCTAAATTTGTTCTATGTTGATCGTAGAATTCTGGCAACTTTTTATGACACTGTGGTTGCTAGTGTTTGGGGCTACTCTCTGATATATGTTGGGGTGGAAATGTTGGGAAATGTGAAAAAGACCGCATAGGTAGAATTATAAAACAAGCAGGAATGATTCTTGGGGAGTCGCGGCCGTTAGTGGACACAGCATATATTATGAGAATCAGGTGATCGGCAAGCTCACTCTGCTACTGAATGACAAAAATCATCGGCTTCAGGACAGGCTTGCTGAACAGCTGATCCGGAGGTCTGGTCGTATGCGGGTGCCCTATGCTGCGACAAACCGACATCCATCCTCCGTCATTCCTCGTGCAATAAACATCACAATCTTATGTTCCAGCGTTAATATCATATTATATAAGGACATTTTAATAATTTTGATTGTTCGTTTTTATTGTTCGTTCAATTGTATATGTAATTGTGCTTTATAATGTGTCGATGTTGTTATTGTATGCGAGCATTTTAAATTACCCCAATGGGATATATTAAAGATTATTTGATTTGTTTTTTTGATTTTTAATAATCCGGTTCGTTAGTAAAAACGTCATACACGCACGTGCACCACTGATTACGAGCGCCCATTGGATAAATGCTCGAGTTGCGTTAACTTCCGGTTCCATTCGTGCCAAACTTCACCATGTGCGGTACGCATGGTTGAATTGAGATGACGTCACACTAACGAATCGGATACATTCGGTTTACATTCTGATATATTTATTCATTTTCACCAAAAACCAAAAAACAAATTTCGATAAAAAGACGATTATTTTCATGAAATTCGCCCCTTCGTGAAGACGGTGACGATTTGGGGGTCCGCGCTTAAGTCCGACGCCTCATAAGTCCGACGCTTCCAAGTCCGGCGCCTCATTGGTCCGACGCCCCATAGGTCAAACGCCTCATAAGTCCGACGCCTCATTGGTCCGACGCCCCATAGGTCTAACGCATCATAAGTCCGACGCCTCATAAGTCCGACGCCTCATAGATCCGACGCCTCTAATCCGATGCCTCATTGGTCCGACGCCCCATTAGGTCCAACGCATCATAAGTCCGACGCCTAATAAGTCCGACGCCTCATAGACCCGACGCCTCATAGGGCAAACACCCCATACATGTAGGTTCGACGCCTCATAGGTCCGACGCCCCATTATAGGTTCGACGCCTCATAAGTTCGACGCCTCATAAGTCCGACGCCTCATAAATCCGAAACACTTTTTTTCCGTTGTCGAAAATATGAGGCGTAGGACTTGTGAGGCGTCGGAGCTATGATGCCGAATCCCTAAGTTCAAGGCCTCATAAATTCTACGCCTCGTAATTCCGAAATTCGGACTTATATAGGAGGCGTCGGACTTAATAAAGTCGACGCCTCTTATATAGTCCAACTTTTTGGAATTATGAGGCGTATGACAGCCATATGGTTGCGAACGCAAAGCGTCTGTCGTTGTCAAGTAAGCTTATCCAATTACGTACTAAGACGCTGTAACAGAGCATTGAAATTCGTGAACCCCCAAAACATGACCTTTTGAACGTTGTGTTTCTCAGAAACTATGTTCGGTATGATTGGAATGTTAAATTATAACGGAAGAAGAAAAATCGCTGTCATCGATGCCGAAACGTCAATACTGGTTACTGGTAAAGCAGACCTTCAAGTCGGGAAGAAATCGTTCGAAAACTCCCCCAAATATATGTATTTATCACAATTTCTAGGAATCTACTCAAGTTGTTATTTCACGAGTACATGTAATTGAACACTTATGTCATCTAAGTATATTCTGAATTTCAGCTTAATCTGTTGTTGCGAACGCTTGTGTTACACCTGCAACCATCTCCATGGAAAATTTCGACGAGGATTTTTTTGCCTACCAAACCCACGTGTTTGGTTTTCTTTTAGCACAATAGGCGCTACAGTTGACCGATTTTGGCTCGGCAACACAATGGACGATCGAATATTAGCATATTCATCAGTGTCACTCGGCGAGCCTTTGCGTGGGAATTTCGGTATTGACCAATGGAAGCCGGCAAAAAGGGTGATATTCATTAATTAAGTACTCGTGAAGGAGGATTTTATGCAAACTGCACACCATAATGGATAGGAACATTATTTATATTCGTGAGGCTTGAAAAGATTGACAGATATTGCGGACGGTGTTACAACTTTCAAAAATACACGTAGCCAGGCCAATGTTTCCAATTTGAACGAAAATAAAAGAACATATCACAACGATTTTTAGCACATACTTGGATCATTACAAGGGAAATAAACCCTGAAAGTTGCACGGATGCGGTCTTCCGGGAGAATTTAAGTTTCAAAGATTTCGCCCGCCTGCATGTGTGACCATGTCTGTGTACATGTAGTTTCATTCAAAATAAAGTGTAAACCTTTAGAAATCGCCCTTCGCAACCACATGCCGATGAGGCGTCGGACTGACGATACGGCCCAACGATTGATAGGCGCAAAATTCTGTGTATGGAGTATATTACATTTTGAAACACCTCAAACCCCCAAATGTGATTGTGAATTCTATTGAAAATAGTTCGGGGGATTGGTTTTAACAACGAGGGTCCAAAATCATGCAGATCCAGAGCCCAGATTCACTTTGAGGTTTGAGCGTCTAACCCAGAGGTAACGATGTTTTCTTTGTCTGAGGTGTAATAACTCGAGCCGGATTCGAGTCACATTTTGGCGACTCGACACAACTAGACTGAGTTCCAACGGGCAAAGACTCACTCAACTCTAGTCAGTCACTTCTCTTAAAATGAATCGATCGTTTCTATACTGTCTCACCATGCACGACATGGGTACAAGGAAGTTACTCTCAGCTTTTGGTCTTTCTAAAGTCAAACTATACGTGTACATGTAAGCATACACGTTTTTCCCCACGCACTGCGCGTAGAGCGTCCATGATGACGGAACGGGAAAATTTTGTGCACACTCTATGGCTCGTGCGATCTAGTCGTTAAGAGACGAATTGACGCGACAACGGGTGAATGACCAAGAAAAAAAGAAGAAGATTCGACATGTAGAAAGCGCCCGCTGATTGGTCAAAATGTAGAGGCCAAGATGAGGTTGTCTTGCATAATTAGTCAGAGAATCTGCAAACAAAGTTATGGTCTGTTTACATATAGACTAGTCATGGATTAAAAAAGGCACCCAGACACAGCAACAAAGGCTGTGTCACGCACTCTGTATTAATTATGTTAAGCGGCACGCGCCCGGCTAGCTGTTGTGGCATCACAAAACACTGCATCGGAATTGACCAATCAAACATTTGGTCCTGAATTGGGAATGAAATGACGTCACGATTTAGTAAACTCGACTCCCATTAGCTGAGGCGCGAGATCGCATAAATCTGCATGCTTTGATATATCAGACGTTATACTGAAGACTTGGCTCCGTGGATAACGGGTGATACTCAGACTAGGCTCGACATTCCCACCTCCTATAACTATTGTGCCTATTTTGTATATACATACAGATTCTATTCTATATCAATCTTCAATCGCCACTTACTTCAGTTGAATAAGAGTTTGTAGAACTCGTACCGTACCTGCGTGCTTCTCTGCTGAACAGCAATCCTACTTATGCCAAGAGTAATTTCGAGCAAGGCCTTTTCAATAAGCTGATCAAAGGCCATTATGCAAATTCTATTGAAACGTTGCACGATCTCAAAGATCAATGTAGCCGTGGTGCTTATTCCCCCAGGTTTCCTTAGAAATGGAAATAGCTTCACAATGCATAAATAACCAGCTCTCAAGGCTACCTGCAAGGACGCCTTTGAAAAGGTTTTAAAAATAAATAGACCAATCCAAAATAATGTTCCATCGCCACGGTGACGGTAAAAGAGTGTCACGCAATGTGGGAATCTGGGTAAATTCCATAGAGCCATATTAAATTTAAAATAGCTCTATGGTAAATTCGCAACTGCCCATGAAGGGCAAAGTGGGAATTTCAACACTGCGCGGCAAAGTACATCAACATTAACAAAATTGCCATTTTGCCAAGGTTCAGTAGTGGCGCAATGTAGGAATCGTACACTCTAAAAGGTCCTGGTACAGAGTCGACACGGTATCCGGGTCATTTGGGCCTGAACCTTTTCTGGGTCAAAAACCATTACCAGCACGTTGTCGTAAAAGTTGGTACCTTGATCCGGTCTTAACCTTTTCTTTCAAATGGCGCTTGCGGTCGCTGCCGAAGTTAATTGAACGTGATGTGGAGTAATAAATAACTGTCTGATATTTTCTACACAAACCCCCGGTGTAGGGGGTTTTGCATAGAAATTTCAGATACCAACTTTTACGACAATGTGTTAGTAATGGAGGCTTCGGAAAGACGCTAGCATCATTTAATACAATTCTATTTTTGCTAAAGTGTACGTGGGTGTGGGTGTATGGGTTGTTGGGTGAGCACACGAGAGCATTAATTTATATTTTGTTTGCTTGATTTCTATGATTTTTTTTTATTTGAATATTTACTTCCTTTTGGTGGGGTGGGCGTGGTTATCTTGGAAAGCAAATATCTTCAAGGGTGGGGAGGAATTGTTTCATTGTCATTGAAGATTATATTTAGCAGGTTCATTGTCTTTAATGGATATCCCCCATCCATCCATCCCCACCCACCCACCCACCCCACCATAGCGCACAAAGTTTCAACAGCAACTCCCCCCTCAACCATTCCAGTTAGGGTTACGTTTCATTAGTGTTACCCTCCGTTAGGGTTACGATCTGTTAGGGTTGCCAACACCGTTAGGGTTACGATCCGTTAGGACTCCTCCGTTAGGGTTAAGGCCGGCCTTAGGCATAGCTATCGTGCCAGTGTGTGATACAGGTTCCCAAGCCTGCATGCAGCCATTTTGCAAGTGGCATCCTTCCACTTCCTCAGGCAAGTTGGACCCACTTTGCAACCGTAATTTTATGAAGCCTGCCCCCAATGGAAGCCCAAAATCCAGGGAGATGATTCTTGGACATATATACACAATTCCATCAATTTTAAAGCCAAACGGTCTCCGTTTTCAAAAGAAGTTGAGGGGTCACATTTTATGCTAATGAGCTCACTCGCGTAGAAATTCTCACTCTGCACAATCAAACGCGAATTAATTGCGGCCTCTGTAGTTCGATTCGCGCCAGTCGGATATCGTTGTTATAATCGCTGTAATAATAATGACGTTATCGGCACTCTTTGTGGGTTGGCCAAACGAGTTTTATTCTTGAATATTTTCACTGCGTACACCACCTACAAACTCAACTAAAGCAATACGTTTGAAACCTTCTAGCTTTCATATTTTATATTGGGCGGAATTTTTGGCTTATTCGGGGACAAAACTGCCCCCCCCCCCGCCCCTCCAAAAAATTGTTTTCTGCCGGCATTGTCCAGCCATTACCAGCACGTTGTCGTAAAAGTTGGTGCCTTGATCCGGTCTCAATTTTTTTCTTTCAAATGGGGCTTGCGGTCGCTGCCGAATTTAATTGAACGTGATGGGGAGTAATAAATAACTGTCTGATATTTTCTACACAAACCCCCGGTGTAGGGGGATTTGCATAGACATTTCAGATACCAACTTTTACGACAATGTGTTAGTAATGCGACACTTTTCCGGGTCGAAAGACTCTTTTCCGGGTCAAAATGAGACTTTTCCGGGTGAAATGGCAAAAAAAAAAAAAAAAAATTCGGTCTCTGGTCAGACTGAAGTTCCGGAATTGATTCGGCGACGCGTTTGTTTGTTTTTTTTGGTGGCTTTTTTTTTCAAGCTTGTATTGTACAGACAAGGTGGGTACTATTTTGCTTTTTTGTGTCCTCATTATACATTGGTGTCCTCCATAATTTGCCTTGGTGCCCTTTATCATTTGCTTTGGTGTAATTTCCCCATCCCTACAAAAATTTAGGGAGGCGCGGCAATAGAGGGCGCTGTTGTAGCTTCCGTGTTAATTTGAAGAGAAAAAAAGGTTGACGCGCATGATTAAAATCGACGCGCGCGCTGACCAGAGACCGAGTATTTTTTTGGGGGGGGGGCCTAAACTTGGGTGATTTAACACCCCTTTTTCTATGGCAAATTCAAATTCCTACTTTGCCCAGGTTCGGGAGTATGTGTATAGCGCATAAAATACCCATGTGTCATTTCAACAGTTCAACAGTTACAGCCCGATAGTCCGAAGGTTCGATAGTCCAAAGGTTCTTTAGTCCAAAGGCTCATTAGTCCGAAGGCTCGTTAGTCCGAAGGTTCAATAGTCCAAAGGTTCGATAATCCGAAGGTTCGATAGTCCGAAGGGCCCATTAGTCCGAAAATAGAATAAGGTAAGGTTCGATAGTCCGAATAGACGATAGGGTTCGATAGTCCGGATCGACAATAAGGTTCGATAGTCCGAATAGATGATAAGGTTCGATAGTCCGAATATACGGTAGGGTTCGATAGTCATAATTGACAATAAGGCTCGATAGTCCGAATTGAGAATAAGGTTCGATAGTCCGAATGGACAATACGGTTCGTCAGTATGACACTTCGGACTAACGGACCTTACTGTTGATTCGGACTATCGGACCTTATTGTCGATTCGGACTATAGTCTTTTCGGACTATCGAACCTTATTGTCAATTCGGAATAATGAACCTTCGGACTATTGAACCTTATTTTCGTTTCGGACTATTGAACCGTTGGACTGATTAACCTTATTCTAAATTCGGACTATCGAACCCTTCGGATAAATGAACCTTCGGACTATCGGACGTTCGGACTATCGGGCGGCCCCCATGTCCAAAGTTGTAACCCCCCCCCCCCAAAAAAAAATAGTTTACAAAACTATTAAGATCCCTCCAATCCACCTCCTCCCGCTATAGTCATATATATAGACCAGGACAACATCGATTGTGATAGAAGTCAGCCGGAGAGAAGTGGTGTGTGTTCTGTAAATTATTGTGCAGACAGTGGCACATTGAAATCTATCTAAATTCTAGCGTATATTTCTGATTTGATTAAATTGCCAGACAAGTTTCCATGACTCAAAACTAAGTCAAACGCCCCTATTTTTATTGAACACAATCGCCAGCACAAAACCAGATTCATATTTTGTTAAAATCTATGCATGCCCAGAATGATCAAACTATAAGGTATTCGTAGTTCCAGATCTCCCAGATGTAGCTAGATGTTATCAAGGTACTCTCCAACCCAAACTAGAGAAGGGTTAAGGGCGGATCCAGAACACAATATTGGGAGGGGGGGGCCAAGAAAAACATTGGTCCCCCTTGTTGTTGTGGGGGGGGGGGGTCTAGACTCGCTGTAGTGCGATCTGAGGCTATTTCTGACATAACTATTTATTTAAGGAAAAGAGGGTGCTGGTGTACGCAGTGCATGCCTTTATTGCGACGTCACTTAAAACAAATAATAAACTGGGTTCGGGTTTTTTTTGGGGGGGGGGTGAGACCTTGAGAATGTTGGGAACACGAGGTTATTATGTGGCCAGCCAGTTGCTGCAAATTAGAAAAGCGGGGGGGGGGGGGAGACACGTTGACCGTACTGATCATTCTGATCAGTTTATTCATATTTCATAAATCCGTAGGGTGAAAAGAATTAGCAAAATCATCCCTCTACATGACTACATTCCTGTTTTCGTTGAATCCTCTTCTGGGAATTTAGGGGGGGGGGGGCTCCACGCCACTTGCTAAATCTAAAGACACGTAATCTTTTCCTTGTGGGCTTTGTAATTATGAAGAGTCTCGTAGAGTATCTATGAGTGAGTATGCTGTTTGTCCAGTAGCGAGTGGGTAAATATTTACATAAATGAAAATTTTCAGTAAATATTTACATAAATGGTTTAGAGAGTTATGACATTAACCCAAAAAAATGAAAACCAGCTCAAAAACCATTACAATGCGCCGTGAAAATCGGCATATATTCCCCAGTATGCATAATAATGGTCAGTTTTGAAGAGCGCCCCGATTTGGAAGATGGGTAACAGCCGCCCCCCCCCCCCCACCACTTTTTGATTTTACGTCGACACGATATAGGGCCTTGTTCATGAGGAAGCCGTTTTGGTTGTGTTCCCTGAATGTATTTTATAAACTGTGAACTGTTGAATTGGATGGTGCCAGACTATTTAAGCATTCGAGCTTCACTTTCAATTTTTTTTTTAAATGTGGCTTAAAACATGAGCGTATAATTAATCACAAATTTTAAATTATTCATAAGAGCAGCCTGGTATTAATTTGTTGCTTTCATTTCTCTTCGCAAGTTCCAAAATGAAGATTTTACATCGCTTTCAATTTAATATGGCCGACTCGTGAACACGGTTTTAGTACACTTAACAAAAAAAGAATTAAGTCCCCGCTTAATACTTGTTTGTCTAACTCAAAACTTACTGGGCACATCTTGGTCAAATTACGACTGATCAGTACAGAAATTCAAGTTTGGCCCAAAAGCAGCTGATAATGTGTACAAAATTATGCAATTTATCGTACCGAAAAAAGGTGCACTTGTGTATACGTGCACGTATACAAAAATGCAACTGTTTTCGGTACCATTTTGTCATAAATTGCTTTAATTCGTACACATTATCACTGTTTTGGGCCAAGTAAAGAGTATGGCTGGATTGCTAAGGAATTTCTGAACTGATTAGTCGATTTGAGCGAGAGGTGCTCAGTAGTTTTTGAGTTAGAAAAAAAAAAGTATTGGAAGGGGGGACTTTCTTTTTTGGTTGAGTGTATTTTATCGATAGGGAAGTGGGTGAACCGAATTGTTTGCCATCTTAATTTGCTGTGCACGCGAGTCGAGTCCCAATCACACTATATGAGGCGGGCGCGGTTGAAGACTGCACATTTGGGGCTGAGTTTCTGGAGATTATTTGTCGGGTAACGCATACAAAAATGGGTTTCAATTAAAAAAATGGAAAAGTCGTGCATGGCCATTTCTGGGAAAATATAATTTTGTTAGACTCTGTTGAAAAAAAAGTAGAAAAGCTGGGTATTCTCGGGGAAAGCATTCTGAAATTACAAAGATTGGCAAAATTCTGCTCAATAATTGCACACAAAAACGTTCTAAAATTGTTTTCTAAACCACACTGGAATTTTTTTTATTCAACGGATTCCTGTGTAGGTCAATCATTTCAAAGAGTCGAGTAAACTATTATTTGGAGTCATTTAAGTTAATTCAAAGAGCCAGTATAGTCAATTGAACTTCGTACAAATACACGCATGCAGGGTGCACGCATTTGCAATGCGCGGTTGGTTATAGAAAGGTCATATGACTTTGTTATGGAGCGAACTTATGCCTAGTTCTTTGTCATAAGTTCAGGGACACATTTTTGTGTCCCACAACAATTTTGGTTGCTGGTTTTCCTACACGTAGGAATGCCGTAATGGTAGAAATGGTGTAACAGAGAATAAAAATAATGTGCGGTTCAATTTCAACTTTGTTATGGGAGCGAACTTATGCCTAGTTCCTTGTCATAAGTTCAGGGACACAAAAACCCACAACAGTTTTGGTTGCTGGTAATATCCTATACACGTAGGAATGCCGTAATGGTAGCAAAAAAAGTGTGTAGGCCCTAACAGAAAATACAAAAAAATACATGTGTGATTCAATGCAGTCAGTAAACTTGCATTAATAGAATCTTGGGTTTGTGTTGTGGAGAACAAGGCATTAGATATGCATGTAATGGACCAATCAGAAGATGGGAAACGGATGTCGCTTGGGGAAAAAAGATTCGCGGCCGGGCGGCGGGGCTCTATATTGCCTTCAAAGTTCAAAGTGTGCACCGAATGGGTATGGTTGAAGGTTGAAAAGGCTAGTGACGTCTGGACCCACAATGGATTTTTCCCCACAACATTGTCGATTGTGTAGCTGCTTCATCGAAATTAGGGACCACCAAGTATCATGCGCTCGCAAACTAGTCGCCTATTACGTCAACATTTTGCGTTGTTTGTTTCACCTGGTCAAGGTCCGGTACGCAATCGGCAATGTACATTTCACCTCAAAATATTTAAACGTGTTATGTAAATCTGGTGAAATTATCACACAGAATGGTGACCGAAAAGGCTTGTTTCGAGCCGCGTACGTATGTATCCCGCTTGCGTGCTTTTTCCAATGATCCCTAATGTTTCTATAGCCCTGGTGCAATTTGAGGTTTGAGTTAATCAATGTTAATACGACCAGCCTCGCCCTGTATTTAGAAATTCTCCACATAACTCGCCAATGATACTTAACATCGGGTATTATGATTCATGTTCATTTCTAAAATTGAAGAAGACAAGAATTGATATCATTAACTTATAGTTATTAAAAACATTCCATGAAAAACATACTATATAAACAGAGTCGTTCGCGTTGAACATATCGTCAGCTGGTGATATGTACAGCTGTATATATATGTTTATGATCATACAAAGTGAATCAAGTAGTTTTTGGCGTAAACTGTATGAGTTGAAATTCAAACCTGTTTTTTTAATGGTCCTTTAATTATCTTTTGCTAATAATGTCAACACTTCTATCGACATTTGCATCAGCACCACCACATAAATTGGCAATGGAATTGAATGCATATATATGCATAAAATATCTTTTAAATAGTATGAGAACCAAAATGTATTTTAAACAACAAACAAACACCCCAACAACCCCAACAAACAAACAAACAAACAAAAACGTGCATCAGGCAAGGGCGAATCGGGGGGGGGGCCAACGGGGGCCATGCCACCCCCCCACCCCCCATAAAACAAACCTATTTTTTTTAAAGTGACGTCGCAATAAAGGCAGGCACTGGGTACACCACCATCTTTTCCTCAAAAAAAAAAATTGTCAAAGTGGTCAGAAATTACCTCAGATTGCACCACAGAGCATCTGGAATAAGAACAAAATTCGGGGTCCTTAAGCAGCCCCCGAACCCCACGCCGTAGTCTGGACCCACTTTTTGCCCCCCCCCCCCAATAATATTGTGTTCTGGATCCGCCCTCTAAGTGACATCAGGCCCAAGGACAAGGACATGGCCGCCTAAATATATCTCCGGTCGGACATAAATTTCCTTAGTGGATGTCACGCCGCATATTATTGCCAAGGACTATTCGACGGTGATTTGGTAAATACAAAATGTAATCGGTTACCTTGTTTTTCTAAAAAACAATTTTTTACTTGGGTTAATCGGCTGTTTTTCTTTACTTGAAGAATTCAACGCCCCTCGGCAAACTGTTGAGGTATAGAACTCGTGTTTAAAAAGACAATTCAAACGAAATAATGTAACCGTCCACTCTCCCTGAAATCATTAGTCAGTTTTCTTTGGCAGTATTGTTCACATCGCTATGCGCAGCGCTTTCCTTTTTTTACACATCGTCTGGCAACTAATCATCTGTGAAAAAAAACACGACACATGAACAATACTGCCAAAGAAAACCGACTAATGATTTCAGGGAGGGTGGATGGTTACATTATTTTGTTTGAATTGTCGTTTTAAACACGAGTTCTATACCTCAGCGGTTTGCCGCGAGGGGCGTTGAATTCTTCAAGGAAAGAAAAACAGACGATTTAATAGCTGCCACGATTGCCGCCAAGAATGATTTGGTCATATAGAAAGGAGTGTTGATTTTATTCAAACTTTGATACTCATATCGATGAATTGCTAGTTGTTGAATTGTTAGTTTGAGTCACTTTTTTATTTACAGATGATAAGCTTCCAGACGATGTGCCAAAAAATGCAAACACTGCACAAAAAGGACATAGGCCTAAGTGTTACAAGGAAAACCCTAAAATAATGGCCGCGGATTCGTGGGTGCGTGGAAGGCCTTTGCAAAAGTTTTAAACTATTGAACAGTTTCAACTGAATATAGTTTCTTGTTCCGTCCTTAGCGGTTAAGTATTTTCATCGAGAGATCATATTAAGCAAGAATGTCAATACCATACGTCATCGCGGCATGTTTGCTTTGCATACCACGGCTGATTGTCATTTTACTGCGGCCACTTCGCTGAGCAAATACAATACAACGAAGCACTTGTCACATTGGCAGAATTCTGGTTTAATCATTACCGAACTAGTTGAATGGGATTATGAGGGTGTCATCATTTTCTGACCAATATACTGAGGAAGTTGGCTTCACGAGTATTTGAACAGAAAACCATAAAACCACACACGCATCATACGACACAATAAGTTCCGGGTAAATGGCATGACTATGCTGGCGGGGCATTCCTGTGAATCGACGGAAACTTAGTTTGACAATCGGACGGACAATGCGACTACCCAAGCGTGAACTTACACACATCACAAATCAATCGTGACACCGCGTTAGTTACCCCTTGCCAAAGAAATAGGCACGACTATCATACTACACCCATTCGTACATGAAGGGGTGTAGATCGGTTTAAAAACAATCAGGTGACAAGATAAGAGACGAACAATATTTATTCCACCAACGGCCCATTTTCAGTTGACATCGCGTATTGGACTGTCTAAGAATCATCATGCCGTCTCGATCGGCACAGGCTTACCATGGAGAGAGAGATGATGACGGGTGGGTTCGTCCCTACGACCCGCACCGGGACGTCGGTGAATGGGTAAGTGTCTCCTGTGACATCCCGTATGACCATCCCTCACGATCACCGTGATTCTCGGTACATGCGGTGCGGGTCAAATGTGCCGATCGACCGCAGCCCGTACTCGCTAATGCCTGGTACAATTTGCTTAATCCGAATGCGGAAATGGGTCCTCACTTCTGGAAACACTGTTCGTTCTGGAACCATCGTGGAATCGAGTGGACACGATTTAAGTAAAAAAAAAAGGAGGCAGCTTTTATCTGAGGATTTTTTGTTTTAGTTTGTTTGCATACCTAAATAAGCTGACAGGTGTACACGCGTGCAGTCAATTATTAAGAACCTATGTCCTTCACCCATTTAACAGCTTAATTGAGGCTCTTACTAGCACGACTGACAGAGGGACCCCCGGATAGATTTCCATATCTGGCCATCTATATCTGACAGATCTAAGTGTTTTCTAAATACTTCAATATTTTCCCTGCTAATTTTGACTTTTTAGGACATATTATCACTTTCTGATGGCTGATTGTCACAGTGAACGGAAAAATGGCCATATATGGGAATCTTTCCGACCCCCCTCTTTTGTTTTGATTGTTACCAGAATCTCAGGAATTCTTTTGAGATATATTCTAGGGGATGTGTTTGATAGTCTTGGGTGTGTATTACTATATGGAGAAGGGGGGGGGGGTTAGGTGGTACCCCTCTGTCACATATCGTGCTGGGTATATACATGTATAGCCGAAGCATGGAGGAAGGCTAAATTTATAGTTTTGTGTGAGCTAGTCTTTGCAGACTTACTTATCAAACTTTGATGCATATATTTGGGTTTTTTTTTGGGGGGGAGGTGGGGGATAGTTAAACCATGGTTAAACTTAACTTTCTCATATAGCGCGGAAAGAATGTTGACACAGCTTTTTGCTACATAAAAAAAATGTTGAAAAGACGTGAAACTGGAACCAAGAGACATTTCCAATTTTACTTTGAAAATGTAGTCAACACTCTATAGACTTTGTACAGAACCCCAAAAAGTGGCGTCTGGTTACTTAATTCTTTCCATTTCTTGTACACACCAAAAGAACCTGACGGATGCAAGGGCATCAATTGCTTCTCAAAAGTAGGATGGACATACCTTGATCAGAACTTATAATGCGAGCGTGAAACGCGATCAAAACCCTAACGGTGTGGGGTTCGAGGCCCGCTTTTATAAGGGTCCTGAATTTTTTTGGATGGTAGACGCTCTGTGGTGCAATCCTGAGGCAATTTCTGACCACTTTAATCAATTTTATTTAGCAAAAGATTATCATTAAGCATAATTTTTGCATGCAAAAGTCTATATGAATGAATATGCGTGTTGAACAGAAGCAGACAATATGGCAGCTGCCTAAACTATCTATAGTCTTGATTTTTCTGACGATAGATCCAGAATAAATAATCCAGAGACAACCATAAATTAAAAGTTCTGATAATAATCTGGATCTATATTTAAGCTGCATGATGTTGCATCCCTAATAGCAGTCATGCACTGCATGCATGACTGCTAAGCAGCCGGGTCTGGCCCCATTGAATCCAGCATAGATCGTGTGAGCAGGGTTGCATGGGGCCCAAATATTTCTTTGTGTTCAAGGGTGTGCCCCACCCCCATAAAAATATTTCAAAAAGCTTTAGAAAACGTGACCAGGTTTGCAGAATTGAGTATTTTTATCAACTGTTCTACGCATCACCACTCGCATTTAACTCTAAAAGAAGTAGAAGAAAAGAAAGGTCAGGTTTGAAAAGCGGAACATCAAAGTCAAATTTCAGGTACTTCACTGCAACTTTTTTAGTGCATTATATTCCACAATGATGATCGAGACCCCATGCACTGAACATA
Source organism: Patiria pectinifera (assembly GCA_029964075.1). Classification (NCBI taxonomy): domain Eukaryota; kingdom Metazoa; phylum Echinodermata; class Asteroidea; order Valvatida; family Asterinidae; genus Patiria; species Patiria pectinifera. The sequence goes on along the minus strand of CM057149.1, from coordinate 29,144,575 downwards.
TCAGTGTAAATTATTTGTAATTCATAACACAGTGGCTAAAATGGAGTACGTACAGTTCAGCCAAATGATTTAAGGCTTATTTTAAAATCAGGCTATTTTGATAAAATTTTGCAACATTCCAGTGCACCAGTGACACGTTTGGTCCGTTCAGATCCATTAATCCAGTGGCGCTTTTGTACAAATTGAAGACTACCAATACACACAAGTTGGATTGATTTTCAAAACTGTAGGCTTTGTTTATCTTAGGGTTTCTTCATCTTTGGCTTTAAAACACCCACATCAAATGAAATATATGTCCTCTTTACCATGCTGCATATTATTACACAAAACAGCAGACTGTTTTACAAAATGTATTATAAATTGCCCCAACTCTCCCCCCCCCAAAAAAATCCACTGAAATAGCAATTCAGAAAGAATGTACCACCACTTTTTCATCATATATTATCTCAATGAAGTGCAGTCATGGCAAATGTTGACATGAATCTGGGAGTGAGAAACATTTCCTCTTTTGTTGAAAAAATACTTTGAAAATGCACCTTACTCTCCATACACTTTGAAATCAACCAAAGAAGTGGTGTCTGGATGTATTGCTCTTTCATGTAGTGATGGAAATTGAACACAATTTTGACAAGTAAAGAGACAGAGTAGAAGCAGTACAACAGAGACAAAAACCGGACAAATTGCGGAGACAATTATAAATAAGTGAAACCTAAGTGGTAGATCCAGCAGGTTGCTGAGTGTGGGTTGAATGCCCCACTCCCGATTTGTTGATTAGCCTTTTTAGGCTCTCCCGCAGACGATCAGAGCATACTGACCGGAATGTCGAGTTTATACCTCATAGTTCTTTGCAGAACCATTCTTTTAGTTTGAGAAATTATTCCCACATGGTGTTTCCGCAACTATTCTTTAGCCTTTTTACTTTTTTTTTTTTTATAAACACCCCCACCCCCTTTTCAAGTCTGTCTTTATTGTGGTTTGAGAATGCTGTTATTATATTGCTTGCAGAATGAACATTCAACTTGTTTCGGATCATTTGCTTTTCATGCATGTTTTTTGTTCCTTTCTAATAATAACATCACTCAAAATCAGTGTTCCAAACCTAACCTGTTGCCTGTTGAACTTGAAGTTTCAGTTCAGTGGTGCACTTTTTGAGAACATAGTGAAAGATCATGAACAACCTTGATGATCATGAAACACATTTTTGGATGATCAATACATGTAGCTCAAATTTATTTCCAGAAATTCGTTAAATTCACTGATTATCAGAAATAATCTACACTTCTTGAATTCTACTAAATGGCAGCAATAAGTGTGGCAGAGCCAAGTTTTATAAGCCAGACATGTCTGTCGCCATATTTATTTCTGTATTTTTTTATTGTATTGTGCCCCTAGGCCGGATTACCCAATAGGCACAGTAGGCACTGTGCCTAGGGCCTATGAAAAATTTCGGGGCCTATGAAAATTTCGGGGCCTTCGAAAATGCCACAATGTGCCATAAAACACATAAAGATCTACCCACCTACAACCATAGGCAGAGAAAAGTTTTTAAACAGGTTTTGATTTCACTAACTGCATGCTGTACAGCATGTTGTTCCATAGCACAGTGCCAACCATGGGCGTCGATCAGGAGAGACGGGGGACATGTCGTTTTGCCCCTTCCCAACTACATTGTATTTTCGTCCCTGAATAAAAATTTGTAGCCTTTTCTGTAGCTCAGAAGAGTTGGTTCAATGATTCCAAACTCGAAAATGATGTTTGAATGATGATCTTTTGAAAATTTGGTTAAAAGTGGTCAGAAATTGTCTCAGATCGCACCACAGAGTGTCTAGAATCCAAACAAAGTTTTGGGGCCCTTTATAAAGTGGGCCCCAAACTCCACGCCATTTAGGCTTTGCACTCGCTTTCTGATCAACATACACATGTATGTACTACCCCCACTGTTGAGAAGCAAATGACGCCCTTAATCGGTGCCAACAGGCTTGAAGAGCTAGGACCAAAACCAGTTTAATTGCCCTAGCTTGATTAGTGTAGTGCTATTAATTGTACTCTAATAACATCAACATGAATTGGTGGCAGTGCCTAGGGCGAGGCAGGGCCTCTGGTGCCTAGGGCCTACGAAACACTTAATCCGGGCTTGGTGCCCCCCTAGTTGGTACTGCACATGGTTGCCCCCCCCCCCCAAAAAAAAAATGCCTGGCACTAGTGACGGTGCTGAAGCCAGAGAGAATAATAACTGTACAAGTTATTTAGAACCAATCTTATCTTTGTGATAATTATGTGATAGGGTACTTTCAGGATAAACGGAAATGATCCTATGCTTTTAAACTTATTAAATTTCTCCGTTGATACACTATCATACCCCTGTCTTATTTTGTATTTGTTCATCTGCACAGTCTGTTCGTCCACATGCTCAGAGGGGCCAAGAAAACTACGGTTTTGAGAGGGACTACGATCCCCACTACGACCACTACTACAACCGACCGTACTACATCTCCGGTAACAACGGAGAGAGTCGGTCACAAAGGACTACATCAAGATACTCTGATTCCAACAGGTAACAAACAAGATAATCATATTGTTATGGAAATTTGTTCTGAATAATAGCTCATACAATTGGACCAAGGCAATATGTGTTTTTTTTCATCATGGAGCTATATACAGTACGTCCGTAAAATATGCCAGTTTGACTTTTTTTTAAAAATAACTACAAAACCACAAGGTCAATTTGAAATTTTTGGTTGTGCAGATATGCTCCTAAACCTTGGCCTCAACCCCTATGAGTTTCATTCAATTTCAGTCACGCTTCACTTCACAAGTATCAATTGATCACAACAACATTTTTGGATGCTGTGACTAAGTTCCCGGCCTTGTTCAATTTCAGTATTGTGTTAATTAAGTAAGCTGTGCGAAATCCTTCGTGTTTTTTTATATAAAAAGTAATGATATCAGTAATTTGTTATATATGTAAATTATAATTTTCATTTAATCAAAATTTAAAATAAATAAAATCATATTCATAACTATAAATACTTTTGTTATAACAAACTTGAAAATAAGTAAAGTAATTCCCGCAATTCTGTAGAGCTGGCAATTGCATGACAGATGATTATAGTCATTTCATAATGTAACAGGGATTTAATAATGACAAAGGATGCTTTTATCACAGTTCATTTGAAAAGCTTGAACTTTTGAGCTTGAAATTGTGATTATTTTGTAATTGACTTGGAATTGACCTGTGATTTGCTTGTGTTTGATTTGTGATTGACTTGTGATTGACTTGTGATTGACTTGTGATTGACTTGCGATTGACTTGTGATTGACTTGTGATTGACTTGTGATTGACTTGTGATTGACTTGTGATTGACTTGTGATTGACTTGTGATTGACTTGTGATTGACTTAATTGTGATTGACTTGTGATTGACTTAATTGTGATTGACTTGTGATTGACTTGTGTATGACTTGTGATTGGATTGTGATTGAAATGTGGATGACTTGTGATTGACTTGTGATTGACTTGGGATTGACTTGGGATTGACTTGTGATTGACCTGTGATTTGCTTGTGATTGATTTGTTATTGACTTGTGATTGAATTCTGATTGACTTGTTATTGATTTTTCGATGACATCTAGACAAAGCATAATTGTGGCAAATGATTCAATTGGTGTTAAATCACTGATGTGAACTTCAAAGAACGACTTGTTCTCGTGTTTTTCCCACTTGCAGACATGTGCCAATACCCAAGGCAAACCGACGGAGCTTCATCTACTGGCTTCTCGCGATTTTGTCCGTTCTTGCCGTGCTCCTTCTTGTCGCCCTGGCTATCTTTGTGGTTATCTATGTACTCGGTGAGTATCAGTTAATGTCAAGGGTCATGGGTTCAAATGTTGTTTTCATAGTTTTTGGTTTCCTGTGTTTCTTGAGTAATTTTTTAGTCTAATCTTTGTGATTTTTTTGTTTTTCTTAAATCAAAGATCTCCAGAGAAACAACTCGACAACGTCGACCATAGCACCAACTCAGCGTCCAGGTAAATTTGGTTTAGAAACATTGCTAAGCAAGCGTGTGTAGGCCTAAGCTGCTTGGAAGAGTCTATCAGGAATGTACACAAGTCTGTCAAGATAACTATTTCCTAGCAGCATGGTATTTCAGCATGGTAACCTGCTTGTTCAGGATATTATCGATAGTAAATTCCGCTAACTGTAGAGTGAAATCACTGTGGATGAATGTATTTGCATTTATTTCAATTTATTCTGGTACTGATAAAACACTAGACATCACTGATCTTTTACAATAATGAAAGAGTTGCATGAAAGCGCATAATTTTTTTTTGGGGGGGGGGGGAACCAGGACCGCAGCACATAATATAACTTTCCAAACTTCCATTTTCACAAAAGGCAACATTTTCCAGCCAACTTTCGATATACAGCCAAATGCCACAAATACCGATTCACAAGAGTCATTACAACAGTATGTGTGTGACATTTCTTGCCAAAATGTTGTATATTTCAATACTCTGGGGTGTACACTTGAGCGTGAGATTGTACAACAATAGGCCGTGCACAAAGGCCAATTCAAGATCGACATGTACTGTGCATGTACGTTCCGCCTCCACAGACTTTACAGAGCTTACTGTATGTGTGTGCAAAAGGCACCAGGGATTAGGATATTTATATGTCACCCAGAGGCGAGTCGAGGCAATCTTGATGTCTCAACCAGTCAGCCATGCTTGTGTATAAAAACAGCCAGTGCATGTTATCACGTCCTCCGACGACGTGAACTGGTTAAAAATAGTCATGGAAGTAACTTGCAGTCTATTTGCAGCTTATGAATTTGTGGGCAGCAAGATGTAAAAAATAGCTTTCTGGAAAGGATGGGGCGCAGGTTTTCATTCAAATTCTAGCCTGATTACAGTTTTCGGCCTAAGGTGATTTCACAATTTAATTAAATGTACAATGAAATGAGCATGTAATCTCAATCTCGTTATCTTTCAGGATTTACAACACAAGCCCCTGCAGCAGGTAGGTCCGCATTAATAATAAACTGAAGTTTTAAGTTGGAGAGTAAATAATTCATGAGATTCAAAAGTGCGGTATTTTCTAGATTGATGAAAAAAAATAATTGCTTCAAGTTAATTTAAATGAAGGTTGAATGGAAATGTCGGATGATATGTGAAACTAAATTTCCTCTCTTTCAGTTGTCTGCTGTATATTTAACCCAGAAAACCACCAATACCAAATTGCACACAGTGTCTTGAATGAAACCAAGAGAAAACTTTGTTCACTCCTGTTTTCCAAAAAAAATATTTGTCTTTGATATTCTATTTTTTAGTGAAGGTTAATGTTGCCATGAAGTTGAATCAGCCATTTTTGCCAGCTTACAATGACCCTCAGTCCCAACAGTATATGGATCTGGCAGCCAGTATCAGCGCTTCCGTAAGTTCGAGGTTTTTTTTTAAATTAAAGAGGTTGTGGAATGCTCGAATACATTTCTGTCATTTTTGGGGTATATGTAGCCTAAGGTGTGATGAAATAAAAACGACTATTGTTTCTGTCATGAAATGAGTACAAAGGGTACTTTTGAGAGCTATTTTTCAGGTCCTGTTTCGACCCGTACGTGTAATTTGTGTAAAAGTAGTCGTTGCGGGCAGCAAACAAAACACAGTAAATCGTGACGTAATAAACAGGACTCGTTTATGCTACTCTGCATCAGGAGTCCTGTTTATTACGTCACGATTTACTGTGTTTTGTTTGCTGCCCGCAACGATGACTTTTACACAAATTGCACGTTCGGGTAGGAACAGGCACGACAGGACTTGAAAAACAGCCCTCAAAAGTACCTTTTGTACTCATTTTATGACAGAAACAATAGTCGTTTTAATTTCATCACACCTTAGGCTACATATACCCGAAAAATGACGGAAATGTCTTCGAGCATTCCACAACCTCTTTAACTAGCTGGTTTATTTGAGTAAGATCTTCAGCATTTCATCATTCATGGGTATAGATAAACTGGTTTATTTCAATCACTTGTTTCATTCATAGCTAAGATTCGTTATTTTGCTTTAGCTTTTAAAATGTTATCACATTGGTAAGAATAAGCATAAATCGTGATTACATGAACTGTTTCTCATAAAAAAATTACATTTTTTTCTTAATAGTCGCTGCCAAATAATAATACCTTTTCTTGTGTTTCTCCTATAAAAAATTGGTTTATTGAAAGGTAACTATTATAAATGGGTTTCACTCTGTTATCAAATGTTATCAAGGCAATGTAAGCCGCTAAGTTTAGATTGTGTTTTGCAGATTGTAAAGAAGTACCTGCTAAATTTTCAAAGTTATGTTTTCTATTGTCTGACGTTCCAATACTTCATGGTCTTTTTATTTCCTGTGGATAGATGGAAAATGCCTTCCTGACGAGTGACCTGAGGGACAGTTACATTGAGACAAATGTCAACGGTTTCAGCAGTGGGAGTGTAGATGTCAGCGCCACGATCTCATTCACTCAGGCCGTTATGATATTGATACCGACGGCGGACCCAAACAGCGGGACGTCCGTGGAATCGCTCATTGGGACGAAAGTTGAAGTCACCATCACCACGGCAATAGGCAGCAATGCCTGCTGCCAAGGCCTTGACATTGATGTAAATACAGTGGAAGTCACACAAGGTATGTTGCAACTGTTCGCACCATCATTGAACTGAATTAGTTTTTGTTTTAAGCACTTTGATCATAACTCCGTGAACAAGTAACCCCAAAACTGTAAGAACAGGAAAGTGGGGGAGACCCAGAGTTGTCATGACTCGAGTCAGTGACTCGACCCGAGTCCGACTCGAGTCACAGTTTTTGGTTACTCGACTCGACTGGAGTCCCTAAGAGTAAATGGCTCTACTCAACTTTTGATAAAAAAAAAAAAAAAAAAAGATTAAAAAAAGAAGAATCGACTTGTACAAAGGCTAATAAGACTCGGGTCCCAAAAATAACAGAAACACTTTGTGAAAGTAGTTGCTATCACTTTCGGTGCAAACTTTATGTTCACGTCACTTTGCGAATAGGCCTAGAGTACAGTACAGCAGCCGATTATGTACTAACATACAACGTGTCACAGGAAACAATTCACTTGAGAACAATTCACATACATCCCTATGTGAATTATTTTTGTTTGCTGAAAGAACACAGAATTTTCAAACGGTGGTTGTGTTTTAAAAATCCTGTAACTTGAAAAGTACATGATTTGAATGACTCCTGTACTAAAAGAAAGCTAATTATTTGGGCTTTCATATCCTAGATTTTAATAGTGCTACATGCAGAACTTTACTTAAAAAAATGGTCCTGCCATTTGTGTTTCCTTTTTTGACTCATACTGTACAACCCTATAGCTATAACTATGCAGTTTTTAAAGCAAGTACAAATCCTGCAATTGGTGAATTTAAATTAATGTTATAAGGTAGTCCAAATAATTCCTTTCTTTGGATTCCATTTCAATTTTTTTATCAGTTGTCATAGGAACATCGCCGACCTCACGTCCAAGTGTCCCACCAACAGCTCCACCCCAACAGCCCACCCCTGATGTCCCTTCAGTGGCCCCACCCCTCACTGCTGCACCACCTACCCAAATGCCGGAGCCTGTCGCTACTACAGAATCAGCGGTTGAAGCTTCCACCGCCAAACCAGGTCCCGATCCTGTCCCGACCACGGCAGAGGTTGTCATGACAACAGAGAAAGTCATCCCTCCGACCACCGCACCAGTAATTCCTGTGACGACAGAGGGAGCCATTGCTGTTACACCAACAGTTATGGCACCTGTCCAAACGACAACACTCAAAGCCCCTGCTTCTACCACTAAAACTAAGGTAAATTTTTAGGCCTAAAGTGGCCTTTTCTCGGATTGCTTCCTTGCCCTGAAGAAATATTCACTGCAACATTTTGGATTGATATTTGTATTAACTAGATCCAATGAAGCAAGTTGCATGGACATTTTTAACTTGGTAATCTTCCATTTATCTATTTGAAAGAGCTTGTCATCACAGCTCTTCGTTTTAATTGGACTCGGTTTACAAATAATACATGTAGAGTGTGAGCATCGCAAATGGCAGGACCACTTTTTGAATAAAGTTTTGCCTGTAGCACTTTCAATATCTAGGATATGAAAAAGCCCAGTTTTTAAGCTTTCTTTTTATAGTACAAGAATCATTCAGATCACTCATGTACTTTAGCAGTTAAGGCATTTTGAACACAGACACACATTTCAAAGTGCATTCCACGGATCACAAAAAAAGGGAAGTGTTCATTCAGCAAAACGAAAACAATTCTCATAGGGATGCATGTGAATTGTTTTTGTTTTGCGGAAAGAACACATACCATTTTTGCGATCCGTTGAAAGAAGTTTAAAACAGTGTTTGTGTTCAAAAATGCTGTAACTTGATTCATGTACTAAAAGAAAGCTCATTAATTTGGTGTTTTATCCTAGATTTTGAAAGTGCTACAGGCAAATGATCATTCGAAAAAATGGTCCTGCCATTAAGGCTTGGGTTTTTTACTCACTCTGGATTGTGATAAAATCTAGTTATTGCCATCCTGTGCCGGCATAAGTTAAGAGTTAAGTATCATTTCATAGCCTTTTTTAAACCAGAAAATAGAACCTAAGTCAGACAAAATGTTGCCATACAGAGCTCACAGCTATTTAGATCAAGTGACCAAAAAAAACAAAGAAAAGTTATGGATATTTTGGACTGGTTTTTGGATCATCCAGGAAACAACACCAGTTGTTGCCATGACTACTGAGGAGAGCCTTGTTGACACAACAGCTGTCGGTAATCCTGTGACATCTACCCCTGCAGTTCCGTCTGCAACAGCAACTGAAGTATAAACTTTAGATTTTGTTCTAGGTGTAGGGATGTCTTTTTGTCGGTGGATCGGGAACCTGAAGCTTTTCTTGTCTTTTCTGGAAACTGACACTTTTCTTCGTATCAAGCCTGTATTTAGAGAGTTTTCATTGGACACTGCACATAAGAAAAGCAAAAACAAAAGCAAAACGAAAACATTTCTCATAGGAATGCATGTGAATTGGTTTTGTTTTGCGGAAAGAACACATACCATTTTTGTGATCGGTTGAAAGAAGTTTAAAACAGTATTTGTGTTCAAAATGCTGTAACTTGAAAAGAACATGAGTGATTTGAATGATTCATGTACTAAAAGAAAGCTCATTAATTTGGTGTTTTATCCTAAATTTTGAAAGCGCTACAGGCAAATGATCATTCGAAAAAATGGTCCTGCCATTTAGGCTTGGGTTTTTTTACTCACTCTGTATTGTGATAAAATCTAGTTATTGCCATCCTGTGCTGGCATAAGTTAAGAGTTAAGTATCATTTCATAACCTTTTTTAAACCAGACAAAATGTTGCCATACAGAGCTCACAGCTATTTAGGTCAAATGACCAAAAAAACAAAGAAAAGTTATGGATATTTTGGACTGGTTTTTGGATCATCCAGGAAACAACACCAGTTGTTGCCATGACTACTGAGGAGAGCCTTGTTGACACAACAGCTGTCGGTAATCCTGTGACATCTACCCCTGCAGTTCCATCTGCAACAGCAACTGAAGTATAAACTTTAGATTTTGTTCTAGGTGTAGGGATGTCTTTTTGTCGGTGGATCGGGAACCTGAAGCTTTTCTTGTCTTTTCTGGAAACTGACACTTTTCTTCGTATCAAGCCTGTATTTAGAGAGTTTTCATTTGACACTAGTAAGAAGCTGTGGTACGCGGTCCAATTGTGGTGGTTTTTAAGTTTTTTAAAATTTTGTCCTTATTTTGGCTCCCTGAAAACCTAAAAATGTTAAGCCTGAATACGAGCCTGGGCATACCTTAAATGATGTGACTTTGCTGCCTTTCTGTTTCGGAGGGAAACAACTGCTTAATTTGGTCAATTGTTTGTTTTGGTCAATTGTTTACCCTAACTTTTTAGAAGACCTCCCATATGTTTTGTACATGATCTTCAATTGTGGACCTTCGGGAATTGGGGACCCTATGGGCTCCGTGCGCCAATAAAAGAGGGCACGTTTTTGAGAGATATGTGGACAGGGCACACAGCGTGTGCCGTGCGTAGTGTACTGTTCACGCGCGAAGTACGCACGACTTTCTGAATATGCCAAAGTTATATGCCACAGCGTCTTCGCGTGAGCGTCAGGCGTCGTTGGCACGCGAATACGTTCGATGGTCCCACAGACTCATCCCCGCCCCCAATAACTTTGGATCTTTCCTAATGCGCAGTGGATGGACCAGGAACCCATCTAGGTCTCCCCAAACTCTCCTTTTCTGGCCGTTGAAGGGGTGCACGGAGCCTATTGTCCTCTATTGTCCCCTATTGAATGCAGAAACAAACTCACACACACACTTTGTGGCTGAATTAACACGCCAATTTTTTTGCATGAGCACCTTCAAAAACACACACACAGCATGCTGACAAGCCAATTTAGTATTACATTGGCCTATAGTTATAGGAATACATTAATTGTACCTGAGATGGGTAAAAAAGTTATTTTTAAATCATATACAATCCTCCTAGCGTGGTTTTTGTAGTTTTGTTTTTATCACACTTACCGCAGGATATATACTCCAATTTAGTATAGCATTAGTAATTTATTGGCAAAATGTCAGATTTCTTGCCGTTGACGAAAAAAGTTGTCATGCTCTTCTACAGTATGTTCCCAAAAAATTATCCGTCCGACTATTTTTGAAATAATTAAAAAACATGAAGTCAATTTTGAAAATGCTTGATTCTGCAGATACTCTTATCCTTGGCCTAAACTCCTATGCGTTTCATTTAATTTAAGTCACGCATCACCACACAACTGTCAATTGAACGCAACAACATTTTTGGACGCTGTTACCAAGTTCCTTGCCAATAATCAATTTCAAAGCTGTGTAATGTAAGCTCTATAAAATCATGCATGTCGTGAAGAGGGCTACAGTTGGGATTAAAAATTTTGCCTGGCAAGACCTCAGTTTAATGCTCTGCATAGGCTTATGCTTTATATTACTGCTCATTAACTGCTGTAAAGCTATTTGATCTGCAAAGCTCATTAAATTGCTTAATCTTGACAATGCAAATCTGCTAAGCAAAATTACTTAGTTATAGCTAATGCATAAAGCTAATTTTGGGTTAAGGGTATAATTTAAAATAGTTTACCAAGCAACTGCTGGGGTTTGAAAGAATTAATTTGCAATTAATTTCATTTCCATACTTTCATTTCTGTTCCCAATTTCCAAAAATGAAGATTACCTCGCCAGAGTTGTAAGTCATTTTTTTCAAAGTCAAGTCAAGTCCCAAGTCAAATTTTAGCAAGTCAAGTCAAGTCTGATGTCAATTTTTTCCAAGTCAAGTCAAGTCTCGAGTCATTTAAAAAAAATATTACATTACATCTACGTAATGGGAACCAGTTTATGTGTTTGACGACGGAGCCATAGTAGAGATGGGAATGGGGTTTATCAAAGCGTTTATCATGTAGTTTTATCAATCTCCTTAAAGGAGGTTGATAAAAGTTTTCTTCTCTCAAAACACCTTATTTAGTATCTAAAGAGTCGACAAACGCATTTTGATATAATAGTTTCAAACTTGTTCCATCATGTTGAATTGTTGAAGGACATCCTGACAAAATATCCTTCCGAAAGTGTTCGTTTAATGCATGATGTGAATTTTTTGTGTTTTATGGTGGATTGGGGGTAGCAGCCGTTTTCTAGTCGTTCAATCCCCAGTTGCATTTAGCATGCTTACGGTATTGTGTACCTGCAGCCTATATGGTCTCTATGGAGTGACCGCTCTATGACAACAGTTGGTACTCAGACTACGCACGGCACCAACTTCACCATAACACACGCATGGTGCTAGTCATGTCGTGTGTGGCAGGCTCAGGATGCCCAGCTATCGCGTGCTGGTTGCTAATTCGCTATGTAGGCCTATATTAATGATTCTTTTTAAACCGATTCTTTTAAAACCGATTTAAACCGATGCTATTGCGCACATACGCCCAGAGGTTTGTGTTTTTTGGGGCAACTTTAAGAAACGTGTTAATGTCAGCAAGTCAAATTTATTCGAGTCAGGTCAAGTCCCAAGTCATATATTTTTCAAGTCAAGTCAAGTCTCAAGTCATTTTTCACCAAGTCAAGTCAAGTCTCAAGTAAAAAAAAAATAGCGACTCGAGTCCAAGTCAGCGACTCGAGTCCGACTCGACTCGAGTCAACAACACTGTACCTCGCTTTCCATTTAACATATGGCCAACTCGTGAATAAAGCCTATTAGCAGCTGGAAGTTTGAAAAACAAAAATCTATTGACTGGTCATGTTCAAATTATCAAATGATTGTTTAGTAATGACAGACATACCGGATTTTGCCAGTACGCGTATACTGTATCGGCCTACTCGTAGTAAATGAAAGGGTTTTGTATTGTAAACTGAATGGCGAATCATGGATTCAAATTATCAAATTGTGTTTTTTATAGGAAGTACCAAATAAATAGACGCGCATGCCTATCCCTTCATTGACAAAGGGGGGTGTCCTATACAAGTTTCGCTTGCATTCAACTTTTAAAAAACATTGAGCATGCAATGCTTGCAATGTACTGCCAATTGGGGTGAAGGGCAATACCATGTTTGTATATCTGTGCTGTACTAAACAAAAATAATTCCATGGATTTCCCCAACTAACTATTTTTTTTCAGAATAAGAAAGAAAGAAAGAAAGAAAAAAAAAAACCCACTTTCTACACTCTGAAACATAATTTGTCTTCCAAAAATTGTTTACCGTTTAGGCCTATTTGCTTTGTGTAATGATTGATGTACATGCAAAATGAATACAGCATTGATAACCAAAGGATTGGGAAAATTCAAATTTAACATTTTAAAGTTATTTTATCTGCTTTTTAAATTGTCTTCCATGGAAAGTTCTTATTAATTTCAGAACTTTTCTAATGCCAAACAATATTGGCAGTCTAAATTGAAAATGTATTTCTTAATAAGGTTCCACAACCAAAAACACAGACAAATGTTGTAAAATTCTTTTAAAGTCATTCTGCTACTTATATCTTACATATCTTATGTTTTTCCATGATGTATTTTTTTTTTGCCAATGATGCCGATTTTCTAGGTGATTAAAATTGTCACTCTTTGTTTGGTCTGGTTAACAGATAATCATGACTACTGCCTCTCTTGAGACCACCACAGAAGAGGTGACAACAGCTGAACCAAGTGAGTCTTGATCCAATTCAAAAGACCTTAGTGCGTACTCGCATAGTGGCTATCTTAGATAACAATGTCAGAGACATTGTACAGGTATATTCTCATTCTGCAAGTGTTATCACGCCTTGCCCTGTAATGTCTCATCTTTAGAAATCTGCCATCGTCATAATGCGATCAGGTCGTCCTCAACTGACGCTTTCTCATGAGACTCTGATGGTCGCATTCCATGCATCCTTGTCTAGCACAGCGTCCTAATGCTCAGCGGTATCCTGAATAGCCAACACTCCTCCGGGCTATTTTTGGATTTCTTTACTTCACACCAGACAGGAAAAAGACCAGACCACTGTGGATTATTTACTATTGTGTTAAAAGTAGTATAGTCTATATACAGGGTGAGTCAAAAAAAGCGGAACCCAAACCCCACAAAATATATTTCATATTTAAAAAAAATATGTAGCACCAAAAATAATAATGACTGGAAAGCCAATTTCATAAGCTACTTTTAGATGAAAAAATTACTGAAATTGCTCAATCCGTTCAAAGAATATCACCATTTAAACGCAATGACCCTAAAACCAGTCTCGTCCAAAAAAAACAATTTATTGTGTGTTTTGACTGTTTGGAACAACAAAGAAAATGACACAGAATACTTGTTTCAACAACTGTCACCAACTGTATACACAATATCTTTAATAACAACCCTGGTTAGGCAAACAATATGATTTATAAAATCTACTTTCTTTAAACGACTTGCCTTCAAAAGGACTTTGTTGAATATTTTTAAAGTTTAAACTGAGATTTAATCGCTGGTGATGTTTGAAGACAATGTGACGACGACGATCCTTGCAATCGCATTTTTGGACGAGACAGGTTTTAAGGTCATTGTGTTTTAAATGGTGATATTGTTTGAACGGATTGACCAATTTCAGTAATTTTTTTCATCTAAAAGTAGCTATTGAAATTGGCTTTCCAGTCATTATTATTTTTGGTGCTACATTTTTTTAAAATATGAAATATAATTTTTGGGGTTTGGGTTCCGCTTTTTTGACTCACCCTGTATATGACAGACCTCATATTGTGGAGAACAAGATGTGTCACAAGGTTGTGCCGTTCCTTCCAGTCAACACAATTCTTGCCCCTTTGTGACACGGTTCCCTCTAGTCAACACACTTCTTGCGCTGATGACTCTACCGTCACCCATGCTATTAACTCTTTTTGAAATGTTCCTTGAGAGTGGTTACATAAGTCCTTTTGTTATGGTTAACACGTTCTGGACAGAGTTTAAAGATTTTCCTTGGCCATTGTTGTGTGTCTGCCACACCAGCTTTTGCCTTGGGGCTAGTATTTAAGAAACGGCAGAGCTACTCAGCTAGTGCGAGTGTATTTTAAAAATGGCATAATGGATACAGAAAACATTCCTAAAGCTACCAGTCCCAGTGAACATGATATGTGTAGAAAGACTTTCCGTTTGAAACGAGATTTGACAGACTGAGGTCACCTAGGTCAAAGGAGTAACAAAGGATTTTTTTCTGTAATTTTGCAAGGCACGGGTACACAAACAGTGCCTGCAATGTGTACGCTTGCTAACATGTACAAATAATGTTCCCATTCGATATGCACAAAAACTCAAAAATTGCAATAACATTGAACAGCGACCTGCCTGTTTGACAATTCTGATTCCCGTATGAAATTAATTCTGCAAAAAAGTCCTGTGAAACTGCTCTCTAAACTTGAGGCATTCTGGAAAAGATAAGACAACTGGGCAGAGGTGGACATGAAGGTTTGCGAGTATTGAAAGAAAATAACATTCTCCCTACAATATTGTTTGTTGCACTTCAATCTGATAGTCCATTTATAAGTTATGGCTCAAGTTCACAACATCGACATGTCCAAAAAGAAAACTGCTCAGTGAGAGAAAAACCTTTAAAGTCTCAACATTTTGTAGTCATAAAGCCAACTGTCATTACTCAAAAATTATTCCCCAATTTGTATACTATTTCTTAAAAATATCTGCAGTCACAGGACATATCCAAGATTACATATGTCTCATCTTGCCAGAATGCCTCACAAATGTCAAAATCATGGAATCATAATATCTTGAAATGAAATAGAAAAAAACATAAAGATAATAAACATCAGCAGCAACAACATTCTGACTGCTCTAAGAGATGTGCCAATGACTGTAAAAATAATGACCATCTGAGGAGGATCCCAAAAAAACAAAACAAGATCCACAGTGGCACATCCCCGGGGAGGAGGGGAGGAGAGGGGCCCCTTGAGCCCCCCCCAATAAGTTGTCAATTTGTTGTTTTTTTTTCTAGAAATTTTCGATTTTTAGTCCCACGATTTGACCTTGCAATGTGATATGAATGTGGCCTATTTTTGAGTACATGTAGTATAATAGGGGTGTGAGTGGCACCACCAATGTCAAAATAGTCTGCCTCCCCCCCAAAAATCCCAAATTTCTTTTCTGCGGACAAAAAATTGGGGCAACATTTTTTGAAAAATTAATTTCACTTCCAAACAATTTGAACAAACAAGGGGTGAGCCCCCCCCCCCCAAGCCAAATCCTGGGTGTGCCACTGAATCCAGATGACAACGTGTACTATTTTGTGTTCCATTTCTCTGTGCAGGTGTATTAAACCCACCAGAATGTGGCCTATCCCGTCAGCCCCCTCCATCACCCCCTGGTGCTACCCCTACAGCTCCAGGTACGTGGCCGTGGGTGGGGTCCTTCAGGTACCGCACCGGCCACTACTGCGGGGCGACACTACTGAGCCATGACTGGGCGGTGACCTCAGTCACCTGCCTTGGGTAAGAATGGAATGAAGCCCCGCCCATCTTTGGTTTGTGACAGGCAGACTGGTTAACCACCTGACCAAAAATCATGATACAATTGGTCAGGGCACACTTTGTGATTGACAGGCAGAAAGTCATGTTTTACTGTACTCCCGAAGACAATGCTTTGTGTTTTCCTTTGTCCCTGTTATATAACACTCTCCCATAGACTAAGCACCCAACTTACTACAGAGGACCATTTTGAACAAAAGACCCAACGCTTGAAAACTGAAAGGCCTGGTTATGTAGAACATACAGGAATGCTCCATTTTACACACACAGTGTAGAAGCAATTCACAATCAGCCATTACATTTTCAATTTTTTTTATATGCTGAGTACTATTTGTGAAAAAAAGCACTAGCTTAATGCTCGGGTACGTGGGACGGGAACACATGACTCTCTGCTTGGTATTGCAAATTTATGAACCACTCAACCACATAGCTACAGGTTATGCCCTTCATGACATAATTTTTTGATATTTGTGTTTCAAGTGTGCGTGTGCCGTAAAGACTTTGTATTGAGTGTAACTGCTGCTTCTAAAGAAAATGTGTCCCCTCTCACGGTCAAAGATTCATATGACATTAAAAATATTGAATTATGTGTAGATCGGGGATGTAGTCGGCTTCATCCCAAGTCCATCACAAGTTCAGTCACAAGTAAATCACAAGTCCATGCAAAGAGGACAAAGGAGTAACTTTGTCAAGGCTCATTTGAATAGCTTGTGAGTTGAATTGGGACTGGAGGACTTGTGATGGACTTGACTGACTGCGTCCCAGGTGTAGATTGATGTAGGACAGACCATTATTGTTTCCATGGTGTGTTGTTCTTTCTTACAAAAATCAAATGGTCATTTAATAACAGTTCCTGGGTCTACACAGTTTGTTACACTTTTCCAGATAATTGACAACTTTTTCTGTGTATATATCAATTTCAGGACCAGCGGTTTGTTCACGTCGGTAGTCTTTGGTGACGTCACAAGCTCCTACAGCCAATCCGATGTCCACGTGGAACGGGAAATTGAAAGAGTTTACGCCCATCCGGGTTTCAATCCGGCTACCTACGACAACGACATAGCGTTTATTAAAATGGCGCAACCCGTGGTGTACAGCGATGGCGTGGGACCGGTGTGTTTTGAAGCAGGGAGCAGTTCTGCTTCCACTTACGGCAGTTGCTATATAGCTGGATGGTCCTCTTTGGTCGGTAAGCATGCATTGCGATGACGTATATACCTCGACCAGGCCCCTTATAACTGGCTTTGAACCAGATGTAGCGCACAACAGCTAGAAATCACATTTCTTTTTCTTTTTCTTAATCATAAATGTCATAACTTGAAGCACTTTTGGAAATCACTTGAAGAGCAGATATTGTGCCCTAGTACAGGCCTGTCGCCAGCCCTGAGCATCAGGGGGCCCAAAGTACCAACTAGGTGGGCCCACTACTGTAAAAATACAAAAATACACATGTACGGCTTTTGCCGTTGGAGGGGGGGGGGGGCAACTGCTCGCCAAGACGGCCCTGCCCTAGTATTCCATCACATCAGTTTACTGATTAAAAAATTCTTTGTGATTTACAGGTGTACAAGAAAACCTGAAGACGGCATTGGCCACCAGCATTGCTGATGGTCCGTGCCCTGAGTCTGAGCTGCCCGTGGACCTCACTGACAAATTCATCTGTGCCGAGTTTGCCAATGCTGATGGTTGCATTGTAAGTAAAATTACAGACAGTAGCAATTATTAAAATGGAGGTGGAAAGAGGGAAGGTTAGCTCCAGGGTAGTTAGCCTTGCGTAATGATCAACATGCTGAATGTGCTCTCTGCATGCACACTGCCAGGGGTGGTGGAACACTTTTCAAATTGGGAGGCAACACCAGAAAAAAAAGCACCTACCGTCGGTGTGCAAGTGGAGGAAAATTATGGTCATGTTCACTTCGCTGTAAACCTATATGAGGAGGAAGAAATTACGAATACGTTGTCCATCTTGCTCTTTACCTAGTTATGTAAAGAGACCATTATCATTCATCGCGAGAGCAGCACTGTTGCTTTTGATGGCCAATTCAGTGACCATTTTATTCGTGTGAAGAGCATTATTATTTTTTAGGGGCCAATTTTCCATTTTGAGCGGGGGCTCAATTTTAATGTTGCGAGCGGGGCACTAATTGTGCTTTCGAGGGCCAGTTATCCATCTCGAGAAGTTGTCGTGAGAGGAGCAGTATTGTTTCCGATGGCTAATTTTCCATCTCAAGAGGGGCACAATCTTATTATTGTGAGAGGGATGTGCTTTCGAGGGGTAGTTTTCCATCTTGAAAAGGTGACCAATCTTGATAATGCGAGAAGGGTACTTGTGTTTTTGAGGGGCAGTTTTGCATTACAAGAGAGGAGACAATTTTGTTTGTGGCGCAATCATGTGATTTCATACGTGTGTGTTTGAGGGGCAGTTTTGCTTTCATCTCGACGGGGCAAATCTATAACAGCAAGAGGGACACTTTTGTTGGCCTGGGAAAATCTTAGGGGCAAGTGCCCCTCCCCTTTCCCCCCTGGTTCCGTCGCCCATGCACACCGCCACTTGCGCATTGACAAGTTTAAATGACCATTCTAGACTAATGAAATAGATGTATCCAAGACACTAATAGTATCCAAGACACTAAAACATACTTTTTTGCGTACCCTACAGGGTGACTTGGCCACTGGTTTGATGTGTCAAAATAATATGACGGGGGTTTGGACTCTCGTCGGTATGATTGACTCCACCTCTGATGATTGCCGAAAGGTCTCCTTTCATAAAATGTCCAGTTACTTTGACGTGGCATCGTCAATTGTCAATGGTGGTAAGAACTAACTTCTTTTCTTGCCAGACTGTCCAAATGTCAAAACCAGGATGCATTCTTCACGACACGGAAACAACAGATTTTTATTGTATTTGAGTCAAATGAAAATCTATAACTTTAAAAGTAAAACTTGTCTATTTTAGATCCCATGTGCATTGTCAGTTATTTCTCTTCTTCTGATAATCTTACAAAACTTAAAAATTCTTTATTTTGCCCATGACTTCATCAAAGTGCATTGCGCAAAAAAAAAATGAGCAAAATAGTTAATGCCAGTGATTGATTTGCATTACATTTAAAATTGCTTTGAAATGTTCCTGAAAAAATTCATTAAATTTAATTTAATTTGCTACGTGTCTTTTATGCTTTTGTGCTGAATAACTTGTCATTATGCAAATCTTGGGAAATTTCTCTTGTATTTTTTGCATCTGATGAAGAAGTTGTTGCTTCAAATTCTTATGACTTAGTTTGGATTTTAGTTTTTAAAGTGCTAATGTTTTTTTTTTTTATCTTGATTTCACAAGTTTTCTTGCAAAAAAAGTGTGACACTTAAAACGTTCCTCTTTTTGATTGATTTTTTACCTCCAGCCCCCGAGTACCAGTGTGACCCGATTGCAGTCCCACAATGCACCTCTGCCCTGTCCTACTCTTCCACTTACCCAACTACCCAGTCCGCAGCGACCGACGTCATGAGTGCAGCCCAGTCGTTTGGTCTGAGCTGCCACAGCCTCGTCAGTACCGTCCTGTGCACCGTCCTCTTGCCTGAGTGCCGGAGCAATGGCGCCGGACTAACTTTGTGTAGGCAGACATGCGAAGAGGTTAACGGCGCCTGTACTGCCCTGCTCAACCACTTGGCGTTATCCCTGGAGTGTGAATCATACCCTATGGGCTTAACGAGTGAATCAGGATTATGTGAAAGTGGTAGGTACTAGCTTGAAATACCATATAGGTTCTTTTGTTCTTGTATTTGTCATCAAAGTAATTATGGTATTGTAGCGGCGCACGGCTGCATGGTGGCGTATTCACCAAGCTGGAAATTGGGGGTGAAGCCACTTTCAGCGCGCGCGCTATCTCGGTACCTGGGGATCCAGGCACGACAGTGCACGCGCGCGTATCTTAGTCGTACGATGGGCCAAAATAAGCAGAAATTGCGTTCGCGCTCGTATTAGGCAGTTCTGATCTGAGGCTGGTTGAAGAAAGACAGAAACAACGCTGGTTAGATAAAAGATTATATAATGTGAGTACTTAATTTGGCGGAAGATTGAGGAGAATGAGAATAGACAGAAAGAGAGAAGTTCATCCTTGTGTCCGTGTCACATTTATTTTATTCGTTGTATCGTGCTGTTTGTCTTGTTTCTACCTTACGTTAATTTTAGCATAATCGTCCCACAGAAAATAGCCCTTAGACCGCGAGGACTCGTTACAGTATTTTGGACATTGGCACATCAACAGTATTTTCTTTGCTAATTTTTGTGATTTTATTACTTATTTGTATATAGGCTCACACCTGATGTTGTTGTTAAAGATACGTGACAAACCACCGCCGCAATATCTCACCACCGCGTGAGGTCATATCGGTACAAACTGCCAGAAATGTCTTGGGAATCTTGTAGCGACCTTGTAATGCGCGCGCACCTAGTGTTACGCCCAATATATGCAGCGCGAATTCAAAAACCTTCACAGTACACGGTAGTTCCGAACCAAACTCTTAAATTTCTTCCATTAATTTAACAGACAAGATGCAGCAAGACTTTCGTACAGTTTCATTGGGCAGTTCTCTTGTGGTATATGGACTGTACCTGCCTGCAGAAGTGGCGCATGTGCACTATTTTCCCCCATATTTCAGGGGGAGATTCCCCAGATGTTGTTGCTGGGTGATAGCTGTTTGTCTTGAGGGTTATTGCAGACGGCGGGTTATCGCGTATCAGACCACAACAATGTCTTGATTGCCCCCACACTGAGTTTCACAGGAAGCCTGTCATATGCTACTCTTATGAATTTTATTTGCGTAAAATCTCCTGTTGGTGAAGTTTGAACCCATGTTGAATATTGCCAAATGTGCCTTTAATAATGAAAGTGCCCAATTTTTACACTCCTTGTGTTTTTCAGGACAAGACTACTCGTGTGGAAATCGTAGCGTTTCACTGCCGGCCGTCTTTGACTACGTGACCCTCTCCTCTCCCAATCACCCCAGCCCCTACCCCAACAGCGCTGACTGCGTCTGGATCGTTACGGCGCCACAAGACAGCTACATGGTCATCAAGTTCCTCTCCTTGGACATAGAGACCTGCTGCGATACGTTATCCATCGGAGAGGGAAATGATGTGGAGGACAGGACCAGCATCCACAAACAGCTGTACGGTAACACCCTCCCCATGCTCATGGTGATTCCTAGCTCTGTCGTGTGGCTGAGGTTCCAGTCTGATTATGCAACTCAGAAGCAGGGCTTCCAGGCCGAGGTTCAAGCCATAGAAAACACTGGTGGGTATAGCTCGTAGATATAGGGTTTCTCCAACATTTTTGCTGTGCTCATTAGACATAGAACAAAACCTAGAATTGGTGACATTATAACCAGTTCGCACCGGGATTATTTTGACATTGACCGGTCCCAGGCGTGGGATTGACTTGTGACTTGCCTCGTGATGGACTTGACAAAAGCTCTGTTCTGAAAAGAGCCGGAGTATTTATCACATATTTTTTTCTCAAAACCATTTCTCTTGTAACGTTACTCACTCCACTTGGTACCCCAAAACTCACCAAAGTTGCACCTTTCACCCTATGTGATTTTGACGATATTTCTGACCAGGTCTAGCCAGTTTCTGTTCCGACGTGTCCTCTTTCCAATGCTCTGACGGGATGTCCTGCATTCCATATCGGTGGCGCTGCGATGGCTTCCAGGATTGCTTACTCAACAAGGATGAATCGTGTCGAGGTAATTAACACCAGAAAGTTATATTCACTGTCATATCCCGATAGCTATGCCCATTGTTTGATACCATAAATCTTTCATAGCTATTGACCCCATTCATTAGCTTCACTGGAGTGCGGATAATTCTGCAGGTTGTGGGTTCGAGTCCAGCCTTGGGTCATGGTGCCTGTGCCCTTGGGCAAGGCATTTTGTCACTCATTGCTTCTCGCCACCCAGGAGTAAATGGGTACCTGTGAGGCCAGAGATGGTTATTGTGATTGAATTATAACTTCCTTGTGCCAAACAGGCAACATCGAGCTGCATACTCCCCAGGGAGCTGAGATGGTATTTGGTATGTTTCATGTGGGCCCAGTAATCAGGGGTAGTAATAATGCAGTGCCTTGAGCACCAGTCCTGGTGGATATAGGTGAGCTTTATGAATACCCACTATATTATCCTTATCTTTTGTGAAAATAGTCAACTAAAAGTTGAAATTCTGGAATTGAAGAAATGCAAAAACACCTGTTGACCTTGCCTGGGAGAGATGTTGTTCCACTTTCGGCAGTTGGCTGTAAACCCCTAAACCTAATATTTCCTACAATTTTGTTTTTTGCAACATTTGCGCTCCAATTTCGTAGTTTCATTTTTCATTACCTTTTCAATATTTTCTTTAAAAATCTTTTCCTTTTTCAGATTTTCATAATTTTCCTATTTTTGCCCCTGAAATACTCCTTAAATTTAATAAAAAGAGTTTTAATTTGCAAAATGTTTTAAGCCTCTGCCCAAATCAAGAAAAGCACCTTGTCGCTTTGGATTCATATTTTTCCCTGCAAACTTTGTGAAAACCTTGTTCTTTCTCTGATTTTTGGCAACAATTCAGTATTTGTCCAAGAATTCTTCCTGGGCGTTGATACGGAGCAACAGATCACGTCACCGGGCTACACCACAACGGGATACCATAACCAGGCCAGCTACACGTACCTTCTTACCACTGTACCCGGCGGCAAACTCCTCATCAATTGGGACGGCTTCTCCACGGAAAAGGGCTACGATTCCTTGGAAGTGGGCGATGGCCAAGACCCAGAGGATAAGTCCACGCTGTTCTTTCGTTGGGACGGAAACGAGCTGCCACCGACGCTGCTCTCCAATGGCAATGAGATGTGGATCTTGTTCACAAGTGACACAAGTGTTAATGACCGCGGTTTCGATCTGGTCGTCTTTGATGTTGACGGCTCAGGTAAAAAAAGAATAAATAAATAATTAGAAAAATAAAATGAAACAGGGTTTCCAGCAGGAACACTGCAGTAATCTTCCTTTCACTTTTGAGCAAAACTTGCTTGTTTAGTAATTTTGCTTTTGCCTGATCAATGGCAGATGATCAGGATTCTGTTAAAGAGAATACATGTAAAAATCGTATTCAGGTTTTTGCATGTATGGTGCTATATGGGCTCCGTGCACGAGAACCCCATCAACGGCCAGAAAAGGTGAGTTGGGATGACTTAGTCTTTGAGACAATCGCAAGTTAAATTCGAACGTTATTTGCGCGTCGACGACACCTGATGGTCACACGAAGACACGGTGGCTATAACTTTTTCTCAATCCGGAAGTCGTGCATACTTCATGCGCAAACTAGTACAGTATGTGCATGCTGTGTGTCCCGTCACGGAGCTCTCAAAGAGGTAAAAACACGCCCTCTTTTGCTGGTGCACGGAGCCCATAGTACCAACAACCATATTTTTATTCTGAGTGTAACAAACCCCAAAACACCTTCGCCTTAGCGCCATGTGTCGTTGGCAATGCATTCGATTGTCCTTTCTTGGCGGAGCTCCGCGACTCTCCCTTTATAACCATTGAGGGGGTACTTCTTCACGGAGCCCATAGCGCATATACTGTCCCACAATGCAGCACATGATATACTTTCACTGCACATGTCCAGATGCATCAGTCATATTTTGTTTTTCCTTTTGGCAGTGTCCTTTGACTGTGAGAACCATCAGTTTGACTGCGGCCATTCGGTGTGTATCCCCAAAAGCAAACAGTGTGATGGAGCAATAGAGTGTGTCGACGGAGCGGATGAAGCTGGTTGTGTGACATGTAAGCTTGTCGTTATTTATCTGTTAATTGTTCTCATTTTTTTTTTAAAGTTAACAGATGCCACATGCGTTTTTTTGTAATTTCATGAAATGGACCGATATAAGGGCTACTAATTTGTTAAGTGCGCCACGAAGTGATGTTATATTAATAATAATATAATACCGAAGTCTTATAGCACACGTATCTACCAAAAAGGTACTCAAGGCGCTGGAAATTATGTCTGTTGTTAGAGATGGGTAACAGAAGTATATGAGAAATAAGCCATCAGCCTGGGGGTTTGGTCTGTATCAAATCAGGGCATTAATGATTGTAGTGCGCTTGTGCAAGATATACCGCCCCTAGAGTTGTAACAATTTTTGATGGACATTTTGAAAAAAGGGGTGTTAACACCCAAAAACCTGCCACCGTTTCAATGCTATCACATATTTTCCAACTCTGGAGGTGTATACCTTGCCAAAAATCGCTATGACGATTATTCCCCTCATTTGATACCGGTGGCCAAAATTTTGCACCGAGGCTGATTGCCTATTTGCGTTATATATTATCTTCTTTCTTATAATCCTGTTTGCATTTGTGTATTTTTATTTGATATACTAACTTAATAGTAGACTATATCATTTGCAGCTATCCCAAAAGTAACTGATGAAATTATTGTTGAAAAGCATACTTGGTTTGAAGATGGTAATGGCACTAAACTCGCTGTGAAATTACTCTTTCTGGCATGCTGTCATTTTGAAGCAGACAATAAACAAGATGCGTCTTAAGACGCTTTTTTGAAATTTATGTTAGTACTTCGTTTTTAATTCAGCGAAGCCATGAATGGGGTGTGCAAGTATTGACACCGGGCACACGCGTGTGGTTGCTGTAATTCGTCGGTTCAGTGCATGGCATTGCATAACTACAATTGGTTGCATGAAACCTTGTCCCAGATGCTGCGCAATTCAAAACATGGCTTGGCAACTTTTGAATTGAGAATCGAGATCCTAGAGTATTGTTTCCTTGAAATAAAACAGCATTAACGGAGCTAAAATTTTGAAGGTTAGTTGTTAAAGCACCCTTCTTTAGATTTTTAGCACTTCTGTTTGCTTCAAACTACAAACAAAAATGAAAAAATATACCTTTTATGGGGGTGTTCCCAAAACTTTTTATCATCAAGGTTGTTAGGCTATTTCTGCCAAAAGAGTTCAGCTCATAGGTTTTTTGAGATTTGTGCCTTTTATGCCTAAGAGAAAAAAACTTGACCGAGATCTTTGATTACCAAAACAATTGACCTATCGCGGTGGAATCATGTTAGGATCGCGTCAATGCAGCTTGTGAAATATTGTCCAATTACATGACATACAAATGGACGCGCAACGCGCAACATCTGAGACAAACAAAACTTAGCGTACACAAATTCCATAGGGTTGTTTAAGGGGCGTGGCTAACTCCCAAACGGCGATAGGTCAATTTTGGGATGAAAACTAAAAAATTACTATTGTCTCAAATGTGATTTCATCCACTCTCCTTTGCTTCATATGCAGTGACCCTATCAGGCGCCATGATACTTCTGGTTCCATTTACGAGTGAGCTTGAGAACCTAACCTCAACAGAATATGTGGGACTCAGCCAGAATTTCACAAATGCCGTGAGTATACACACTCTAAGAATGCCTGTCAATTGCACTACCAAAACATACACGAGGAGGGTGCATTCAAATAATGCTTGAGTGATATTTAAAAAAGGACATATCTGAATGAAAAAAAACCCCAAAATTGCATTGGTCACAGCATCACAGTTCACTTAAATAGCTTGTGACTTGAATAGAGTCTGAAGGACTTGTGTGGACTTGTGTGGACTCGTGATTGTCTTGTGTGGACTCGTGATTGTCTTGTGTGGACTTGTAATTGTCTTGTGTGGACTTGTAAATTGTCTTGTGTGGACTTGTCTGGACTTGTCTGGACTTGTGATTGTCTTGTGTGGACTTGTATGGACTTGTATGGACTCATGATTGTCTTGTGTGGACTTGTGATCAGCTTGTGGGAACTTGTGATTGACTTGTGATTGACCTGTGGGGACTTGTGTGGACTCTTGATTGTCTTGTGTGGACTTGTGTGGACTCGTGATTGTCTTATGTGGACTTGTGTGGACTCGTGATTGTCTTGTGTGGATGGATTCGTGATTGCCTTGTGGGAACTTGTGATTGACTTGTGATTGACCTGTGGGGACTTAATTATGTGGGCTTGTGTAAGTGGCTGATGGGCAGAATAAGCAAGTTTGGTATTCTAAAATAGTCTGGTGCGGCACAGCAAGATTCGAACAGCGGCAGATAAATGCACACAATTGGACGTGGTTACCAAATCTGCATTCCGTGCAATTTTTCATGCAATTGAAAAGAGATGGAACTATCGTTCGCACAAAAGTTTGACACCCCAAGACACCTAAAAACACTTCGCTGTTCAAATTTGTTTCGCAAAATGTCATACCGCAGAACGCGATGATCTCTTCCATTCTGCTGGGACCCCACTATGCTTTTGCAGGCATACGATGATGTTTTTATCCTGAATGAAAAATTCGGCAATTATTGATGTGCACATGCCCAGTTGGAATACCGAACTGGCTTATTGTGATTGACTTGTGATTGACTTGCGATTGATTTCCATCAGCCTGACTTTTTTGATACAGTGAATGATTGTGTAAAGCCCTATTGCACCTAAGTTGTATCAGCAAAATGTACAAAAGGTTTGAGATCTCAAGTACTGCTGATTTAAGATTTTGTTTAAAGCTATAGTCCATCATCATTTGCAGCCATCCGAAAAAGTAACTGGCGTATTATTGTTGAAAAACATACTTGTTTGAAAGATAGTAAGTGGACTAAACTCCCTGTGAAATTAATCTTTCTGGCAAGCTATCATTTTGAAGTAATCAACGAAAGAAGGCCTTTCCAACAGTGCGTCTTAAGACCCACCGTAGGAAAATTTAAATTAGTTTTGTTATTCGGCGCAGCGCGCGCAAGCATTGGCACGACGCACAGTTGCGCGCGGTTGCTATAATTCGTCGGATCAGTGCGCGACATCGCGTATAGCTGCAATTCAAAACAATTCAAAACATGATTCAGCAACTTTTGATCTGAAATTGAGATCCTAGAATGCTGTGTTTCTCGGAATATACAGCTGAAGCTGAACTGAAACTTTATCAGGTTAGTTGTTCAGTATCCTTCATTAGATTTTGAACACTTTTGTTGCTTCAGACGAACAAAATGCACAAATTACAAATGATGGACTATATCTTTAATATAGTTTCCAATATTACATAATGCAGAGTGCAAAACACAGGTAAAATTTAGCAGAGTATTTATGGATTGTCCCACTTCTATAGATGGACACCACTCTTGACAGTGGGCTGGGAGCCCAATACATCTACGTAGACACCACCATCGACAGTTTCAAGTAAGCAACACTTTGTTCAGATGGATTTACTCAATGCTTATAAATTTTGTATATTATGCCTAACTTATCTGCAGAACTTTACTTTTAATTTTACACGAGAAAGCAGATCATTAGAAATCTCTTCTGGCAACTTCATGTGGTTCATGGAGAGTCACATTAACTTGAAAGCAGGCAGTGCTGCACAAGGCACTTCATTTTTCTGAAAAATTGTACGTCACATTTGCACCAGCACCCTACAGTTTGTAGTTCATATTCTATATTTTGCATTCATAAAAACCTGCGTCAGTTTACCCATTCCTGTTGGTCGAGAGCCCCTCACGTGGGTGATCTTAAACTACCAGTAAAACACTGCTGCACCGCATCGCGCAATACCACTGAGTACGTGCCGCTCACGCACCAATCTCCTTTTAAGATGATTCTTAGCACTGTGATGATTGTTAACACTGCACATACCATAGACTTGTTAAAGAGGGGTGTTTCACAAAACATGAAGTAAAATTGTCGAACAAAATCTTGTCAATTTTTGACTTATGTTGACCTTTTGACCGAAAAAGGTATTTATGAATGGGAATAAATATGAGCCTTTGGCTGGGCCATTCAATTGGCTTCCAGTTTTAAACGTACTTGTTTAAAATCGGCCAAAGCACAACTTTATTTCCCTCATCACAAGTGGCTTTTGCTATAATTACGTCCCTTTATTCCATCGCTCAAGGTCATCTGAGGACCCAACCCTCAGAGCAGCCAACACACCAGACACCTTCGTGGAATTCACCATCCAACTGATCAATCTTCCCCCGGTCAATCCAATCAGTGACACTCAGCAGGCCGTCATGACTATTCTAACCAGCGAAGCCAGCGATGGAAGCCTGGGCAGCATCCCCGTCAATGCTAGCTCGGTTGAAATTTACGATGGTATTAAGTGGAAGCATTCTTTTTCCTGTTTTCGTTGTTGTCAAGTATAACCTTTTAGGGTTCCAAGCCACTTTGAAAATCACTTTGAAATGAGTTTTCCCCTTTTCCAGTCAGGGAAAACTCATGGAATTTGGAGAGAAAAAAACCCACCAAAAATCAGAAAAAACTCGGGGAATTTGACGGTGATCCAGAAGGGAAAGGGTTTCCAAGTTGTGTCCATTGACTGGCTATGGTGGCTTTTTATTATTATTATTAATTTATTGAGTTGCAACCAAATATCAAAAGAAGTGGTTGGATTAGACACAAAGACACATCTTAAACAAATTGTAACAACTTTAACCAAAAACATGGTTTACAGTGAACACAAAAATGGTTAAAAAGGAAATTAAAAAAACAAAAGGGAAAATGAAAAACAAAAACGAAAAAAATGTCATTTTAGAGTTCATGCAGTGTGAATATTCCACACCTCTCCAGACAATAACAATTAGCTAAGCTACACCACCTCTTGACTTCCCAACAACCTTGGAGTTTTGGGAATTTCTCAAGAAAGCTGGGAATCGTGACTGCGTTTGTCTTGTGGATGAACATTTTAGGACTCAATATACTTCCTCGGTTAAAAAGTGGACAGTCTTTTCTCCCAAAAGTTATATATGCCTTTCCCCTGTTAATTGAATATAAAAATGACACAAATGCTCATGGAATTTTTTTCTTCATTATTTTCCTCGGTCACAGGGAGAGTTTAAGCTCCCTCCACTTAAAGTAACAAAAGAAGTCCCGTATTTTCTCAAGATTTTTTTGAAAGAGGAACAAATACTTTAAGTCCCCTCCGATTTAGGTCAAGAAGCACACCTAATTTTTGAAGATGTGTGCAACTTTTTGTCCTCAAACAAAATGCGAATTGGTTGCAGATTAAGATATTTAATGTCATGATTTTCTTTGTGTTTTTTTTTAGTACCTGATTTAGCTACGACCGAGTCACCAGAAGTAACGGAAAGTAAGAACAATTAATCACTCTGAAATAATCTTCAACACTTTCATGGTTCCAATTTCATTGTAAAGACTCTACATCGAAGTCCCACATGGTTCGTTCTGTACATTCGGGGTCCAAATTGTGAGCATTTTTTCCTGTCCCTGTTACCTCTGCATTGTGTAATTTGCCATTCAATTGGCATTTAAAATGACTTCAAGCTGGTTTTAATTGTTGGGTAGGTCGATTGCTTCACATAATTACTCTTAGAGGAATACATTGAAGGGAAGATACAACATTTGCAAACATCAAAAAATTAACTGATCAAATTATCACGAAATATCTTACTGGATTGTTAGGGATTGAAAGGGGGGGGGTATTTACTCCCCCAATATTTTGTAAAGACTGCATTTTTTCATTCAATTGCCCTTTTTTCAACGGGCTTACCCCCCCCCCCAATAATTTGTAAAGAGTGCCCTTTTTTTTACGAAGTGCCCTTTTTTCTGAACAAGTGCCCTTTTCCAAAAAGAAGTGGTGCCCTTTTTTGTGGCATCTGCCGTTTTGGGTGCCTTTTTTCAGAATTTTGCACATGTATCACTCTGAAAAGAACCATGTATTGGCCCTTTGTGCGTAATTGTCAGTTTTGAACAGCGCCTCCATCGGCAGATGGTACCAGCCCCCCCCTCCCCCAATAAAAATGACCGTGCTATGCCCCTGTTGAACGTTCTCCTTTGGATTTTGAAAGGTGTTATTATTGGAAAGGAATGCAAAAAAGAAGAAGAAAAATGATCCTATATGCCTGTAACAGGGACAGTAAAAAGTGGACCCCAAATTTATGACCAGTGTACTGTTACTATATTTTCAAAATACCATATGGTTAATTTCACAAAGCATTGCGATCCATTGTAACTTATGATACTTGGATAACTCACTGTAACTGAGCTGTTGTATTTGAAGAAACCTTTCATTGATCAAATGTATTATAACTCATGTGGCAACATATTGCAATTACAAGAAGCCTTTGGGTCAATGCAACATCAAAAGTGTCTTTTCTGCACTGCTTTTATGCCATCACGAAAAAAGAATATCTTACACCAGATTTTTAATTTTTTTTTTAAATCGAGATACCTCAGGGGAGAAGTCATTAATCTCAACAACAAAACAATGAAGTTTTTCATTATGAATGTGTAATTTTCAACACCCTGACCATTTAGGTTGTGGAAAGTAAAAAACAAAGAAATAAAAACAACTGAAGAAGTTGTTCTTGTTTCTTTGTTTTAGGTTTGTTTTCATAAGTGTCAAGAATGACTTTTTCTTAAAGATGCGTGCCCCTTGCTCGTCAAAAATATATATATTTTTTCCCCAAAGGAATTGTCAATTTGTATGTTTTGTTTTAACAAGTGAACCCACGCTGCGAGGGTCATGGTGTGTGTGCCCTTGAGCAAGGCGCTTTGTCACTTATTGCTTCTCTCCACCCAGGAGTAAGGAAAATGGCAATTGAAAAAAACAAAAGTGATATGCGATCAAGCTAAATGGGTCGTTTGTCGGGAACTTTCAATTGCATATTCAGGCCAAAAGAGGGCCACTTCATTACATCACTTCATCACATCTCTTGGTGTTCTGAGTTCCATAATTTTTGAACTAAAGGTGGTACCAGCATGCGGTTTTCACAGCAGTAATGCAGAGATTGTTGTCTTTTCAAATCTGTAAAAAAAAAATTGACCAGGGTCGACAAACGACTTATTTGGCTTGATCGAGTCACAAATCTATTTTATGAGGTGAAACTCCAATGTAGCGTGAGGAAAGCATCTCTGATACTCAGATTTGTTTGGGAAACATTTCTTACAGGGCCACCCGTGTGCGCCGGCGATGAGTTTGAGTGTGACAGCGGGCAGTGTATTCCTAGGGCTTCAGTCTGTGATCAAACCGCTGACTGCTCGGATGGCACTGATGAGGTAGTCATGGCGCTCTGTCCTGTCGGTAAGAACCCCATTGCTGTTAGACGTTAGCAGTCAGGGAAAACTGAAGAAATTTGATCAGAAAAACACCCACAAATATCAGGGAAAACCCAGGGAATTTGACAGTGACCCAGAAGGGAAAGGGTTTCGCCAGTTTGGCGTAGGTGCGTCTTGTGCCGTGTGTCCAAGTTGTGGCCATTGACTGACTGGCTAAGGTGGCTTTTTAATGTTTATACAGTGTAATTATTATCAGTATCTTAGTTGCTTTACTGCAACCACCTCTTGACTTCCCAGCAACCTCGTTAAAGTGGAAATATTTCTCGTGGAAGTATAAGGGAGTTTTGTTTCCATAAAGTGCTGGGCACCCTGACTTGGTGTTTAAACGACAATGTTTGAGATGTTCGGCGATGTTCGTGCCACCTGTGCACAATATGGGCTGCATGCGCTGCTACAACTGAGTGCTTGAAAAACACTGATACTATTTGGGTACAAGGTCTGGGTACAAGGAGTAACAGGCAGGGTGGTTTTGGGGTGGCACAGGGTCTCATGCGTAAAATGGGGGAGGTCATTCCTACAATGAAATAAGCTGTTCTCCTTTTCTTTCGGGTACAGACACTGTTATGTTGTGCCTAATTCCATTGGTCCATATAGCAGTCACATGCCAGTCAAGTTTCTAACGATTGGTAGCAGCAAGACGTTGCTTGTACCACCTTTCAAATAATTACGTAATTTAAATATAACATTGCATGCACATCAATTGTGACCAGGTTGAGGACCATGAGTTGATTAATGGTAGATTTGTGACGTACTTACGCCTGTGCTCTAACAGCAACGTGCAAAAGTCAAAAACGTCGTCACAAAACTTCTTGATCCATGGCTCCCTGCTGTGCATAATGATGTGCGGTTAGATGTAACCGGCCGTGCGGGTAACCAGCCATGCAACCGTGCCCTGTGGTCTAGTTCCAAATAGTCGACTTCTAATCAGACTCCTGATTTGAGTTATCATTGACTTGATGACTACTCTGAAGTTGCATACATTGAACTGCTAGGTGGAATTCAATCTTTAAATAATGACCTGTTGTCTACGTTATGATTTTGCCAACAGCATGTGGACCTTCGGATGTTGACCTTCCAACCCAAGGCTCCGTCAGCCTGGCTGTGCCCACTTTTTTGCCAAACTTAGAACTGGAAACCTTTCAAAGTTGCGGGTACTTGGTGACCGCCCCGGAAGGCTACAGGATCTATCTGGTCATGCACAAAGTCAAATTAGTCTCTACGTATCATACACTCATTCTGACCTTCGGAGAGGGGAAAGTGGTCCAGTATGAGAGGAGTGTGGAGCAGCCGCTGGACATCATCAGCCAGAGTCGATTTCTGCAGATTGCTTATTATGGTTACGTATGGATTCAAGACTACGGCATTGACTTTGAATTGCGGGCCACTAATGACACAGGTATGCTTTTGCATTGTGGTATGGGCTCCGTGCACAATTACCCCTTCAACGGCCAGAAAAAAAAGAGAGTTGGGGAAGACCTAGACTGGTTCCTGGTCCATCCACTGCGTATTTCGAATGATCCAAAGTTATTGGGGGCAGGGATTAAACTGGGAGACCATCGCAAGTTTATTCGAACGTGTTCGTGCGCCGACGACATGTGACGCTCACGCGCGAAGACGCTATGGCAATTAGCTTTGTGCACATTCAGGATAAATAACTCGTGCGTATTTCGTGCGCGAACCAGTACAGCACGCACACGTGGTGTCCCATCCAATGGACTCTCAAAGGTGGTAAAAAACACGCCCTCTTTTGTTGGCGCACAGAGCCCATCAAAAGGTGTTAATTATTTTTAAAGGCATATCAGGATCATTTGCTTTTCATGCATTTTGTTCGTTTCCAATAATAACATTATTAAAAATCCAAAGAAAAATGTTGAAAACTTAACTTTTTGAAGTTTCAGCTCAGTGGATATTATGCACTTTAGAGGACACGGTGAAAAACAACGCACAACCTTTTGATCAAGAAACACCACGATTTCAGCATTACAACTCTATATTCCAAAATTCAGTCAATTGACTGATCGTTGGAAATCACCTACATTTCTTGATTTCTTCTACATGACAGCAAACCAGACGGAATAAATTCACGGGGTTTATATTTTTAGTACCAGTACAATCTTTAATCCAAGTAAAGCTTTTTGGGATAAAATGCAAATGATTCTATTAAATGCCTTTAAGTAGAAATAGGAAAAAAATGCACATTTTTGTCTGAAACAACAATGAATACATGAACAAAATTTTTTACAGTGTTTTTGTGTTTCAGTAAAAAATTTTGAGAGTAAATTAACACTTGCAAAGTATTTCCTCGTGCCCCCCTTCCAAAACCCCTCATTCAATGTGACATTGGTGAAATTGACAGCAAGAGCTGTTTACAAGAATTACTGTGTCAATACTGCAAGGGAGAAACTATGGGATGCTTTGCCGAGAATGCCACATTGAAAAAGGGGTGTTTTTGTCGGATCGATCGTGGAACTTTAAAAACGATCCTCTATTTTGAGAGCAAGTCCACCGTCTTTGGCCCCTCCAACGAACAAGTCAATAGGCAAAAATGATTAAAAATATTTTTACAACTTTGTTATTGTGCCTGTCAAATTGTTTTGGGGAGGCTTGGATAATCAAGGTACCCAGTCACTCTAGAAAACCTTGAAAATGAGTTGTCATTTATTCAGTTGGGGAAACTCAGGGAATTTGGGAGAAACACCAAAAATCAGAAATAAAAAAAAAAATCATGAAATATGAGAGCGGCCCAGAAGGGAAAGGTTTTCATCAGTTTGGTATAATGTGCGTCTTGTGCCATGTGTCCAACACGTTGTGTTCAGTGACTATAGGGAGACCATCGCTT
The DNA here is from genome assembly GCA_029964075.1 of Patiria pectinifera. Taxonomy (NCBI): domain Eukaryota; kingdom Metazoa; phylum Echinodermata; class Asteroidea; order Valvatida; family Asterinidae; genus Patiria; species Patiria pectinifera. The sequence continues at coordinate 29,110,523 of CM057149.1, read as the reverse complement.
GTCAATAAGTTGCCTGTGTATTAATTATTATTCATAAATACCTCAGACAGTTTAGCTATTCCTATTGGTCGAGAGCCCGTCACGTGGCCGGTCTTAAACGGATGATAAAGACACGGCTAGCTGGTCTTAAACACTTTTTTAGTGTCACAATAAAATTCGGACTCCTAAAAATCCAGTGCCTCTTACCATTTTATTGGTTGAACGTTCACAATCCTCACGTAGGCATGCGCAACACTACCAGCGAGTCAGAATTTTATAGTTCTAAATTCAAAACGCAACGCCCCAGGTGCGTTTTGCGCGACATTGCGCAGAACATGCTACGCGTGCGTCAATCTCCATAAAAGGGTTGTTTACATCTTACTCGCCAGCTGAACACTCCATTATTTTGCTAGAGGGATGTTTCAAAAAGCATGAAATGAACTTGTTGAACAAAATCGGGATTTTTTGAACGAATTATTTGATTTTTTTTTACCGAAAAGGTATTTATGAATGGGAATAAATATGTGCTCGGTCGTTATTTATCACTCTGTTTAAGACCGCTTAGAGTCTGGGTGCTGATAATTACCCTCCCTCCAGCTCGGGTAATTATCAGTACCCAGACTCTAAGCGGTCTAAACAGAGTGATAAAAACCTCCGGAGCACACATTTATTCCCTTAGTATCTTGGGTATTTATTATTAGTTATTTTGCTGCAACTTGCTCTTGACTTAGTCCCAGAATCCTTGTTATAAAATTGAAAACAGTTCTCATGGAATTATGGAAATTTCTCAGAAAAATATTGGGAAAAACTCAGAGAAGTTTGTTTTCAAAGGGCATTTGGGAACCTAGTCTATGTAATAGCTATATGCCCTGGCGAAGCTGACCATGGTCTACGATATGTAAACAGATTTTGGATTAATTATGCAACTAGACTGCATATGACCTCAAGAAAGTGACCAATCAGCAGGCGACTTCTATACACGCATAATGCGAGCTCCCCACGTGCGTAAACATTGTGCCCACGATGAGTAGCATTTGAAAGGTTGTTGTATTACAAAAACGCGGCATCGAAATGGACCAATCACAATCTTAGTCCCGATTTCGGAATGAAATGACGTCACGCATGCTTAGATAGATCAGACGTTCTACCGGAGATGGGCTGGGTGGAAAACGGGTGATACTCGGACTACGGGAACCCTGATATTTTTTTAAACTGTTCAGAACTCTCTGCATGCCTGCATATAGGTTTGAATTGTAAGAGTCTGCATGATCTCGAATTTGTCATCGAATCATTTATCTATACACTTCCTGGATTTTTTGTGCAGATTTTGATGTGTGCGACAATGGTGTTCAGGTCTTACCTGCGGAGAAGATATGTGATCAGAGACACGACTGCTTGGACTACAGCGATGAAATTGGCTGCCGTAAGTATAATATGCCCAAGCCAGTCATATGAAGCTTCCATCATGTTGCAGTTGTAACATTGGCTACAGTTCATCCTACTTTTGTGCTGTTTCCTGGATGTGAGAGAGAAAAAAGCATTAAGTTGAAGCAAAGATTTTTATTTGTAATGGTTGGTTAATGATTAACCTTGATATGTGGATGAGAGACCAAAGAAAAAGAACCAGATTATATATAAAAAAAAAATCTTTGAAATTTAGTATTTAATTGTGTCAAGATTTATTTAGAATCTTTTTTTTAAAATTCAGATTAGATTTTTTTTTTTGCAAATTAAAAAGTGAAGGCAATTTGGGAAAGGCTACCGACTTCTTGGAAGGTGACATGTGTCAGGACACAATACTGTGTTTGTAACTAACGTTAAACTGGTGTGCTGTGATGTTTAAAACAGTAAAAAAATAGGGAGGAGCTGTAGCCCCCCAAACTGTTGTTTAGCGCTCCCCCCAACCCCCCCCCCCAAAAAAAAATTGCCCCCCAAAATTTAAATAGCAGTGTCGAATGTTAGCAGGTGACATCACATGCAAACAGTCTCCCCCCTCCACCCCTCCAGAAGAATCCCAACATTTGCTATAGCCGGCCAGGCGGAGATCTAGAGGGGGATGGTTTTGTGTCAAACCCTCTTCCTCCCCCATTCAAAATTGTATTGCTAATAATAATGTACATATTCGTCAGATACAAAGGCGTAGCCATTTGTGAGAAGCATTAGTACACTAATATAGTGTGCATTTTTGTAGGATTTGATCAGCGTTCCCCATTAAAGTATGGTGTGAGCCCCCCTCCCCCCTATTGATTTTTGGAGGCTATTTTGTCCAGTGAAAAAAAAAAAGGTCTACATTTCAGCACTCATCCCTGTGAAACTTTGTGGAACCACCCCTGATATAGCCCCCCTAAAATATATGCTTGAGAACCGCGCCTGGTCAATGCTCATAAAAGTTGTTCTTTAAGGAGGAAAACCTCAATCTTCAAGATTTGACGAAAATCCTTTCACATATTCTTGTTTATTTCTCTCTGCCAAATTAACAGAGCCCCAATGCGGTCAGTCCAACTACACCCTGGCCCCTGACGTCACGGTGCCCTTGCAGTTGACCGATTACCCAACCAATTATGTCAACAGCATGGCCTGTTTGTGGTTAATCACCGGCGCGGCCAACGCCTCAATCACCTTCCAGACATACACAGATCTGGCCGCTGGGGATACGTTGTCCTTTGGTAGAGGGTACGACCCGTACGACCCGTTGAGTACCGTGGCCGTGGTACCCGGCATCCTCTCCAACGGTTCCTATGTCCTGGTGTCGGAGAGCCAAGCATGGGTGCTGTTTGTGTCTGATGCGGGAGAGACAGGCACAGGATTCAGTGTCAGCATGCAGGTGCTGTATGATGACGATGGAGGTACGTATAGCCTATATTTGATTCTGTAGCTCAGAATAGCTGCGTTATTGACTCCAGACTTGAAAATGTTGTTCATTTGATGATGTTTTGCTAAATATATTTGGTTACAGTGGTCAGAAATTGCCTCAGATTGCACCGCAGAGCATCTGGAATCAAACATTTTCCAGGGCCCTTAAGCGGACCCTGAACTCCACGCAGTAAGGGCTTTGGGTATCATGCATCGCGCTCGCGTTAGTTTTAATCAAAGTATATGTCCCCCCCCACATTTGAGAAGCAATTGACCTCCTTGATCAAAAGTATTAAGTTATAAAAGGAGAAGTGCATATGAGGCAGCTATAAGGTTAAGTTTATTGAGGGAGTTGTGCACAATGTTGAAGTTACAGTCAACAGTAGGATTTTCCACAGAAATTTGTATAGATTTATTTTGGAATAATTATTTCCAAACATTCAATTGTTCTGTTGTTTTTTCTTAACTTTGTTCTGGGCACAATAATCGGTGCAGCTGGATGAAACAGTAGTTTTGTTTCACTCTTGAGGGGGCAAAAACAAGAGGAGCTCTGCTATTGTTTTTAGCTTTAGGAATGGTAGGGATCTTAGATTGTCAATCAATGTGTTTAAAGGGTTGGTTGGTTTAATAACATGAATAAGCGGTGTGTTATATGCTGTCTATGTTGTGAACACTGTCTAAATGAGGTATTTTTCTCGTTCAAGATTTCTTTCACTGCAGCAATTTGGTGCAAGTGGTGCCCATGGACAAGCGATGCGATGGGCTGGCTGAGTGTGTAGGAGACCCCAGTGATGAAATCGACTGTGGTAAGTAATTGCTCAACAGGAAGAAAAAAAATGCAGACAGTTGATGAGCTTCTCTTACTGAAGAGATTCACACTTCACTTTGTCACCAACTGTTTGTGTTTTTGTGAATTTTGAGGCGCTTGCATTGGAATTGTGGATGGCTTTTTTAAATTGCCTGTTTACGAAGTCTGTCATTGAAGCAAAAGATTGCATAACTTTAGTGCCACCCTAGTGGGTGACAAATCTGTCAATTGCTCTTGAATAAAATACATGAAATATACTCTATGGAATTGAAAGCCCAATGTGACTTTTACCTTCCGTGTATGTCTTTGGAATCCTAGACGCAGTAGATACATGCCAGGTCATCCCGATTGCCAACTGCTCCCGGCTCCTCCCCTACAGCAGGACCCAACTCCCCGGCCGTTTTGCCGCGAACGCTGCCTCCGCGATGGCCCAGTACCAACAGGCCACAGACCACTTCTGCCAACCCCAGTCGGAGCTGGTGATCTGTTCGCTGCTGTTCCCAGAGTGCCCCACGGCCGAGCCATCCAGCAGGCGGGCCGTCTGTCGGAGCATCTGTGAGGGGGCAGTGGAGGGCTGTAACTTCAACGACGGCATCTGTGACTCCTTGCCAGACAACGGCGGCGATCTGTGGTGTAATTATGAGAATGGTGAGTTTTGAGAGAAATTCTTGTCTCAAATACTGGAGATCCCCGGAATTAGTACAGGTAAATTTGTTCATATCTGCCAGCCATATAACTTACCGAAAAGAGCTTGACTGCTCCTTTCCTCAGCTCACACCATTGGACCAACTCTGCATCTGTAGTGCTTTACCGTTGATCCTAGATGCTGTTAAAGATATAGTCCATCATTTGTAATTTGTGCATTTTGTTCGTTTGAAGCGACAAAAGTGCTCAAAATCTAAAGAAGGGTACTGAACAACTAACCTGATGAAGTTACAGCTCAGCTTCAGCTGTATATTCCGAGAAAAACAGCATTCTAGGATCTCAATTTCAAATCAAAAGGTTGCCGAATCATGTTTTCGAATTGGGCCTGGATTCAGCGTCCGAGACACGTTCTCACTGAGCCGACTGCAGCTACGCTATGTCGCACACTGATCCCACGAATTATAGCAACCGCGCGTGCGTGTGCGCCGTGCCAATGCTTGCGCGCACTTCGCCGAATAACAAAACGAACTACTAATTTAAATTTGCTACGGTGCGTCTTAAGAAGCACCGTTGGAAAGGCCTTCTTTCGTTGATTACTTGAAAATGACAGCTTGCCAGAAAGAATAATTTCACAGGGAGTTTAGTTTTCAACAATAATTATGCCAGTTACTTTTCGGATAGCTGCAAATGATGGACTATAGCTTTAAATAAAAAAAAAAACAGCAATGAGGTGACTAAAGGCCGGGTCGTACTCGGCGCGAAAGCGAACGAAAGCACAAACTTGTGATGACATGGCAAATAGTCGCACTGCAAATTCACCGCAAAGGTGAATTCATTGCAACTCTGGCGAATTTTGCAGCGAGCGTCTCCTGACATCGAATTGGCTTCATATTCGCATTGTGTGGAATACTGCGGCCTTTTCTTTGAACAAGAGAAGTCTGGTTCTGACGGAAACCAGAGGTATAAACTAGACTTTTGGGGATTGTCAGTTGACGGTCAGAGCATATACTGACAAAACTGTCAGAACTACACTTCTGTCTTAAAATTATAGTCACTTGGTCTTCAGTGGCTCTGCAGAATGATTATCATTGATTTGTTTATTTAGACATCCTAGAGACTGGGATCTGCGGAACTGCTCCAGCCGGACCCAACCCCGTTACCCGTATCGTCAACGGTCAGGACGCGTCGCTGGGTGAGTGGCCCTGGATGCTGTCCGTCCTGGATGAGGATTATAACCATCGATGTGGAGCCACCTTGATCAGCAACCAGTTCGCCATCACGGCTGCTCATTGCGTGTAAGTTGAATTTCAAACTCCCTTGGTAGTAGAGCAATCCTCTCCTTCACTGTGCCCAACTTTATGGTACTGCTAAGCACCCGGTTTTAGATCGAGCCTCCTTCCATTTCATGGAAATGCAAGAGCAGAATAAGTACAGCTTTGTGGGCTCCATGCACAAGTATACCCCCCTCAACGGTTTCAAAAGGAGAGTCCAAGGAGACCACTAGGAGAGCCATTTGAATGCATCACCAATGACGCCTGATGCTAACGTGAAGGTGCTATGTCTTTGTGCACATTCAGAATAGAATTAGTTGTGTGAACGCCACATGTGCGAAAACCTTACATACCTAGTGTGGACATTCTTTTGTTTTCGTGTAGTTAAGAAAAACCTGTGAAAAAAACTCATTTTACTCCAACGGTGAAATCTCTTTCAACCCAATTTTTATGCCCCGCGGCGAAGCCGAAGGGGCATACTGTTTCCGCCTTGTCCTTCCGTGGGTGGGTGTGAGTTTGTGTTACATACCCTATGTGGACTTGTGAACAAAAGAGGTCCACATAATGCAGGTTGTGTTAACCTTATGTGGACTAAGCCGTGTCCACATAAGGTTTTGCCCTTTCTGGAAAACAGGTTTAGAGGCATTTTTGGGTTAGGTTTATCTGTAGCAGAATGAAGAGAAACACTATAGGGAATCATAGAAAAAAATTGGGTTAAAAGAGTTTTCACAGTTTAAGTAAAGTTATTTTTTGTACCGAGTTTTCTTAACTACACGAAAACAAAGCAATGTCCACACAAGGTATGTAACGTAAGTCTGGGTGTGTGTGGGTGTGTTAGTGGGTGGGTGCGTGCGTGCGTGTGTGTGTCCGGACAAATCTTGTCAGCGCGATAACTTGAGAAATACTTAACATATGAACTTCAAATTTGGTTTGTGGATTGTCCTTGGTAATCCTAAGAAGCCTTTTGCATTTAGGGCTGAAAGGTCAAGGGTCAAGGTCACAGTGGCTGAAACAATAGAAATTTTGTCAGCACGATAACTTGAGAAATACTGTACATATGAACTTCAAATTTGGTTTGTGGATTGTCCTTGGCAATCCTAAGAAGCCTTTCCCATTTGGGGCCAAAAGGTCAAGGGTCAAGGTCACAGTGGCTGAAACAATAGAAATTTTGTCAGCGCGATAACTTGAGAAATACTTTACATATGAACTTCAAATTTGGTTTGTGGATTGTCCTTGTCAATCCTAAGAAGCCTTTTGCATTTGGGGCCAAAAGGTCAAGGGTCAAGGTCACAGTGGCAAAAAGAAAAGAAATTTTGTCAGCGTGATAACTTGAGATATACTTTACATATGAACTTCAAATTTGGTTTGTGGATTGTCCTTGGCAATCCTAAGAAGCCTATTGCATTTGGGGCCAAAAGGTCAAGGGTCAAGGTCACAGTGGCGAAAACAAAACAAAATTTGTCAGCGCGATAACTTGAGAAATACTTTACATGTGAACTTCAAATTTTGGTTTGTTGATCGTTCTTGGTAATCCAAATAGGCCTATCGCATTGGGGGTCGAAAGGTCAAGGGTCAAGGTCACAGTGGCTAAAACAATAGAAATCTTGTATTTATTCTGAGATCATAGGGATTAGGGATTAATTCATATAAAACCTACAGAAGACACTAATGCTGTCAATGAACATTTCATGTGACCAATGTACGTGTGTACATGTAAGTTAATGTTTAAAGAGTGGTGTTATGTCATGGAAACAGTCACGGTTGCGGGGCATTTGTGTTTGTAAACACACCTGACTTGTTTTTCCATGATTCCCTTTAGTGTTTCTCTTCAGTTTACCACGGATAAACCTAACCCAAAAATGCCTCTAAACCTTTTTTTCCCCAGAGAGGGTGGAAACATTGTGTGGACGTGGGTTAGTCCACACAACGTCGCATGCTACCTGGTTTATGTGGACCTCTTTTGTTCGAAAGTCCACACAGTGAATGTAATATGCTTGTACACAGTGTGTCCCGTCCTCTGGGGTCTTGAACATGGTCACAAACCAGCATCTACTGTTTCTGCACGCATTCCATAGAACACACTTAATGCTGCACTGATTGCGAGTGATTTCTATATATTCAAGATTAATATATCAATCTTTCAATTGAGGATTTGTTTTATTTTGACTTTTTGGGGGATTTTGTCTTTATTCTTCTGTATGTCTAATTTGAGTTTTTGTATTGTTAATGATATATATGCTTTTTGTTTTGTTTTGTTTTAATTCAATTTCTTAATATTTATGTAATATGAACCAGGGCCCTTATGGATAGTTTTTGTAACTGATAAGGCCACAGTAAATAAAAATTGTAAAGTTAAAGAACTAGGGTGAGCCGCAAAATTTGTGACCAATTCACTTGAATTCGTCTTTTGGGAATATTGTGCATTCCCATCTCAATTTAGGCCATCTGATTTGAAATCGATGGGGAACCTTTTTGCTTCTTATTCCATTTGGCATAACAATCTTAGCTATGTGCTTTGACACACTCTCGTAAAGTTAGGTGACTTTAGTTCTGTTTGAATTTTTGATGCTTTTCTTTGACCTTTCTCTTAAAACAGCTGAAGCGAGATTTTCTTGCAGTTGAAATGTGTTCAACGTTTGCAAATGCGAAGAGTGAATACCAGCCAACAATTGCCATACATTTCCTTCAGACAACATTTGGATAAATAACATTCAATGAAACCAAATTCAATGCTTGATTTTTTTCCACAATGTTCATAGCGATGTCAGCGCTTGGGTCCTAGCCGGCGTTCTTGATTTGTCAAGCCTGGGAAGCCATTACCAACTGGCCAAAGTCAGCCAAGCCACTGGGCATCAGTTGTACGATGACAATGAGGAATATGATTTTTCACACGACATTGCCGTGCTGAAGCTGGAGACTCCCCTGGAATTCAACGACTACGTCCGACCGGCGTGTTTGAACGCCGCGCAGAACGAGACGGAGATATACCAGAATTGCTACGTCAGTGGCTGGGGAGCTCTTCAGGAAGGCGGTAAGTTTGTTGGATACTGTAATTTCGTTGGTCTGGAACAGCCCCATACCCAGTCTGTGAAAATGACTGTTTAGGTCATGTACATATATAAGATTTGAGGCTAATTTGCATGGTGGAGTATTGGTATCGTTTCGGTTTGGGGTAACACCATGTGGTAATAACTACTGCTTAGAAGATATTTAGTTCTGAAAAAAACTTGTCCTGCTTATTATCAACTTTCGCTATGTAGTTTTTGTTCTGATAAGAACAGTCCTGCTTAAGTTCTAAAAGAACTTGTCTTTGGTCTCAACGTTTCGACTAGCCTGCTCTAATCATCGTCAGTCTCCTGACGATGACTGAAACCGCAAACCGAAACGATATCATGTACATATAGCTGTAGGTTTGCATAGAAATTATCTTTAAAGAAAAACACCGCGCTGCATATATTGTGGTGTGTGTGAAAGGTACTTGTGCAGGGCCATGCAACAAAAACTTGAGCAACAGAAAACTTGAGATCAGCCTCTTCTCCGAACAGAAAACAGAAAAGTTTGCAGTACAAATCAGTGATTTTATTCAATTTCTTACACAAAATTACAACCCCTTGTCGTTTTGACTTATATCGAGCCACGATATAGAAAAACAATAACTGACTGTATGCTGTGTTGAGGGAAATAGTGTCCTCAGAGCACATAGCACCCTCGGCATCGGTACATTAGCAAATTTTAAAGGGATCCAGATTATACTGCAGAGATGAAACTTTTAAGATTTTCCGACTCGTCAACTTCTCCGATTTTCTTACAGTTTGTCCCACAAAATTAGATTTTTTAACAATTTTTCCATTATTATTTAAATCATAAAATTCCAAGAAAAGTCGATGAAAAGTCGATGAAAATGGCGCGTAAGACTTAGCGAGCATAGTTATAATCTCTTTTACCAGTCGTTATGGAGTGTTTCTACAGTAGAAACACCTAGGCCAGCACTGATCAGGGCCAACATCGTCCGGGGCCAACACCATCCAGGGCTTACGTGAAGTGCGCGGTATAACATCATGCGAGATCGTTTCCTGCATACCACATGTGTGTACTTCGCTTTTATTGGCCGAATTTGAATAATCTACAGCTCCGTTGCGCACATTTAAGGCATGGAGATTGCTGACAAATTGGACGGAGCACTTTGATTGGCTAAGAATCAGGAGAACAGTAAACTCCGGCTAAACCAACATCGTACAACTCGTCAAATCGCTCAAGTCAAGTCCCGATTGTCCGTAATGCATTTCCATTGAATTTTATATTTCTAAGTCGGCTTTTATAAGTCGCCATTTCGCTCAAGTTGTCGTGGTACTCTCGGTCCCCTTTCTATAAAAAGCATTACAAAATCCTTTGTGTAAGTCGGCATTCAACGAACCACGCATTGGCATCGACTTCCTGTACTGGGGTTGGCAAATAAGTGTCGAGTGAAAAGTGGTTTTGCACGGCCCGGCCGTGATTGCTCAGCATGCATTGGTGTCGAAAAAGGCTGTCCTACTGCATACATCGCATATGCATCGTGAGCATATCAAGTACCCCCTCTAGGTTGTACGCATGTGCTCTGTCCTTTTTGGGGGTCGTCTTATTGAATGACCAGTGCTGAAGTCAATGCGTGCGAGGTATATACCGGACCAGGCACGCATTTAATTTGTTACTGCACGTACATATAATGTATCGTGGTCTCCACTTTCAATACCCCAAATGTGAGGATACAATTTGAGGATTAATTTGCTGAATTCAACTCAAGCATTAAGGAGACAATACTGGGTGAGGTGGAGTTGCCATGCAACACAGCCTTGAACAAATCGATTGCCGTGGGGTCGAAAGCTAATTCCTGGATGTAAACACACAAACACGCCTAGCGAGCGCCTAGCTTGCTCATAAATATTGGGGGCCTCGTTGGGCAAAACACGACTGTCTAACGACTTGTCCTCAAGTCTAATACTGCAATGAGTTTTTTGTACAGCATCATGGGGCCAAGCGAGAAGTTCAAGAGAAAAGTTCAGCTTGTCAATTAACCAAAGTGTGGGTGCTCCTTTGAAATGAGTCGTTAATTTGATTTCACACTTTTGTATTTTGACCGTGATTTTCTCCTCATGCAGGTTCAAGTCCCGACATCCTGCAAGAGCTAGTCGTTCCTCTTATCCCATTGGAGAATTGCACGGCTTTTCTTCAGGATGTGTATTTGATCACTAAATACATGGTCTGCGCTGGCTATGAGGAGGGTGGCAAAGACTCGTGTCAGGTAGGCAGTGGACAGTCACCTATATGCTTGTATTTATTTTGCACATTTAGATTATTTGTCATTTGTGCATTTTTTTTACGTTTGAAGCAACAAAAGTGCTCAAAATCTGAAGAAGGGTGTTTTATAGCAATTAACCTGATGAAGTTTCAAGCTCAGTGAATGCTGTACGTTCTGAGAAAGCAATATTCCAGGATCTCGATTTCAATTGAAAAGTTGCTGAGTCATGTTTTCTCATTCAGCCGATCGATGATGTCATGCACTGCATGAACCAACACATAACAGCAACCTGTGCACGTGTGCATTGTGTCTTGTGCGTGTGGAACAGACTTTTTCGTTTATTTTTTTTTTTACATGTAATATATAGTAGTGGCTCCCCTGCAAATTGTTAAATTTTTAGTCAGTCTAGTCCCTACCCTGTTAGTTGGTATTTTTACAGTAGTGTGTCCCCCTGGTCTGGGGGGGGGGGGAGTGAGGTGGAGTGGTGTCGAGTCCAAGATTTTGGTTTGTGTCAATAGTAAGAGAGACAAAAGACCTGAATCAACAAATTACGACTGCCAAAATGTTGTTATTTTGAAGAAAAAAATCATGAATATATGGGAGTTTTTCAGTGAATATCGTGTTAATCAAATAAGGTAAATTTACGTCTATCATTAGCCAACCAGTCCGAGGGGGGAGGGTGGGCAGCCGTCCCAACCAACCCTCTTAAAAACGCACTTGATTTCTTGTGATGTCTAAGCAGAAACCCCACAGCTATCCCTCATATTTATCTGCACAGACTTTCTAGAACTTTATCTTGGATGATATGAACTTAAACCAAACCAAACTTTATTTGATTTTTCTCCATCGACAGGGCGATAGCGGAGGTCCGTTGGTCTGTAAAGACAGTGACAATAGATGGCAGCTGATAGGAGCGACTAGCTTCGGTTTGGGATGTGCTCGGCCGCGCAGACCGGGAGTCTACAGCAGGGTCTCGCAGTATCTGGACTTCATCCAGTACCACGTTAACCTAGGTAAGGGCGTCCCTTGATATATTTTTTGGTTCTCATTTCCGACCGACCCTATTTTGGGCTCCCGTCCCAAGCAAAAAAACACCCATTTTTCAAATTACTGCCTACCCTAGCTGGCTGGAACAGCTCTCAATTAAACAAATATATCAATGAAAAAAATAATTAGAATGAATGCCACATTCTGGCAATCAGGTTTTGTGTTATTTATTTCTTGATATTTACTCGAAGCACGGCATAAGCCTATTGAACTGGAATGCTATAGTGGGCACGTGTGGTCTAGCGGTAGAGCTCAGGATTCATGATTGTGAGATTGTGGGTTCGAGCCCTGCCGTGGCCATGTGTGTTGTGCCCTTGAGTAAGGCGCTTTACCTCACTTAATCCTCTCAACCCAGGTGTTAAATGGGTACCAGTATTATTCAATGCTGGGAAGGTAACAGACTCGCTGTGGAGGAGGTGTGGCGATCCCCCCACAGCAGCATATGAGTCTGGCCCAACTGCTAAAGAAAGAGAGATGGGCACTCCGTTCCTGTGAACACAGGTTCGTCCCCTTAATTTACCTTTACCTTTAACCAATGCTATCGGTATGTTACTTTTGGGTTAAATGCAAGTAAACCTATATGCCCTTAATGACGAAGTCTTGCAATTGTTTCTTTTTCAGATCCGCCCACACCAGGAAAAGTTATCGGCTGATCTGGAGTAGGACAATGAGATATCTGTGAACATGCACTTGTGTCTCCAGTTGAAAAGGTCAGATTAGTACTTATATTCCCGTCACCATGGTGACCTACCGGTACTCGCAGATCTCACTTGGAATAATCCAGGTCATATGGAGCTGTAAGCTCTACAATTTAAAGACAAAATTGAATGTTTTTATGGTGCGGTATAGTCACAACAAGATATGACTGGTTAGAATTTGAAATGGAATTTCTTTTAATTTCAGGTTGTCTTGTGTGTGTCGGATTTGTGACCCTAAATAGACTAACTTGGCAAACAAAATTAGAAGCCATATTTGATGAAGAACCAGACTCGCGCTCAGCACTCCTGCCCCCATGGACCGATAGCCCAAGTTACCAAAATGCACATAGGCTGTATATTTAAGAATTCATGCAGCATGCATGTGAATGTGGTTCCGCGTCAAAACTGGCTTCCAATTTTGTTCGCCAAATTCTTGTTTGGCATTGTAAAGGGTAAGATTTAAATTTTGAAAATGTTAAAAACCTACCATATTTTTAACCATATTTTTAAACCTGAAGAGTTTTTGTTTCATCTGTTTTTATAAAACACAATATGTGTTGGCTTATAAAGATCTTATGTTGCTTAACACTAAGTGGGCAAATGTACTTTTTGAGGATGTCACATGGTTGGTATTGATACCGGATCACGGATAATAAACTTAACTGGGACCCCATTTTTTAAAAGGCCAATGTGTGATGGTTCAACTTCAAAATGTCTTCAGCAGACAGCCACCACCATAAATTTTGTATTCACTCGGTATTTTCAGTTCACTTAGTTTTTACTTTTTACAGTTATTTTATATAGCCTGGATTTAAAATATTTGTATATATCTGTTGAATGAAAAGTGCCTACTGTGTGGTTTTTAAAACTATTTTTTTATTGAGGGATGTACATGTTCTTTTTAGATATGGTAAAGGTCTTGTGTGTTGTGTAATGCACGTTAAAGAACCCAGTAACACTTATCGCTAAGAGAAGGGGTTTGCCCCGGTGTTTCTGGCAGTGGCTGCAATATGTGCCGCAGCACCTTGTAAACCATTATAAGGTGCTACATAATGGGTCTCATATTTCTCATAAACTTAATTTACCTGTCTTTAATAATAAGACATAGTTTCCAGCGCCTTGAGTTCCTAATTGCTGGTGGATATGTTCGCTACATAAGACTCCGGTTTTATTAAAAATACAATTTTTTGTGTGGCCAATTTATTGTACAGTATCCATTTTTAAAAACGTGATAGCTTTGTCGGATACCAGGAAACTGTGCCAAAATTAAATATCATGGGAATACACCAGTGGCGAATCAAGCATTTACAGAAAGTGGGAGGGGGGAAGAATTTACAGAAAAGTGGGAGGGGGAAAAAAATTTGAGGCAAAACCGGAACATACAAGCAGGGCATATATTTTGTTCATGTGGGGGAAAATGTCTGTGTTTGAAGTGTTTAAATAAACAGTTCACAGCAGAAAAAACATGGGGAAAAGACAAGATATACTTATAACCAAAAGTTGTGACAGATGGGGGAGGGGGAGGCATACGCCTCCACTTGATTCGCTACTAAATGTGGTTTACATGTTGATTGAAAAAAGTGTCTGCTGTATCGATTTAAGCTATTTTTTTTATCATTATGATGAGATAGGGTAAATGCCATGTTATATATGGTAATGGTAATTTTAAAACACTATTTTTATATTCCACTTTAAATTATACTCTGTCAGTTTTTATATTGTGATAGCAATGCCAGATGTCAACAAAATGAGCCAAAATGGCAGGAAAGTTTTCCTCAGTTTAAGCTGACTTCTTTGCTTATGCCATTAAAAAAACAAACACTGTACAGTCTTGAAAGTTTGGATTTTCCTCCAATGGTTACCATGGTTACTTCCTAGTTGCGTGCAACTGCGCGCATTTGTAACCTGTGACAACGCACATTGTTTGTCTCAAATGCCCTTTGACAGTACCCACAATGCACAAACAGCCTTTTTGTAAAGTCAGTGGCGCGATGATGTCAAAGGCCATTTGAGACAAACAATGCGCGTTGTCACAGGTTATGAATGCGCAGTTGGAACTCCGAAAAGGCTTATTTAAGAGCAAGCATGAGCACGTAGAGAGAGGAATGCAGTTGAAAACATTCAACTCGATGAAACATTTGAAATTTTTAGGAAAGAATCTGTTTTAAAAAGAGCTCTTTTTAAATTACATATTAAAAGACAAAACAAAGGTGTACAAGGATGTCATAGAATTTTATTGTGGTTCTTCAAATCAAAATGTAGACAGATGTTTTTACAAATTATATGTATTTGTCAGAAAAAATGACAAGTGTTGAAGATATCACCTTAGAATTTAAGATGCTTTCTCTGTGTGGAACATTGTCAGTTATAAAGCTTTTGAAATTATTAAAGTTGGTATGTACGTGTTTTTTCAAAATTTCAATTCTCTTTTTGGAACGAAATTTGAAGGAATATAATGTCCTGTAACAAATACGTTTGCTTGTTTGTTTTTGCAGCCCTTATGCAGTTTTAAGAACTGGTTTTAAATGGCACACTCCAGTTCAGAAATTGCACACACTATTCAGAACGAATGAGGAGCGTCCCGCTCTGAATTCAAAAGTTGATATCAATTAAATGATTAGGCCAAAAAAAAAAAGTCTCCGGTTTCTGGTATGCGCGCGCGTCGCCGTAGCCATGCGCGTCGGCAAAATGAAAAAGTTTTTTTTTCAATACAAGATGATGTTTCAAAACCGCCAAACTCACTGGTTTGCCTGGAATTCTGCTGCTGCACAATTTTAACGTGTTTTTAGATGGGGTTATGATCGAGAATAAGATTTATGTGGCCTCTCTCGACTCCCATATATTTGCACTAAGTTTAGTCGGGCACCATTTGCAGTCATCAGCCGACATTTGAAGCCAAAAAAAAAAAAAAAACAGGTAAAAAAAAAAAAAAGCCGCGTCGCCGCACCACTTTTGGGGCAAGCTCCATACCAGAAACCGGAGACTTGTTTTTTTTGGCCTTACTTGTCATGAACCGATTTTTTTTTCTTCGTGCGATGTCTCATTGGAAAATTATCAATTCAATTTGAAAATCTATTTTTCAAGGTGCCACGCCCAAAAACTTGAGCACTTATTCACCGACTGTAATACCCACTTGGTTGCTTTTACACACACAAAGTACATTAACCCTAACCCCTTGGGCTCTTTTACTAGAAAGTATCCTGAATCCGCCAAAATCCATCAATTTTGCCATGCAAAAAAATGTTGGTGGCCAGTGAGTCCATCAGAATCCACCAGTTAGGCGGGAGTAAATCTGTTGAGATCCTGAATCCGCCAAAGTCCCCCAACAGCTCAATATAGAGGTATCCTGAATCCATCAAAATCCTGCAGTTCCGCTAGGCTTACAATCCTGAATCCATCAAAATCCCCCAGTTTGTGCAATATGGAGGTAGAGATTTTGATGGATTCAGGTATATTAGGGTTAATATGCCTCAGATTTGATCATCCCAGTGCTACATGTGTCCTTTACTGTAAGAATGAGTCGCAGGTCAGATGGCAATCGGACGCTTTGGGATACGACTGACGCAATGCTCTTACAATGATGAAATTAATCCTAACCTCACCTAAAGCTACAAAATTCTACCATACAAGTGTACACAACACATGTAGCATTCTGCGGTATTTGGTACATGACCCTTAGGAGGGTAGGATTAAAAATAAAATAGCACCAGAAAAAAGCGGTATCAATTCTCATGTTTAAAACCTATTGGAATTCAAAGAAACTTAACGAAAGTGCGACTAAATTTCACAGTGGACGTGGAAAATAATGCTGCAGTACTTCAATCAAATGCTGCAGTATCCATACACGCATGTACATGTACAAAGTACATGTACATGTATATCAAACATTTTATCCCTTTTTTTTTGTTTTTGCAGTGGGCTTGGCTTAAAAAATATCTTTGCAATCAGATTTCCAATGTAAATTTCATTCCCTAATTCACAAGTCAAACCAAAGACATTGTGATCAATAAAAGGTTTTGGAGAATGATAGTTTTTCCACTCCATTGTTTTTTCATTACCTTTTCATGGGTTGAATTGTATTATTTTACCGTAAAAATTTATGTAACATTTTTATCCAGTATTAACGCAGATTTTTTTCTATACATGTGATTGCAATGATACAATTCAGAGTGACAACATTCACATTTTAAAGTAATAAATGTATTCCTAAATGTATTATACGAATTAAACACTTGGTAGGAGTGGTAGTGAATTATAATATTTGATGTATTTCTATTTTTTTGTATTTCCAAATTTCTATGTGAAATCATTGTAGCGATCCTGCCTTGGGGAACAGATTATTCATTGCCATTTTGGACTGCGAGTTTAGCCTTTAATGAATTCATTCCGACCATTCCTTTTCCTGCTTTAATTCATGGGACATTTTAGTCTTTAAATTGAATGAAACATTTATTGTGTACTTGATGTGTGTATCAAAATGAAATATATTGGTGTATTTTAATTATAAATGGAAAAATCAAAATGAAATAAATTTATATTGGATTTGGTTGAGGGTACACAACATTTGTTTGTTAGTTTCCTTTTTGTTCTTCTGTTTTAGGAGCTTTTTCCTTTTAATATCTGAAGCTCAAATCACTAGGGAATTTTGTCATAACCTATCCTACAGACCATGTGACATTTGTTTACAAATATGATGTTGACTAGATGTCAACTTCCAGCAAGTGGTTCTCTTTTGCACTGCATGTATACTTCTTTGAAATATGAATAGTTTAAACGTGTTGATATAATAAGGAAATAAATGGGCGGTGTTAAACACTATGTTATTTGGAGTCTGGAATGCCGATAATTACCTGAGGCAAAGCCGAGGATAATTATCGGCATTCCAGACTCTAACCAGTCTTAAACGTAGTGTTTAATACCGACCAAGCACATATTTATTCCTATTCATAAATACCTTTTCGGTAAAAAAATCCATAGTTTTTGGTCCAAAAGTCAAAACAAGTTAAAAAATTAAAATTTACCAACGATTCTGCTCAACAATGGTACTTTCTGTTACGGAGATTGGCGCTTGCATTGCGCATACTGCGCGATTACGCCAATGCGGCTGTGGTGAGTGAATTGTGAATTTAGGACAATCAAACACTGACTCACTGGTACTACTGCGCATGCCTACGCGAGGATTGTGAATGTCCAACCAATAAAACGGCAAAAGGCACTGGATTTCATAGGAGTCCGAATTTCGCGTGACACTGGAAAAGTGTTTAAAACCAGCCAGCCATGTCTTTATATCCGTTTAAGACCGGCCATGTGACGGGCTCTCGACCAATGGGAATGGGTAAACTGTCTTAGGTATTTATGAATAATGCTTTAAATGTGGGCCAAATAGCATGCGAAATATGTTCAAATGTTTGGGTTACCCAGCGTCAGTTTTCATTGTTTCACTGAAATAATTTTTCTTCTAATTTATGAGTGTGACGCATGTCATTCATTCCACAAGGTAACTTAGGATTGCTGCCTCTTTTCTTCAAATTTGCATAATAGGAAGACCTTATTATTGCCTTTATTGCAATACTTCATCCAAAAAGATATACAACTTCTTAAAATGGCTTTAAAATGTAAATTTTGCAACAAAAAGTTTACAATAAATGAACATTGCATACCTGATCACTCGCATCCCTGAGTTTAAACTTGAGAGGTCTTTAAAGCACTGGACCTTCTCAAGACACGACACGTATTTGATGTCATAAATAAAATTCCTGATATTTATTGACATTCGTATTTTAATATTCATCAATACTGTATTCAAATTTACATATTCGAATGTACATTTTGCACGCTCCACATGAAAGACAATTTTGCTGAAGCCAAAGAGCCAGTACTGACTGACTGAGGCGCTGACTGACTGACGCCAACATTGCAGCAGGCAAGCATTTTAATAGTTAGAAACCACATCATGCATTGTAACCTAGACAGCAAGGTATAAGATTTGAGGCTTTGCATGGTGGGGTATCGGTATCGTAATAACTACTGCTTAGAATATATTAGTTCTGAAAAGAACTTGTCCTGCTTATTATCAACTTTGCTAAGTAGTTTTTTTGTTCTGATAAGAACAGTCCTGCTGTAAGTTCTAAATCTAAACTAAGACAAGTTCGTTTAGAACTTACAGCAGGACTGTTCTTATCAGAACAAAAAACTACTTAGCAAAGTTGATCATAAGCAGGACAAGTTCTTTTCAGAACTAATATCTTCTAAGCAGTAGTTATTACAGTAGTTATTACAGTGTTACCGCAAACCGAAACGATAGACAGCAGGGCTTATTTTCACATAAAATAACTGCAAAATCTTTATCAAATGGCATAATGGCCACTACCTGTGCCTGTACGATTGTCACAATCATGCCGACCTGTCAATGGGTGTTGGCTCCGTGTTTTTTCTCACAGTTTTTGCCATCCACTGCAGCTATGAAGGCTTGCCTACTGCCTTACTACCATCTGCAAGCGGCGCCATACGATCCTTTCCTACTAAAATGGCGACGCTGACTTTCCCAGATGTACATTGTAGGCCGGGTCATGACAAAGCTCTATTGGAAGGACCTGCTCCGTCTGAGGTAGCTCACGAAGCAAGGAAGCCCTCTATGACGGGTATGAGGAATGGCAGAGGTAGATACAGATGGTACAATCTCAGCGCCGTCGGGTGCGTCACGATGTGTCGCCACTTGGGCGTGGTGTACTGGGCGCGGAAAGCGTATCGCAGATGCGCCGCCTGGGTGTCCGAGCACCTGGTGCATTGTGGGTAGAAGGCTTGCTGCGGGGAACGTTGGCCAAACTTCTCGTACCACTTTGGTTTCCTCATCATCCGCTCTCTGACAACCTATTGCCGAAAGATTGAAAAAAAAAGGTTGTTTTTAACAGGGGAGATTAAAAGTTTCGTCCCAAGCTCTTTTTCTTTTACGCTTGCTCATAGTCCACAGAAATTTAGTAAGATAGACCAATAGGAGTTTTGGCAACGACAGACACTGCTGTCTATGCCATCACAAACTGCGGTGCTTTTTTTAGTGCAAAAATAGTCTATCCGAAAGGAAGGACCGACCAATGCCAAATTTAAGTAATCACCATCAACAGTTTTTCCAAATTTATACATACAAGTACACACAAACCAGTTAAGTGCAAGTAAAGGCATAAAGAACACAAGTGTAATCATTATAAACTAAAAATAAAAAACAATGCAGAGTTGGTTGAACAATGATGAGCCCTTTCTCAACAGCACAGAGAAAGATTCTAATAGCAATTAGTTAGTAAGCACCTCTTCGATATTTACATGCGATTTTTTTCACAGTCATTTCAGTGAAGATTTTTTGGTTTATCTTACACAAGGTCCACTGGCTAAAATGAATTGGGGAAAAAAAACTAAAGTTATTCCAATTACCGCCAGTGGAGGTTGATGGTCAGCGATGAAGTCCTTCACGAACCATCTCCTGCCACATGTGTGGCAACCGTGTCGCTTGCCGACAACCCGCAATGATCTCTTCTTTCTAGCTGTGGCATAACTGAACGTTGCTGAGAGGCCCTGCCTGGCAAAGGCTCCTGGTCAAAAAGTCATAAAAGGAGAAGAAAAGTCGTGTTGGATCAGGAGTCCTCTTATACAGTATCCGTATCAAGTATAAACTGCATTCTTAACAACTTTTGTTCCCCCCCCCCCAAATTCCATGAGTTTTTCCCGACTGGAAAAACGAAATCCCTTTCCAAGGTTTTCCCTGATTTCCAGAGTGGCTTGGGACCCTGTTATTGCGTGAAAAGTCAAGGGAAACTGTTCAGAATCCAATACTGAATACAAATTGATGATTAACTTGTTCTCAACTTTATCCCAATATGAGATGACTCGTTACGATTATAATAAGCAAAGATTTATATAGTGCCCAATCCATCGAAAAAACAATGCTCCAGGGCGCTTACAGAGTAACGTATAGAAAATCCCTTTAAACACAAAGTAATTATTAGAATTAACAAGAAAAATGTAAAAATCAGTTTAAAATCAGCATGAAATTACAAAAAAAAAGAAGATAGACAAGATTAGAAGATAGACAAGAGCTAGGCTTGGAGGAAAGTCCAAAAACTGAAGTACATTTTTCTGAGGTTTGAGCAAGTCCAACTAAATAAAACTTTGTACCGACTAACATGAGCTATGACGGTACTACTTCAATTATCTGCAACACAAAATGAAGAAATGAGAACTATTTTGGCAGCAGTCAGTTGGCTTTAGTTGATCAGTCTGATAGTCGAACAAAGAAATTAACTGAAGCAGGGTTTGAACTAGCCCCATTAATGTGGCCAATTTACTGGTCTACCTCCGTACACAAAGGCCACACTTGGAACATGTACCCAAAAATGTAGAAGTTTATATTTTCACAATTAGACTTTGTTTGTAGTTTATTTATGAAGCACACTCGCCCTCTTTAAAGCAATAGAAAATTAGTCCCCCTTTTTTCAGACGGCTATTTTTTCGTGTAATTTCGTGTTGGAATTTAGATACGCTAACGTGTGCAAAATGAACCTGGAAATTAAACAAAATATAGCCGTCTGAAGAAGGGGGGAATAATTTTCTATCGCTTTAAAGAGGGTGAGTGTGCTTCTGAAGTATAAATAAACTACAAACAAAGTCTAAATTTGAAAAATACAAACTTGACAAAGTTCTACATATTCGGGTTCATGTGCCAAGTGTGGCCTTTATTTACGGAGGTCGCCCAGTATAAAATTGGCCACATTTGTGGGGCTAGGTTTCAACCTGCGATCTCCGGATTGTCGTTCTGGTACTCCACCAACTGAGCTTAAATTGATTTGGAGAGTATCATGATGAAAGGAAAAGACTCTTGTAATTATAAAAAGGCTCTGAAACATGCCCAAAAGTCCATCCACATCCAAGTCTTGGAAAATCAGTCCGTACAACTATCACTGCAATTACCTGGATGGATTAAACTGCTTGGCAACACAGATCTGAACCTCCCGCCAAGACACAGGAAGACAACGGATGAACAGATCCCATACAAGAGGGCCATCTCTTGCAATCCAGAAAACTTGTGACTACAAACGGAATCTAGAAAACAACAACATAAAAGTACATTTAATTAACATACTATCTCACTTTGACAGTATGTATCATTTACATGCAAGAGTGCAATTGAAGCTTTGTCTTTGAACAAATTACATGAACAGCACAGAATGAAAACACTGCAGAATTGAAACGAAAAACACTGCAATATTTCTTAACCATCATGACAGAAATCAAAGTCTCATAATAATAATAATACATTGTAAAAATAACAGGCATTTATATAGCACTTTTAAACGGGGTATCAAAGCGCTTTACAATTATTATTACCCCTGTTCAACGGGAAAACACTCCTGAAACCTCCTCGACTCCCTGGGGAGCAAACATGGCCGGTAGGCAGCCATTTCAGCGCTCTTGACTATAATCATCCATTATAAGATGCAATTTTTCGTTGGGGTGATATAAATCAAATTAGGTTTTGCCCTTCACCAAAACCTAATTTGATATATATCACCCCGACGAAAAATTCCATCTTATAATAGTTTATGCAGTACCCGCTGCTATGTACATCAGATTCGAAACCAGCCAACCAATCCTGTTAGCTCGGTGGTTGAGTGGTAAGACATCCGCACTAGAAAGCAGGAGGTCATGGGTTCGAGTCCCACCCGAGTGATTTTTTCCAACTTTCACTCGGGAGGTAACACACTGAGTATACAGTGTTTGAACGTCAGTGAAGGGCAAACCCTAATTTGATTTATAATCAACAGTGTTGTAGTCGAGTCCTCCTCATCCGAGTTCGAGTCCGAGTCCGAGTCCTTGAGCAAAGGACTCGAGTCCGAGTCCGAGTCCTTGTCAATTTTTGATGTCCGAGTCCGAGTCCGAGTCCTTGAAAAAAGGACTCGAGTCCGAGTCCGAGTCCTTATGTATCAAATTCAAGTCGCGGTTCACCAATACTATATTAACGTTTTCAAAATGTCACTATCAAATGTCAGGTGATAGAGAAGGGGTAATGGTTTTGGCTGTATGCACTATGCAATGCATTCATTATGTTTATAATGTACATTAAAAAAAACTTGCATTAACTTTTACCTTAGTATGCGTAGAAGCCTACAGATATTGACGCAGATACTACAGTAAAGTGACAATTACAATTAGCATATGATCTTCAGCAGTGTTGTAGTCGAGTCCTCCTCATCCTCATCCTCATCCTCATCCGAGTCCTTGAGCAAAGGACTCGAGTCCAAGTCCGAGTCCTTGAAAAAAGGACTCGAGTCCGGACTCGAGTCCGAGTCCCGAGTCCGAGTCCTACAACACTGATAATCAACCACTCACAGAAACCAACTCTGCCCTCACAGATACCCATTTACTCCTGGGTGGGGAGAAGCAATGAGTGAGAAAGCGCCTTGCTCAAGGGCACATGCACCACAACCCCGGGCTGGACTCGAACCCACAACCTGTAGAATTACCCAGACCACTAGACCACGGCACTCCACAATTGAAACACAAAGTTGACAATTTCATTGAATTCAAACTTATCCCATTTGCTTAAATATAATTCTTTGTGCTCCAGGCAAAAAAAAACCAACCAAATTTATCCGACCGTTTTCAAGTTTCCTCAGAGCGTTTTACTCAACTGACCTCTGTCCAATTTGAAAAGATAGGCTGCACACCCTGTCGTAACCGCTGATGCCGCAAAGCCAGAGACACCCACCGAACAAAGGCCTAGTAAACTGGCGCCCCACAAGGCACATGTTAGACGCAGTGGGCGAAACACCAACACCTTCAGACCAAAGACAAAAAAAAGAAATTCAGAAGGTTGATACCTGAATGGATTATCCATGGTGTATGGGAATAAAAGTCACATCAAGGATTTGGTGTGTTGGCAATTCCATCATTCATGAAAGGAAGTGTAATTATTAATTATTATTATTAATCATTTCTGGTAATGAAACCAAGGATTCCTCAGAAGCGCCCTAGGCACTGTAGCTCGCAAGCCTGAAGAAACCTGTGGAGAGAAGACAATGAGAAGAAAAACAATTTACAGTTTTAGAGGCGGGAGGAAAAGCCCAGAAGAATATTCTGGGGAAAACCCATGGAATCAGGCAGGGACTGAAAACCCAATCCACATATTGGCCCAGGCGGGATTCGAGCCCGGGTCACAGCGGTGGAAGGCGAGGAAAGTACCGCTACGCCAACCTGACTCCCTAAAATGTAATGTCTGTGACAGAGCCAATTAACCATGATATCTAATTAATGATTCAGAGAAATGGTCCAAAAATCACTCGCGTAATCTCCTCGACAACAACTATGAAAATCGGATCCTTTAAATTTTCATTAAAAGTCCACTTCTTCTTGAAATGAATTTTTAAGAGATGTTTCACGGACATTTATGTCAGGCTTATAGGACTAATCCCGTAAGGTTTTTTTCACCGTTTTTCAATGACCCTGTCCACTGAGGATTATCATTGGTTGTATATAACTGTACACTGTGTCTGTCTCCATGGCTAAACAAAGGACTTTCCTAAGGGTGTTTTCACAGACTTCTAATCCCCCTTTATATGCTAAAAAAATCCGTGAAAATTTAGTTCACGGTAAATTAAAGGGAAAATGGCTCTTTAACAACTTTTTAGATGTTCATGTACGTGATTCACTGAGCTCTTAAAGTACAAACGAATGTCTGATCAGTGCTGTGTGATGTCAGTGATGCTGGAATGGTCCCCATGCCCTGTCCATTGTCTCCAAATTGTATGAAAATGTTGCTTATTGTTCAGCATCAACGATTGTGGGTTGTCCATTCTTGTTCTATTGGGTTAATACACAGATTCAAGGTTCCTAGTAAAATCACCGAGGGAAGTAGAGTTATCAAAATACATGTATACTTTTGGGGACTTTTTCTTTTACTCTAATCTCTTGATATCCATTAGAGAGATTCCTCTTGTGTACAGAAAAAAAAAGAAAAATTTCTGGTTTCCCCACCCTACCTAAAGATTCTGGCTTTTCAAAGCCAGAATCTTTAGGTGACTCATGATCAGAGGGTCAGGGGTTCGAATCCAGCTGCTGGTCTTATGTTGTATCCCTGGGCAAGCCATTTCACGTCCACTTGCCTCTCTCCACCCAGGAGTATAAGCTGGTACCGGCATTAGCTGGAGAGTAACCTGTGATGGACTAGCATCCCATCCAGGGGGAATAGAAATATTCTCAGTCGTTTCGTGACATGGAAACTGGAGATAAACGCCGGCCTGATGGGCCATATCGGCTCGTGACAGACTTTACTTTACTTTTATCAAAGCTCATAATTTGAAGTATTTGAATAAGGGAATAAATGTGTGCTCTGGAGGTTTTTATCACTCTGTTTAATACCACTTAGAGTCTGGGTGCTGATAATTACCCGAGCCGGAGGCGAGGGTAATTATCAGCACCCAGACTCTAAGTGGTATTAAACAGAGTGATAAACCACCGAGCACACAGTTATTCCCATTCATAAATACCTTTTCGGTAAAAAAGATCAAACAATTCATTCAAAAATCCTGATTTTGTTCAGCAAGTTCACTTCATGCTTTTTGAAACATCCCTCTAGCAAAATAATGGAATGTTCAGCTGGCGAGTAAGATGTAAACAACCCTTTTATGGAGATTGACGCGCGCGTAGCATGTTCTGCGCGACATGGACGCGATGTCGCGCAGAACGCACCTGGGGCGTTGCGTTTTGAATTTAGAACTATAAAATTCTGACTCGCTGGTAGTGTTGCGCATGCCTACGTGAGGACTGTGATCGTTCAACCAATAAAACGGTAAGAGGCACTGGATTTTTAGGAGTCCACATTTTATGTGACACTGGAAAAGTGTTTAAGACTGGTCTTAAACACTTTTCCATGTCTATCCATGTCTTTATCATCCGTTTAATACCGGCCACGTGACAGGCTCTCGACCAATAGGAATAGCTAAACTGTCTGAGGTATTTATGAATCCCACTTAATAGGTGATGTGCCTCAATAGGACTGTGACTTCATCCTGACCTACATACGACCCTGAGACATGACAGAATAGTCAGGCCAGGGAACCAGACTGTAGCTCAGGTTGACTGATTTTTTTCACCTGAATCAGTCCAAGGCAGGAGGGGAAGGTAACCAGACCAATTCCCCAGCTGAACACTATGTAGGGCAGCTTGTCTGGGAGTGTAGAGCATGAGTCAGGTGCCTTGTCTGCCGAGGCTAGTGCGCTGTGTCGGAGGCGGGACGTTGCTAAAGGTCCCCACATGATGCTCTCGTGGGATGCTGAACTGGCTGTTGACAATAGATCATTCATATGACACTTTAAGCAATTGATAAGAAGGAGTTGGATGATATGAAAAACATAATTTATTTCACTTATTTTATCACCCTGAGATTAAAAGCATGTACAAGATATGATCATAAAGTAACCCATCAAATTACTATCAAAAAGCTTACTGAGATTATACATTGTGCTGGTACTAATAGTTAAGGAGCACGGCCTAGGGGGCCTACTCTATAATTAGACGAAGTGGCTATCGTTACAGCATGCAGCAGTCGTTGTTTAGCGCCCTCTAAGATACTTTTTTGATAGGCACGCAGGTATATAATTATTTGTTTCCACACGTTTTAGCGAGCAGTGCGTCAGCTCAGTCAATAGAGGGTAGGATTTTGCACCGCGAGGTTGCGGGTTCGAATCTCAGTTTTGCACTCGAATTTTTTTCCTTTTCTAACCTGAGGCTTTGGACGATTTTTTTTAAAAGGGAAATAAAGTCCGAATTTCATAACGTTCAAATTCACTTTTTTCCTTCTAATTTTATATTTTCTTGTCATGTTTGTATAAAAGTTGCAGTCTACCGTAACGATAGAAAATGGGAAATGCGTTACGGCTGCCGTAACAATAGCCACTGCGATAATTAGAAGGCTCTGCTCACAGAGCCTGCCTCTCTAATTTTAAAAGTACACTGCCCAGTAATATCATCATGCATGATACTTACTTGAATGATAGTGGTCAGTTTTGAAGAGCGCTTAAACCAGCCCCCGCCCCCGCCCCCGCCCGCCCCCTTTTTGAAGTGAAAAAAAATGTCTATAGGCCTACTTTTCGGCGCGGACGTGCGAATGCGGTTGCCCCGGAATCAAAAGCTCGATACGCTACTGACTTACCCAGTCTTTATGGAGAAAAGCGTCAGAGTATTACCTGATTTTGTCGGCGTTTGAATATTAAAACATCCGTTGTTTATTAAAGAGCGCCCTCAAGTGACAATCAGCGCGCCAAAGAACTACACTACAGCGAACTTACCAAGCTGCAATCTCTGCTCTGCTTCTGTCGTCTGCAATTCTGGCAATTCAAGGTACCGCCATAAGTCATGAAAGTGGTAAAAAATTTAGTACCCAGACGCCACTCTATATTTCTATGGTTATGTACAAAGTCCTTTTTTTTTTAGCTTCCTGGGTAGAGTCAAGAACATTTTACAAACAAGTGGACATGTTTCTCATCTCAGTCCATCTGCACTAAACTCCATGCTCGAGCTCGGTGACTGATTGATTCATGTCTTTTCAACAGTTTTGCAATGATGATTATTGAGATGATTGATATATTGCTCAAAATGCTGATAAGCCCAGGTGGATCAGACCCCCTTACTGCACTTCGAAACATGTAGTGCGGTAAGGGAGTCCACATGGGCTAATCAACTAAATAAAGCAATTTTTTGTCTTTTTTATAACTGAAGAATGCAGCTCAAGCATCATCAGGCGTGTATTTTTGCGCTGACTTGGATGGCATATGCAGGCACCTACTTGCTCAGAAAGCCCCTAGCTGTTGTAAGTATTGTGTTGAAAAGATCTACTAGTTTTTTTTTTTCTCCTTAAGGTGCAGTGAAAATTAAAACTTGTTGAGCATCCCCGCCCTCTTCCTTTTTGGCGGCCGCTTGGATTTTTATTTTTTTTTTGGAAAAAAAAAGCAAAAATATTGACCAATCCATCGTAAAATCAAATACTTGCAAGTCGGAACTTCTAATTCTAGACTCTATCGGTCACTTCCCACATCATGCAGTTGACCCTGCGATCTCCAAACCAGCCTGAGCCTTGACGTTGACAAGAATGCCCACGTGGCAGTGTTTTTTTATTCTTGTAAAACTGTGCTAGAAAACTAGTATTAAAAACACTGTAAATATGTTTCATTCTCTTGTCCAGCCTGTCTGTTTCTGCGGGATCACTTTTCACTTGACCTCAAGCCAGGCGTGTTGAAGCCATCACCCTCGGGCAGCACACTCATATTTCCGGCCTCGCTCGCTGCTAGTGGGTCGGCGACAGATATTTCCGGCCTCGCTCCCTGTGTGTTTACCCGTCATCCGTTACAAATACCACAAAATCTTTGTGGGTATACACCTCATCCGGGGCGATCTGGCTTGGAATCTTTGCTTCATGGTGGAATTCAAAAAAAATAAAAAAATGCACAATTATCTTATAACTTACGTGATCATCTTAACCCTTCCTCTCTCAGTGACAATCTGTAGTGAATAACCCTATGGGTCAAAATCTATCGGGGTACAATTTTGAACAGGTCTCTAAGCTGGCATCATATTGGTACAATTGACAGGTTAATGGCTGCTACACAAGCTGTACCAGTATTACTAGTCAACCAATCTATCAAACCACTTAAACAGGCTTTGGTAGTTATACGCTGTAAGGCCCCCCAAAAAAAATAAGTCGGTCTCTGGTCAGCGCATCCGTCGATTTCAATCATGCGCGTCAATTTTCTTTTTTGCAAAGTGTTCTGCGGTAGCTCCAATAGCTCCCTCTACTGCTGCACCTCCTCAATTTTTTTTACCAAAGAGCACCAAGGAATGGGAAATTGCACCAAGGCAAATGATCGAGAGCACCAAGGCAAATATGGAGGACACCAATGTACACGAGGACACCAAAAAAGCAAAATAGTACCCCACCTTGTCTGTACAATCCAAGCTTGAAGAAAAAAGAAAGATAAAAAGCCGCGTCGCTGCGTCAATTTCGGAACTTTGGTCTGACTAGAGACTGAATAATTTCGGAAATTTGGTCTGACTAGAGACTGAATATATATATTTTTTGGGGGCCTAATCCTGAGCGATTGAATTCATGGTAGTTGGTGACTGGCCTGTACAAAATCTATCGAGAGAGATGGGGGTCAGGTCTTTTGATAGTTTGTGATACATGTAGTGACAAAAATATGCCAATATATGGGCTTGCAAAGAGTTAAGGCTCTGAATATTCATTAACATTATTTTTATTCGAAAACCAGATGTATGCAGCATAGATTTTTTGTGTCATCTGTATTTTTTCTTTTTCTCCTTTTTTTTGTATAATAGGTGAAGACGGATCTATCCAATGAGTTGTCTTTGACAAGGACTGAGCTGGGATGGCTGGATACGGCAATGCTGTTTCCATATGCAGCCGTTCAGGTATAGATGTGACATTGTGTGAGTGGGAGATTACGCTGCACTACAAATGCCATTTGTTGTTAACAAAGCATTAGCCAATCAAGCAAGGCGACTTAATTTGCACCAAGTACTAATCATGCAGTAAAATAAATGACATTTTATCAGAAATGGGTGTACAGAATTTGTTTGTTTCTGCACAATCAACTGATCTTGCAAGTCCTACACAATCTTTAGATGTTGCAAACTCGGTTTTGCTTCAAAGTCTTGGCTGCCATCATAAATACTAGCTGTTCACTAAGCACTGTATGAAGCACAACCGCAAACAGCAACCTCACGCGGCTACCTCATGTGGCTACAATATGCATATCACTGGGCAAAGGACAAACCTCCTGGGACAACGGAATGTGTTGGCTAATCTTTTTCTTTATTTTATCGCTGGATTTATATCCAGTTATGTTGGTCTGCGGACTCCAAACTTGTTGGAGAATGTAGCCACACTATCCAGCTCTCTATCCATGTAAAAATATGAGCGTCCACGACCAAGTTGTGAGTAATAACTTCATCTATTCCCGAATGTGGTCATCGCTTGAAATCCGGCCACAAAATAAAGAAAAAGATAAGCCAACATGATCCGTTGTCGCCAGCTGATTTGCATATTATAGCCTCGTGAGGTTGCTGTCGGCACTTTGTACAGTGCATATAGACTAGTGGCTAGTGTTTACGTTACTGGCACAGTACCATCATGGACACTATCGACAAATGCCTTGACCAAGGCTAATGCAAACTCTGCCTTGGGGATCTTCTGGTGTAAGCAAATAAGCATGATCAACTAGTTAGATGAACAGATACTTGCAATCTCAATCTTGCCTTAATTTCTTCCAGATTGTGTTTGGATCCAGTGCTGACAAGTACGGCGCTCGTAGGACACTAGCCGCCTGTCTCATGACATCAGCAATGTCTATGGTAAGTCGGATAATTCTAAAAGGTGAAACGAGTTTGTAGCCATGGTTTTAGAGGAGGAACAATGTACCTCTTTTCTCATCAAAATCCCACTGAACAATAGTAATGCAATGAAAAACACAACCTTGTTTTTGAAACTCAACAGATCTGAATTCTCCAATGTTTGATGAATTTTTGACATTTTTTACATGCTTTTCCCCCTTTTCTCCCATTCCCAGGCATCTTTTGGTTTGTGGCACAGTTTCTACATCTACGCTGTCCTTCTATTCATCAATGGAGCTGCTCAGGTTGGCTTTATCCTGGTTCATTTCGTTCATAAAACATGTAAATACATTGCAAGTTATGGGCTCCGTTTTAGCCTATGGCTTTGGGCCAGCCCTCCATAATATCACAATATATTGCCGAAGTCATGACGTCACTCAATTGTCAACTGAATGTAGCCTTAGTTTCAGACACGCTGCAGCAGCTGTGTTTTGCTATGGAGGCTCCGTGTGCCAACAAAAGAGGGCGCGTGTTTACCACTTTTGAGAGCCCTTGGATGGGACACCGCTTGTGCGTACTGTACTGGTTCCTGCGCAAACTACGCACCACTTATTTATCCTGAATGTGCACAAAGCTAAGCCATAGCCTTTTCGCGCATGAGCATCTGGCATCGTCGGCGTGTGTTAGCGTCAAACGTCGTCGGCGCACCAAAACGTTCCAATTTAACTTGCGATGGTCTCCCATGCAATAACTTCTGATCATTCAAAATACGCAGTGGATGGACCAGGAACCAGTGTAGGTCTGCCCCAACTCTCCTTTTCTGGCCGTTGAAGGAGTACTTGGGAACGGAGCCCATATAATTATAAGCATGCATATAAACCAAAATTCATCGTAAGCATGCAGATTTCTGGTACAGTAGGCGGGTATTTCTCGCTAACGGTAAGCAGAGCCATGAAATTAGGCCGTGCTGTATTGACCTATTGCCCCTTGCGAGTTAGCCACGCCCCTTAAGACAACTCTATGGAATTTTGTACGTTAAATTTTGTTTATCTTATGTTTTTGCATGTCCTGCATCCATTTGTTTATCATGTAATTGGACAATACCTCACAAGCTGCTTTGACATGATTCTTTGTGTTTTCTTTTTTCCAGCATTGTCTTATATTTTTACGAGGTTTCTTATTTTCACCAATCTACAGTCGCAGGCTTGGCCCAGTTGTGTCAAGGGTCTAGGGGCCTGGTATACCACCCAGCACCGTAATGCAATCTTTGGCATCTGGGGGACCTGTACGTTTGCTGGAGGAGTCCTAGGGACGGCCTTAGCAGTAAGTGGATTAGAAGACTTCCACGCTTGCTTGTCACATTGTTGAAAAAAGTCATTCCCTATCTGATTTGAGGGTAATTCTGCAGGTTGTGGGTTCGATTCCCACCTGGGTCATGGTGCGTGTGTCCTTGTGTCCTTGGGCAAGGCACTTTGTCACTCATGTCACCGCACCCAGGAGTAGATGGGTACCTGTGAGGGCAGAGATGGTTATTGGGATTACTTTTAGCTGTCTTGCACCAAAATGGCAGCATCAAGCTGTATACTCCCCAGGGAGCTGAAATTGTATTTGGAAGGTTTCATTGGCCCAATGAGTAAGGGTAATAATAATGTAAAAGCACTTTGATCTATATATTGATCTATGTATTGATCTATATTGTGAGTATGTAAACACCAGCAATCGTGGACATAGGACAAAAGGGTTAGGGCGCAAACAATACGTCCTCGATTGACCGAACGCCCATGATTGAAATTCGTGTACAAAACCAATGAGAGCTGTTGCTAGTACAAACAAAGGAATGAGGATTAAGGACAATGGGGGGTCCACGATTGCCGGTGTTTACAAAGATTTGTGTGTGTGTGTGTGTGTGTGGTTTAGATAGCTTATATGTATCTCTTAATGGTGATGAACTCCAGAGCAGCACGTTATTTAAGCTAAGTTAACCAGAATCACAACCAGCGTAAGTCATCACAAGTCTTCAGACGTCATTCAGAAGTCCATCGCAAGTAATCCAGTCCCAAGCCAAGTCACATGCTATACAAATGAGCCGTTACAAAAGTATTCATTTTCAGTGTTCATCCTGCCAAAGTTATGACTTGACTTGTGATTGGCTTAATAATAACCCTTAAGGTCAAATAATCTGCATATTAATGCCCATTGCAGAATACCATGACTATACTTCATGATACTAGTTGAAATGTAATTGGTTGACTCGCCCCTTGTTCTTTGATTGGATCATGCATTTTGGACTCCACCAATGGGAGCTGACGATGTCTTATTTTTCAGGTTCACCTCCAGACACGCTATGGCTGGCGAGACACCTTCTTCATACCATCATTCATACTTGTAAGCATGAGTACAAGATTACAATTTTTTTCTTACCAATTTTGAACAGTGTTGTTATTTGCACATATTGCAACTCACACAACCAACATAAAATGCAGGCATTATTAGTTATCCCGCGAGCACGAGTGGAACACGGAATAATGTAGTGCGTCTGCGGCCGAGTGGTATGTGGGACACGGACGCACTACATTTGCCATGTTCCATGAGCGCGAGCGTGATAACGAATTTATCTTCAAGCAAACTTGACACGCAGTAAAGTTGGACCATCGCTTTACACGAACCTTTCAGCGGTTTAGCGCATGCAGCTGGAATGCCGCTCGCATCTTGGAATAGCGCAATACACAGGGTGCGATGTGGACCGTGCAATACAGCCTCATATAACACTGTTGTTGCCATGGATCCACCAATCAGGATCGAGGATACAAGTTTGCTTGAAGATAATACTTAGTACTGTGGGCCCGATTTCATGGCACTGCTAACCATAGAATTCAGCGCTTGTGATCCCCATAGAAAATTCTGTGCCAACCCTGTACGCACAGAATCCTTAGTTAGGGGATGTATGCATGCGCATAACACCAAATTTCTCGCTAAACGTGAAATTTGCTTACCCTATGCAGGCAATAAGCCATTTGCGAGTGACCTATACCCTTTGAGATTTAAATTTAAAAAACATCTGGTACACTGACTTGCTCAGAATGCTTGGCACATTCTAACTTTGAATTCTCCAGACCAAAGACACTAATCACATGATTCGAGGCAAGCTCTTGCATAGTTACGTAAGAGACACTCGGCACCAATACATTGTTCACAATGGGTGAGAATGGCACAAAGACACCAGACCATGCCCGAGCTGGGGGTTGCTAGTATAAGGCTTGCCCAGAATTACGTGATATAGTAACAGTCTCTTTGGTCGGGAGAATGCAAAGTTAAAACGTGCAAAGCATTGGATTAAGTCAGCGTTCCAGTTTTTATTCAAATTTAACTCGCAAATGGCTTATGTTCTACTACAAGAAAAAGGATACTAAGCAGGGCTTTTGCTAACTGTAAGCAGAGCCAGGCGTGGTTCTAGAACCAGTATTTTTTGGGGGGGGGGGGCTAGCACGGTGAATCCAGAATTTTTTCAGGGAGGCGTGCTGAAATGTTGACCGGTTATTTTTTCCAGACACTTAGGTGTCATGCCATATTTTCAATGGGGAGCGCCAATAAAATCCTAAAATCATTCACACTATATTAACTAATGCACCCTTGTCACGGCTATTTCTTCTTTGGGGGAGACCGTTCGCATGTACATCACAATCCTTCTTTTTGCTAATGCAATTTTTTTTTTTTTACGGAATTTATTTTGGGGGGCTAGACAAAAATTTTGGGGGGCTACAGCCCCCCCCTAGCCCCCCCGTAGAACCGCGCCTGAGCAGAGCCATGAAATTAGGCCCAGATGATAAGTTCCATTCTGATTTTGGAGACACATTTGTGTTTTTCCTTCCAATTCTTGTTCCCCTACAGGGTGGTATAGGGTTAATGGTTTTGATGTTTCTTCATTCTCCATCAGACCTTCAAGTTGTAATCCCAGGAAAAGGTACGTTGGGAACCGAATCTTGAATCAAAGTGTACTTTCTTGACAAATAAAATCAGACTCTCAAAAAAGGGAACTATTTTCTTCATCAGTATCTTGAGTTTTTCAACCTTTTGCCTTTAATTTTCAATGTGAACTTGGACAGTTAAATGAATGCTACATAACATAGACATTGTGAAGATGAATACTTTGAATATCCCTGTTGATTTTTCCATTGATCTGTAAATAAAATAAAATATGATAAAAAGTGGTTGGTTACTGTTTATTGTCTTTGTAAAAGCTGATACGTGTTAAATTATTCTGGTGTCATATTCGGTTACATTCATCACAAATTCAACAAATTATTGAAACAGGATTGATACTTGTTATAACTTCTGTAGTTTAAAGGACAAGATTTTTTCTTTTGCTTGTTAGATTTGGAATCTGCAGTCTCGGAGAAATTGGACCCCGCGACGCCTAGCTTCGTCAGTCTGTGGAGATTACCGTAAGTCATTATGAATTGTTCATGAAAAATTGTTGGGCACGAAATCAGACAGTTGATTAGGCCAAAAAAAATAATAGTTCTGCTTCCGGTTTCTTTACCTACCCTATTCTGACAGCCCCTACCCTAATTTTTATAATGGGAAAAATAAGAAAAAACACCCAAAACCATCCATTTCTACCTTTTACCCTTGACTACACGCAGACGCCTCCATATGATCGTAAACAAACAAAATATGGCAAAAAATCAAAAATTCCCTACCTGCCTACCCTATTTTCGAATGCCATGGAATCGGGAGCAGAACTATTTGTTTGTGTTGCCTTATATTCAGGTACCTTTCTCTTCTGAAAGACAACTCAAGGATCAATGGTATCACCACAATAGGACATAACGTTTGTTTGATGACATCAAGCGAAATTGCACTGTATTCAGAGCTTCAGGTACACATCCTACAGGGGTGGGATGTTATTAAACGAACTTTGTTTTCGAAACTTTCTAAAGGTAAGTTAGCCTAGGTATGTTTTATTTATTTGTTTATTTTTATTATTAATTCTAATGCTGTTTAAATTGCATTACATTTATTTACTGATCTTCTTTATGCAGGATGTTGAAAGAGGTAGCAATATCTGTGTTTTGCATCAAGATTGTGCGGTACTGCATGTTCATGTGGCTACCAATGTATCTACATCAGCAGGTCAGTTGCTTAGTGATCTTCGGTCAACATTAGTAATATCTTTTTATCCCTAATTTTGTTATTTCATTTCCCCTTGTGTAACCAGTTCACGTCAGGATTATTTTGACAAGAACGGAACGAGGCGTGGGATTACTTTTCACTCGACCTCAAGCCAGGCGGGTTGAAGCCATCACCCTCGGGCAGCACACTCATATTTCCGGCCTGGCTCGCTGCGAAAGGGTCACTGACACTGACAGATATTTCTGGCCTCGCTCCCTGCGTATTCTGTCATACACTCTGGTGCGAACAGGTTAAAATGGGGTTGGTGAGGATAAGTTTAAATGTGGGAGTTTCCATTCTGGGAGCAAAGAAGTTTAACACACAGTTGTCTTGATGAAAAAAATATTAATTTCTGCCTTGGAGGCAAATCACCGCAGTGACAGTTATTTTTTTCTCAAAATATGACCACGTTCTTGTCACCTGCAGTTGCGTTACGGGAAAGCAGGGTCAGGCATGCTCCCCACAAGCTTTGAGATTGGGGGAGTGCTAGGCAGCGCATCACTGGGGTACTTGATTCAAAGGTAAGCAATCACTTCAATAGCAGGTAAAGGCCTTTGCATAGTCTCCAGGCAAGTGTGGGTATACTTTTAAAATCCGGAATGGACTAATGGACATTGACCATACCAAATACATCACCCCAAAAACTGGAAGATCACGATGAGGACACAATAGACAGTTCAAACTTCACCAAGTCAGGACTGACACATATGCTTCTTCATTTTTTTCAAGAACACTTAAAAATTGGAATGACCTCACGGACTCAACAGTGGCGCTCACCAACCCAGACTCTTTAAAGAATGCTCTTTGTGACAAAATTTGATTTCGACCTTTCTCACACACCTCCAGTTTAAATTCCCTAGATGGAATATTTTGGAGGGTCACCAACCAAGTACTTTCTAAGCAACCAAAAATAGCCAGAATATCACACTGTGTATATTTCTTGTGACAGGTACTCACCTGGCGTTGTGTTGTGCACTATTGGTCACATCACGGTGCATCAAATTATCCCATTAATTCCTTAGTGGTGCAACAGAAAATTTTATCTTAGAGCTAGGCCGCATCCCAATTGCTTGACTTCAGCTGGCAAGAACACATCCATCTTTTGAAAAAAGATTCAGTAACTTCCATAGGTACATGTTATATTATTGCAAGCCGTAGTCAACTAATGTGGACCGATCGTTGATCTTTTCTTCCCAGGTTCTTGAGAGGCCAGATGCTGCTAGGCAGCGGCCTGGCCATCTTAGCCTCTACTCTAAGCCTCGTCTGCTTCCTCCTGACTGCCTCCTGGGGAGCGGTCCCCAACTTCACCCTCATGCTGATAGCCGGGGCCTTCAACTGTGGCGTGGATCCCATCCTAAGCGGGTCAGTGCCTTCAGAGCTCGGAGAGCTGGACGGGCGAAAGATCCAAGCGTCCGTCTCGGGATTTGTAAACGGTTGGTCAACTTTGTAAATTTACTCTTTGATCAAGGGGTGTGGTATCGTGGTACAGGGTTTGAGACTTGCGATTGGTGGGTCAGGGGTTCAAATCCAGCTGCTGGCCATGCTTTGTATCCTTACGCAAGCCAATTTATCCTACTCGCTATTCTTTATGATCTGAATAATTAAAAGTAATGGACAACATTTGCAAACATTCGAAAATGAAACCATCAAAATGTCATAAAATATCCTAATCTATTGCAAGTAAATAATAGGATCAAGCATTCTTGAAAATTTATTGCGCTTAGTATGCTGTCATTTTCGCGAAAAGAGGAATTACCATCATTTCCCTGCGATGGGTAGGACTAAACCATTGAGCTTTCAACGGAAACCTTTGCTTTACGTCGAGAAAAAATGAAGATGCATTTCAATTTTTTTCTTAAAAGGTATATTTGCTGAGCTGAAATTTTGATAGTTAGGTTTTTTTTTTTACTCACCTGCTTCAGATTTATTGTATTGTCCCTTATCAGCTATTGTATTGTCCCTTATCAGCAAAACACATTTTTTTTTTCTCAAATGGTGTTCATTGCCTTTAATTTCATACACAACACACATTAAGACTTGTTAGAAGAAAATTAGAATGAAATATTTGCACTCGGATGTATTAATGGTCTGTTGTCTTTGTTTATTTTCTGTGGTGTGCAGGTTTTGGGAGTCTGGGTACCGTCCTACAGGGGCCTATTGTCGGAGCAATCACGGAGTACTACGGCTGGTCGGGTATGCTGCACCTGATCATCACCCTGTCTCTTCTAGGCTGTTTGGCTTCACTTAAAGGATACCTCATAGGCTCCAGACTGAGATTGAATGGTGCTACACAGAAACTGCAAATGGGTGTATGACGGACCATGACTCCGACGAGGGAAAACATTTTGAAAAAAAAAACTACAGTAAAACGCCGCAATAACGAACACAGCTATAACGAACATTTGGCTATAGCATACATCCCATGTGGCTCTTGAAATATTAAATTCTATTCATAAATACCTAAGACAGTTTACCCATTCCTATTGGTCGAGTGCCTGTCATGGGCCGGCTGGCTGGTCTTAAACACTTTTCCAGTGTCACATGAAATTTGGGGCCCCATCACGTTCGTTATAGTGGCGTTCTACTCTACTCTTTTCAGACTGTCATTTCAAGTAACAAAATCCCAATTGTCTTTCTTATAATGAGTTGGTAAAAACATTTACAGGTTTATATGATAAACTAAAGGTCCGTAATCTGAACGCAGTCCATGTTTAATTGTTTTTGTGCAATTACTGTATATATGACACAATATTTAAACCAGCATTTAATTTTGTGGATACGAACTCAAGAATAAATGTGTAAATTCACATCAAATTTGGAATATTTTGAATTCTTTATTCGTTAATTTTAAGGCTTGAGCTTCAATCTGACAAGCAGTGATTAATAGACACTTCTACTTAAAGCAGTTTTACCCCAATACGTTAGTATATTTGTTTTGTGATCACATGAGCTGTAATTGTGTTTTGTGCAGGTGACAACCATTTCCCGGGTACACAACAGATTGTGCCGCCCTTTTACAAAATTGGATGTTGTGGTCACGTGATAACAAGCTTTAAGCGAACTGCATTATTCTATGCTGCATGTGTATCACTTGAAATAGGAGTGGTTTTAAAGTATGGCCGTATAATATTGGGAAGTTACAGTATGTTGGTCTATAAAATGGGAAGCATCTAACATGACCACAACAAACTCGGGGGAAATCATGACTGATTCCAGTGGAATACATTTAACAGTTGCACAAGCTACTTTTAGAGTGGCAAAGAAATGCGTGCACAACAGACTTGTAGTGCAGAACTATAGAAGTGTTTTATCTTTCACCAGAACAGTGATTTGGTTCAGAACATGAAGAGAAACAGTAATAAAATAAGGCCAAAAAAGTTTGCGTTCTTAAATCCAATATTGACCCGGGAGCAATATATAAGTATTTTCATGTAATAACATAATAAGTACCAATGATGGTTACAAGTGGCAACAGTTTTGAAGAACCACCAAACATAAAAGTACAATAGTGACATAATCCATTAAAACATTAATACTATGGTTTTCATCAAGTACATTCAAAGAACCACCCTTATTATGATGAGTGAATGTCATAAATAACACAACATTTTCTAAGGTTTGTTACAAAGGTTATTTTTATGTTGAGCAATTCTCAACAAGTCCATCTCAAGAAACATGATGCTTTCTGACATTTTCTAAAGCATTTTTTTCCCCGTGTGAAAGTGTTTGTCGACTGCATTATTCTCTTAAATCAAAGAAGAAAACACAAGACAAGATTGGAAATGATCCCTCAAATACTATCATAACAGGGTGGTCCTTCGTATGAATAAAAGATTGAGTCAACTTTATTTTATTCAATTACAAGTCCTCGAAATTAATATTCATCAGCTTTGAATATTCATTAGATATTAATGACAGTTTAATCCCAATTGGATATTACCTAATATGCACCTAGTGGCTATTCATAAGTTTTAAATCCATACACTGTTTATTATAAGGAGTACAATTCGACAAGCTGCACAACAGCCAGGTTGACCTTTAACATTTAACCTTTAACCCACGGCGCATGAGATGACCTCGCTAACGGTCGGGTCGGTGCTGCGGACGGTAATCTGCATGGTGACGGTGTCTTGTAGGACAAGCTTGGCCCTGACCAGGGCATCGTGACCCCCACGGAAGACCCCAGCCAGGCATAGGGTGTGGGAGCTCTTACCCTCATTCACCTTGTCAGATCGCTCGCAGGGTTGCATGCCCAGGAAACCGATGATGTTGCTCACCGCCTCTGTGGAAGCAACAACAAAAAAACGTCCAAAAATTAAAGTTCATCAAAAAGCCGATTCTGTTCTTCACCATTTCCTAAAATACAGCACAAAGCCACCTCAGGAATCGGGGTATCAGGTTGGCGTAGCGGTACTTTCCTCGCCTTCCACCGCTGTGACCCGGGTTCGAATCCCGCCTGGGCCAACATGATGATTGGGTTTTCAGTCCCTGCCTGATTCCGTGGGATTTCCCTAGAATATCATTCTGGGGTTTTCCTCCCACCACTAAAACTGTAATTTCCTTCAACATCTTCTATCAAGGGACCCCATTGGAAATAATATGAAAGGCTTTTGTGGGCCATACCAGCCAATTGCCGAAGAATCACAAACATGATGGTGCTCATTGCCTCGGTTAAATTTAAAAAAAAAACTACAGTCCACAATCATCAAAAATGATTCGTTTAATTATGAAAAAGTCACCACAGATTGGTAGTCAGCTCCAAATGTCTGTCGTGTTTCAAAAAAAATTAATAAAATATAAATGATATAATAAGCATTTCTTGGATATAGTAAGAGAAGCAAAATAAGGTAAAGTGCTTTTATATGCCTAAGGCAATGTGGATTTAAACACTTGATCAGGAAGAAAATGTACCATCTATTTTTGCTTTTAATAGCAGATCACCCAATCATATTGAGGTTTTCCAAACCAAGACTTGACTCCAACTTCAGCTCCAAACTTCAAGAATTTAAAGCTTCCAATGGAGACCCATCCAGCCAAATGTAACTTTTTTTGTATTACAGAAATATCAAATTATCTCATCCATGGCCAAAGTTGGGACAATTTTTTGGTATGGTTCTAGCAGTGAATGATTCAGGAGCCATGATTAATCCAAAGTCTGAAACAAAACCACCATTTGTGACACAGCCTCTAGGCCACCAACCTTCCAGGGTTTTAGCCGACAGGGCGAAGGTCTCGTCCACCTCGTTATCCTCTCCCACCTCCTCCCAGGAGGCTAGGAAGTTGGGTTTCATCACACGCTGGACGTGGTCGGCCACAGTGATCTCTATGTCTTCCAGCTAGATAGATTGGAAGGAAAGGGAAATTTAGATTTCATTGAAGAACAACTTTAATACTCGATTTAAATCGGCTAGCAAGCCAGGGGCAAGTTTTTGTAATGCAAAGGGTTACGGAAAACCCGATAGAAGGGGCCCACTAGAATGGTCAGAATCTGGAGGTAAAAGACGCAGTCTGTTCCACAGACTAACTTAAAAGAAGAGGATTGCCGCAGCTGCGGCTGCCGTGGTCTAGAG
This sequence comes from Patiria pectinifera, assembly GCA_029964075.1. Lineage (NCBI taxonomy): Eukaryota > Metazoa > Echinodermata > Asteroidea > Valvatida > Asterinidae > Patiria > Patiria pectinifera. Next base: position 29,069,811 of record CM057149.1, on the reverse strand, counting down.
CATTGAATTTGTGGTCTGCGGGTAATTCTGCAGGTTGTGGGGTCGAGTCCTGCCTGGGGTTATGGTGCGTGTGCCCTTCGGGAAGGCGCTTTGTCACGCATTGATTCTCTCCACCCAGGAGTAGATGGGTACCTGTGAGGGCAGTGTTGGTGACTGTGAGAGGTTGATTGCGGCCAAGAGCGCTGAAATAGCTGCCTACCGGCCGTGTATGCTCTCCAGGGAGTTGAGAAGGTTTCAGGAGTGTTTGCCTGCTGAACAGGGGTAATAATACTCGTAAAGCGCTTTGATACGCCGTTGCAGCATAAAAGCGATATATAAATGCCATTATTATTAATATTATTATTATTATTATAAAACAATTGAAAGTTTGACGCCGAGTCACTACTCACCACATACTCATCCTCATAGCCGTCATCATCAGCCTCACCGGTGTTAGGATCGCAGTCCTTCACAATGAACTTGAGGGTGTTGGTGAACGTTCCAGTTACTATGTCAAAAAACAACATCAGAAAAGCGAGAATGCATTGAAAAACACCTTTGTGACTCGTACATATTTAGATGGACAAAAGGAGGATTGTATTCTCAATGTTGTTGTAAAACTGCTAAAGTAAATATTTGTTGTGATGAGATTCCGCAAATGAGTTTTTAGGTCTTAGAAGTCTGCCATATGTAGGGCTGTAACTTTTCAAATAATTTAGTATTCAATTACTCGAAACTGTATTTGAGCGAATATTCATTATTCCAAAGTGCCAGCTGTAACTGCGTGCAGCGCCGGTCAAAAGATACACGACAGTTAACATTTGCATGTGACGATCAATATGGAGTGTTTTGCAGTAAACGTTTTATAACTGTCAAATGCTTCAACTTGCTAAAATGATAGAAACAATGAATTGCCGTCGAAAAAGAAGTTACCATCGACAAAAAAAGTGGCACCTGACAATAAAATGCTGTAACTGTTTGATAAAGTAACATATAACGTAACATTTATGTGCATACTTTTTTTGTGTTCGAATATTCAAAGCGGCAAAAAGCTATTTGAATACTCAGTTGATGATCGAATATTCGAATATTCGAATATTCGAATATTCAGGACATCCCTAGCCATATGGATTCGAAAGAGCATTCTTGGGTCTTCATTTAAATAATATCCTGATAGATACAGACAATAAGGCTGTGTCCGAAACGGGCTTCCAGAGCTACGGCTACGTCTATTGTCGGCGCGTCCCCGCATATTTTCAATGGGCGCAGACCTAGACCTAGCTCTAGACAACTGATTCGGATGCAGCCTAAGGTTCGATCGTATGCCATGAAAGTACCACATAACCAAAATGATCAGCCACCATTGCAGTAGGCAAGCTTTCAGTTTTAGCTACAAAGTGGTGCATTGTAAACTAGACAGTCGGGCTTATTTTCACGTAAAATGACCGCAAATTCTTTATCAAATGGCATAATGGCCAGTACCTGTGCCGTGTACGATTGTCATAATTGGGTTTGCACCAAGTTTTTCTCAGATTTTGACATCCATCACGACTTTGAAGGCTTGCCTACTACCCACTGCATGGTGCGCTATAGAATCTTTGCCTACTACAATGGCGACGCTGTCTTTTCAATACTCGCATATAGACCGGGCATGAGAGAGCCTTACATGTAGGTATAAAAGTAGATTTTCACTCTGCAAGATTTATATAAGGGCTTATAAGTCACAAGCAGCTCAAGTGACTTCACACTCTTCGCATTTTGCTCTCTGGAGCTAAACTTACCAGAAGTAGCATCTTCAGGCATGGAGACACAGGTATAAGTCACCCCCGGCTGGTTGTACTTGAGGCAGGCTGCAGGCACCTGGCAAACTGTCTCAAAGCCGTCTCCAGATTCCATTTGGACGGTCACGTTCTCCAGGAGCTGATCGTTCAAGGTGTTGGTGCAGTCAAACTGGATAGAGCAGGAAAAATGTAATCAAAGGATGTTGTCAAGATTGCTTCAAGGCATAAAGGATGATCGCTTGCATTTATCTCAAAAGTAACCTACCAAATTATTATTAAAAAGCTTACTTGGATTAATGATGGTACTGGTACTGAACACCCCGTGAAATTATTCCGTCTGGCTTCTTGTCATGTAGAGGAAATCAAGAAATGTAGGTGATTTCCAACGATCAGTCAATTGACTGATTTTCAGAAATACAGAGTGGTGTGGACAAAATCGTGTTTCATGATTGAAAGGTTGTGTACGATTTATCACTGTTTTCTTGAAATCGCGAGAAGTGTTATATCCACTGAGCTGAATCTTCACCAGGTTAGGTTTTGACCATTCTTCTTTGGATTTTGAGTGGTGTTATTATTGGGAACGAACAGAATGCATGAAAAGCAAATGATCCCATGTGCCTTTAAGCAGACTCGTGAATGCACTCTGACAAGGGTTTGTACACATTCAGTGTCGATCGTGGACGTCCTATTGTCCCTCTTTTGTTTGTACTCTAACTTTTTAGGAAGACTCCCATAGGTTTTGTACACCACCCCAATCGCGGACGTATGCTGGGAATCGTGGACGATATTGTTCTCTTTTGTTCCCTGGAATTTTCCGTCCACGGTTTGAATAGATAAACACGCCCGCACACACAGTGCGGGAACGCACCAGGACTAACGATGACTCTAACTTTTTAGGAAGACTCCCATAGGTTTTGTACACGACCCCAATCGCGGACGTATGCTGGGAATCGTGGACGATATTGTTCTCTTTTGTTCTCTGGAATTTTCCGTCCACAGTTTGAATAGGTGAACACGCCCGCACACACAGTGCGGAAACGCACCAGGACTAACGATGCACATGCATTGCTCATGCACTGAGTCTATACTATGCGCATCATGCTTTTCAAATGACTCGGGTCATTCAACCAGAACGGCCAGCCTAAAGCCACTTACCTGGAACACGATGTTATTGGCAAAGGTGTGCTTGATGCATCGGACCATGTACTCGGTCTCGGACTCAGTCAGCTCAACCGGCTTGGAGGATTTGAAGAGAGGGCCCAGAGAGGCAAACTCAGGAATGGCCGCCAGTTGTTCTAGTCATCCCAAAAACAAACAAACAAAAATCCACAGAAACATAGTAAATGGTCGTGCCCTTAGTTGACATAAGTATGGATTTTTTTAAACTTCAAAACTCTGTACATTTGAAAGGCTGAAAAAGATGACACACCCAAGCAGTTGCTTTCTTGGTGTCCTTACCTGCATAAATCTCCTGGGCTGGAGCGCTGGGCTTTTCCGCAGGCCTGGAAGAGGGCAACATATCTACATACACAGACAAAACAGAATGTTATCTTAAGACAAACATCAATCTAAATTGGCACAGTTGGATGTGGACTTTTTTTTCCATGATGCACTGCCAAAAAGTGGCCTCTCCATGTTAACCTCACGATTTTGGATACTCTTGCCAAAAATAGAGAGCCAGAGGTTTGATCTGTTAGGATCTTTCTCATTTGAATTTGGATAAGATTCTACCCTCTAACTTTTGCAATATTTCGAGTCAATCGAGTCACTTAGCAAGTGATCACTGCTTTGTTTCTCATGTCTGTCCTAAAATCTTCACTAATCCACTAATACAACACAGTACATCAGGTGTTAACGTCCGTGGGACCATGCTGCATGGAGCCTGCAACACCAGTGCATAAACGGTCAATTATGAAACAATCAGGGCTAGTCCCATTGAACAATGCCAGAGCTGTACCCTGCTGCAGTTGGTGACCGCAGTCTCTGATGCACTTTAGCCTTGAGATTGTTCAGCTGATGGATCTTGCTATACTGAGCAGGTTTGTCATTTTGACAACAAGTGTTGCATGTTGTTGCATTTAGCAGGGTTTCTAGCCAAAATACCCTGGAGGGTTAGGGCTAGGCTGTGGTGGGACTTTTTCCGCTCAAACAACTCAGGACTCTTCTTTCCTCCGTTATAATAAGAAATTTGAACTAGAAATGGCTTGTGAATCTTTGCCATTCATCCGACAATCTTCCAGAAATGTCAAATCTGCGTTTACCTGGTTTCTTCTGCTCGGTGATCGGCTGTGTTTCCAAGGGAACGGACTTGATGTCAAAGGGCGTCTCCGACGGGCTCAGGGTGTAGTGGTGCAGCGCCCTCTCTAGGCCAACGATGGACACGGACAGGCCTAAAACATGGGAAACCGGTGAATATGCAATCATATGCGCTGTAAAACAGAGGTCTGAAAAGCCTCAACTTATTAAAAAAAAAAGTTTGTATGGCCGTTCAATATGGCAAATGTTCTGTCAAAACCAGATGCCATGGGCAGAACTTGAAATGGCTAATACATGTTTGTGTTATTTTTGCCAGGATGCAACCGGAATTTTAAAAAACACCACTGTCTAGTAGACACCAAGGGTAGATTCAAATAAGATAGGAATACAATAAAGCCCCAGAGTAATGGTGCTTGGGCTGTACCAACCCAAACCCATCACAAGAACTACAAACCAGTACGAGATTTTGTTTTTTTCCCCTTCATTTTTTTTCAGACTGGTGGTCCAGTCACGCCAAACCAAAAGTACTAGGGGCAGGGTTCCTGCACCTTGAGGACAATAAAATTCCACCACTTTTCCACGACCAAGTTACGACATTCCATGACTCAGTTCATCAAAATGCAGATCAAAACTGTAATACTTGTTTGGTACTTTATCACCTTCATAATGGAGATATCACGGGGCAAACAATTCGAAATCAAAATACTTGTATCAGTAAAATTTGTCACATTTTGTCAGGTAAAAAATGGGATTTCCGATGCTAAACTACGAATATGCAAAGTTTAAAATTTAAAATAAATTGGTCCTCACAACATTCCACGACTCTTCCATGACTATTATAATTTTTACACATTTCCATGACTTTTGCAGACCTGGAAGTTCAAAATAATAATTCTATGACTTTTTCCCAGGCCACGGGAACCCTGCCAACTTGGGCAACCCAAGTCGACCCAAACAGATTTTGGTTTCAGAAAGGCAAACTCACAGGATACGTGTATTAGGGCAGTTAGGGTTAGTTATACATCCCAACCAAATTGTGTTTACCATTGAGGATGTAAGCCGAGTTGAGGGCCTTCTGCTGTTGCTCCAGGACTCGGAGGTAAAAAGTGGCTCGGTCTCGGACCTCATCATCACCGTCAAGCAGACACCTGGGCAATGAAATGGAGAGTCTACTGTAAAAGGACTTTTCTTTACGCCTAGCAAAACCAAGGTTTTTTTTGCTAGTTTTCCCAATTCCTCCAAAAATTGTGCACTACTTTGGCAAAACTATGTGCCACATGGAAATAATCTGTTAACTTCCCTCACCTAAATTACTGTAACTACAAACTTGTCTGAAGCCGAGGAAGTGTGGCCTAGCAGTTAGGGTTCATGTCTCATGATCAGAGGTTCAAATCCAGCTGCTGGCCACACATTTTGTCTTTGGGCAAGCCACTTCATCCCCACTTGCTTCTCTATATAAGTGGGTACCAGCATCAGCTGGGGAGTAACATGCAATGGACTAGCATCCCATCCAGGGGGAATAGAAATATTCTCAGTCGTGTCATGCAACTGAAACCAGAGATAAACACCGGCCTGATGGGCCATATTGGCTCGTGACAGACTTTACTACAAACTTGCCTGAAGCTACCGTTTGAAATTTCCCCCTCCCTGAATGAAAATCCTGATGAGACCGCTGACTGTAAAGAAGCCCTATTGCTGTTCAATTTTAGAAAGTCGACTAAATTGAAGAAGTCTCCAGGTATATGACTTAAGTTTGGCTTTTGCAAAAACATGACAGTAGTCATAACGTGAAAAGGCAAGTTCAAAGAAGGGTCAAGGAAGAGCAAGCAGAAATTACAAAAACTAGTCTGCACGTGCACAAAATGGAAAATATTCAAAAAATATTCTTTCTTCATTTATGTACACCAAACACTGAAAGCCTAGATCAGCTTGTGAGCCAAATCTCGAACTGATCTGCCCTTTGTTTCTTGATCAATTAAAAAATCTGTAGAAATCAGTCCACAGTGACAAGTAGATTAGCAGCTTACCTCTTGAGCAGAACAATCACACTGGGCAGCAAAGCCTCGCAGTGGGCACCAAACTTGGCCAGAGAACTCACAGCAGCTGAAGTCAGAAAAAAAATTCAGTATTTGTTAGATCAGTAAGGGCCCGTGACCATTCAGCCCCGGTATGAAAAGGGCCCCCCGGTAAGCTCGTCCCCTCCCAAGAAGTCCTCTTGCACCGTCCCAGCTACCGGCCCAGGAGCTGGTCTGGTTGCTAATCAGGAACTCCTCTATCCTGGGGTCTATTGTTTGCAAGTATTGACACATGTAATATATCTCAGAAGAAACCCGCTTGTAGTTTTCATCTCAGCGCGAAACAATAGAACACTTTCGTCGGTACAGATCAAAACCCCTGCCATGCGGTTTCGCGCACAATGAGACCGTAAATTATCTAGGCCTTATGGAAGGATTGTATCTTTAATCCGGTAAGTCTGCTATTGTTCTGCTCTGGACGTTCTCTGAAGGGCAATAAATTGATGCGCCTGACTGACTTCAACATTTCTGGTCAGACAGGACCATGTACCGGACGAGACTGGGCTGAAGACCGGACTGGCTTTGGACCGGACGGGATACCGGGGGGCCCTTTTCATACCAGGGCTGAATGGTCATGGTCCCTAAGTGCAACAGGGTTTCTCTCCCTAAAACGAGACACTCGAATTTCACTTTTGTTTTTAAACCCACGCTAAAAGGACCGGAACCATTGGATCATCACAAAGATCAACTGCCTAGGTAGTCAGTCCTTGCATGTCATCTCATATCAGTCGTAAGCCAATCACGAGCCATCCATTCTCAAGTCAAGGGTCAAGCTATGCAAGAGACCACTGACAAAAGCACTAAGTAGTCTTCATCCTCTCAACCTTTCAATTTGACCTTAGAATGACTTGTGATTTGCTTACTTGGACTTGCGAATGACGTACGAAGGACTTGTGATTGACTGAGGATTGAACCTTGATTGAGTCATGACAGACTTGTGATTGACTTAAGATTCGACTTGTTATGGATCGGTGATAGACTTATGAAGGACTTAGGATTGACTTAGGATTGAAGCTTTATTAACTCGTGATCGACATGTGATTAACTTGTGATTAACTTGGGATTAACTTGTGATGGACTTGCACTTGACTTCTGATTGACTTGGGATAGACTTGCAATTGACTTATGGCAGACTTGAATGAGACTCGGTGATCCAGCCATCCCACATACCCGCTCTAATGGCCGCACTCTCCAGGATGACGCGATTGAAGATGAAGCGGATGTACTTGGAGGGGTTCTGGGTGCGAGGCCCTTCCCTGCCCAGCAGGTGCAGGATGCGGGTAGCCAGGGAGGTGTGCTCGCAGTCCTCGATGAACTCACACAGGTGAGCCAGGCCGGCCTCCTTGGCCTCTGGGTTCTCCTCAATGATGACGATGACGCTGTCCACGATGGCCCGCTTGTACTCAAAGCCTCCCTGGAAGGGGGAAGGGGTTACCATGCCAAAAGATGAAATTTGGACACATAAAATGCTGGCAAACTTGCACAACCAAGATTGAGCTATCGCATGCACCCTCAGCATGCACTGGATACCAAGCTGTAATGGCTGATCCAAACAGCATTTATCCCCAATTTTCCAAGCAAGGTGGGAATTTATTAAACCGAGTTTTGCCTTTCACCCAAATAACTTTTTGTCAGTGCAGGGCAAAATCAAAAAAAGTGAAACAAACTGTGTAGGGTCCACACACTGGTTTGGTTTGGAATGGTTGTAGTCGGCCAACTAATGCTCAGTATTATGTAGCATAAAAGTTTGGGAGCCAAGATATTCTTGTTAAGCCACTGGAAAATGCCACTATTGAATCCTGTGCTGGTTGGCAGCCCCATACTGTTTTTGGTTAATGGCATATAAGACCTGACAGACCTTATTGCAGCAGGCAAGCTTTTCACTTTGACAAAAAGCCAGCTGGGTATCTCAATGATGTAGTCCAGGTCAAAGATCATTCTGGATAAAATCGCTGCCATGATGTTATGCGATATAACGCAAACCCCATTATGCTCGCAATTAACACGTGAGCACCGTGCCACCTGTCTCCCTTTGCATTCATGTGTCTCCAATGATTGTTTTGATTATCCCAAATGACATGTAACTCATTTGATTGTGCGCATATGCAGTTGAAATACCGAACTGGCTTATTATTGCATGTTCATGTGTTCAGCACAGTTAAATCTAAAAACCTAGAGGGTAAAGTGATAATCAACTAAGTTGGTGTCATACCCTAATGATCAACAGTAACAAATATTTTGAGCGTTAACAATACCTCATCCCTCAGCATAGATGATAGGAAGCTCATCATGACACCGTGCTTGCGAGGGAACTTGGTGCAGAGGGAACGCACTGCCTGCACCACCACCACCTTGAACTCGTCCGAGATCTCCGACATGAAGGTGCTGATCTGCTTCATCAGACGCTCCACGCTACCCTCGCTGCCTGTCTTGAGTAAGGTGGTGATGGCCAAGGTGGCGATGCTGCGGTTGACGTCAGTGATCAGGTTCTCCAGGTCCAGGTTGCAGGCGGTGACGGCAGCTGGGTGGGTCATGGCGACCTGGAAGGGGGGGGGGACAGGAAGGAAGGAGGGGTGGGAAAATGAAAGATGATGAAAATTCTCCTTCAAGTAAACATTTGAACAGGGTGGCTGGTCAAAAACCATGACCACACATGCTAAAGGTGTGAATTAAGTGAAAGAAAACTTGTTATAAAAAAAGAAACAACATGGGGTTATATTAGAATTCTGTTTTGTCTAAACTACCGATTCTTGTGAATTCTTCTGTGATTTGACTCAACTCCAAAGGCATTTTTGCGTCAGGAACCATTTGAAATCTCCAACAAATCCTACATTACTGGGACACTCTTTGGTTTTTTAAAAAACTTTCAAGGTGTATTTAGCCAAATGTAAAGTAATATCAGTTGGGCTATACCGTCTGCACAAATCTTCCGCTGCGCAGGACCCTAATGGCTCACTCTTTGTACCAAGTTTCGAGGGGCATCAAACCAAAATTCAAGTAATATTCTGCTTACCCTGTTGAGCGTCTTGGTGGCAGCAAATCTCAGCGTGGGCTTAGGGGAGCTCAGGAAGAGCTGTAGGACAGAGACGGCCGGGGCTAACTCCCTAGCCGTGGTGTTCTTCATGTTGACGATGGCGTGGGCTGCTTCATAGATCACCATCTACAGAGATTATACAAGTTTTACTATTAGTAACTGTACAACACTGTAACACACTACATTAACCCTAACTCCCTAGGCATTTTTTGCTAGGATGCAGCCTCAATCCTGCAAAATTCTCCAACTGCCTCCATGTAAAAAATTGCATACAGCCTCAATCCTGCAAAATTCTGTGTTATTTCTTGAATGTGGTCCTTGGAGGGGTGACCACTGCTGCCTCAATCCTGCAAAATCCTCCAGCAATCACTGCCAATATGTTGAGGCAGAGCCAGTGACATCCTGGAGCAGTGCGGAGGTAATAAAAGTATAATCTAGGCCTCAATTTGTGCATGGCTGAGCATAAACAACACTTAAATCGCCTCAATCCTGCAAAATCGTCCATTTTGTAAAGAAGATTTTGGAGGATTTAGGAAGGTTAGGGTTAATTCCTTGATGAATCCATAAAGCTGGTGCTTGGAGGTTGGGGTTGGCAAGGTACAGGGAGTAGCAGGCAGGGCAGCTTAGGACAGTACAGGGACTAATGAGTTGATGTAACCATTCATAAGGCTTTACCCGGCCGCAGAGTGAAAGTGTGAAGGACACTGTCCTGTTTTGTCGCTTTTATCTTTTTTTTATGCTACTTCTCATTGCTTTTTTAGTGGGTCTTGCCCTTGACAACACAATTATTATTCATTTGGAATATTCATTTTTTCTTCTTTGCGGTGCTCTTTTGAGCAGGTAATATTAAGAGGTACAAAGTGCTATTTATAGTAAAGGGAAACTAATGGATTTGAATAAGTTCATTATAACCAGTTCGCGCCGGGATATTTTTTTCCCGAAAAATTTCGTTTTTTAATAAAGGCAAAATATAGCAGCCAACTTCTGATACACAGCCAAATGCCACAAATACTGATTCCCAAAACTCATTTCAACAGTATTTGTATGATATTTCTTGCCAAAACCTCATATTTTTCAACACTCCGAGGGGGTGTGCAACGGAGCATAAATTGTTGAACAATAGGCCGTGCACAGTGGCCAATTCAAGATCCACACGGTTCGCCTCCACAGATTTCACTGACTTTGTGTGTGTGTGTGCAAAAGACAGGAGGGATAAGCGTGTTTAGACATCACCCAGAGGCGAGTGAGGCAGGCTTGACGTTTTAACCCGTCAGCCGTGCCTGTGTATAAAAACAGCCAGTGCGTAACACGGCCTCGGAAGCGAACTGGTTAAGTAAATAATAAATCTTGGGTCAATCCCACATCAAATCACCTGTCAAATCATAGACAATACTGTACTGCATGTTTATACAAATAAATTGAGCTCACCTCGCTTTTGTGTCTCAGACAACCCTCAATGAAATCAAACAATGGGCTATCATTCCTGTACAGGAGAAAACAAACCAGAAATTCATCAACCCCAGTTTTGTTTTTTCATCAAAAAAAACCTTTTTTTTTTATAGTTCTCATCTTATAACATGTAAATGTAAAAGCTTATAATTTAGCAATTGTTAATTTCTGAGAGGCTGCCATGCAGATAGTCTTTTAAATTTTACAGCACGAAAAGATCTCACATTATTTACTTAGAAAAGGAACACAATTGCTAGATTCCTTCGTTCTTAAGTTTTTCAACTCACCCCGCATCGTCGTCTTCAAGGAGCTTCGACGCAATACGAATCTGAGTGGAAGAAAAGACAACCATTATAGCACACTGCATGCACTAAAAACTTTTTAAAAGACATGATACCATTCTGTGCAAAGCAGAGGTTGAATAATGACGAGATTCTGAACTTTTGATTTTCTTTCCTAATTCTCTTGGAATTTTTAGGAACCTTCCTCAATCCTCCCAAATCCTCCGATGTGTAGGAAACCTTATCCTTAACCCTCCAGGGTATTTTGGCTAGAAACCCTACTAAACGCAGCAACCTGCAACGCTTGTCTAAATGACAAGCCTGCCCAGTGTAGCAAGATCCATCAGGTCAAACTACACAAGGCCAAACTGCCTCAGAGTCTGTGGTCACCAAATGCAGCATTATACAGCGGTGGCATTGTTCAATGGGACTAGCTCTCATTGTTTTGGAATTGGCCATTTATGCACTGGTGTTGATGGCCGATTAAATTATCATCAAACCCTAAGTTAAGTAACACTGGATGGGCTCCTGGTTCTCAATCCTTCAAAATCCTCCAAAAACCTCTTGGTGGGTTTGAAATAATCTGGGAGGATGAACTTCTTGTTGTTGTAAAAGATCAAGGTCTGGTACCCTGACTGAGGGACTCACCAACATGCAAGTAGCATAGGGCGACTTGAGCCCCCCACGGGTGTACTTGCCCACCAGTTTGGTGATGGCCAGCCGGTCATTCTTGCGGATGTGATAGATCAGGCCCAGGGCGTGGTACTGGACCATCACGTTGTCGCTGGTGGCCGCCTCTTGGGCTTCGTTGACCCAACGCTTGACCACGTCGGGACTCTGACTCAACAAGTGCTGTCATGAAATAGAGCCAGAAATCAATCAATCAATAAACAAATATCAATACACAGTAGTAGTAATCAATCAATAAACCTTCCTAGTGGAAAGTCATTATTCAGAGCAATATGTAAAATCCTTTAAAACCCTGCAAGTCAGTTTCAGGTGAAGGAATATGAATTGTTTAAAGGGCTCACAAAGTGAATATTTCTTAGCAACATATTTTGTGCTACTTTCTAATACTCTTAAGTGTATGAAAACTAATTGATATTCCTTTTGGTTAATTTTGTTGAAAAATGCACTTCTTTAAACATTAAAACTTGTCCATGCTTTTAATGACAACTGAGGGCGCTGTTGTCGTGATGTCATATCAAAGAGACACTGTTCATGTTAGGTGTTTTTCTATTGAAACAGTGAACCCGAGAAAATGCTCACTGAAAACATTTGTGAGAATAGTTTGCTCACTGGCTTACTGCAATGAACTGACACAACAACATGAAAAGAAAGTTTACGACAGCGAAATATCCAAAATTTTGGCAACTTTTTGTGCATAAACTAATTGCAACATTGAGGTTTCTGCCTGATATGACATCACACTTCTGCTCATGAATATGGAAATTCGCATTAGCATAAAAACCAAAAAGGCACCAAAATACCCTTGAAAATGGCAAAATGAAAATTGAAAATAAGGTTAAAGGGACACAAAAGTGCATTTTCAAGGATTGCATTAAAACAAATTACATTTCAACTGTGTAACACAGAGAGTCACTGATCAAGAATATACTGAACGAATATCCATCAGTTATTCAGAATCAAATCATTTCTTAAGCATGGAAAGATTGTCTCTGGACGCTTGACGGAAAAGATGTTCTGCAGAGTTCAGACAACCAGCTTACCAGGGATGATGCTAGGGCCGCGCTGGAGACGCTGTGCACCTTGTCCACAATGGCCTGCTTCATGTAACGCTCCAGCCCCTGCAGCATAGTGGTCTGAAAACAGAGCAAAAAATTACCAAAAAATGCAAAGGATGGGACTATTATCTACCTAACCCTCAGCTAAACTTTTAAACTGTTGACATGCTAGAAATCAAGCAACGGGGGAGGGGGTTACATGCGCATGGAGTCTGATGCAGAATTTCATTGGATATCAACTATTAAGGCACACCAGGGGCCTCGTAGCCGAGTGGTTAGAGCGTGGAGCTACGGAGTGGAAGGTTGGTGGTTCGAATCCCATTCGGACCAAAAACTGGAAAACTCTTTCTGACGACCCAACAGTAAAATGGGTACCTGATTCGTTCAGGGAAGGTAAGACGGCGAGAGGAGAGGACTGGGCCCCGCCACTCATATGCCGCGCCCAAGACACAGTGGACCTCTAACATCCCACTGCCCCTACGGCCAGAAATGGCTATGGGATCTTTACCTTTACCTTTAGGGACATGTTTCAACTCGGATTAAGTTCTAATATGGTGAGCCATGTTTATAGGGCCCTGGCTACAACCTGACATAAGTAACTTGGTCTGCCCAAAAAGGTTAAACATGTCTCTTGTCGAATTGCATTACATCCCTATGCCCAGAGTTGCAATTGAGCCACTCACGAGTCAATTTGGGGATTTCACAATGCAGTGTGCCACCAAGAGTCCATTTCTCAAGTTTACGGTTGACAAAACACGGCCCATTTGAAGGAGTATCAGTAGACAACTTGAGCTAATTTGTTAAGGATTGGGGCATAGCGTTGAGCCGCCTTGCAAAAAAAACACCATATTGATAAAAAGAAACGAAAAGGGCAAACAGATACTCGAAACATACGCTTATGAAACTAACTAATAGCCCGCGCTGCGGATTTGTCGACCATCTCCCAAAATGCACTGGGGAAAATGAACTCTCCGTGGCAAACTCTTGGTGACGCACTGCATTGTGAAATGCCCAACTTGCAAGTCAGGTCAAAAGTAACAAGAGATGAACAATGGCAAAGGAATGCCTTTGTAGCTGTTCATTTCATAAAAAGGGCAATTCCACAGTTACTCACTTACATTTTCGTAACGTGAGTAACCGATTTTGTGTGTCTTGTTTATCATACATAACACATTTTTCTGGATGTCATCTTTGGTGCTTAGGTAGGTCTAGGTCTACTCTATCTACTATGGGGATTAACAGTTATTAAACCTTTTCAGTAAGGTAATTACAGCCCAAGGAAACTCAAAAGTACATCAAAAATGTAACGTGAGTAACCGTGGAATTGCCCAAAAGCTTGTGAGTTGACTAGGGACTGGCTGACTTGTGGTGACTTGCGACCGACTCAATTATAACTCGGCCTAGATGCCACGTGGGGGAATGCGGGCAAGTAGTTGAGATTCGTGACTCATGATCAGAGGGTCAGGGGTTCAAATCCAGCTGCTGGCCATATGCTGTGTCCTTGGGCAAGCCACTTCACCTCCACTTGCCTCTCTCTCCACCCAGGGGCATAAATTAGTACCAACATTAACTTGGGAGTATAAGCTGTGATGGAAAGGCATTCCATCCATGTGGAATACAAATATTCTCAGTCGTTTCGTGCCAAGGAATGTGGAGATAAACGCCGGCCTGATGGGCCATATTGGGTCACGACAGACTCTTCCTATGGCACTTACGTCAGTGATCTTGCAGAGTGCACGGATGGCCGCGGCTCGGTACATGTCCTCCTTGCCTGTCATGTCTTTCGTCAGGCTGCTAGTCACGATGATCACGTCTTCGGCAATGTTGGCCATTTCCTTAATGACCAGATACACCATGCGACGCAGCATCACCTGGGAATCGGGACCAAAAACAAATGGGACTACATTTTGGCAAGATGCCACTCAAACAACTTAGAGACTCATTTCGCAGAGCTGCAAAGAAGTTAAGGCCCCCACCCCCCAAAAAATAATTCTGCTTCCGGTTTCCCTACCTACCCTTTTCTGACAGCCCCTACCCTAAAAGAAAAATTGGGAAAAATGAGGAAAAACACCAAAAATTATCAATTACTACCTTTCACCCTTGACTACACGCAGACACCTCCATATGATCGTACACACAAACAATTTGCCCAAAAAATACAATTCCCTACCTACCTACCCTATTTTCAAATGCCATGTAATCGGAAGAAGTATCTATTTTTTTGGCCTGAGTTAAAACATTTTGCTTAAAACATCATGTTACAATTTCCCAGGTTTTTTTTTTTAAAGTGGCTTACATCGTTTGACTGAAACAGCTTGGTCATGGCAAAGAAGGTCTCTGTTGCTTCAGTTGTACCGATGTGCTCACCCTGCAAGGCAAGCAAAAACATGAAACACGAATTAAGAAATTACGCCAAGTCACCAAATGAGCATTGATCCAGGCACAAAACAAGGGTTGAATGCAGTCAAATCAGGGACGATTCCCACTAAGACCAAACCAAGTCAAATTGGCAAATTTCACATAATTGAAAGACTGACTGAATGGATTTGTTTGGCCAAAAAATTGCCCGACTACGGAAAACTTTTTCGATTTTGGGACAAATCTTTCAAAACCTTCAAACTTGTTTTTTTTTTTCACAGGATACCGACTGAAGTGAACTAAAATTGTGTACAGATTCATTTCTAGCCTCTAGGCGTCTTGTGTGAACATTTGACCGAGTTTCGTTGAAATGGATTTTGGGGCCAAAAACTGACTTTTTTATATGATGCCGGCTACTTTTTTGATTTGGGGGCATATGGTTCAAAACTTTCAAGCATGCATTTTTCACTGTGCAGGAACGTAGTCTTTCTATACGATCTTTTAAGTGACCATTAAGCCCAATGCAAAGGAAAGTAGGACGGGTTCATTCCTACAAAATCCTCCAAAAAGGTTCTGGTGGATTTTGCAGGATTGGTAATAGGGTTTACTACCAACCTGATTCAAGATGTACATGATCTTGGTCAGAATGTGGCAACACTTCCTGGGTTTGATAGGTGTCTCGTTGAAGATACGTGCCTGTTAAAACAAAAAGATCCACAGAACAGTTATTAACCCTAACTCCCTAAAGCCTTTTTAATAGGGACCATCCTCAATCCTCCAAAATGCTCATGTTTCTCAAACACCATTCATCCTCAATCATCCAAAATCCTTCAAAACCACCACAAGGATTTTTCAGGATTGAGGGTTTGGGTTAACCCTAACGTACCTGAATCCATCAAAATCCACACCCCTGTTTCGGGGGATTTCGGCGGATTCAGAATACTTCCATATTGCACAAACTGGGGGATTTTGATGGATTCAGGATTGTAAGCCTAGCGGAACTGCAGGATTTTGATGGATTCAGGATACCTCTGTATTGAGCTATTGGGGGACTTTGGCGGATTTAAGATCTCAAAAGATTTACTCCAGCCTAGCTGGTGGATTCTAATGGACTCGCTGGTCACCGCCATTTTTTTTGCATGGCAAAATTGATGGATTTTGGCGGATTCAGGATACTTTCTAGTAAAAGACCCCAAGGGGTTAGGGTTAATAATAACAATTATGAGGTGCTGATATAGCGCTTTGCACCAAAGGTCTTAAAGTGCTTCAGAATTATTACCCCTGTTCATCAGGCCGTGCGACCATTTTTTTCTGCAACAGCTTGAGATCAGCGCAATCTGGTCTCTACCTTCACAGGTACCCATTTCCTGGATGGAGAGGTAATTGTAGTAAAGTGCCTTGCCCAAGAACACAAGCACCATGTCTGGTTAGGGTTCGAAACCCACGTAACACGGCACACAAGTCGAGCACCATAACCATTGGACCATGGCGCTCCACTATGTTGTATCTATTTTCTTTATTCCAACAGTATCTGCATGTTCATAGTCGAGTTCATCACATCAAGTTCCAAGGAAAAAATGAAAAATATGGGGAATTTCAACTTAACTCTAGACTTTCTGTAGCTACCATTTGGCCTCATGATATTACAAATCCCACAACATGAGTGTGGAGCTTGCTGAATCACACTGAATCAAACAGCTCAAATAATGTATCTTACTTGCTGCTAACATCAACGAAAAATTGCCCACTGTTCTAAATTGAGTTGAATTCATCCAATTGGCTTTGATCATTAAATTAATCTGCATAGACAAACACTATTACCAGGTTTGCTTCTGCTAAGTGCAACAAAATCTAACAGAGTTGAAACGAGAACCCTGCTGAATAAAACACAATGCACTATTGGATTCTAGTGCATTGTGCAGTGAACTCAACATTTCACCGGAGGCTGTGTGTACAAGCAAAAGTTTTGTGGTATTCGGAACGGATGACAGATAAACATGCAGGGAGCGAGGCTGGAAATACGAGTGTGCTGCCCGAGGGTGATGGCTTCAACCCGACCGGATTGAGGTCGAGTGAAAAGTAATGCCTCATTCCATTCTTGCCAAAATAATCCCGGCATGAACTGGTTAAAACCATTTTAGCACTACATGGCTGCCCTGCTATTAAATGCAACAAAATGCAACAGTGGATTCTGTTGTATCAGCCTCAAGTGACACCATGAGCATTTACCCTGATAACTGCAACAAGATGCAACCAAGCATGGGACTTGAGTTGATATATACCGTGCTAAATGCAACAATATGCAACAACTTTTTGTACCACTGTTGCTTTCTGTTGCATTTAGCATGGTTACGGTTAACATACCTCCTGGAGGACGGAGCTCTTCTCCATGTTCTGAAATGGATTTGACGAGCCTCCTATAAAAGTTGAGAAAATATATGAGAGTTTTCAAACCAGTGTGGAATTTACACTGTTCTACCTTACATTGGCAATGGGTCTCTCTGTGCTAAAGTCAACCAAACTTTTCATTTTTGAGGTAGCAGAATTAAGGATGGGAATCTATGTTTAACTTGACAAATGTTTAGCAAAACTTTCCCGTAGCATTTAAATATGTAAAAACTTAGTCAACACTGCTGCCTGTCCCAGTATGAGTGCGATAACTGCAGTAATCCACTTTTAATGTATTTGACTTACCAAACTAGCTGGCGACACAAAGAATATTTACGGTAAAAGGGGTATTTCTGACCGGAGGCAGGATCACACCACTTATTACTGAGCAAAAGCCTTGGGGCAGACTAGCATTGATGCTGTGCTGCACACACAGAAAGTACATGATCATGTCATGAGTGATTATGGTTACGATCTCAGGCAGAGCAAGTTTTCCTTATGTGGTCGAATATTCCCCCTTTTACCCGTATGTCACACTAACGTTAGACAGAAGGCAGGATTCCGCAGGAAGTGTTTTTTTGGTGCGTTTTTTCAATATATACTTCAACATTTTCCCTGCCAAATTTGACTTCTTTGGAAATGTTATCGCTTTCTGATGGTTGATAGGTCATTGCATGGAAAAATGAGTGATGGCCATATATGGAATTCTGGAAAGCATGTTGCAACCTGACGATGATGCTTTTTTCTTCATATATCATCTCAATGCAGGTCAGTCATTGCAAAAATGATGTAAACTGCGTACAAAAATTGTAATTTCTACCCCAACAAACTGTTGCAAATTACAAAAAAAGGTGTCGTTTGAATTGATTGAAAAACTTAGGCTTTAGGACTGGGTCGAAGTCATTTTTTTGGGAAAACATGTTGCAACCTGATGCTACTTCAGCTGTTGTGTACAGAGTCTGTGGAGAGTCAAAGACATTTTCTGAGAATTTCTGAACTAAAACTGAATCATGCTTATAAAATTTTTCATGAATTGGCACCAGACTACCTCTGTCATAAATTTAGGAAAGTTTCAGACATGCATAATTATTCTACTACAGGCAGTTCCACCAATTTTGTTGTTCCTAGAATAAAAGGGCCAAGGTGCACTACATTTTTTTATACCGCAATTCATGAATGGAAAAATGTTCTAACAATCATCCTCAATTTTCAATGATCATTCTTTGATGATTAGCCTATTCTTTGCTATTTCCTGTGTAATTCTATTGAACTTTTTAATATGTACTTGTAATTTTTGTGTGTGTGTTTTTAAGGACCCCAATGGAAATAAGCCGTCTTATATACAGCTTTTTGGGGTTATCCTTGGCTTTGTTTTTACATGTAATACGTTCTTTTTTATGTACCACCGTATGTTTGTTTGTATTTGTCAAGATAATTGAATAAAAAAATTTAAAAAAAGGAAAGTAAAAATTTTTTGGTAGTGTATATTTTGCCGGAGGTAACGCCAAACTAACGTTTACTAAAGGTTTGCCGGCGGCAATCCATATCAACAGAGGGCGCTGTACTCTTTAAGGTAGGGCTGAATTATAACATGTATTAAATTCCCACCAAAGTTGTGTAGCACAATCGGTGCAGTGGTTAAGCAATTGCTCTAGTGAGTGGGATGTCCCGAGTTCGAATCCTGACCCCCGCCACAATTTTAAGGTTTTTTTTCCAATCCCCAAATAAATAAGAATATTCTTCTTTTATTAGTTTAATATGTCTCAAACATTTTATTGCAGAGTACTACTTTTTCTTTTTCAGATTTGTGGCTCTGGAGGATTTTGTTTAAAGGGAAATAAAGTCCGAAATTATAAAATGGTCTGATTCCCATCTTGTTAATACAAAAATACAACGATAATATTGGCATGGAGCCAGACGAAAATTTGTCACCGGAAAATGTTCAAGTACAAAAAAAACAGTAACTGCGCATGTTCAGTGCATATCCGGCAAACTAACGTTTACTGAAGGTTTGCCGTCTCCGGCAAAATATCCACTGCCAAAATTTTTCTTAACAATTGGAAATGTTTCTCGGAAAGATTCCCATATCTGGCCATCGCTAATTTTTCCCTTCAGTGATCTGTCAGCTATGCCATCAGAAAGTGATATGTCCTAAAAAGTAAAATTTTGCTGGAAAAATATTGAAGTTTTTACTAAAAAAAAACACTTAGAAACATTCAGACCAGCCCCGTAGGGTTTGTGCACAGGGTGACAAGTACATGTAGTGATGGCCAGATATGGGAATCTTTCCTGTTTCTCAGTCCCACTCACTCCCACTCCCAGTCCCAGATTCATGTCTACGTCTACTCTTATCATCATTTTTGCAAATACTGACCACTGACTGACTAGACTGACCTTCATTGAAATGATGAAGAAAATAGCAGCATCAGGTTGCAACATTCTTTCCCATATTTTTAATGATAGAATTAGAAACACCCTTGACTACAGTAGTAAACTAATATTTTGATCGAATCTAAAAAGTCAAAGAGGGGCCCGTAACTACATGATCCAATAGGCCTGTCATACATGCATCATGCATGACATGTCATAGCATTAGTCCGGAAAGTGGGCAACACGACCAGACGCTAATAAATGGCGTAACAATTACACGCTAAATTTTCGGAAGTTATCTCACCATCTTCTTCGTCTTTCTTGTCCCTCCTTAGCATATGCATTGTTTTATCAAAGACTGCACCCTCTTACGAACAAATAATCAGAAATCTCGCTAATTTAGTCTTCCAAGTTGCAAACTTCTGCATGCAAGCAGCAGACACGTATGGCTTCTCCACGTCATTCGACAAATTGGCACAATAACGACAGATGGGGGCGCTAAAAGTATGGGTGGCCGGGGCCGGGGAAGCTCGAAGAAGGGGCTATCGTGCACCCTCGGCATCGGAAATCAACTTCAGAAAAACACGCGTAGAAAACTATTTGATATGTTAAAAAATTCAAAAATGTCTCACGCATTGTTTTATGCGAATTAGTGCCGCCATTACCGGCCAATATTGCTCGTAACTACACAAGTAATTAAAGGTGTCTATAAACTTCCTTCTTCCCACTAAGCTATATATACTATGATGACTTGTTCAAGTACTCATGAAAAAAAAAACTTGAGGAGATTCCTAGAAATTGAGATAAATTCATATAGATTTGGGGGAGTTTTCGAACGATTTCTTCCCGAATTTGAGGTCAGCTTTACCAGTAACCAGTATTGACGTTTCGGCATCGATGACGGCGATTTTTTTTTTCACTGACATGAAGTTTAGAATTTCTTCTTCCCTCACAATTTAACATTTCAATCATACTGAGCATATTTTCTGAGAATCACAACGTTCAAAAGGCCATGTTTTTGGGGTGCAGGAATTTCACTGCTCTTTTATGACGCCAAGGCCTTCGCAACCACACGGCTGTGTGGTCGCGCAGCGGCGCTACGTTGATCGAAAAGCCGTATAACCGCAAACAGTTAAACCCGTTTTACTGATTTAAATTACCATTTGATCGCCTAGTCCAATTTCAATATGCCAAAGATCGGTTGGAAAAGTGGGGTTCACTGACTGGATCAAATTCTACATTATACTATCCCCCCATATTCTTGTTTAATATTTAGGAAGTTAATGCGATAAAGCAAAAATAATGCTAAGTATCCAAATTTAGTCCGCCACTCAAACTTGCTATAAAGACCTCATTTTCTGGGTCAAAACCAGTGTTGTCGGCCAAGATTCCCACATTTTTGAGGCTAAAACTGATGTTGTGAAACTTTGCCCATTTATTTGAACGATGCCGTCCTCTCCCTATTTGTTGCCGACAAAATGAAAAATAAACAAGTAGAATGAACGTGAGTCTAATCCGTTTTAAAGACCTACATTTCATTTTACAAAAATAAAATCCATTTTCAAGGTTCTCATGCATTATGTCGAAATCGGACTCACGCACGACTCAGACGCGACACATTATTATGCTCCGAATCTTTCACTAAAATTTGCCGCATCCATGTACGGGCGCCTCCGCTCACAACGAAAAGATTCACTCTTTTATGCTAACACCATTTCAAAATTGTCAATCAAAGTGAACTTGACTTCTATTTGAGATTTATACAAAACCACGTCTTTGTGATCAAAGGATAGGCTCACAAAACAAAATTATTTTAAAAAGCCACCACCAGTTAATTTTCAGATAAAATATGCCATGTTTTGTTGAACCAGTCTTTTGGACACAATGTCACGATCTCTTTTGTGAAAGCAAACTTTTCATGAACCCTTGGTAACTATTTTCAGAATGCGAACACCTCCCCCCCCCCCTTCAGACGATATGGTTTCCCGCCCACTGCTCTTTTGATATTATTGCTTATTTTGTATATATATAAAATTATGGCTCAAATTAAAATTAAACTTCTCTTGTTTTTTCCCAATAGGATTTTGGGGAACATATACATGTAGGTACATGTAGTGCGGGAACATCGATCGGGTATAGACCCCCCTCAGGCAAGGATTACGCCAAGATAGATCCTGTACATGTACCGGGCAAAAGCCGACACCCCAAGAACTTTCCGTTAGGTAAAGCAAAGATCAAACTTTTAAGGTCAGGCCGGGGCCACTAGTTTAGATCACACTAAAACAAACGTATCAGTTAAACGCCTATAGTACTTGTGTCAAAACATTTTAATTGAAAGATGATCCCTAATAATAAGGAAGAAAAGCACATTGCGACGTATTTCCTGGTCTGCATTTTGACAGAGTAAATAATCGACCCGCTGATGCAACACTAGCCTTGACCAAGGCTATCAGCTTGTTCCCATACGAGCTTGTTCCCGCTACCGCGCGCCGCGACACAATCACTAGTTGTACTAGTACAACTCGTGATTGTGTCGCGGCGCGCGCGGTGTGCGGTAGCGGGAACAAGCTCGTATGGGAACAAGCTGACAGCCTTGGTCAAAGCTAATGCAACACGTACTATACTTTGATCACGGTGAATTAACTGTACACAACAAAAATATCTGCATGCTCTACTGCGCCGTGTTTGTTGTAGTGGGCGTACTTTATTTAGTGACGTAGGTCACGGGATCTGGCGCACTAGCGGTCAAGTTGGTCACATGGTCCCGGTCTGTTGTTCACCGATCTTTGAGCCTTTTTAACAGCAGTCATGTGATGAGACGTTCATGTACATCACCATCAATACCGGTAGGATTTCTACATTTTCCCAGGTGCACATTTTTAAAACTACGCGGTACGGGAGCCTGAAGTATAATCTATACTAGTAGTTTTACGCAAGCACGTCAAATTGGATCGGAACGGAGAAACGGTGAGTTTATTTAACTTTACTAAAATCGTTTTCAACATTTTTTTCTCCATAGCGGTTCAAAACATTAAAAAGCATCAAGTTGTACGATTTGGCCCTATGCCTTCGACCTATACTTCCACTTTGCAATTGGAATTTGGAGTAAAGGCGCGCTGACTGGGTCTATACTGGGTCTATGATATGAAATTTAACAACTAAATCGATGAAGCGTATATAACCATAGCTATGCACACGCAAACGTCTGGTCCTCCTACTACATGGACCATAACACATTTGTAAATGTATACGGTATGCCTCTCAATAATAATACTTGGCATCAAATTAGTATGTTGAAACAAATTGTGGAATAAATGAATTTCAGTAACACAAGTGTAGGCCTACTATATTAGCTATTTTCCATTCACATTGAACAACCTAAAGTGAATAAATGACACTTGAGAGAAGAAATCACTGCTCATACATCTTGACAATACACATTACATTAATTTTGTAACAAATTCTGGTCATGTGACCTTTAAATCATGCAACCAAACTAATTACGCCCTTTGTCTAAACCGAAAGCGGAAACGTACACGATCTACATGGACAATATATATAGGCCTACTCCAAGCAGGAAGAGAGTGTGAATATTTTTGAACTCAGTGGCTACGTTCTCAATGAGGATTTTACCGTAACTGCAGTGGGCTGACATCCTAGCTGTTTCCTCGAACGATCGAGGATATACGATTCAGAGTGAAAATCACATTCACTATACTCTTTGCAAGAAACATGTCAGACGAAAAACAGTGAAAAACCGATTTCTTCGTTTGAATGAACTTCAATCTAAATCGTCTAATCCGTATTATTGTCAGTCGGGTGGAGTGAATTTTCACTTTGGAAACATAAGAGAGAAGGCAAAATTCTGAATATTTAACTGCTAAAAAGGACAAATTAGTACCTGAATGTTCTGTAGGCATTGCTGCAATTTAATGCCGACCCTGTAGCACAAGGTGGTGACTGTGATGCCTTTTGACGGTCAAGTGGTTGTAACTTGTTGACAATGAAGTGCGCCTATAACTGTTATCGTGTGTTCTGACGAACTACATGTGATCTGTCACAGAACTTTGACCTAGGTCGATGTGGGACAACAGCTTCCTGTTATCAGATCTTTCTAAATGAAACCTTTTTTTGGGGCAGTTGGGCCTTTACATATAGGCATAACTCCATACCTAAACAGCGTGAAACAGAAACAACGGAAATCTCAACCACACTGGATTTGCGACCAGCATGACAAACATCTAAATTTGAGAATGGCTCTGCTTTTTTTATTAAAAAAAAAATTTTACAATGTGATTTCTTTTCAACTTTGGTGTTTTTTTTGGCTTAAAATCCCCCATTTTTGTTGGATGCGATTTCGACTGTCGGCCATTCTGTCCAGAGTTGGACCCCGAGCTAATGTTAGTCTGTGGAATGGACCTTAGTTTACTCATAAATTTATAATTATGAACGCATGCGCATAAATGGGCCTGGCGGAAAGAAGCGCCGAAAGCGGTCCACTGACGGTGAAGCCATGGTGCGATTCAGCACCGCGATTCGGCCCGAAATTTGATGGATGGGTACCCCGAAGCACACGGTTATTAGTTTTCCACTCGTGCGAAAAAGGAGCCCTGCCGATCTCCTTCGCCCTCGGGCCTCGTGCGCACGCAACGAAAGCAATGTTTAAGTTTTCATTCTGTGCCCACCCCCCAAAAAACCCAACTTGGGCCAGAAAGTAATGCCTATGACGATTTTAGGGGCTTTTCTAAATAAAATAAAAAGTGACAATCCTAGAGAAATTGAGAGAAAAAAATGACCCGAATATTTGGACCCCTGCGCATTTTCAATGGCCGGCTTTCGCATGCGTGTATAATAATGAATTTATTGGTTGGTACTTTTTACTATAGGTCTATGATATGCGAGTTGTTTCGGTGATTAATGATGCAAAAAAGACTGCGTCTTCTGACATGACCTGAAGATTCTGACCATTCATCGGGCCCCTTCAATAATATCGGATTAGTCTTCGTATAGGCCGTTGTTGAATTACAAAAACGTGGCATCCAAATTGATCAATCAACAGCTTACTTCACATTTTTGATCGAACTGATGTCACAGTAAGGTGTGCGTTCCAAGTACCAACGAATGTTATTCGTCAGTTTGTCGGATTGCGCGTGCGTGCACGCGCGATCCGACAAGCATACAAACATTTCGCTGGTAACCAGCTTATGTAAGGTGTGCGTTCAAAGTACCAACGAATGTTATTCGTCAATTTGTCGGATTGCGCGTGCGTGCACGCGCGATCCGACAAACTGACGAATAGCATACAAACAGTGTGAAGAACAACCGGATATTGTAGATTAATGTAATTTGACAAACTGACGAATGCGTTAACGATCAAATAAAACCATATCGCACAACTTCTCTGATTAAATAAGTGACCTGGTGGATACTTGGTTTCATATTTTATTCAGAATATATACTAACAGTTTTTTTTATCGAAACATTAAGGGTAAAATACGGCGCCCGGAGAAGTGTCCAACTTCAAACGCGAATTACTCCAAACAAGGTTTTCGCTTATTCGTCGGTTTGTCAGCTCTGCGACGAGTTTACAAGGTCGACTCCACTTGGGGCGCGCGGGGTCTCACACAATTTGGATATATCAGGCGTTCGACCGTGGCTCTTCAACGTATCCAATGACTAATTAGCAATAATTGTCGCGGTTGAAAATAATCGGAGCGCATATGCAGGTAGTGCGAGCCCCAGGTCGGCGAAAAAACCAAACGGTTTAGCAAGGGCGCGACCAAGATGGGTGGTTGCAGGGTAAATAACCCCCAACCCCCGTCCCCCTCCCGACTGACCATGAATGTTGATTATTTACACATAACCTAAAAAAAAAGTACCAAATAAGGTCCCTTAGTTTCCTGCATAACGTCAACGCTCAATGTGGCAAATCTTGATTCATTGTTTTAGGCCTTTGGTATTTTTATGCCGTCACGCTTTTCAACGCCTAACATTATAGGCATACCCCGGCCACCTTGAAAAAAACTTGGGACAATCCTGGATCCCGGCCGGACTGTTTAGTTGGATCGAGAGTCGAAGAGCCAGGCTACATCAGCCATATGGTTGCTATGGCAAACCAATGGAAGCGGCAAAAAGGGAGATATTTGTTAATTAACAACTCGTGAAGGAGGCTTTTATGCAATTGATAACTACACACCGTTATAGGAACCTCATAATTATTCGTGAGGTTTAAAAAGAGATAGATATTGCGCACGCCAGTGTTACAATTTTTGCACTGTAGCGAGGCCTATTCTTCAAATTTCAACAAAAAGTAATAAACATATCACAACAGCTTTT
This sequence comes from Patiria pectinifera, assembly GCA_029964075.1. Lineage (NCBI taxonomy): Eukaryota > Metazoa > Echinodermata > Asteroidea > Valvatida > Asterinidae > Patiria > Patiria pectinifera. The sequence continues at coordinate 29,043,759 of CM057149.1, read as the reverse complement.
AGCACATACTTGGATCATTATAGGGGAAATAAATAATGAAAGTTGCATGAAGATTCAATCTTCCAAACTGGAGAAATAATTTTCAAAGATTTCACCCGCCAACGTGAACATGTCTGTGCACATGTACACTGGTAAATTGCCTGGGTTAATTTTACCCAAGAAAGGGTGAAAACTGCCACTACCCAAACTTGGGTTGTTCTATAACCAGTTGTTTGGGTTACAATTTATATTAAATTCAACCAAAAATTGTAGTCATGCAAGACGAAACTTTAAAATTTTGTCTTGAATGACCACAAGCTTTGGTTAAATTTAGCAGAAATTCTAATCCAAACAATTGGTTATAAAACAACCCAAGTTTGGGTAGTTGCAGTTTTCACCCTTTTTGGGTAAAATTAACCCAGGCAATTTTTCAGTGTAGTTTCAATCAAGATAAAGTGTTACGTAATCTTTAGAAAGCGCCCTTCGTAACCATTATGGCTGACATGGCCCAATCCGGATACAATAAATTCTATCACGAAGGCCGCTTTCAATGACGAAACCTGTGTACAATATTGTCAATAGGCTGCCAATGCTTTCCCCATAATGAAGGAAGCCTTTCAGCAAGTGTACAGGGATAGTGTGCCTGATGAATCCGGCCTGCCTCCAGCGTGACACCAGGACACATATCCTTATTTGATTTGTCAGCCAGTGTCAGACTGCCCAGTGTATAATGGGGAACCAGTTCATTACCTCCTCCCTGGTTCAGTATATAAATTTACGATCCTTTGCGTCACCAGGAAGCCAATATGGAGAAACATTCTGATAAGACGCCTTTGCATCCTGCCCCCCTATACTACCCCCCATCACCAATCAACGATGACGATTCTATGGAGCCGCCAATCAACTCTCAATCCGTGGACGTGAAGGATTTCTACACTTTTCACTTCAGGGGTGGCCGCTCCTATACGGTAATACACATCTTACAAAGTGCAATTTTGAATACATTTTTGAACATTGGTCTCGCTTAGTTTTTACTGTTTGTGTGAGTCGATCTGTTTCGATTGTCTTATTGTAGTGGTGTTCTTGACAAAATAATATTGTGTTCTTTACAAATTAATATTGTAAACCAAACGATCGGATCGATTTTTCTTCAATAAATTGTGACGTAATTTATATTCAAAATTATGACGTTCAGCATCGCCCATTGCATACAAAGTGTCCTCAACATGATCATGTGGACGGCCCTAATCCTCCTTGAACATTTTTGACAGGAAGTCCCAAGAGTATGGACCTAGTATTTCTCTGTGAGCGCGGAGACAAAAGGGTCCATAATGTTGTTTTTAATGCATTCCTTCTTAATCCACCTTTCTTCCCATTCAACCTTATTTTCAATTTTCATTTTGCCATTTGTATGAGCATTTTGAAACCTTTTTGGTTTTTAAGCTCTTGCAAATTTGCATATTCGTGAGCAAAAGTGTGATGTCATTTCAGGCACAAACCTCAAAGTTACAGCTATTTCAGCACCAACATTTGCCAGAATTGTCGATATTTTGCTCACTCTTTTTTTCTTTGGTGATTCGCTGTTGTTTCAGTACATGACAGTAGGCTAAGGGCAAAGTTTTCCCACCCAAAGTTTTCAATTAGCAAACTTTGGGTTCACAATTTGAACAGAAAACCCCTAAACTGAGCAGTGCCTTCCTGAAATGACATCACAGCAACAGGGCCCTCATTAATTGTCAGGAAAAGAACGGAATTTAAAAATTGAGGAAGAACACTATTCAATTAGATTAACCAGGGATGTCAAATAGTTTTCATACATCAAGAGGAGAAAAAAGTTGCACGAAATGCGTTCCCAAGTAAAATTAGCGTGGGAAGTTCTGCCCTGTCTTTACATTGGAAGCCCAAATTTCTTGTTGGGTAAACTAACAGCACAGTCCACAAAGCCCCGCCCAATAGTATTTTGACCAATCACAGCTGTGATTAATGTCCCACGTGCGTCCACAAAAGTCGGAGAGCGTGCACGCATCTATGCGTGCACGCGCGCATGACGCGCGCAGCTGGAACGTGCAATGTGGCGTTGGAGAGGCGCACGTGTTGTTGCCGGTGGGCGGGGCCTAATGGGCCGGTCTATTCATTCTTTATTCCTCTTTCTTCGGGGTCGCAGATCAAGTCACAGAAGCTGAACATCATCCTGACAGTGCTAACCATCATTACCAACCTGATGATGTTCGTCTCCCTCCCGCTGCTCAACAACACCGTCAACAAGTACAACGACTACTATCCGGTTATTCTCTACACGTCCTTCTGGTTCCAGCCTTTCTTCTTCGGCCTGGTCTTCATAAACAAGTTCCTCAACCCGCTGGCCGAGACCAAGTCCTCCGTGTCTCACAAATTGATGGCCCTGTTGGGTCTGCTGAACGCCACGAACGGGATACTGGTCGTGTACGCCGCGGATCCCAAACGGACGTCGGGCTCGTTGCAGGCGCTGCTCGCTACCTCTAGCATCGTATTCACGGTGATATTCCGGTACATCATTTTACGAAAAGGTGAGGAGTGCCACACCAGATCATGTTTCAGTCTTAATGCTCCATTTTCACCAGCACATCCATGAAATATACAATTTTACTGAGCTCGTTAGTTTGGTCTTGACCGTTTATTAAAACTGATCACCGTTTTGCTTGTGCCGATTTCAAAAATAACTTTTGATAAACATCTTTAATTTGTCCTGGCCCTATTGAACTTTCAAAATTGGTAATTTGTCTCAAGATCGATGTCTTAAAAGCCACCTGAAATTATGCACTCGAATCCTGCCTTTTGCATTGACTTCCCTTTCAAACCAAATATGATTTTAGTCTTAATAGCTTTAAGTACATTTTGAGAGGCATTTCAAATCCAAAATGTGAAGTGATTTAACAACCCTGAATGATGCATGTTTAATTCTGTGAGGAACAAATGAGTCTTCTCAGAACAAGAGATGCATGAGTACAACTCCGGAGAGGCTCGAATGGTGAAGACCTATCCACTTAAATCTTCCATGAGATCCCTTCATTCATCCACCCTCTCATCCTTGCTTGATGTTCCAACTTGAACAGGAGTGGGCCGGGCCCGCCTGGTGTGCACGGGCATCGTGCTGATCGGGCTCTTCATCTCCTTGGAGCCCGAGATCTTCAACGTGGGCGGGACGCCTCCACCCGTGCCGGGGGCCGTGACTGGCGTCATGAAGGTGGTCTGGCCCATCATCTTCCTGCTCGGGTTCTTGCCTCTCGGCATCCTCAACGTGCTGATTGAGAGGGAGCTGAAGAAGGACCAGGTGATGGAGGCTTATTGGGTAGTGGAAACAAAGAGACAAAGTGGTTTGGGAATTGAAGGCATTATACAAGGGCTTATCTATAGGTTTGGCTCAAGAGGGGTTTCGGGTGGGGAGGGTAACAGGCGTCTGGTATTGTCTCCTCATTATCTTCCTCTTTTGGCGGCCCAACTGGGGGGGGGGTCCAACCCCTTAAATCCTCCCCGTAGATCCGCCATTCAACCAAATGTTCAGGTATTCACGCGGGCGAATAACTATCCTTTTAAGTTTTGGTCCCGTGTGTCTATTTTTCAGGGTGGAAACTATAAGTTGACGAATATTCTTCTTGATAAAGACATAATAAGCTCGTACCCGATACGATTCCCAATCAAAAAACACGATCATTCCGCACATCATTTCGTGCGGACGGGAAGTAAATAAAATTGAGTTACATGTACCGCGGCAATGCTTTCAAACTATCTATTGAAAGCGATTAGCTTCCCTGGCGACGCTCTTGGGTTGGACAGAGAAGTGACGAGCGAACTTGTGTCTCGGAATACCGTCAATAATTTGGCAGAAATGTAATTATTTATGCACATACTTTTTCATTATTTTGTTTGCTTCCTTTTTCTTCTTCCGAACTATACTTGACAGACGGAATCTCTGGTCTTTCTAGCCTGGGTTCAGCTGTACAACGCCGTGTGTGTGGGGTTGTTTTTTTGGACCGATTTTTTACCTGAATTTGGTGCGGTAAGTATTGATTATTTGAACATCTATTAACAGTTGTTATGACCACACACGGAGCACAATTCAGTATTTAAGACAGAGGTGTAACAATCCCAAATATTCAATGTGGCACGCGTACGACACGGTTCGTTAAAGTTGGTATATATTATACGTGCTATCTTCAACATTTCGATTTTCTTTTCCGAAAGGAAAATGTCCTGTAACGAATAAACTTGCTTGTTTGTGTTTGCAGGCCTTTTTACAGGTTTAAAAAGTGGTTTTAAATGGCACCTTCCAGTGCAAAAATTGCGCACACTATTCAGAACGAATTAGGTGCGTCCCCCTCTTAATTCAAAAGTTGAAATTATTTAATTGATTACCTGTCGAGCTGTCGTGGGCCGATATTTTCCTGCGATGTCTCATTGGAAAGCTCATAACTAATGTAATGCTAGAAAGTTATCAATTCAATTTGAAAATCTATTTTTCAAGGTGTTACACCCCAAAAGCACGTTTACACCAACTTTAATTATTATCCTCCTTACAGGCTACAGGCATCTCCGAGTTCGGAAGGAACATGCTGTACGCCCTCAAGTGCATGTACTTTGCTGATCCCGCGTGCATGACCGCTGCGGCCGCCTACTTCGTCTTCATTCTAGCCTACTGCATGGCCAACCTCATGGTCTTCCTGATAGTCAAGTACGCCGAGGGTGCCATTTGGTTGGTCCTGGTCCAAGCCCTGGTCACCCCGCTTGGAAGTCTCTTCTTCACCCTCTTCAGCGTGGAGCCGCCGCCAGGCCAGGAGCACGGCAAGTTCCACTGGGCGCCGGACTTCGACCTTGCCGTGGCCTTCCGGTTCGTCGGTCTGCTCATCCTCGTGCCTACCGTCATCTTCTACAACTACTTCGGGGAGATGGAGAGGAAGAAGGCACAGCAGAAGATAATGACCGAGGAAGGAACTTAGCAAAGCACATTTTGGTTTCGAACCTGCCGAGATTCCTGACAAAACTATAAAATATATAGTAAAGTTATAGTAATTTTTTTTACTAATTAAAAAAATATGCAAGTCTTGTTGGGTTTTGGAACATGGTGGAATTGGGATTGCTGAGAAAGGAAGCAAACAATACCTGAAAATAAATGTACTGTATAAAAACAAGTGGTGAAGGAAGAGACAATAATTTCTGATGAAATTGAGGTCATGAATTTTTTGTGTGTCAAATGATGAGAGATGGAGCTTACGGACTGGGGGCGTTTATGTTTCTTTCCATTATTTTGGCTTGCCCAAGCCGAGCCGGATCCGCAGTTCTGCACGTCTCTCTTTAGGATACTATCTATCAAATATACTTGGTGGCATGGTCAGTCAGTCATTCGGTCAGAGACTCGGCCAGGGAACAACACGCAGGAACTTCGGGTCCAGTGAATATTAAAAAAAAAAAATTGCCGGGGTGACGAGTTTCCCTCGCCAGGGAACTAATTGCCCGATTTGTGATTGTTATTAATGACATGATTCAAAAATATTAATACATTTAAAAAAAAGAAATTCCCAAAATGGCATTTACAGAGGTACAACGCATATCGATTTATAACATGAATATGTACAGAAAAATGATACATTATGACCAGATGTGACGATCAGCCTTCCAGAGAGCTATAAATAATGTATTTTTTTATGGAGTGTTAAGAGATAAACACATTTCACTACCATTATATTTTATTTCAATTTTACCATAGTAATTGTTTTTTTTCCTTCTCAAAACTTTGTTTACAAAAATGTCCGAGTTAATTACACGTAGATAGATTGTCAAACATGTACGCACGAAATTATCTTTCCCTATAAACGCGTTTCTAAAAACATTTGCCTACCAGCAACTTCCACTGAAATAATGCATACAAATCTGAAATTTCCTGTTGTGTTTTTGGCGAGTGCAAAACTGTTCTGTTGCTTGTATTTCTATGTAAATTTGTCAATGTACACAAAATGACCAATTGGTGATTTCAGCAAAATATGGAATTATTTTTCTAGACAATTATTATCATCAAATTAATATTTTTTTTCTAAATTGGCATGTTGTAGTTAGCTCTCTGATTAAACAGACTGCTGTGGTCTTGAATACTTGTTTGTTGGAAACTTGTTTATTTATGAATGACAGATTGGACACCAACAAATCTTAACAAGGCAAACATTCCCCAACTTGTTTCCTTTTCAGATACTTTTAATGTCATCAAACAAATTAATTGCTACTGGTATAAACATGCAAAGCTAAACGATGGACAAAGACAGGTTGACTATAATCAACCTTGAAGTATTGAAAATTCGAGATGGATGAAATTCCAACACCTCATTCTCACATTTTGGTAGTCTTGGCCCAAGCCGTTAGTGATCAATAGCGATGGTTGCATTGTTGTAGAGCGCCCTTGCACAATTTTTTTTTTTAACTTTCTCGCATTAACGTCTTGGGAATCTTGCAGTTATGGGGGCGTGGCCGCTTTATGTAAATTAAACCGTTGGTGTAAATTTTAATATCTCTGAACAAAACAACGGCTTCCCATTTGATACCGGTAGTTGCCTGCACGGAGGTATCACTGCGTTGCATATCTTATGCTTGATTACCGCATATAGCACGTATGTATACAACCGTCGCGCAAGCGCAACTGACTATTACTAACCATTTCGTGATTGCTGACTGGTTTGCTAGGAAAGCCTTGGGAGAAAACAAAGAAAATGTTAAACTGCTACTACAGGATTCTCAAGACATTAGTGCAAGCAGACGCTGGTCTAATCATGCCGTTAGATATGCACGATCGACTATCCATAACTAGCGTCTTGGGTCAAGACTAACATTTTGGGTGCATGTACTCTTTGACAAGTTGGCAACTTGCTGTTGGTCCAAGGAGGATAGAGTGCACGCAGAACAAGGGCCTAGTTCATGGAGCTACCACTGCACAGAACTCTACTTAACACAAATTTGTTCAAATAAGATTTGAAACTTTGCATGGTGGTAGTGTATACCAGTGAGGTTTGCGGTAACACCATGTGGAATAATCTCTTTTGAGAAGAAGTGTGGTTCTGAAAAGATCTGGTTGGTTGTGAAACTCGACGTTCCGATCAGTATGCTCTGATCATCTCCTGTAGACTCTCTCCTGAAGATGATCATCAGAACATACTGATCAGAACGTCGAGTTTCACAATGAACCGATTCTTTTCAGAACAGCCCTTATGCCACATGGTGTTATCACAAACCTCGCTACAAAAAAGTCACTAGTATACAAATTTGTCCAGCATAGATATCTGAACAAAATATTTGCTGAGCGAAAAATGTCAGGTGACTTGCAATTCTTATGACCGTTTTGAGCTGTTTTTTTCTTAGCACTTAAACTTGTTAAGCAGTTTTTTCCTGCTTATCAGCTCTGTGAAGTTGGGTTCTGGTCACTACGGCAGTACCTACGCAATAATGTCTACTGATGATGGTCCCCAGAAAATCTAAAGGCAGCATCCTATGAGCAAGTAATTTTCCATCACCCTACGAATTCCTACAAACTAGGTTACATCAGAAATGTTTAAAAGATCACTCATTATCTATTTGTTTTGTAACCAAACTGTACACAATAGCGAAATAAGATAAGATTAAATTAAAAACATTTGGACAAGTTTAAGGTTCATTTCAAACTCTTCCAATAACTTTATTTGTATTCGAGCAAGTCCAAGAATTTGTGCACACATGTCTCATACGTAACAAAAGTTTAACCGTGAATAATTTAATACATGGCCATCACTAATTTTTTCCTGCAGTGACATATCAGCCATCAGCAAGCGACAACTTGTCCCAAAAAGTCAAATTTAGCAGGGAAATATTAAAGCATTTACTGAGAAAATACTTGGAAATTTTCAGACCAGTCTTACAGGGTTTCTGCACAGGGTGTCAAGTGATGCCCAGGTATGGAACTCTTTCCGCTTATCCAACTAAGGTATAAATAGATTTCAGTGTTTTTTATTCAAATGTTGGGCATCTGCAAGGAGAATACCCACAGGAATTTGTATGTTATTAGTCTTTGCGATGATTATGTAATGAAAAACAATGGCTTTGCGTATGGGACAAAAAAGGGACCTTTTCTTGGACTTGCCCATTCCTGCTAGAAAATGTATTTCTTACTGGAACTTTTTGTGTGTGATGTTTTGGGACAGCAAGGCAATGATTTCTTTGCAGCTCTTCGATATTGGGCTCCAGGTTATAGGTGACCATTGTGAAGCATCAAGGTGTGTAGAGGTCAGAGGTCAGGGATGTGCTATGTACAAGAGGGTCCTCTCAATCTAGGAGGCTCTCAGCTGAAGGAGAGCTGTAGGAAAACAGATTTACAAAGATGTCAGTGTTATCTTGCAGTGCAACACAAGGATTATCGTTTACCCTCCTGCTGTCCGGACATTCACAACGGTAAGGCCAAAAAAAAAAGTCTCCGGTTTCTGGTATGCGCGCGCGTCGCCGTAGCCATGCGCGTCGGCAAAATGAAAGAAAAAATTTTCAATAAAAGATGATGTCTCAAAACCGCCAAACTCACTGGTTTGACTGGAATCCTGCTGCTGCACAATTTTAACGTGTTTTTAGATGGGGTTATGATCAAGAATAAGCTTTATGTGGCCTCTCCGGACTCCCATATATTTGCACTAAGTTTAGTCAGGCACCATTTGCAGTCATCAGCCGACATTTGAAGCAAAAAAACAGGTAAAAAAAAAAAAAGCCACGTCGCCGCACCACTTTTTGGGCAAGCTCCATACCAGAAACCGGAGACTTTTTTTTTTTGGCCTAAACAAAACCAATCCTCTTCCCTGCCATGCCTTTTACACTATTTTCGTCACCAACCGTCACATTATATTTCACACAAGCAATTTGAGTAGTCAAATTCAGTCAATGGACAAAAGCAGGCAAGTGGTAGGCACAGCTGGCTTATCAATCCCCTACAGTCACAGCATAGCTCTATCAAGTTACATAAACAGTCACAGCCAGTCAATCCTGCTTTATGTAGGCTGGGAGCTCTTAAAAGTTAAAACAGTCACTTGATTGATTTTGACTGAAAGGACACCTTGGCACAGAATGTATGTTTGCCGAGGAGGGTTAAAAGTACGTACGCAAAAACATTTTCTATATTGGGTTTGCCCTTCACCAACGTTTTTAATTTTTGTTTTAATAAACGCTGTATACTCGGTGCGTCCGAGGGCTTCTGGGAAATATCCACATGCTTACTCGGGTAAAAAAAGTTTCTTTGCTGTACCCGCTGCTTTATCAGACTCAAAGCAGCTAGCTGTTCCCAGTAAGCTCAGTGGTCGATTGGTAAGAAGTCTGCACTAGTAAGCAGGAGGTCTTGAGTTTAAGTTCCACCAAAGTAAGCTTGTGAATTTGTTTTCTCGTAAGCCTCGGACAGCACTGAGAATAGTGTTTATTAGAATCCAATACAGTGAAATCTTGATAAGTCAAACCTCAATGGAACAGGTTCAAAATTTGACTGAAGCAGAGTTTTGAGTTAAGCAGGGTTGTATATCATTGTTATAATACTGAAGGGAACGGATTCTTTGTTTGACTTAACAGTTGTTTTGAGTTATCAGAGTTTGACTTATTGAGATTTCACTGTAAATGTACAAAAATTTTAACCCCTCTGACACATATTCCATCTCAAAAAAATAGGAAAAAGAAAAGAAAAAGATTTTCCGAAACTGTTCAAACCCGAGTAGTGCCACAGGGGATAAAACTAGACACAAGAACTGCTCCCACAACATGAACTAGCACTATCAATTTTTAGGTGACACATGCACTTAAAATAAATACACTTACATTACAAAATGTATTTTGACAAAATATGGTAAATGGTTAGTAACTGCCTGATGTTAAATCATAATTTCACTCTCCCAATTGTAAATATGCATTACCATCAAATTTGAGTGTGAACTGGACTATTACATCTGATGGGCAATTTTGACATTTTTATCAAGGTAAATAGGGACTAAGGCACAATTTGATTTGACTTCACAAACATGGCCACACATTGCCACATATGGTTTCTGAATGAGTCTACACCGTGATAAAACTTCAACGGCAAGCTTGAGACAAGGAATGGTGAGTGTTTTTGTAATTTGTTCCTTACCTGTGTAGGGTAGGCTGCGTTATATGCAGGTGGGACAGTCTGGTCTGCCGATATTAAATTACTGGTGATACCTGGATTTTAAGCACACAAACACAACAATTTGCAAAATCAACAGTATGATATGGGCATTCCAGGATTGCTAAGGAACAACATCGGCTCAAAATCAAGAATAAATAACCATATTTTCTGCAATTACCTGGCTTTTCTTATAACATTACTGTCAATCTATCAACAATCACTACCACTGTAATTGGTTTAAGTTAATGCAATGTTTTGTAACTGACTAAGATTGAATCAAAACAAGTCAAAACTTAAATTTCGAACGATTTTGTCAACAATTTTACTTCATTTTTTTTCGAAATACCCCTGTAGCTTTAATTTTGTATGTCCCTCCTGTGACTAGACATAAACTCTGAATATAGGGATATTGGAGTGCACGTACTGTGCAATGGAGTGCACGTACTGTGCAATGGAGTGCACGTACTGTGCAATGTGGCGCAGAACACAGCTGTGCCAGTGTATTGTGAATTTAGCAGTGTTGGAGCAAAGGCTTTGACCCTCAAGGCCAAGGCCAAGGCCAAGGCTTTGACCCTCAAGGCCAAGGCCAAGGCCAAGGCTTTGACCCTCAAGCCTCGAGGCCAAGGCCAAGGCTTAACCCTCAAGGCCAAGGCCAAGGCCAAGGCCCTGTTTTATGAAATGACCACTGATATAGAACTAATTATAGTCACATGAGTGACACATCATCACGCAAGGGCGGATCCAGAACACAATTTGGGGGGGGCAAATAAATTACGGCTTGGGCTTCGGGGCCCGCTTAAGGGCCCCGAAAAATTTTTGGATTCGAGATGCTCTGTGGTGCGATTTGAGGCAATTTCTGACCATTTTAACCGATGTTTTTTGAGGAAAAGATGGTGGTGTACTCATTGTCTGCCTTTATTACGACGTCACATAAAAAAATGGATTCGTTGTGTTTTTTTTGTTGGCCCCCCTGGATCCGCCCTTATCATCACGAATTGCTCGTTACGAGGAACAGCATTTCTTTAATTGCAATCAACATGCTCGCATAGGCCTACACCATTTTATGACTGCACTGTATCTATTAAAGTATAAGTTCAAGTCTTCAATATGGTTTAACTAAACAAAATATTGATTTACTTCTATACTGACACACAATTCTCCCAAGTGTAACAAAAGGGGATCCAAGAAACTGATTTGGGAAATTTTTATTTGCTGGCCCAACATGGTCAGAAATATCAGCATTATCTAAAACAGATACATGCAAATCTTTAGCACTTATCAGGGAGACATATACAACCAATCAGATCTATTCCATAGTTATATGCAATTAATCATCCAGTGATCATCTCATTAGCCCCACAAGTGTGCGAAATATTTTTGCAGCAAATCTACTACATGGTAACAAAATGTGATGCTACAAAAGTGGAAGTGTGCCCAACACACAAATCTATAGGGTGCTTCCCTCCTCCATGTTTACACGATTAAAATGGTAACAGCAAAATTTCGAACAGATTTATCTGGAAAATGCAAAAATCTATGGGCCTTGAAGAGCCTTGACTCAAAATTGCAAGGCCCTGAACCCTCAAGGCCAAGGCCAAGGCTTTTGCCCTCAAGCCTCGAGGCCAAGGCCAAGGCCCTAAAATCCAGCCTTAAGGCAGCCTTAAGGCCAAGGCCCAGCATCAAGGCACTACATCACTGGAATTTAGGACTATGAAATACTGACTCACTGGTAATATTGCGCATGCCTAAGTGAGGATTGTGAACATTCAACCAATATAACGGTAAAAAGCACTTCAAATTTAAAAATTTCACTTGACACTGGAAAAGTGTTAAAGACCAGCCAGCCAATCTTTATCAACCGTATAGAACGGGCCACGTGACGGGCTCTCGACCAATAGGAATGGGTAAACTGTCTCAGGTATTTATGCATATAGTATAAAAAGCATTAATCAGAAGCACCTTGAACAACTAAAATTGGGTTCAGACTGGCCAGCTGGTCCTGGCAAGCCTGCAGTAGTTAGTTGGAGGTTGTGGGTTCAAGTTCAAACCAAGCTCTCCACAGCATTTAACATGGAGATATGATCGCACAAGTGAAGTGCAAAACCTACTTATGTAAGTCAAGGGGAAATAAAACACACAGGCATTAAAATTTATTTCATAAAGTGTTTTTTTTACAAAAAGATTTACCGAACTGATCCTGGAGGTCCTCCAAGCCGTCTGTTCTTAATGTTGATGCCGCTGCCATGCCAACCATTGTCTTCTCTCCTTTCATTGACTATGAATTGTCAAAACAAAATAAAACGTATACTTGTGAACTAACTTATCAAAGATGCACAAAACAAACAATAAACACACAATGTTGTTCTGAGGAAAATCATCAACAGTTTGAGAAGACTTTACAAGGGGTTGCCATTTTCTCGCACCAGCAATCCTTACTCTACAAATAGAAGCAATATATCAGTGATTACTATTCTGAGGATAGGCATTAAAAAAAAAAAGGTGGCTTGATCCTGATAGTTGCCAGAATGACCTCTAACTAATCAGAATGTGATCAGTTTCTGTTGTACTACTGGTGCTTTCAATGTTACTGGTACATACAAAAACACACAAGATACTACAATTATCGTTTCGGTTTGCGGTAACACCATGTGGTAATAACTACTGCTTAGAAGATATTAGTTCTGAAAAGAACTTGTCCTGCTTATTATCAACTTTGCTAAGTAGTCTAAGTTTGTTTAAAGACACCGCGTGGATAAACTTTTTTTTTTTAATCATGCATGATTGGTAGAAATGCTAGGTTATGCAACTTTAGCCCTCCCCCCCATATCAGTCACATGTAGGGGCTATTTTACAAATTTGGGGTCCACTTTTATTCTGTACCTATATACATCTGACATGAACCATTTTGTCAATTCTATGATGCACTATCCTTAATACCCTTTCCCCCCAAATAGTAAAAGACAACTTCCTATAAATGTGTATAGTTAGAGCTTATTTTTAATGATGCATGTGCGGCATATTAAGAAGTTCAGAGGTAAGGCCAAAAAAAAAAATATATTTGGTCTCTGGTCAGACCAAAGTTTTGGAATTGACGCGGCGATGCGGCTGTTTTTTTTTTCTTCAAGCTTGGATTGTACAGACTAGGTGGGTTACTATTTTGCTTTTTTGGTGTCCTCATGTACATTGGTTTCCTCCATAATTTGCCGTGGTGCTTTCGATCATTTGCCTTGGTGCAATTTCCCATTCCTTGGTGCTCTTTGGTAAAACAAATTGAGGAGGTGCGGAAATAGAGGGCGCCGTTGAAGCTACCGCGGAACATTTTGGAAAAAAAAAAGATCGACGCGCATGATTAAAATCAACGCGCGCGCTGACCAGAGACCGACTTATTTTTTTTTTTTTGGCCTAACAGGGACAGGAAAAAGTGTCACACTTTGGACCCGAAATTTACAGAGTGACCCATATGGCAACATGTGTGCCACGCACATGGCATGCCTTACATCTCTGTATTTCTGCAAGTATAATTTCAGTGGTTCCACGTAGTTATCAAAACCCAAGGTAGACATCGCAAACAGGATGTCTTCACCGTTGATGGTCTTCCTCTTCTCCTGGTGGCACCTGTCACTCGCTCTGAGGCACTGAGTTAAGGGATCTACAGGGTTCCCAGCACTTTATAAAAACGATATTCCCTACGTTTCCCCTGATATTCCCTGAGAAATCTCCAAAATTCCGTGAGAAATGTGTTCAATTTAATGAGGTGGCTGGGTAGTCAAGAGGTGGTGTAGCTCAGCCAATTGTTATTGTTTGGAGAGGAGTGTGATATTATACAAATAACGAATGTTTGTGAGTGCGATGGTAAGAATAATTTCATGAGGTGACAGATTGAATGTTCTATTCCACGAGGCGAAGCCGAGCGGAATAGAACATTCAATCTGTCACCGAATGAAATTATTCTTTCCATCGCACGAGCATAAAACATTCGTTATTTGTTTTATACAACACCTGAATAAATTCTCGTCATTTGATTGGTAAATTATAAACTACAATTCATTTTGATTTTAAAGATATTGAACTACCCCTTCACGAAAATGTTTGAACCCTACGCTGTAGCGCTGGCTCTTTGGAACAATACGCGCTACGCTGAACGCGCACACCAGCATGCATGTTGCACGCAAATACCGCGTCATGGAACAAGCGCAAAGTGCAACGGTATAACGCATGGGTATAACGCATGGTCGCACCGTGCATTATACCGAATAATAATATGTCACGTGATCTACAATTCACCAATCAGATGACGGGGATTTATTCAGGTGTTGTATAATAAACACTGCATGAACACTAAAAAGCCACCACAGCCAGTCAGTCAATGGACACAACTTGGACACGTGGCACAAAACGCACACACGCCAAACTGCGGAAAACCTTCTCTTCTGTGTCACTGTCAAATTCCCCGAGTACTCCCAGATTTCTGTTGTTTTTCCCAAACCCCAAGGATTTTTTTCTGTCTGGAAAAATGTTAACTCATTTACAACATTTCCCTGATTTCCAGAGTGGCTGGGAACTCTGATCTCTCACTTTCAGAGTGTACTTTTTGACTTCAGGTTTTATAACTCCTTTTTAAGTACTAAGTCAGAAATAGCCCACTTTCAGTGATAAAAATCTGCAGAATGAATTCAAATCTCTGCTCTGCAAGAATGCTTGAACGGTGTAGAAGATGAACGGGAAAAAATGTTGCATCCTGAAGCCACTTTTTTCATCCTATATTCTCTGAATGAAGGTCAGTCATTTTTTACAAAAACTTTGAAAAGACATGAATCTGGGACTGAGAAACATTTCCAATTTCGTTAGAAAATACTTTGCAGTTGACTCTCCACAGACTTTGTTCCTAAGCAAAGAAGCGGCATCTGGATACTACATTCTTTCTGATGAACTTCCATGGATACATGGTTCCATACTCAGAAAAAAAGATAAAAAAATGTCCACAAATTTGAATTGTCTCATGAATTAAAATGTGACCGTTTGCAAAGGATACTCGCTTGTGATGAAACTGATGAACTCGGAGACACACTCCTGGACGCACTCCTTAGCCTCCTTGGAGATCTGGAAGGTCAAAAGGTGAAAGGTTAGATAGGTACAGATGTAGGCCATATTCAACCTCATTTCCATGGGTACGATCTTGCTGCGCCATGTTGTTTCCCATCATGCCTTGTGCGATCTTAACCCCTGATATTGTCTAATTTAAATGTGTCAAATAGTGGCACATTTAAATTAGGACTGCAGTCGATGTATCTTATGCGCGACGCGACACCTTCGAAATGCACGCGCAGTACGCTCTGAATAGCCGGTCATCGTCGTTTACGTGTTCATCACGGCCAGGGGTTAGTGAAGGAACTCCCACGCGCCCATGGAGTCGAGGCTGGGTCATACTGTTGAGCCAGGAAACCCTTTGAAACCTGGTTCATTGTTCTGCATTCTAACAGTGTTCCACCAATGAAAATACCAACAATTTGAAAATGGGTGAAAGAAATTTAACTGAAATTGAAATTGTTACATCAAAGCTACTAATTTCTCCATCTTGACAACTGTCAAGGGAATTTTTAAATACACTGAATAAATAGGAATACATGTTGAACCCACAAATCACAATAAATAGAAAACCTTGCAAATTATGGAAATGACATGATCAAGGAGAATTCACAGGAAAATTCCGACAGAGACTAGTTACATAACAAAAATAAGAGCACACAGCTAGTTCAATGACGTTTAATGCTCCCTGAAAAAAAATTGAACTCTCAATTCCCTAAATATACAGCAAACAAAGCTAAAAAAAGCTGGGCCCTGGTCTATACGGTATTCTGATGGATTAAGGATTGTACAGCCATGGTTTTCGATGCCCTCTTTTTGTAAGGGCCCGTCTCAATTCATATCTGGGACGAGTTCCGGACAAGTTGTGGACATTGTATCAGGTTTAAGTTGCAGGATTCTGAACAACTTTCCCACAATCACCCAAAGCAGTTGCTGATGAAAATTTCCCTGGAACATGTCCGGCACAAATGCAGAGCTTCTTCCAGACAAAGTGAACGATTCTACCCACAAATTGTCCTGATCTCGTCCTGGATATGATTTGAGATGTGCCCTTAGGTCAATCTTGTTGAACCTCCCCAGCCACTACGGACGACGGCATATTACCTTGCCGGACTTGGGGATGCCGTTCTTCATGATGCGGCTGACGTTGGCGATGGGCAGGAACCTGTCCTGCTCCCTGAGGGGCGAACTACTCTTGTCATCCCCTCCAATCTCCTCCTCTGCACCCCCTGCTATCGAGTCATCTGAAACCATTGCAAAATAAATAAGGGAAACAAGTGAATTTTTTTTTGCCAAAAAACAACAATGTGTTGGTTTGGACTGTGTCTGGACAATGAAGGTTTAGAGGTTGATGAAATTTCACTAACTGTGAAATTTTATGTCAAACTTGCTCTAGCAAGGTACTAATAAGGAGAAAAATTTACGTGTGGCAGGTTAGGGGCTGTGGCACATTAGGGGACATCATCAATATCAATCTTTCCCCTTCTCATTTGGCCAATAAAACATTTGAAAGACAATCTCGGTGCCATTTTGGCACAAAGTAGCTTAAGTCAATAACAATTATCCTCTCTGCCCTCACATGTATCCATTTTAATTACTCCTGGGTTCGGAGAAGCAATGTGTGACCAAGTGTCTTGCCCAAGGACACACGCACCACATGTCCCAGGCTGGACTCGAACCCACAACCTGCAGAATGATCCGCAAGCCATGAGTTCAATGCTCCAGACCATGAGCCACGTCCAATGGCGTTTTGACCAATCACAGCCACGATTAACCCTAACCTTCCCAAATCCTCCAAAATCTTCTTTGCAAAATGGAAGATTTTGCAGGATTGAGGCTACATGTACATGTATGGCAAAATTGTGTGGCTAATTTTGGAGGATGCGCTATGTCAAGGTCTTTGGCCGGACCCTGTGTTGTTTATGCTCAGCCGTGCATACATTTAGGCCTAGATTATACTTGAAATCCTCCGCACTACTCCAGGATGTCACTGGCTCTGCCTCAACATATTGACAGCGATTGTTGGAGATTTCGCAGGATTGAGGCAGTGCCGCAGTGGTCATCCCTCCACTCCTCCTTGGAGGAGTGACCACTGCCTCAAGCTTGCAAAATCCTCAAGCAATCAGTATGAGGCAGAGCCAGCGACATCCTAGAGCAGTACGGAGGATTTCAAGCATAATCCAGGCCTACATTTATGCATAGCTGAGCAAAAACAACACAAGATCCGGCCCAAGATGTTGACAAAGTGCATCCTACCAAATCAGTAACATACTTTTGCCATGTAACCTCAATCCTGCAAATTCCTCCACTTTGGCAGAGGATATGGAAGGATTCAGGGCGGTTAGTTGCATGCACAAAAGTCTGATACGCATGTATGTGCGCAGGACACGAGTGGTTGGAACATGCAGTGTGGCAGTTGGAAGGCACGCATGTTAACGACGTGCACAGTACTGGATGGGTCTATTACGTCTCAGCAGTAAAACTGCAATGCATGATACTTAAGCACGATTTTTGCCGTGCACCCATGCTCACATAGGTTCCTCTAAGCATAAGAAGACACACTGAAGGTAGTGAATGTTTGCCCGTCACTGGCCCTAGTAAGAAGGCCTTGCAGTGTCACCAACAGCTTTGCATAGAGTCAATAAACTGATTATCCCTTACCTTCCCAAATCCTTCAAACTCCATCAGGAAGTTTTGGAGGATTTTAAGGGATTAAGGAAGTTACCAGTCAGCCAATAATACGTCAACTGAACTACACCAACTTGACTACAACACTGTAAATTACAAAATTTTGCGAAATTAATTAAAAAAGGTTGTCTCTAGGATTCAACCTCAGCACCTTCAGCATTGAAAGTGCACAGCTATCATACTATGCTACCAAAGCGCTTCAATGACTGTTGAACAATTAAAACCGTATAGATTTGAAAGTGATATGTGATGCGATCAAGCTAAATGAGTCGTTTGTCTGGAATTTATATTTCGAGATACAGGCCAAAATAGGGCCACTTCATCACATCGCTTCATCACATCTCTTGGTGTTCCAACTTCCATAATTTTTTAACTAAAGATGGTAATCGGCATGCGGTTTTCACAGCAGTAATGCTGAGATTGTGTTCTTTTCAAATCTGTAATAAAATTTTTTTTGACCAGGGTCAACAAACGACTCATGTACCTTGATCGCATCACAAAATTCTATAAATATAGCCACTGTTGAAATGAGTTACGGCTTCGTTACAATAGCCAAATGGAAAAAGAAAATAAATGGAAAAAGAGTGGCCACTGTGTGGCTTCAAGTACCTACATGTACCTTCTGTGGTGTAGAGGGTGTTGGCCAGATTTCCATAGTCACCGGCCATGGTCAGCACTTGTGTACCATCAGATGATGCCTCCGTTGTGTCCATCATTGAGAATCACTGCCGACTATCTCCAAATAGAATGGCTCCCTGGGTTTCTCCTGCAAAAGAAAATGAAGCGGTTTAAGCAAAAGGATGAATATTTAGCAAACTGTGTTGTGGGGAAATTTGAAATCACAACGCGCACCTGAAGCTAGTAATGGTGACCACAAATTCGCTGCCTTGTGGAGACTCACACACAATAGTGAACAAAACATTGTAAAGGTCTCCACAGGGCAATTTCTATAGATGAACAGGTCTCCACAAGGTTTTCACGAAATAGATATATGGGTTTTACTCAAAAACTAGGAATTTCCAAGGTGTGTTTATTTGTTGCAAGTGGAAGAGTTTTAGAAAAGGGATATTAATTCCAAATTTCAGCCCAGGAAACTTATTCTGGTTAAAATAAGAGCATTTTGAAAATTCACTTTCAAAATTGAACACTTTACTACACGGGAACAAAGAAATGTCTCCACAAGGATACAAATTTTGGAATGGGTGTTGTTACGTGTGGACACACCATACTAAAAGTACATGTACATTTCTCCATGCAGTGCGGGGTTACCATTCCTGCAGCCGATTTCACAAAACCTTAGGCAATGGCGCAACTCCGCTTGCGCCACAATTTATTGCGTAAGTTGCGCAACATTTCACGCTGCGCAACATTTCACTTACGACACATTTCACAAAAGTCGGATAGTGTGTAAGTCTGCGACTTGCGCAACAAATTATGGCGTAACTTGCGCAATCATTTTAGGTTGCGTAAGTTGTGGCGTAGCAACTGAAAATGAAATTATTTTACCAGCAAATTGGGATTGTCGTGGACCCCGTTATTGCACAACTTATCAAGGTTGATACAAGCACGGATCCTACACACAAGGATCAACGACTGGACCAAACTACTGGTTAGACGCGTGATAACGGCCCGTATTGGTGGCAAATACCATGAAATTCTCAATTCAATTCAATTCAACATGGTTTAACAAATCACGAATAGCAGTCACAGCTGAATTGCACGTGATTTACATTAAAAAAAACCATTTTTTAAAGGTAAAAGGCCAGCCGTGTTTGACATTAAATACTAATATTAGAAAAGGTTTAAATATTGTGCATACAAAGTTCTACATGTTTTTGTACATGTTCCGCAATTGCAAGTGTGGCCTTCAATTTACGGAGGCAGTCATAGTAGTCCTGCACCCGATTTCACGAAACTCATCGTAACTTACGATGCATCGCAGCGTTGCGACGCATCGTATCCCTACCGAAGCGTCCTGCGATCCATTTCTCAAAACACGTCGTAAATGCGACGCGTCGCAGTCCTTCATTTAAAGAAAATCCAGGAGAGCTATAAATCGCTCTCCTCAAATATTTGAGGAGAGCAAATCGCTCTCCTTAAAATCTACGGATAAACAGTGGTAAAACGACGGGTTACCATTGTTTTTGTTTTATTTTGACATAAGGATTTATTCAAGGGGCTGCGTTATTATTAGTTTTTGCATAATAACATATGCTCAAGTTGCATTACTTTTTTTGTTTTTGTAACTGTAACTTGTAAGACAAGGTAAAATTTATTTCAAAAAACTAACTAAATGGAGATTAATAAAAGGTTTGACTACTGCTTAGGCTTTCATTTTTTAATACAGTTGTCAGTTGGTTCATCACTTGATTATACTTGGAAAATGGAGAGTTAATAAACGGCACATAAAGCAACTGAATATTTGCTTTCAGATTCGTTAAAATTATATGAAAGTTTCAGCCTGAACTATTTCAATTGCTCTACGAAATCTATACAAAAATGGCCTCAAAATGACACAAACTTGCCTTAAGTTTTATCGAAAATATCTGCCGTCGATAATCTTAAAAATAATGGAAAATGCAGGTCAAGTATGCCATATACACAATGCTAGTCACGACGAGAAACTGGCTAACAACGTCTGAACTTCGCACTAGTACGAGCGTTTGTGATGAACTGTGTGTGGTGGGCCGGCAATGAGACACATTTTACGGTATAGGATTTCGGTGAAACACGCTGCATCGTTTCACTTCACATACCAGTAAAACTTCCTCAAAATAAATTCATGAACACGGGAAATACATACACAGACAAGAGAGATCGAGTTCTGTGAATAAGCTTGCAAAGATCGTCCTTCTCAATCGTTGTTTTCTTGGCATTTTTACGATGTCTATTCCGTCCGGCCTGCACGCAAAACACTGTACGGCAGTGCATTGCACCGCGCGCGACTATTACATTGACTGGTTACCGCATTTTCATCATGCCTTCATTGGGACTTAGTACGCGGCGCAGCGGGAACCAGTCATTGCTGCACTCGCACGTACGGGCCCACGTGTTTTCATGCAGCTCTATGCGATATGCAGATTGTGCACGCACAGTATACAACCGCTGTACGTACACACACGATCTTTACAGTACGTACGAGCTCGATGTTCGTTCATTTTTTAGCGATGTCCAGCGGCATATTAACGTGAGTTTGGGCATTATACCAACGAAAAATACGTGTAGCTTCAGACTTGAAATCCTTTGCGTTTTATCACTTCTTATTTTTAAACTTCCCGTGTTTGACGAGCCCTCTTTTGGATTTCTGAGGAGCGCTATTTTTGGCGCTCCTTCGAGACAGTCGAGGAGCGCAGTAGGAGCGCCTGCGCGATCGCGCTCCTTAAAAATGAAGGACTGGCGTCGTATGTGTATTTATAGCACAATTCGGTGACTGTTTAATGTACTAAGTCAGCATACAGTAAATAATCGTCTGGTATTCAACAAAGAGTCGTCAGATCTCTGCTCGAAAATTGTTAAAACGTAGAACAAAATGTTGGCCGTGCAATGCAATTTTAAAGAAAAACGAGCTCTCAGTGGACTGTGTAGCTACTTTGAAATTTCAACTGCAATATTCCAGGCTAATTCATAATTATTCAATGAATTTTCTATTTACAACTTTACACACATTGCCTCGGTATTATAATCTCGTTTACATGATGTTTATGGCACAAAACTGACTAAAAACGGACTCTTTTTATTTTGCGGCGACCACTAGACACGTCGTGGCTTGCGACGTGTTTTAAGCCGTAGTCAAGGAACTTACGAAGCATTCAACTCATCGCAACTTTCGTGAAATGGATTATACAATGCGTCGCGATTTGCGACGTGTTACACGTTGTAACTCGAGTTGCGACGCGTCGCAGCGCTTCCTGAAATTGGGTGCAGTTGGCCACATTTATGGGGCTAAGATAGCTGGAGTTACCCAGCCCTGAGTTTTATCATTGGGTTGTATATTAGGGCTGGAGCTAGTTTTTCTCGTAAACGATAGTATAGGCAAATTTTTTTGGAAAATGTTCAATTTTGTCCCCGTTACACACTAATTGCAACTGCAACTCACCCCAAACTTGCCTGGAATAACCATTACAGAGGTCCTTGAAGTAAAAAACGATCCACGATGAAGATTCAGCCTACAATTGCAGTGAAAACAGGAGGAATAACCGCTAACCTGACAACCTTGCAGGCATGGCCAGGATCGCAATTGGTTTGTGCACAAAAAAAAAATGTGTACAATGAATGGCGGTCGCCGATTACCATGCACGTACAGCTCGCTGGTACTCGGCGTTTTTGCGGTCGGTGCATGACGTGACGCGGAAGCGTAATACCCGATGACTGTTTCATGCATTAATAAGAGGTTCACTCGCATCACAGTGCGGTACTGGAACGGCAACCGTCAAGTTGGCCAGCTATCGTGCATTCATAGTGCAGTGTTATTTACTGCCGTTCCAGTACCGCACTGTCGGACTGTGATGCGAGTGAACCTCTTATTAATGCATGAAACAGTCATCAGGTATTACGCTTCCGCGTCACGTCATGCACCGACCGCAAAAACGCCGAGTACCAGCGAGCTGTACGTGCATGGTAATCGGCGACCGCCATTCATTGTACACAATTTCTGTGTGTGCACAAACCAATTGCGATCCTGGCCATGCCTGCAAGGTTGTCAGGTTAGCGGTTATTCCTCCTGTTTTCACTGCAATTGTAGGCTGAATCTTCATCGTGGATCATTTTTTACTTCAAGGAACTGTGTAATGGTTATTCCAGGCAAGTTTGGGGTGAGTTGCAGTTGCAATTAGTGTGTAACGGGGACAAAATTGAACATTTTCCAAATTTTTTTGCCTATAGGCCCTACTATCGTTTACGAGAAAAACTAGCTCCAGCCAACAACAACCCAATGATAAAACTCAGGGCTGGGTAACTCCAGCTGATAAAACTCAGGGCTGGGTAACTCCAGCTAGGGCTAAGACAAACTCAGACAAGCACGCACACACACACAAAGAAAAACACAAAAAAATCACCTAGCCTGCAAACATACAAATGTATGTGGGGCTACGCCGACCACAAGAATGTTGGACAACTTGTACCCGAGACAACTCGTACCCGGGACAACTCGTACCCGGGACAACTCGTACCCGGGACGGTACGAGTCGTCTCGGGTACGAGTTGTCCCGGGTTACTCCTAGAACTATGAGGCTCCGCGTGAGCGGAGCCTCATAGAGTCAGAAGCCCGCAAAATTGCTGTCAACACAAAACACTAATTAAGTACAAAAACGTCCATTCCAAATAAGCCATTTCCCACAGAACCGCTGCACAGTTTGCCCCTAAACTCCGTACAATACCTCATGACATACTCACGTTATGTGCACCAAACAAACATCGGTGGATTCTGTCTGTTTTTAGGCCAAAATGATGAAAAATATGCCCTTTCCGCACTGAGCCAACCTAACACTTGAAACGAGCACGCGCGCTGATATCGCAGTCATTTCCGTTCGATCGCTCGGAGCGCGCCGCGGGGGGTATTGTGTAGGAGCGGATTGATAGTATGCGCATGCGTACAAGTGCAAGTACGTACCCCCCGCGGCGCGCTACGATAGTCTGGTTCCCAGACCAAAAGATTCCGACTATTCCTGATGAATCTTAGGTCCGGTAGCCTCCGGTAATACAATGTATTACAATTTACGTCACGTGACTAAAACGGGAGGAATTCCTCCTTTTTCCGAAAATTTCCGAAGTTTGCCGAAGTCGTTTCGTCGACAATCGGATAGCGCCCGAGTATTTCCGAGTATATAATATAGGGTTAATTAACTGCTAATTGCTTATTAATTTTATTTTAAATGAGTTGATAATTAATATTCATTGTTTTCATTTCGAAAACTTGAAATTCAACGACGATTTTGTGCATCAAATATACTCGGATCGTACGGGCGAACTTTTTGCTGCGTCATGTACAATTTTGAATTTGACGACCGTTACCGGCATTTTCCAAAACTCGGCGTGGTCTCATTTCGGCTCCGCCTGCTAACAGTGCTGTTTGGGTGTCCAACTTTGAAGATTCCAGGTCAAAATTAGTCAATGCTTTCTTACAGAAGTATTAAACTGTATATCATAACTGTATGATATATGAAGCAAGTGATTTATTTTTAAAAAAATGATCGGAACATTAAAAGCTTTATGTGATCAAGCGAATTCGGAAACGAAGTCGAGCTTTGAAAAAGGGCCGTCAATGTCGTCATGTTTATTTTTAGCCACGGAGGCTGCCTGACCTACAATTTAGACGTGTAGACGTCGGGGGAAATTGTCAGGTCGGGGAACCAGACTAGCGCTACGAGCGATCGAACCCGAAAATGACTGCGATATCAGCGCGCTTGCTCGTTTCAAGTGTTAGGTTGGCTCAGTGCGGAAAGGGCATATTTTTCATCATTTTGGCCTAAAAACAGACAGAATCCACCGATGTTTGTTTGGTGCACATAACGTGAGTATGTCATGAGCTATTGTACGGAGTTTAGGGGCAAACTGTGCAGCGGTTCTGTGGGAAATGGCTTATTTGGAATGGACGTTTTTGTACTTCATTAGTGTTTTGTGTTGACAGCAATTTTGCGGGCTTCTGACTCTATGAGGCTCCGCTCACGCGGAGCCTCATAGTTCTAGGAGTAGTCCCGGGTCACAAATTTGGGGTACGAGTCGTCCCGGGTACGAGTTGTCCCGGGTACGAGTTGTCCCGATACCGACCACAACTACACGGCTAAACCCGTAAACGTACATGTACGTGGCGTCAATAACAACGCCACGATTTATTGCACTGCATGCACGGCGCGTAATTTTACACAATAAAAATTTCGGTCATCTCGTCATCAACAACTCAAATTAACAAAACAAGAACCATTATGACAATCAAAAGACGAGCCACACGATCACTTAATCTTCATTGGACTGTGATCGCAAGCCTTACCAGCAATCAGCAGCAGGAGTTGCAGAGCGGCGCTATCCGGCAAGGTGGTTGGCTAAAATATCGGCCAGTTCTTCCCAAAGAGACGAACCAGAATGCAAGAAATCTTCGTGTTTGGGGATCACGGTGACCGTACGGCAATGGCAAAATTCTGCTAGATTCACTTCAAAAATCTGCTAGATTTAACAAAAATCTGCTAAATCACCTATTATTACAAGAAAGACGTTATAAATAAATGTACTCACATGCAGATGATAGAAAAATTTCACAGAACAAAACAAAACTCATAAAATTTCCTGTAAAATATTAAATTTGAAAAAAATCTAAAAAATGTGCACGTTAATTTGCTACGCGGCACAAGTTAATGCGAATGTCGGACACTTCGCCCCATTTCCACGTCGCCCCATGTCACTTCGCCCCTAACCACTTCGCCCCATCCCCGCTTCGCCCCATTCCTACTTCGCCCCATTCCCACTTCGCCCCATCCCCACTTCGCCCCATTCCCACTTCGCCCCAGCCGTTACATATAAAAAAAAAAATCTCATCTATTTTATTGGCTTAAAAAACAATTTCAACAGATCCAACTTTGTTCCCAACCTGGCTATACCAACCCGTCTCCCACTTATCTGAGAACGACAAAACCTTTGACATCCTAATTTCACTCTTGGAGGAACCAATCTCATCTAAATGATGTGTTGTTCTTACGCACATTTTTTATTCACAAGCCAATAGAAGAGGCGTCTCTGAATGGGATAGAGCCATCATTTCTCTCATCTGTGTCTCGAGCACCTCATCAGAAAGTTTGTATTTTTCCTGAGTTTCTAGAATTTGGAACATTTATTATCTGGGGTCTTTGGCAGTTTATTTGGTCTGCACCCCTAGCCTTCACCTTTTTCATACTACATGGGGCGAAGTGGGGATGGGGCGAAGCGGGGATGGGGCGAAGCGGGGATGGGGCGAAGCGGGGATGGGGCGAAGTGGGGATGGGGCAACCTCGTCCCCGGTGCTTACTTTATTTCCAACCGCGTTTCCAATAGTAAACCCTGGATAGGAAACTTTCTTCCTGTATCCTGATTGGATACCGCAATTGGCTAGTAATGGATTTTTATCGTGTACTTGGTGCTATATATTCACAACGTGCAGTACGTGTTTTCGCGATCATTCGTCCACGCCTTCTCTACTAATTTCCTTTCCAATTTGCTCATATTAATATGAAAAATGATACTGCATGTTGTCTCGATAAGATCGTAACAGTTTGATTTCAAAAATCGTGTTTTCGTAACTCACGCCGTGCTCGCGCTGCTACGAATTGACTCTGTTTTTACCCCAGACACCGCATACAAAAACAAACGCTAATGTGTAACGCATATCCAGGCACCAGACTGTTCCTCATTTGCATACGTCTGCAAAAATCTTGCACATGCAAATGATCCAATACCAGGGTGAGAGAGCAGGTAGTGGTGGGCGCGTACTGCTCGACACCCTGGGTACGAGGTTGGGGATGGGGCGAAGCGGAGATGGGGCGATGTGGGGATGGGGCGAAGTGGGGATGGGCGAAGTGGTTAGGGGCGAAGTGACATGGGGCGACGTGGAAATGGGGCGAAGCGTCCGACACCCGTTAATGCTATAGGATCTTTGGTGTCTACAGGCTTGCAATGGTCTGACGATACTTAACTGTGTATTTAATACACGTCAGGGAACCTCAAATCACTGTAGCTTTTTCGAAACTACTTAGCTATATTTTTCAAATCTACCATATATTTTCTGTCAAACCACAAATTTTACAGAAATCTGCCGAGAAATTTCATTCTGCTAAATTTGCTGTCAAACCCGGAAAATTCTGTCAAATTTAGCCGAAATTCGGCTAAAACGGTCACTAAAAATGGGGATATGTACCACGTACGTTAAAATGCAAATGGCGGTCAGGCGCGAGCAGCGCTTGGCGTATTTATATAAATGTTTACCTCTTTAACTGGAAATTATAATTTATGTTAATTGATATAGTTCGGTTAGCATATAAATGCAAAATGCATAGCGTGTGTCGTAAAATACATAATTATTGGGCGGGGGTGGGGGTGGAGGGGGGTGCAGGGGCGGCGGAAGGGGGAGCTGGGCTGGGAAAGTGCCCCCAGATTTACCCAAGTGCCCCTTTCGGACATAAATGTGCCCCTTCAAGCAAAAAAGGGCCCCCTCAATATAAAACAAAATTAATTGCCTTATAAATCGGCAATTTGTTTGAAGTAATTACCAAAATGGTATTGAAATTTTTGATATGAACGAGGAATAGGAAAATCCAGCCCCAAAATTAACCTTAACAATGCGGCCTGAAATGTGCACATAATGCGTATTTTGCATAATAATGGCCGGTTTTGAAGAGCGCCCCCTATTGGAAAATGGTACCAGCCCCCCCCCCCCCTTCTGAAAATATAACAGATCAATCCCTCCAGCTGGGGGCGGTTAACAACACATCGAGATAAAAACCAAATAGAACATGAAGAAGACAACCAAATATCGACAGTACTGTCTGTCATTCCATCTAGAATATTCAACCATTTATTGCAAGCATGCTATTTGGAGTGATAAAGACTGCAATAAAGGTTTCTAACTCAATAAAAAATGTGATCTTATACAAATAATAAATGTTTATGAGTGTGATCAACGACCCACCAGATGACAGGGATTTATAGTATAAGGACTGGACTACAATAATGCCCAAAGAAAAAGGTATCCACTATTTAGCTTCATGAAGCATTTTCACAGAATTTCTTGTACTTTCGGAAAAATCATTTTTTTTTCTTCATCGTTTTGGTTATAACTACAAGTAACTTCACTGAAAAATATATACTTTAATATTTTCACAATAATGCCGAGACGAAATGAGAACAAACTTGACAGGCAAAATATACTTCATAAGTTCATATAATTAGAATCAATAAACTATACACATAGAGTAAACTACAAATTTATTTGGAGACAAAAAGTCTACCCCTTACATGATGCAAAGAATGGCTGTAGAAAGAATTGGCAGATTTACCCCTGTACGGGTTTTCAAAACCTAACCTGAGACTCACAACACCTAAAAGAAAATAAAGTGTACTGTGCTACAATATTCACTTTAAAGACGATTTCTTTAAAAATGTCAAGAAATGTCCTGTTGATTTCCACCGTACACTTGGGTTACTGGACAATTTTTGATACTGACAGTGGTAACCTTTGAATCAAAAGAACTTACAGACCATGGTACCTGTGACATCATATAAACGGGCAGCCGACAGGCAACCCAAACATTTAAGCATCTTTTGCATGTTATTTTGCCCACATTTTATGTCACCACTTTCGCACCGATCACGTTTCAGGAGATACACATGCAGTGCAGAAGAGAACTGTTCACTGAAAGTTGGCATCATGTGACTACAAACATCCAATTTGTAAACAAATGTAACATGGTCTATACGTGGACCTATAATATATATATTAATATATAGAACTATACTGGTAACACAGCAATACATCTGCATATACAACAAAAGTTACTCAGTGAACAAAATCTCATCACTTAATAATAACAAAAATCAGTTAAATTTGAGGAAGACATTTTTACTGATCAAGGACTAGTGTTTTTCTCTAACTTTTGGGTCAGCTATTTATTACAGACTTGGCAGTGGTGTTGTCAAGTCTAGCTACAAGTCCACACAAGTCATCGACAAGTCCTCCAGTCTCCAGTCTCCATTCAAGTCATACTCATTCAAACAAAGATTCTCTACACAAGGATAAACGACTCATCTGAGCTTGTGTACAAACTGTACGGAATGGATTGTCTACATGCTGCGTCCGTGCATAGAACAACTTTAATAAGAACATGTAGAACAATGCATGCGCGCCATGATCGCCGACAGCTGGCGTCCTGACAGAAATTTGACTACTGAAAGACTGCAGTCGCGCGCCAAATCTCGCGCCCGCACACACACGACGCCCAAGTGCCATATCACGCCTCTAACCAGGAATATGGGGAATTCGTATTCTCCTTGTGTAGAGGATCCGTGATTCAAATGAATCGGAACAAAGCACTCCGTTGTTATTGTTCACCCCCTGTTCCTTGTGACTGGACTTGTGAAAGAACTTGCGATTTACTAATGAAGGACTTGTGATGGAAATGTGGTGGACTCGACTACAACTCAGAGAATTAGATACCACAGGATTGGCTCCGTGCATGAACAAGAGATGGCGTTTGTTTTTGGGTTTACTTTCAAGAACCCATTGGATGGGACCCACTGCGTGCATCTCCTGGTTCGTGCATGTATAGCATTAAAGTAAGCAAAATTTGTTTAACTCTGAATGTGCACAATGCCATAACGTCTTCGTTTGAGCATCAGGTGTCAGTGACAATGTGTTCAAATTTTACTCCCTGTGGTCTCCCCCAACTCGCCCCTCTATACCGTTGGGAGGGTACTTGAGCACGGAGCCCATAAGGAAACAATTAAAATTGGACTGTAATTGCTTGATCAATTTTTTTCTCGATTGCATCATCTCTCCTTGATTCATCATCTCTCCTTGATTATTGGTTTACTCCCACTCTTCGTCATCATCATAATCAAAGTCGTCATCATCCGAATCGTCATCACTGTCTTCTGCATGGGAGATGGGAGGTGAAGAAAAAGAGAGAGGCAAATGCATTAATTTCTGGAGAGGCACAATTCTGTGAACTCCTACAAGCAGAGAAATGGACCGATCTGTTAAGCCCCAGTCTAGGTGTTTTGACCATCACAGCCATGATTAATGTTAGAGACATGTGTGCAGAACGGAAAACCAAAAATAGTTTTTTTTAATAATTTGCCCTCCCATGCAAACATGCATTTTGTGCAAAGTTGTCCTTTCAGTCAAAATCAATCTGTTTTCAACCGTTTTCAACCGTTAAGAGCTCCCAGCCTACATAAAGCAGGATTGACTGGCTGTGACTGTGAATGTAACTTGATACAGTTATGCCTGCTTTTGTCTGTTGACTGAATTTGACTTTTCACAGTGCAAATATGATCGGACTGTTGTTGACTAGCCTGTGTAAAAGGCATGGCAGGGGAACCGGATTGATATTTTTGACTGTCTGTGACTGTTCAGACAGCAAGAGGGTTCAGGAAGACTTTGTTGCTGTTGGGAGAAAACAAATTGGATTTGTTAAAGAGCATGGACATTTTATCATTTGTTTTTTTGTGTACATTTTCTCCACTTTGAAGCAAGTACAGTGATATCTCGTAAAGTCAAACCTCAAAGGAACAGGTTCAAAATTTGACTTTCACAGAGTTTTGAGTTATCATCCTTACAATACTGAAGGGAATGGATTCTTTGTTTGGCTTAACAATCGTTTTGAGTTATCAGAGTTTGACTTATCGAGATTTCATTGTAGTATGCATAACAACTATAAAGTGTTGAAGTTTCAGGTCAGTGGCTACCGTACACTTTGAGAAAGCAGAGAAAAAGTATGTACAATTGTTTTCTTCCGAAACACCATCTCATGCCATTTGGTACCATCCTTATCTTCACTTTGAGCAATGTTTAACTCATGAAATCTGTAGATCCGTTTGTCAGGTTATTACAAAAATGTTCCTTGGTGCCCTGAAGCTTTAGCTTACCAGAGTGGATGGCATTGCTTCTCATCTGCAGAGCGTTGAGCAGTGCAGCGCCTAGGCCATCCTGAGGTACGCTGGGGGCCACTTCTCCCTCACGATCAGATACATCCACCTGCAATGAGAACAAGCATGCCGACGATTGACGTTTTACCATCACCAGAGTGCTCAATATATCGCCTCAACCCACTAACACCTGCACCACATGATATTATATTGCATTTATTCAAAGCCGCTTATGGAGTACCGAAGTGTGATGTCAGTTAGAACCAGAAAGTGTAGTGCAAACGGATGGAGTACGGGCGTGTGTTGGTTCACGGGCTGAATCACGCGCTAATGTCTTTCACACACATTTTGTGTGCGTGACGTATTCACTTCGGTACTCCATAGACCATTATCATGTTGCGGCCATCTTGATTTTTACCCATTCAAATCAACGTGACCAAAGGGAGGCTGGAAAGAAAAGAAGTCTGGTTCCTTTTTTGCCAAAAAAAAATTATCATTCAGTACTGTTACTGGATCGGGGAACACGACTGAAATGGTGGCAGCATGATAAAGGTCTACTGTGCCAATTGCAAATAATCCTAAACAGGGGTGGGAGTGGAGCTAAACAAAAATAGCTGAAAATAGCTGAACCTGTAAATAGCCGAACCTGCGAGCGCGAAGGGCAAAGACCTTACGGCGTGGGGTCCGGGGCACGCCCAAGGGCCCCGTGAAAATTTTGAAATGTAGATGCTCTGTGGTGCATTTAACAGCCTCCTGGGCCAACTATTGGTCGAAAATGTTTTGCAATTCATGCATGTTTTTAAGTTAAATTTTCCTTCATATTGGCTTGAAACTGCCTAAATGGCCAACTTGTATATGAAAACTGCGTTGAAATTGAGGTTTGTAGTGCGAGTCTGCCAAAGCCCCACAAAAAAATAAAGTTCCTTTAAATCTAGCTCTTACTTAGGAAAAGAATGCACATCGCATGTCCAGGCTGCTGATCGTGTAGCATAATTTCTGCCCATGAACAGTGTTTTTCCATCCAAATCCATTTCCACGGATTTGTAACTTGAGAATCGGTCTTGTCAATGTCAGTATCAAACTCTGAACCTCTTTGGACAATGATGCATTTGTGTTGCACTGACATCTTGCGGTATTAATGTCAAAAGTTGTCGGAGAATACATGCGAAACCGTGTTAAACGTACGTACATACATTAGCAGCATGCAGCATGAATGCAGGATGCAGATGTAATGCACACCTGAACTTTGCCCCGCATGAAGCCCTCTATTGGCACGGCGACAATTTACTAGTCTTATTTCAAGGCTTTATATTTGCAAGATGTGTGCAAAGTGATCTTTTCGATGTTTACAATGAGTTATTGTGGAGATCATTGTGTGTCAATACTTACACAGACACAGGAACGGCTGCAAAGAGTCCCAACGCACTTCATGGCGCATGTGTGATATTCATATTAATCTGCAGCCAATCACAGCGCAATGACTGTTGGTTCCTCTGATGCTGTTTACATGTATTGTACAATACATTGTACACACGCATGCGGCTTCGAGCAGAAAAATGCATGCACATCGCATCGTATACAGCACATGTACAGTACACGTACATGGGTAATTGTACATTGAATACTCGCTTGCATGCACCACAGAGCTACGTGTATGTGTATAAGAGCGGATCGACTGTGTTTTTCGCGTGTGTTCGGCAGCGGCGGAAAATAAAATAAACGGAAATAAAATCAATGCTTACGCGCGGGAGAAAAAGCGGGGAAAATCTGGACCATTGGTAGAAAAAAAGCGGAAAACAAAATGTGCCACGCTGAACAAAAAAGCAGAAATCCACTAAAAAGCGGAGATTTCACACCCCTGCCTAAATATGCAGCTAAGACAAACACTGGAGAACCAAATGCACTTACTGACAGACAGCTTAAAATTCAGTCACAGTGATGTGGCAAACTTCCACTAATCTAAAAGTATGTATGTATTCAAAATAATCTATGACATTCCTCTTAATGAGGGGAATTTTAGCCGTAAACCAAAAAAGCTGCTTCACCCAAGGCTAAACATATTGATATCTACTAACAAACTGACTTTTCATACCTTTTTGAGAGCTTTTCCTCCCCTAATCTGATCCAGTAGCGCCCCACGTCCAGTGCTGGCTGGGGCGGGTCGGTCACTTGGATCCATACGCTTCAAGGAAATACCCTTGTGGATGTCATCTAGGAGTCCCGTACGGCCTCCCCCACCTCCCCCTCCGACAGGGGGAGGGGGCGGAGCGGCTCCAACAGCTGGGGGTGGTGGGGGTGGAGGGGCTGGGGGTCCACCTCCAGATGGGGGTGGGGGTGGAGGAGCCGGGGCTGCCATAGGCCGGGAGTGCATGCTGGGTGGGGCCATAGAGGGGGGCGTCGGGGGCAGAGAGCGCGAGGGTGGGGGTGGGGGCGGTGCCCCACGAGATGAGGGTGGGAGAGGGGGTGCAGGACCACGGCTTGGGGGAGGTGGTGGGGGAGCACCACGGTTGCCTGGTGGGGGAGGCAGAGGAGCAGAGCCACGAGATGGGGGCGGGGGTGGAGGGGCAGACATGCCTCGGGTTCGTTGCTCTTGAGGAATAAAGAAAATACAAGTGAAAGCATTTACAAGGATGTTAAACATATGTGATGCAATCAAGCTAAATGAGTCGTTTGTCAACCCTGGTCAAAATTGTTTTTACAACAGATTTGAAAAGAGCACAATCTCAGCATTACTGCTGTCAAACCGCATGCTGATACTATCCTTAGTTAAAAAATTATGAGAGTTGGAACACCAAGAGATGCAATGAAGTGATGTGATGAAGTGGCCCTATTTTGGCCAGTATCTCCAAATAAGAATTCCCGACAAACAACTCAATTAGCTTGATCGTATCACATATGACCCAAGTTTCAAAGAAAACTTTACATACTTGAGGTGCCGATTGTTATCTGCAAGTTAAAGCAAGGCCAGAAAATATGTTACTACAGAAAGACAGGTCTACATTTATATAAAAAAGTAGGGCACTATTTCAAACCCTTCGAATCATCTCACGAATTAAGCAAATATTTCAGAGCATCCAGTGCAATTTGAATAATGGGCTAGATTAAAGAAAGAAAAAAATGCCTCGCACATGATCACTGAACTTGTGAAGGGGGGTTCACTAAAAAAAAAGCTGAAAACCCCCCCTGCAAACTGAGTTAATAAAAAAAATATTCAGATTATTTTGTAATGGAAACATTTCCCCTTGGTTAAGCCTTAAAGTTGTGCTACACCATAAGCTGTCTGAAGTAGTTTGAAGACCCAGACTTTGTGCTTTTACTTACGAGCCACTTCATCTTTAATTGCGTTGATTCCTCCATGTTCCTGCATAAAATTATTGATGATCTCCACGGTTTCCTTGTCCTTGAACTTGCTGTTATCCAGACCGAGGTTTTTGAACCAGCTCTGGACATCTTGGTCCATCTCTTCATACTGGGGCCAAGAATTCAAAGGAACTGTCGCTAGTTTTTGTTCTAGACCTGCTGGCCTTTTTGAAGTATGGCAGACACAATACGAGAGCGCTATTTGGAGTGGTAAACTCTTTTATATTTTCTCAATTTAGACTGCTTCAAATAGCGCCCTCCTATTGTGTCCGCCATACTTCAAAAGGTTAATGTTGAACCCAATACACTGAATAGAAGGGGTTACATCATACCCTGACCAGATCACACGCTGCCAAACAATCGCACAGTATATGATGTATGCAGCATGGTACGTTTTCCAGCCTCTTGTGGACAAATTAACAGCACCTGTCACAACTAGAGTGTTGTCTATTGCAGTCTGTCACGAAGCACTGGCCCATTTGTGATGCTCCTTTTGGTTTGATTTTCAATGAAATTTGATTGAAAGATTGGAGTCGTCATTTGCCTATTCAATTTGAATGGCAAATATGGCGGAAAACGCTTGGACACATTGCTATGGGAGACGACTCTGTGTGATGTCACACTTCTGTGGCATATAGACAAATCCGGCTGCAGCTATTTTCTGCGGTGGCACAGGCTTGCGGGAGCCGTGCTAAGGCAGTACGCACGCCCGCACGCACTCCGGGCTGCTCCGACCAATAGGAATACCAAAATGCGTGCACGCCTCGTCTTTCAGAATGCGTGCAGCATGCGCGTGACACCACCGCAGTAAAAGCTTCTAATTCTGGTTGCCGGATTCCACTATAGAAGCAATGCCAAGCCACATGATGGAGTAGGGTGAACTCTCTAGGTAGGGTGAGACATCAATATGTGAAGCTCATTTTAATGTTCACAAGTGGTGGTGTACACAGGGTGACATTCAGAACTCCATTCTATATGCATTGTATTTTTTGAGGAATGCATCAGTGTGTCCATGTGTTTGTTTCCTTGTCTATTTATCTGTACTGATGAGCAAGACAGGGATAGGAATAGCCAAGATACACGTTGTCACCCTTTCGATTTTGGTGGCAAAACAAACAAAAAAATTCAAAAAGGCCACTTAACCGTAAAATAAAAATACAAAATATAAGACAACAAAATCAAGTACAACTTACATTTACACCCTTTTCTGGGTCCCATCCAACATGGCTGATATGACTAAAGAGAAAAAGAAGTAACATTTGTGTTAAATATACATATTCATGAGCGAGAGCCGAAATCTCACTGGTCAATTCACCATCACTTGCTAGTTGTTGTTTTTTCTGTGAAAGCCTGTGCCCGAGCATTCATGCACATTAGGCATTTAATAATAATAATAATTTGTGCACTGGTTTGAGCATACACACAGACCTGTAGTGTCTTTGCATGGCACACTGTGGCAAGGTGTTGGAGGGTCAAACCTTGCTCTCCCTTCCTAACCGTTGGCAGGGCACTAGTGCACAGAGTCGATAAATTGCATCAGTTGGTAGAGTCACTTACGTAAAATTACTGGGCGTAGAAATGTCAGCCTTGGTGAGCCTTCCTTTCTTCCCTTTGTCTTTCTTATCTTTCTTCTTACTGGTGGCGGTGTTGGTGGTGGTGGTGGTGGTAGTGGTGTTAATTGTCGGAGATGGAGGCTGGATGTTAGCTGCACAAAAGATTGAATCAAATTGCGAGGGAGTGAATTTTCAACAATCGCGACGTGGTTTCTGGCTGCGGGGTGGCGTTTCAAACCAGCCCACGCAATGACATCACATGTTTAGTCCGCGGTCTGAACTTCAGACATTGCAATTATTAAGGAATCATTCTTGTTATACATCTTATTGTAATTGTAAGGAAATATGAACGAGGATCCATCATTAATGAACCCCACTGGTAACATGATTTCAAATGAGAGCACATTTCAGCCCTCAATCCTGATTGGTCGATCCATGACAACAACAGTGTAATATTATCCAATATAGCATACGGTCCATATTGCATTCTGCCTATGGTGCTACTCTTGTGGACCATACCTGTTGCGAGCACATGTAATAAGATAACTGCTGAAAAATCAAAGTTTGCTTGAAAATAAATTCATGATCCCTCTTGTGCTCGTGGAACACAGAAGTGTAGTGCGTCTTTGTTCCGTATAGACCGCTTGCAGACGCGATCGATAATTGACGCGCGAAGGTGCGCGACGCCATGTTGTGGGACAAAATGTGCATGGATAAGATATACCCTTGTCCCACAACATGGGGTCGCGCGCCTTCGCGCGTCGATTATCGAACGCATCTGCAAGCGGTCTACGCCATCTTTACAAAAGACAACAAATGAGCAACATAGGTGGCAATGTTACTCTAGTGTCCTTAACCTCTTTCTTTTTCAGCATTGTTGGGGAACTGAGTTCATAATAACTGAATGTCAAAGAGTGTGAGACTGTGTGTTTTATATAGCAAAAAGGACAGATGAAGACAAACTGCTCGAGCCACTTGCACCGAGAAGTTACAGTATTTAAGCCACATCTGGCTTCCCATTGTGCACTTTTGCAACTTCAGAGAATATCTTGTTGGTTGGATTTCTATGGCCAGATGAACTCGGTCCAGGCATAAAAACAGCTGAGACTAACTGTCTATAATGGAATCTCTAAATATACTCATTTTAAGTAAGGGATCTGTATGTAGTTAATTTTACGACACACACATCCCTACACAATGAAATACAGCATGAACTTCAATGCGCAATCCCAGACTTGAATTTACTACTGTTTAATGTAGTTGCTTTTCTGCATAAATATGGTCACGAAAAACCTTTTCTTTGTCTATTATGAAGCTGGCAACAAATACAATTTCCCATTCGTATAATTGTTCTTATCGACCTTGAGTCATTTTGCTGGCAACAAATTCAAGTTCCCATTTTGTATAATCTTTCTTATCGACCTTGAGCAAGTTTGCAACATTGACACAAAAGTAAAATAGCTTGAAAGGATGACTGAACATTTTCCAAATAATTTGCAAAATGGTGAGCATGTTTTTTCAGAGGCAGGTGAATGCTGTTTTAACTTACGAAAAACATCTTAAATCATGTTGCAAAGTATGAAAGTTGAATTGCTTTCCTTTAGAAAAGGTAATTAAAAACAAAAAAACAAAAGCACAAAGAAAGAAAGAAAGAGTGTTATTAAGAGTTCATCATTTCAAACAAATGTACAAAATAACGTTTAAGAAATTGTTCTTGTGTAGAACATTGAAAAACATGCTGGGTGTTGCAAGTTGGCACATTTATCTGCAAGAAAATCACTTTTGGTTAGTGTGCAAGACACAACACAAAGGAAATAAGTTTCATATTGCTACATCAGTTAGGCATGTCAACGACGATGGGGAAAAAACTGGCACAGTCAAACAAGAGTTACTATTAAACAGGTCTCCATTAAGCAGCAATCTTTTAGTATTAAATCAAAGAAATTCTACAAAAAATAAAACATATCTTGAACTACGATTCTATAGTTATCTCCAAGGAGTACAAATTGAGCAAGTTTGAGCACGGACAATGGTTCAACCAACAGTTGATCTGTCCTTACCGACATGAATGTGCAACTGCAGTCCCACTCTCAATCAAAACAAACTGCACATTGCCACCAATAAATTCTGTCGGTTTCAACTGCGCATGCGCACAGTGATAGGGGTCACAGGTCATTCCGGCTAATCAAGTGCTCATCAAACGTGCAAGAACACACAAGGAGACTCTCATGAATTGGGCGTGCGCTTAACATCGCGATTACAAGACGCTTCCATTTTATCCCAAATGACCTTTGACCTGAACTACTTTGAGATCCCAAACTGGCTTAATACAGAATGAGGCTCTTGAAATCCAAATTAATGCGTTACTGTGCCGGGGTCCAGCTCCAAACAGCTGACTGGAGTAGTCAACCATCACTGACTAGAATGCATTGTTTATAGTGAAGATTGCCAAACTCTGGTTGATCATTGTTCATGTTCAAAATTGGTCTTATGTACATGTATGGGTTCAGTGTAAGAACAATAGTGCAATCTTTGGCTGTGTTAACAAAAGCCATGTAGACAGACCATTGTGTCTCAATGACATTGTGTGTGTTCCACCATTAAAGAAGGCACTCCTGAAGCTCGCATGACAGATATCAAACTTGAGGTGGCCTTGCTTAACAGTAGTTTTTGCATGTTTTGCCACCAGAGTGCGTCAGTGTGCACACAGACCGTACGGTTAGTCAATTTACTTGCAAGGAAAGGTTTGGTACACACAAACAATAAATATAGCTGAGAATGGGCTGCAGGAACAAAGTTCAATGCACAATTCTGAAATAGGAAACAAAGGGCATTTGCTTTCTTTTTGTTAGAATTCTACCTTTTCTAAGCCTGACAACTACTGCAAGCAATACTTTGACACTAAAAGATCATCTTCACTTTGTGTCTGGATGAAAACTTCTGATTTCTTTTTTCAACACAAGTTTTCGCTCTCTCAAATAATGTCACTTCCTACAGATTGCCACATCCGCATTTTGCCCTCTAAATTTGCGTAATGCGCATCGGCTGCGACGTATTTCGAAGAAATTTCGAACACCGCGCATGTTCGTTAAGAACATTTTGCACACTGCGCGCACAGCCACCTGATGGTGTTGAAGACGCAGTTGTAGTTTTTCTACGAAGATGGCATCCTGTGAGAGAGATCTATTGCTTGGCAAGTCTTGTTAATTCTTATGATTGACCACCAACAAAGAACGTCTTTTAGTTTGAACAGGGACGAGAGTTAAGCATTCCAGATCACAATGCCTATCAACACACACACTCAGGAAGGCCTGCGTGCTGCCTGGAGAGCCACTTTCTCAAGACAAGAAACATGCTGAAGCCTTGCTGCTTAAGAGTGTACATCACAGGGGCACGGCTAAACGCAAACAGACTATCGGCAGTAAGTTGAGGCAGGGAAGGGGGAAGAGGGAAGAGGGAGGACGCAGGAGGGGTGGGGTTAAGAAAGAGACCTACTACCATGACGCGGGGAATGGGAGTCACTGGATGAGAAACGCCGGCGATGCTTGTGATGGGCCGGTGAGACAACCTGGTTTTGTAACCTGGTATCGGAATGGGACGACGGGAGAGCCGACGACCTTCTTCTCTGTTCTAATGCCGATGGTGTGTGGTGAAAAAAACAGAGAGTGTGAGTTGGTGCAATTATAAAAGAGGGCCAAAAAATGAATGAATGGAAATGTTATAGTTTGGAAAATGTCTCAGAGGGAACCTAGGCTTAGGGAATTTTTTTTTCCTAAACAGTCTCATCGATGTTCAGCTCATCAGCTGGGGTCTAAGCTGGGGTACAAGCTCTTCATTTCAACAATTTAAAAATGAGGGTCATATTTGTAATAGGTATTTGGCGTATCTTGCTTCATTTGAAAGCAAAGAAAAAGATATCAATGTAGGACTACGGCTGTACTGATGTACTGAAAACACAAACAAGCTGATAGTTGGGGTAAGTGCCTTCCTGAATTCTGATAAAAGTACACACTTGTTATATAGGACCTCGCATTCTGCAAGTTAACCAATGCTGACACTGTGCGGCAAGTCTAGCATGCTGCTGCAACCTCTTCAAGTGAAACTGCAGTACCATTTCCTGGCTTTGTAGCATTGCTAACGTTGCTAGCATTGTGCGTTTTGGCAGGATCCCTAGCCACATGGCACAAACTTAATGGCCTCAGACTAGAGTCCCTTGAACAAAGACACTGACATTTTGGAAGACTGCAAGCATACGGCTGGAGAGGTCAGTACCAGAACACCGCTCTGGAGGATGCATGTGTCCAAATTCCACCGCAGCCAATTTCTTTGTTCAAGGTGTAACTGATTTAAAGTCAATACAGTTTCATTATGTGATTTGATGAATTTTTTTTAAAACCTAAGCTTTGAAGAATTTACATGATTATGGTAGTAGGTGATCTATCTACATACATGTAGATGAGGCAGAATTCCACTGAGCATGAACAAACACAAAGACACAGGTACAAGGCTGCTTTCAGAAACCTAACCCTGCTATATGCAACGGAAAGCAACAGTGGTAACAAGTTGTTGCACACTGTTGCATTTAACAGTCAACTCAAGTCCCATGCTTGGTTGCATGGTGTTGCACTCAGCAGTCAATTCAAATCCCACGCTTTATTGCAACTGCTCATAGTGCCAAGGCTGATACAACATAATCCACTGTTGCAGTCGGTTGCATTTAGCAGGGGTAATTGCATAGTGCCAACGTGTATACTTGACAATTTGGGAGACTTTTTATAGTGCCAAGGCTGATACAACACAATCCACCGTTGCAGTTGGTTGCATTTAGCAGGGTAACTGCATAGTGCCAAGGTGTGTACTGAGTCCACCACACAATGCAACAGAATCCACTGTTGCAATTGGTTGCATTTAGCAGGGCACTCACTCCAACTTTGTTGAATTGTGTTGCATTTAGCAGGGTACCTGAGAAAAACCTGGTGGGGGTTAGAGTTATTAAGCACAAGCAAATGAAGAAGATGACTTTAAAAATGGAGACCTCTATAATGGTGGCGGAAAAAGCTATACTGTTAATGAGCAAGTACCTGCCGACAGAAATATTGTATGTGTTTAGTTATGGCCCTCCTGTTATTTCATCTAGTCACAGCATTTTCTGTGGTTCAAAACTTGGTAAAGATCAAGATGGACCGACTCGGAATCAGATGAACCTTGGAAAACACAACCAAGTGTTTGTGTAATAGAGAGTCTAGCCAGCCTCTCTGCTGTGCATGGATATTTAAATCGTCCCGTCGACAAGACTTGTCAGCAAGCCCAAGTAACGGCTGTTTGTGGTCTTCAGACCACTTTACATCGTCGTCACGTCGAGGGTTTAAAGTATTATATATAGCCAAGTATGTGAACTTGGCATTCTCTTGTGACATAGGTAAATCAATATATATACCCTAAAGTTGGGCAATAAATACTCACTCTGTGTTGGCACTGGAGGGGCAGCGTTGGGTCGATTCCGGGCTGGTGCTCCTGGAGCGCGGCGTTTTTTGTCTGAAATTGACAAGAAGATAACTTGCATTTTACTCACAGACTTAAAAGACAAATGGTGATATCATACATTTGAAATTTAAATAGCACTGACAACAAATGGGAGTATCTATCATGCTACGGTTCATAATATCCAACTTCACAGAGTAAAGTTTATTAATTTTGGGGAAAATAAAAAATAAATAAAAAAAAAAACCTGAAGAAAATAGGTACTAAGGTACTCATATTCATGACTCAACCACATGTACAATGTATATGATTCATAAACTAGCATTTAGCCTTCGAGAAAGACTCTGCTAGGGTCGACCCACTAACTATTTTTTTGCATTTATACCATAGGTCCTTTTGGTTGGTAAGCAGTTTGCAACAGCTAATTCTATTTTTGATTCATAAACTAAACATTTATTAAACCTTGCTTGTAAAGAACACTTTATGTGTTATTTGTCTAATACGCAAGCGTGCTGACCAAGGCCCAATTTCGGTGGAGTTTGCAAAAAACACAAAAACAACTCAGCAAATTAATGTTCTCAAAACCAAAAATCACCTGCGAACCAGTCACAAAGATTATAAATCCCATGACATTCAAGCTGGTAGGCTGCTTTTGCTAAACATGCTTTTGTTTTGTTTTTGGACTTAGAAAATGTCTGCGGTAGGCATTTCCATGAAATTGGGGGCTCCCATCTACCGTATGTGGGGAGGTTGGCCTAGTGGTTACAGTTCATGATTCATGATCAGATGGTCAGGGGTTCAAAACCCAGCTGCTGGACATGTTATGTCCTTGGGCAATCCTCTTTACCCACATTTGCCTCTCCTCCATGCAGGAGTAAAAATGGGTAGAAGCATTAGCTGGGGTATTAACCCATGAGGAACAGAAATATTCTTAGTCTTTTCATGCCAAGGAAACCAGTGAGAAATGCCACCTTGATGGGTCACATGACTTGTGACCGGCTTTACTTTTATAAGCTCTGTGCGCTACCAAAAGAGGGCGCCCTTTTACCTAGCAACGACGTCCCATGGGCGGGACATTCACCGGTTGACGCGCACCGTTCCTTGTGTGTGACGCACGTACACCAGGGGATTTGTTCTATTTACACGCAGTGGCCGCGCTTTGCGGCAAATGAATTGCAGTCAGGCAAGATGGCGTCGGTCGGTCACCTCCAACTGTACTTCCTTTGCTGGTCAGGGGGTACTTGTGAAGGGGGTACTTGTGAACGCAGCGGATACTTATAAGATCCTGTACTGACCCCGTGTGCAGTACACAATCTCCCTCCCAAGGGTAACAGATGGGGAGTTGGAGGAGACCACTGGCAGAGGCTCTTAAAGGCACTGCCAGAGGTACCTGGAGCTCACTCCAAGACATTAATTACCAGTTCGTGCAGATTCAGAAGAAGCTTAGCCATACACACGCGAAGCAGTATGTGCACACAGTATGTCCCTCCCACGGGAGCTCTCAAAAATCAGACAGCATCGTCATCTAGAGATGCTTCATCACTCACCTTCTTTACGCTGTATCTTGGCCCTTATCTTAGTTTCGATGGCATTGCTGAAGTCACCGGCTTCGGCATCATTGGCGAAGTTGAAGGCGGCCCAACATGTCTGAATACACAAAGTGCACATGGGTACGCAAAGAAATAAAACCAAGTGTAAAAAACTAACCCCAAAAAACGAGAGGTTTATCTGTCACAAACAGACACCAGGCTTTTCCACAAGGCTTTTATAGAATGACCAATCGCCTTAGCCACAAGCACTGCTTAGGCCAAAAAAATAAATAAGTCGGTCTCAGCGCGCGTGTCGATTTTAATCATGCGCGTCAATCTTTTTTTTTTCAAAAATGTTCCTCGGTAGCTCCAACAGCGCCCTCTATTACCGCACCTCCTCATTTCATTTTTCCAAAGAGCACCAAGGAATGGGAAATTGCACCAAGGCAAATGATCGAAAGCACCGAGGCAAATTATGGAGGACACCAATGTACATGAGGACACCAAAAAAGCAAAATAGTACCCCACCTTGTCCGTACAATCCAAGCTTGAAGAAAAAAAAAAAGCAAAAAAAAAAAAAAATAGCCGCATCGCCGCGTCAATTCCGGAACTTTGGTCTGACCAGAGACCGAATTTTTTTTTTTTTGGCCTTATGTTGAAATATTCTGACTGTTTTTAAGTTGACAAATTTTTTGTAACTTTATTAGTAAAGCATTAACATACTCACATCAATTGGGAAAGTGTGGAAGAAAGGCTTGCCATTGGTGACACTGTACTTGAACTGGTTGTACAGTTCTTGCTCCCAAAGTTTCATTCCGTTCTATAAAAGAAATTGTGCACGTGACCATCAGTTAAATTCCTAGGCAATCAAAGAACAAATAATTTTTTTTTTTTAATGATTTGCTGCTCACGTGCATGCATGTCCAAAGGGCTAAGGGTGTCTTTCACCACCCCCTCCCCTTCCCAAGACAAAAGTTGGAACAAACAGATCAACTTATTGGTGAATTTTTCAGGTCAAGTGTTAATTTCTTTGACTAGTCCAGCTCAAGATCACACAAGTTCCAAGTACATTTCCTGCTAAGCCTATGACCCCCAAATTGCTTCATTTTCTGTTAATTGATCCTCAAAGGCCAGTTATCTTTGGATGCTTCTTCTCTTAGCAAAAGAAAAGAAATAACCAAGGGGACTAGTTTAAACTTACCACAATATCGTAGACTCTGATGAAGTATGAACGCAGGTTGTTGTCCTTGACAAAGCATGCCACACCACAGCATTTCTTGCTCCAGCTGTTGGGAGGCTGGGACAAAAACACCTGCACCACAGCTGTTGCCAAAGTCTATGTTTCATGAGAAAAAAAACAAATGAAAGGGATAAGATACTTTTCAAATTATTACTTAATTCAAACCTAGAGAGTGGAGGTTACAACAGTAATTTTAGAATTGACAGTCACTTCCAGAAGTCCACTTTTTAACAGACAGTGTAGGCTCCCTAACGTAGTAAAAATTGTGGAAAGAATGGTAATCCTTACTTTTAGGACACCTCTAT
This sequence comes from Patiria pectinifera, assembly GCA_029964075.1. Taxonomy (NCBI): domain Eukaryota; kingdom Metazoa; phylum Echinodermata; class Asteroidea; order Valvatida; family Asterinidae; genus Patiria; species Patiria pectinifera. The sequence goes on along the minus strand of CM057149.1, from coordinate 28,999,774 downwards.
TTTTTACGAGTTCTGTTCAAAACTGACTTTTGCAGATGTCTGTCCAGTACCAAAGTGACTTTTGCAGGCTAAAGCAGTCTTAAGAGAGAAGTCAGGGGTGTCATGCCAAATGTTTCATGTGTCACCGTGTATCAAATGTATGTTTTTGAGTGTCATTTAGTCAACTGTTTTTTTGAGTCTTCCCCTTCTACCTATATATATAAAAGGACTGAAAGAATATTGCAAGCTGACGCCACTTTTTCTAACGAAGGTCAGTCATTGCAGAAATTTTGAAAGGACTTGAAATTAAATCTGGGACTGTGCATGTGAGAAACATGTCCATTTTGTCATGTTTGTTGGGAAATCTTGACTCTCCATAGACATGATAGACCGCTGAATGAAGTGGCGTCTAGTTACTACATATTTTCCAAAAAGGTTTCTTTTTCACTTTAGGTCTACCATTTTGCAATTTTGTTGGTCAAAGCATGGAGGTAGAATTGTCAAAGTTAAAAATGGGGCGAAACGACTGGCAGCCACTCCGTTCTGTTGAGTCAACAGACAATTTTTGCCCCACATGATTTACTTCCTGAAAAAAGAAACTTTGCATCGGTCAGTTTACCCATTATAAATTTACCCATTACAAACCTAACCAAACTCACCCAGCACTTCCTGCCAAGAAGGTTAAATACTTGGTCATTTTCAGATTTGGTGAGTAGTTTCGAAGGGGCATTTACGACTGGTGGATTACGACGTTGCCCTGCAGGATTCGCCATTTTTCAGGAACAGTAAAGCAACTTCCGCGAAATATCGGCAGAATGGGTTTCGTGCACAAGCAAGAGGGCGCTATTTTACAACTTCCGAGGCGGATCCACGCCAACCTCGTCCCCAGTGCTTACTTTATTTCCAACCGCGTTTCTAATAGTAAACCCTGGATAGGAAACTTTCTTCCTGTATCCTGATTGGATACCGCAATTGGCTAGTAATGGATTTTTATCGTGTACTTGGTGCTATATATTCACAACGTGCAGTACGTGTTTTCGCGATCATTCGTCCACGCCTTCTCGAAAATACTAATTTCCTTTCCAATTTGCTCATATTAATATGAAATATGATACTGCATGTTGTCTTGATAAGATCGTAACAGTTTGATTTCAAAAATCGTGTTTTCGTAACTCACGCCGTGCTCGCGCTGCTACGAATTGACTCTGTTTTTACCCCAGACACCGCATACAAAAACAAACGCTAATGTGTAACGTATATCCAGGCACCAGACTGTTCCTCATTTGCATACGTCTGCAAAAATCTTGCACATGCAAATGATCCAATACCAGGGTGAGAGAGCGGGTAGTGGTGGGCGCGTACTGCTCGACACCCTGGGGACGAGGTTGGATCCACGCGGCTGCGCTAGCCGGCCCATAGGGTAGCAGACCAGTAAATAAACTTCCATAGACCCCAATGGTAAATGCTCCCACTTCAAAAATTCGGGAAAAATACTCACAACTCCCCAAGGTGTTCAAGACACACATCAAATTAAAGCTTATTTCATCATCTTTCATTTTCTGTTCAATTTACGGGGGTCAACTGATGACTTTTAGGAGAAATTTCCATCTGAAGACGATCACCCCTGAAAATAGTCCTGAAGCCCATCGCCATTTTGAAAAACGATGCCTACACTCCATTGCAAAATAGAGCGCTTTTAGGGTGCAAATTACATCCAAATTACACAGAACTGCAAGCTCCCAGTCCTGTGCACGGCTTCCACCCATATATTTTACAAACCCTTAAGTTCATGGGCCACAGCATGCTCAAATACCGAAGATTTTGACCGATTTACTGGTCTGCACCCATAGCTTACTTTTATTCTGATCTAATATTCCTGCATATCATCTTCGCATTCTTCCACTGGCTTTTCTCCGTTAGTTTTGTCAGTCAGGAACCCATTGCCCGGCCCATCGACCACTGAAGTTTGGCGAGGGTACAAAGCAGGAGGTACTGAATAAAGGCAGCAATGATAACAAGGCAAGGTTGTTGTTTCAAAATAAGACAAAACAAGAACAGAACAAAACCCAAATTAAGATTGCCAGGATTAATAAAAGTGAACTTAAACACTATGACTCGAAAGCCTATCAATCCAATCTTAAGAGGGCACACTGAAATTAATATAAAATCTGTGAACAGAGTAATAGTTAATAAATTAACACGCATTCATAAGAACATAAAAATACAAAATTAACAAATTAATGGCAAGTTTGGCAGTGGCAAAATTAACCACTTAAAAGCGTGGAACAAAAAGCTCTAAAAAATGGGGGAGATAACATACATATGGATGCCAACAAAAGAATCAAGATGAAAAAAACTGATGAATTATATGGAAGACTGAAGACATAAATAACCAACAAGAGTGACAAATTTTAGCAGTGGCAAAAATCAACCACTAACAAAACAAAACAAACAAACAAACAAACGAGCAAACACCCCAACCCAACAAACAAGCAAGCAAACAAAATAACTTAACAACCAAAAGAAAACAAAAACAATTAGCATAAAATATGGGGGAATGATGTTCACACAGAAAACAAACTGATGAATTAAAACAGAAGATATAACACTGTTCTAGTCATCTAGGAGGTGATTGCACAGATAAACGTTAAAACACTGAAACGCATCACAGATATAGTGAATTCTTAATATTGGTAGGTAGACTACTTCAAATACAGTGGAAATAAATGAACAGCGGTGTTCTTCAGGCTAAGGGTTCTGATTAAAAGTGATTAAAAACATGCGTATCCGTGTAATGTGAGAACACGCAGAAGAGCACACAGATGCCAGTGACATAAGAAAACCAACGATGAAGGCGTTACCATATAGGCACAAGGGTACTTGTTCGTACACAATAAGATTGGTGACAACAAGAATGGCGACGACTATCTGGCAGCAGACGAAGATAGGCCCATTATGTTGTACAACTTACTGACAACACCGCAGACCAACAAAGTGAGTAACTCGAACCTGAGACCACTGGAGACAGCGTTCTTGAAGGTCTCCTCCAGATGGATGTTCCATGCGAGCTTCTAGGGCAGCCTGAACTGGTTATATTCTGAACCACTCCGGGAGATTGTGATCACAATTAATGTACGCGCTCCGAAGAAAACAGATCATGAATTCTCCAGAGGTTTGGGTGCCACAACCCCACGCATGCGACTCAAACTGAGAGGAGGACCATGGAACAGCTCACACCAGAATTCCCCGCGCACGTGAGACTCCAACAGCTCACTGACGTATCTCTGGAGATTGGTTTCACAACCCCATCACTCGATTCTGGACACCAACTGTGTCCCCGGATGAGGCCCTTCAGCATAGGCTATCAGCCGATATGGCAAAAGAGGGTTGGGCCATTCTTTGTCAAGAGTGTGACCTATTTAAAATTGGGCTCTTCTGATTTTTGAAGTTTTACCCTTTATTAACTACATCCGACATAATATTACTTTCACCGTTTCATCAGGTAAGTACATTTGACTCCCTATACCTCAGAGTTTAGTTTCTACTTGTCTCCCTTGCTCCAATATAATAGCAAATGATATACGTGAGTGAGGTCTGGCAGCTTAATTATGCCCCGGCCCATGGCAATCCCGTAGCTGGCCAGGACCTTCACCGGAGACCACACTGTATGCGATCATGTTCCCACTGACTGCTGCTAGGCTCAGACCCATCGCATCAGACCAGACTTAGCATCGTACACGTATGTAGACAGCATACAAATTATTACCTATAATTGCAAACCCTTTTTGTGATGTCAATAAATGAACCGAAACCTCAGTCCGGCAGGGTTGGTGGAATTAAAATGGCTGTCTGTTACACCCAAACTATTATGTCAATGGTCCATAGAGCTATATTAATTTACTAAAGTGTCGTATAATTCATATTATCAACAGTGTATGATAAAAATTAAAATGCTTTATACTTTAATAGCGTCAGCGAGTTCATGTGTGTGTATGTAAATGAATTCATTTGCTCTTTACCCTAGTTTCATATACATACAAGAACACAGACCAGCAATTTGGCGTGTTGCCAAGTCTTTGACCTAATTAGCTGGATCACCTCACTCCATTCTCCGGCCTTGCACAGCTGCACTCCATTACCATATTTGGTATGCCAGTGAGAGATTTCAATATGCAAATGTTTAGACCAACTTTGAACCAATGAACAAATTTGTTTTGTTTTATGTTGCTTAGTGAAGTGATGGCCCGAGTTGGGCTGTAAGAGTGCTTGGGCTGTGCTCACTTTTGTCACAGTCATCGAGACAGCAGGATCAGATTTCATTTTGTGCATTAAATTATCATTGGAATACAATCTTCTCACTACCTTGGATTTACAATACCTTGGATTTATATTTGGTGTATTTGTTTTAGCAAATTGGATCAATTTGTCTGTGAACCAGCAGGAGTGTATTTTTGTTGTTCAGTGTCGCGGATTTGTTGAATACTAACCTTGGATGTCTCCAATTCCCAGTCCAGTGGACTTATTGACAGTCATCATTTGAGTGGATGGATCCAGTTTAACCTTGGATATATTCTGGTTGTCTCAGATTTCTTCAAATCCAATGGAATTATGTGACAGTTGGACGTTCACTAGCCCATAAAGATGAGGCCCAAGTCATCATGCAACTGCAAGTTCTCCTGCTTTCTCCAGCCCGTTTGTGGGCACTTCACTATCTGTCAATTACCCCTGTGCCTGCTGCAGGCATAGCTTCAGTGCCTGTGGACCCATCTAGACGTAGCAAGTCTCAGAAACACACGTGACGCTTAGGAAAGTTTGTGCGTCGATCTAAGTCAGTCTCCATCAAACATTCGTACAGTACAAGGTAACGTTGCTGCAGCATGTTCACGTGGTGGTCGAGATTTGGGGAGCCTGCACCAGCTGACCATGTGCACCAGACCACGTGGCCAAGATTGGTGGAAGTCAAGGTGAGAAAATTCCGATTATACTAGCCTACAGCCCGTCTTTGTGGAAAGGCTGTTTTTAGTGCCACTGGGTTTTATAATTATAGGCCAACTGTTATTTTACTTTTGCCGTTGGTACTATACTAGTGTATAGTTTGGACCCTTTTCCAAATAAGTAGGCTATATATAGGCTTGGCCTAGGCAACAACTGGAGAATAAATATTAAGCAGTGACTCACACGTACACGTCTCTTGCTGTGCCCACTGCTTATAGGCTTAAGCTAAACAGTTTCTGTATTCATTCAAAATAACGTTACTGGGGACTACCGATAATTACAAAAAATAGGTCAATTTTATTTTTTTGGTTATCCAGCATGGAAATATCTTTCACCTGTTATACATTTTGTCTCAAGGGGCTACGACAGTCTGCCGTAATATGAAAAACACAGAGAGTTTTGTCAATGTCATTATTTTCCTCGGCAAATGGACGTAATTAGTGTGTAATTCTAATGTTGAAAAAAAACAAACACGCGTTCCAAGTGCACCAAACTATATGCCAATGGTCCATAGAGCTATATTAATTTACTGTCGTATAATCCTCTTATAAATCATCACAAACCAAATAAATAGTAGGCAATTACAATGTACACATGAATCCTGATCTCTTGAATAACCTTCAATCAAGAATACAACATAAGAAACAAGTGGTTAAAAAATGAAACTGACCTACCGCCACGACGCTTGTTTTGTGATAAGGTCCTCTTGTGTTTCTGTTCCCAAGGAGAGGCTTGGCCGGGATCCGGTCGTCATGGCTTGCTTATGTCCACTAATAGATGGACAGGAGGGGAGATCAGGTGCTTCATCCCAGCATGGAGGAATGAATCTTCTCTTGCTGGCAGGTTGTACGATGTCCTGCACTATCGATCCTGGGTATCCAGGGGTCCGTCGAAATTGTTCAGTTCAAGTTAAAGTGCCGTTATCCCACTTTTGACACCCGTTCGAACAAACTTTTATAACGGCGACACGTGCAGATCTGCTATTCAGTGTCTCTTAATTTTTATTGCTGACAAATTTCCTTGCTAGGCTGACAATTTGGGGCTGATGTTAGAACTCGACGGATATAATGTGACGGTCCCTGTCGGAATTTACAAGCCCCTGTGCATTTAGGGAAAAAACCCAAATGTTTAAAATACCACACTCTTAATACAACATCACAATGCACAGTACAATTTAAAATTAGTCGGTGTGTAACCTTCATGCTTGAAACCAAAACAATCCTCACACAAACGAAACAGCTGTAACCCATGGTATTTCACCAAATGCATTGTGACAGGTTACATAATACTTTCTTGGGTAGACAGAAATTTGTCCTTGTCCTTAATAACACCAAAACATGGAAATTACCAGATTTTAAACAAAATATAGTGTGTACATAAATACACCAGAGACACAAATTGCTTTAGGCACAAAGTAAAGAAATACAGTGTCTGGCAGCCATCAAATGTACAGTTCAGTATGTGAAACTATTTGTAACATAATACACAAAACAATTCATGAACTAACCTGGTTATACATGTAGTTCAGCGCAGCTCTTACTGTTACATCAGCTACGTCAACATATTTGTAGCTGGAAGCTATATACAAAATAATAAAATGGTTCTTAAATGAACGTTTCTTTAACATAGCATTATCTATGAGATAGGATAGCAAGTTCAATTCAGATCATCAGTGTTTATCATTCCATCATGATTCAATTTACGTTGACTGCCAAACTTATCATTGCAAATCTCAAAGTTTGAATCATTAAAAAGTCAAGATGTTGAAACTTCATTCACAGAAATGCAACAACGAAATGCAACAAATAAATGATGAACCATGTATTATAAGGATGAACTCCCATCTAAGTCACAAAATTACAACTCAAAATAACTGAAGATAATAACTCACCCCTATGGCTACTCAATCGGCATCGGTTTGGTTTCAGTGGCCTGCTATTCAAACTGCATCTTTTGACCCTGATGCGGGCTATTAAATACCCACTTTGGTTGGGTTATGGACTCCTCTATATCCATTTGCCCAGTGGTTAATTTAACCACTCCTTATTCATGGTAGATTTTGAATATTCACTTTTTGATTGCCTGGGTTGGGGATGGTGGGCTTTCTGAGCGTTGCTGACAGCGGTTAGCTGGAAGAGAACCTCGGTTTTAGCTAAATGGCTTTGAAGCTTCTGGGAACTTGTTAATCATGAACTGCAGGTCAGCGCTTCCTGAATGAGAACAGTCGACTACTTCGTCTTGGCTGGTCGACGCAGGTCGAAGACAGAATTGTCGAAGCGGTAGCGGATGTTTACCCCCGAGTCTAGATCCTGCATGGCATACTTAATGATACAGGTAAAGTACAAGTTGAAGAGCACCGGTGCCAGGACTCAGCCTTGCTTCCACCCCGTTTGAGATCTCAAATGGGTCGGATTGGTCACCATTTGAGAGAATTATTGTCCAGTCATGCCATCATTTAAAGGGCCTGTTCGCGCAGTCTTAAGTTCTGCGCGATACCTCTATAGCTGTCGCACTGAGAATATCATATCGACCGTACTGCGCCTTTAACGAAATCTACACTGGGCGTCAGGTAAATTGGCTTCTGACACAATAATGAGCCTGTTCAGATTGATCCGGACAAAAAACTTCCCAGCGATGGAGGGCCATTTACGGTGTTCAGGGAACGGAAGGACTGTTTGTACTTGTTGGAGTCCGCGTGCTTTTGTACTTCTTCAGCCTGCCTGTCCCACCACTGATCTTCAGTCTCTTCTGAGCTTGTTCTACAATGCCTGAATTTGTCTGCCTTGGAGGTGAAGCTAGAGTCATTTTGCCACTTCATGTAAGGCTGATTCTTGTCTTGTAAGAGTTGAGTGATAAAACTCGTTTTTCTCGTCAAACCAGTCCTGATATACACGTTTCTTTGGTCCAAGGATGGTCTTTGCTGTTTCAGTGACAAATTTCTTAAACTGGCACCATTTTCAGTGCTGTCTTCAACCTGGGGTGTACATGCCTTGATGTTTACGTCAACTGCTTCCTGAAATTTCCCTGTTGAAATGGTAGGGGTGTCTCAATCTGGCCTTCTTGAAGGATGCACTGATGGCTTTTGGACGTTTGCACTGAGTAGGAGCAATGTGTAACGAAAGGATTGATCTCACCAGTCTGTGGTCCATCCAGCAATCTGCACCACGCATTGTACGAGTGACTCGGAGTATAATACATCTTGGATATCTCTCTGCCTGACAATAATATAATCTATCAGGTGCCGCTGTTTGGATCTTGGTTGCATTCAGCCTGTTTTGTACTTGTCAGCTTGATGGAAGACAGTGTTGGTATAATGCTCAGCATGTGCTCAGCACAATTTCTCAGGAGGAGCAGACCGATGTTACATTTCCTACACCATGAGGGCCAAGCTTAGCACTCTTTCCCAGTCATCACTGATGACTCACTGGAGGCTGTAGCCTTTGTGAGCTGGTGAAGGTCCTCATTAAACTGCTCCTTCGCATCATCCGAGCTATGAGAATGGGGGCATATATGGCGCTGACAATGATTACGTGGCTTGTCCTGCATGTTCAACTGGAAGCGAAGTTTTTACGTGGCGCTCGTTTACTCCAACTGGGAAGGAAGGAATGTCCTCCATCAGACTTGTCTTATATATCAAACCCCACTCCATAGATTCATGCTTCATCAGTAGGTTTCCTCGTCACTAGAAAAAAAGGTGTAGCCAGCTCCAGTTTTATTCAGCATCATACCCTCATCAGGAAGCCTTGTTTCACCGAGTCCTGCAATATCGATACGAATCATACGATATATAGGGCATCCATTGAACCGAGGGTTGTTCTTCTTTCAGGTCTTCAAGTGGAATCCCTGTCTTACAACGTTCGGACGTCCAAGCTCCCAGGATGAGCTGTTTTGGTGTTCGAGTTTTCTTTGATATTCGACCGCATTTTGGATGATCTGCCAGCCGCGGTAAACTGGGCAGATGAGTTGGGGCAGGCCCTCCCTCTTGATGGGGTGGGCGGTGTTGTCCCCAAAAAAGCTGTCCAGTTGCACTGGGGCTGCCGTTTCCGCTGCCCCGAATACAAAGACGAACAATTACACCTGTTCCAATGTCCGCCTACGTGCAGTATTGTGACTTCTGCAGAACTTAATGGAAAGGACAGATAGGTTGCACAGAGAACTTGTACGGGAAGGCTTTTAAAGTTGGAGAGCCATTGCACAGGGACAATCCCACTCTCTCGGCCTCCACTGATTCAGAGATTTGTCACGACCGGGGACTTCCTTGGCTAAAGTGGATGGCCAGCTCTTCTTCTGTGCTCCGACGTGCCTTATGTACTCCACAGTGCATTGCTGATCCGCCTTCCTGGCAGTTGAAGCTTCCTGTCATTATCCTCCGATCAGTCAGCCGGATCGGTCTTCACATAAATGTACATGTTATATTTGGAGGTGATCTAAATAAAGATCTTGGTCGGTCATCTCCAAATGCCGTTGTTTTAAATTTAATGATTATGGTTATTTGTATCGATCTTGAATTAGCACAAGTGCCGTATACATTTACTGGTCCATATATCTAAAGTATATCAAGAATTGTTTAGTCTCTTCTACAATTGGAAAGAGCATTGTTTCATTTAATATTATAGATACATGTAATCACTTTTTCCCCGATCATGTTCCAGTTAAAATTGTTTTCTGGAGGAAAGCAAGTAAACCACAATTTTCAAAATATAAACATAAAATACAAACAAATCTGGAAAATATTTCTTTTAACAATTATTTTTTACATTGCACAAAATTATGAATTGTAAAGAGCATGTAAACGATTAAACCGATTTGTACAGTGATGTTATAACCCATGATGTATTAATGTTTCTGAATGTACTCAAAAAACTAACTTCACAGTCGGATAGTAGGAATGATAAAAATAAGGTTTAGCATTTACGTTAGGAAGCTTTGATGTGGCATCATCATTGGAAGGCATGTTTCCAATTGCATCATGGTATTGATGCAGATATACAACGTATACCTGGAACCAGTTATAATAGGTCTTCAGGGATAATGATAAGATTCAAATGGAGAAAATGGCTGAAGCGATTGCTGGGAATAATACTAGAGATCTCTGGAGAGAACTTATTAGGATTAAAGGGCGAAATAATACCCCGAATTGTGTTGATGGCTTTAATAGGGATTCCGATATTACAGCGGTTTTCATAGAAAATATGAAAATGTATATAACTGTGTTCCATCTGAAGAATATGTCAGTCTCTTATACTTACGTTGTTTACTTTAGGATACCTTTAACGGTATATTGTTTTATTAACCTGTTTAATTGCTTAGTTATTCAATAACACCCAAAACACTTGAATAACTTGAATATTTAGTATGATTTTCAACAAATACTTTATCGTATTTTTTTGGACAAATGTGGCAATAAACAGTTTGAGATCGGACATTTGGCCTAAAAATCCAGGTATAGGTGGGTTACCGTAAACACACGATTTTGTTTTAGTCCTCAATTTACTCCCACTCTTCGTCATCATCATCAAAGTCGTCATCATCAGAATCGTCATCACTGTCTTCTGCATGGGAGATAGGAGGTAAAGAAAAAAAGAAGAAAATGCATTAGTTTCTGGAGAGGCACAATAAGTGAATCCCTATACAAGCAGAGAAACAGACGGATCCGTTAAGACCCCCCCCCCAAAAAAGTTTCCGGTTTCTGGTATGCGCGCGCGTCACCGTATAGCCTTGGGCGTCGGCACAATTAAAACGTTTTTTTTCAACGTATATAAGATGATGTCTCAAAACCGCCAAACTCACTGGTTTGACTGGAATCCTGCTGCTGCACAATTTTAACGTGTTTTTTTGATGTGGTTACGATCGAGAATAAGCTTTATGTAGCCACTCTGGGCTCCCATACACTTTGCACTAAATTTAGTCGGCCATCATTTGCAGTCATCAGCCGACATTTGATGGACAAAAAAGTCAAAAAGACAGAAAGAAAAAAGCCGCGTCGCCGCACCACTTTGGGGGCGAGCTCCATACCAGAAACCGGAGACTTTTTTTGGGGGGGGGGGGGGGTTAAGCGCCAGTGTTTTGACCAATCACAGCCATGATTAATGTCAGAACATGTATGCAGAAAGGTACGACGACATGTCTGTTTTACAGCACAAACCTCCAAGTAGCTTTGACCCCGATGCAAAATTAGTTGCGGTGCACAATATTTTGAGAAATGAAAATATTAAGTATATAAAAAGATTCTATTGAAAACGTTAACAAAGAAATTCGAAGTTTTTATAAAGTTATTGCAGTTTTGCAAAGTGTTTGTGTTTTTTTATACAAAGAAAGACAAAATATCCAAAGACGTTGATTCCATTGTGAGAAACACAGACTGCCTCACAGGAGTGTAAGGATTATATATGACACGTAAAGAGGTTTGTATATTGGACGTGAGGCGTAGTAAACCTCATACAGTAGTTTAAGTGCCTTTTATAAGTAATAAGCCTCACACTCGTGATAAGTGTTATAATTCATTGCATACACAAAGTGGACCTCACAGGTGTGAGAGCGATCAGATCCTGTATATAATTGTATAAACGTTGCTTCAATAGTCTTGGTAATACGTGAGGTTTGGTGAGCCTCACACGTGTAGGTAAATAGGTTTAGAGTCAGGCGCGGATCCGGGAGGGGGCGTAAACAAAACTCAGCTCTGTCAATTTGTTTATATTTTTTAATAGAAATTCATGCAGAAAATATGGACAAAGAAGTGGGTATTTGAACAGTATTCTGTAATGTAGTGTTAATAATCGTCGGATTTGAATAGCGACCCCATTGAAAGTATGGTACGAGCCCCCCCCCCCCCATCCCACCTATTGATATTCGGAAGCCAAGTGTCCAGAGAAAAACCCTGTCTACATTTGAACAAATTTTGCTGATGAAACCCCCATCCCCTGCAAAAAATTCCTGGATCCGCCCCTTAAGAGTAACCTATATACGTAATGACATGCCATGACGCACAAGGCATTAAGGAGGGAACGGTGACATGGTTATCACATTTTCCAAAACTCCGACGGTAAATTTGCGACAGTACTTTTTCCTTCTGTCATCTAGTGAATCAACATTACAGATGTCATGTGCATTGTTGTAAGACGTGCACTTATTTCCCAATATTACTATAGACACGCCTTTTTGTTGTTGTAAAGCTGTAAACCTATACAGTCCATAGCATTCCATAAACGCACATTGCGATACGTCAGACAATCAGACGATTTCCGTGGACAACGGGGGTCGCGGTTTGAACCGTCCGGAAAATTGGCTGTGATGAAGAGCTGACGACCAGTTTCAGATCCAATCATTGCCAAACTCGGCACGAGGGAGGGGGGGAGGGATATAATAATTAATGTCATTTCACATTCGATGTACACTGTAGAAAAAAGGGTTGGATAAAACACTGTTGGGCAATGTAATTTACCCAGCATTGGTATGAAATTACCTCATGTTGGGTTGAATTGGGTAAAAACCGTCAAGCTGTTGGGAAGAATTTGCCCAAGAGTGTAGGCAGTTGATAATTCGACCAGCGTTGGTCAAATTATCAACCCATTTTGCCCAACTTTTTACAGTGTACATAAAAAGGTCGCTTCATGTTTAAAGTATACAAAAAAAAAAGTATAATATCCTCCTGGCCTTGATGTTAAGTCTTATCCATACTTCCTCTGGAAATGTCCTCGTATAACCTTGATGGTTAGGCTCCTCCATATTCCTTCTTAAAATATCCTCCTATAGCCATGGCGGATTCTCCTCAATTACCGGTATTCCCTCTAAAAGAATATCCTCTCAACGATGATGGTTAGTCTTCCCCGCATTAAATTGATTGCGGAAACATGAAAGCTTTGTATTCCTATTATATCGACTTGACACCATCCCAAAATCGCGACAGCCATCGCGACAGCCTCAAGCTCATCTTTACCTTCACTAACCTAAAGATCCTTAATTCTCCTTTTCGTTGAATTCTTTATAAGGCTGTTTGATAATTCAAGTATCCATGAGTTCGATGATTAAGCGATAAATAGTAAAAAAATTATACAAATACCAAATCGGTGCGAAGAAAAACATTCTCGTTCATTGTTGTTGATTCTTTTGTTGTTACCTCCGTGTCTTTAAACTTCTGTATCCCCCTCGTGCTGAGCTTCGCAATGGTTGGATAAGACTTAACATCAAGGCCAGGAGGATATTATACTTGTCATTTTTTTGTATACTTTAAACATGAAGCGACCTTTTTATATACACTGTAAAAGGTTGGGCAAATGGGTTGATAATTTGACCAACGCTGGTCGAATTATCAACTGCCTACACTCTTGGGCAAATTCTTCCCAACAGTTTGACGGTTTGTACCCAATTCAACCCAATATGAGGTCATTTCATACCAATGCTGGGTAAATTACATTGCCCAACAGTGTTTTATCCAACCTTTTTTTACAGTGTACATCGATTGTGAAACGACATTAATTATTATATCCCCCCACTCCCTCGTGCCGAGCTTGGCAATGATTGGATCTTAAACTGGTCGTCAGCTCATCAACAGGCACTAATTTCCGAACGGTTTAAACCCCTTTGTCCACGGAGATCGTCTGATCGTCTGACGTATCGCGAGGTACGTTTAGGGAATGCTGTAGACTCTAGGATTTGAGCTTTAAGAACATTACCCATATAAACATATTTTTCAAGGTTTTTAACATGGAACAATTTCTCAATGATTGCAGGATTGAGGATTCTAAACAACGTTCCCGTAATCTTCTCGCAATGAAGATATCAGTATTGGTGAGTCGAGCTGTTGGCAACGAAAATTTTCCCGGAACATTTCTGGGACAAAAAGCAGAGCTGCTTCCATGCAGACAAAGTACTCTCTCTAAAAGCAGAAAAGAAGAAAAAATGACCTGTAGGCCTACGACATGTTCAGTCGGCTTTTCTAGTAGTTGTAAAGCGAAAAAGCACTCGTCCACTTTTGAAGCGCTATGGGTAAAAAAAAATCTTCTTTTCTGGTAGCAGAAAAGCAGAAAGATAGAAAAATCCATTTAGCAAATCGTTCAATCTGTATTTCTGGTTGCAGAAAAGCAGTTGTCCATTTTTGAACCTCCGTAGGCTATATAGATAAAGATAATGATTCTGCCCCAAATTTGTCCCTGATATGAACCGAGAAGGGCCCACCGTGACAACATGCATTACCAGAGTGGATGACACAGTTTCTGATCCGTAGAGCATTGAGCAGTGAAGCCCCTAGGTCATCCTGAGAAAAGCTGGGGGCCGTGACTTCTGCCTCCCGGTCGGACATATCCACCTACAGCAAGAACAAGCATGTCGATGATTGATATGTTACCATCACGAGAGTGCTAAATATATCACTTTAATATATACTACATTATATAGCATTGTATATACAACAGCTGCTTATTGTGCCAACTGCCTATTAAAGCATGTTGTACAGTCCTAAATATGCAGCTAATAAACACTGGAGAACCGAATGTACTAATAATATTGAAAGAAACGAGCGTTATAGAAGCTCTTTCAGCAACAGTGAGTATAAGCCTTATGATTGACGATGTATGTGAGCAATATAATTGTTTAATCATTTAACCAACCATGATAACACAGATTCTGAATTTCATGTTACACCTGAAGGCATGTCATTGTTCCTCTGATGTGATGGACATAACTATTATGCACTTTTGTTATTGTTTTTTTTTGTCATTGTCTTGGAACAACAACTGACTTTATGGACGGCAAGGGGTATATTGATATCTACTGAAAAAACGGAATTTTCGTACCTTTTTGAGGGCTTTTCCTCCCCTAATCTGATCCAGAAGCGCCCCACGTCCACTGCTGGCTGGGGCTGTCTGGTCATCTGGATCCACACGCTTAAAGGCAGTACCCTTGTGGATGTCATCTATGAGTCCCATACGGCCTCGCCCCCCTCCCACTATGATAGGGGGAGGGGGCGGAGCGGCTCCAACAGCTGGTGGTAGTGGAGAGGTTGGGGTTCCACCCCCTCCAGATGGGGTTGGGGATGGAGGAGCCGGGGCTGCCATTGGCCGGGAGAGCATGCTGGGTTGGGCCATAGAGGGGGGCGTCGGGGGTAGAGCGCGCGAGGGTGGGGGTGGTGCCCCACGGCGGGATGAGGGTGGGAGATTGGGTGCTGGACCATGGCTTGGAGGAGGTGGTAGGGGAACACCACGGTTGCCTGGTGGGGGAGGCGGAGCAGCAGAGCCAGGAGGCGGGGGTGGAGGGGCAGGCATTCTTGACCTCTCTTGAGGAATAGGAAAAACAAAAGAAAGCATTTACCACAGAAGATTTGAGGTCTACAAGAAAAGTTACACATGTAAGGTTCCTATTGTTATAAGCAACTTAAAGCAAGGCCTGAAAACACGTTACTATACAGGAGCACAGGTCTGCATTTATAAAAAGGGGCAGCACCATTCCAAACCCTTTGAATCATCTCACAGAATTTAGCAAACATTTTCAGAGCATCCAGTGCAATGTGAATAATAGTACACACTGATTTGAGAAAACCAAAAACCTGCCTCACACTCCATCACTGCATTTAACAGTGAGGTGGGGTCAACTGCCATCTAAGCTAAATATAAAAATTGTTTAGATTATTTTCAAGGGAAAGTAGTTTCCCTTGGTTCAGTCTTAAAGTCAATTTTGTGCTACACCATAAGCTGTCTGAAGTTGTTTGAAAACCCAGACTTTATGCATTTACTTACGAGACATGTTATTTTTAATAGCAGTTACTCCTCCATGTTCATCTACAAACTGATTGATGACCTCCACGTTTTTCTTGTCCTGGATGTCGCTTTCATTCAGACCGAGGTGTTTCACCCAGCTCAGGACATCTGGGTCCATCCCTCTATACTGGCGGGTCAAGAATTCAAAGGAACTTTTAGTAAAATTTGTAATAGGCCTATGCCCATTAGCCTTTTTGAAGTATGGCGGACACAGAAGAAGGGCACTATTTGGAAAGAGTAAACTCTTTGGTATTTTTGCTCTCTAGGTAGGGTGAGCCATAACCTTGTTTTAATGTTCACAAGGAAGTGGTGTATATACACAGGGTGACATTCAAAATAAAATTCCATCGAAAATGTTCCATTTTATATATATGCATTGTGTTTTTTTAGGACTGCATCAGTGTATCGGTTTCCTTGTCTGTTTGTCTGTTGCATCGGCTGATCATTGATGGGAAAGACAGTGACAGGAATGGCCGAAATAAACGTCACCTAAACGTTTATTTAATGGTAAAAAATTTCAAAAATATAAAACAAGAAACTCAAATTCAACTTACATCGTAGCCCTTTTCTGCAGCCCATCCAACATGCTCGACATGACTAAAGAGAAAAGAAGTAATATATACATGTATATTATTATGTCGGATTTGTGATTTACATTGACATTTATCCTGAAATAATCTTAAAATTTGATGGAAAATGATGGAAAACACTTATCTTGAAATTTCATGTTTTAAGTCACAGATTAAGGCATTTGTGCACTGGTTTGACCATGTGCACAAGCCTGTACTGTCTTTTCATGAGCATCAGGCATAAAGTGGCAATGTGTTAAGAGGGTCTGGTTTCCATATCGACGTTAAGCTTATACGCAGACTGCGCAGACCATGGCGAGCCAAAGTAACATTCATATAGCATTAGCAAAGTCTTAAAACAATTTAAAGACATCTCTAAATGATTTAAATTTTGGGTAAAATATTCAGACACCTACTTCGTGCCTTCGAAGATTTAAAGATATCTTTAAATAATCTCTTAATCGGTAACGGTTCCGTTGAACCACAGCTTTGCACACTCGAGTCAATCAATACAATAATGGCATATACAGAAGCCCATGTTACCAACGTATTAACAATAGCACAATGCTGCGCAACTTAAAACACAATTTAGATATATCTCTAAATCATTTAGAGATATCTTTTAAAGATTTAGAGATATCTTCAAATCATTTAAAGATATCTCGGAATCTTTTAGAGATATCTTTAAAATCATTTATAGATATCTTTTAATACTTTATACAGACATCGTCGACAGCACTTGCTAATGCTATATAGGCCTAAATGGTACTTTGTAAACCATTAATTAATAAGGTGCTACATGATGGTTCTCATATTTCTCATGTACTTCATTTACCTGTCTCTAATAATAGACATAATTTCAAGCGCCTTAAGTACCTAATTGTTGGTAGATACGTGCGCTATATTAGACTTCGGTATTATTATTATTATTATTATTATTATTATTACTTAGGCTCGTCATAGCAGACAATACGCGGAACCGTCGTCAAAGTTGAACCAGGTTCAACTTTGCTGATCGTCTGGCGAGGTATAGTAGTTTGCGTCTGTCTTGTTTGTCGGCGACACTTCCGGATGAAATGTTTCCATATGTCTATACGTTGCAGTTTGGGTCCTGTTTGCGTTTCACAGTGCATTTCTTATGTCGATATGGAAGTAGGCTAAATTAATCACTCTCCCTTTCTAACCGTTGACGGGGCACTTTATGTGCACATAATCAATACATTCCATCAGTTGGTAGAGCCACTTACGTAAAATTAATGGGCCTAGAAATGTCAGCCTTGTTGAACCTTGCTTTTTTCCCTTTGCCTTTCTTATCTTCCTTCTTACTGGTGGTTGAGGTGGTGCTCATTGTCGGAGATGGAGGCTGAATGTTAGCTGCACAAAAGATTGAATCAAATTGCAGGGAGTGAATTTTCCACAATCGCAGTGGTTTTCTGACTGTGGGGTGGTGTTTCAAACCGACCCACGCAATATTTTCCACTATGGCAGTAGTTTAATTTCTGGCTGTGGGGTGGCGTTTCAAACCAGCCCACACAAAGACATCACACAGGTTTAGTCCGCAGACAATGCAAATATTAAGGAATAATTCGTGTTGTACTAAAACTTATTGTAATTGTACCGATGGAACTGGGTCCGCTCATACGTGCGACGCCTCATAGGTCGCACGCCTCATAAGTCCGACAATATCGCATCCCCTAACCAAATAAAAGCTCATAAGTCTGACGCCTTATAGGTCTGACGCCTCATAAGTCCGACGCCTCATAGCTACGACGCCTCGTAGCTCCGACGCCTCGTAGGTCCGACAAATTAAACGCCTCGTTTTTCCGACGTCGGACTTATGAGGCGTCGGACTTATGAGGCGTCGGACCTATGAGGCGAAATAAATAAATGCTATGCCTCATAAGTCCGACGCCTCATAAGTCCGAAATTTCGGACTTATGATCTTCGGATCGAATAAGATTATACCAGCATCATGCTGACCCCTAAATAAAAGGCTTCTCGTATAAACTAAATACATGGAGACTAATTTATATCATCCTGTCACACAAAGGGGCGAATTGACCTGACACCGAAAAGTTCAACCACGACGTTTGAAAAGTTGAACAACGACGTTTGCCTGTCCGTTTTAGAACACCATATTGCTTGGAAAATGCAATGTTAACATCGTCACGTGGAGGGTATAGCCAATTAGCCATTATATAGCCAAGTGCCATATCTTGGCATTCTTTTAGTTGCATCTTTACAGTACTTTCGAGAGTTTGGGGTTAGATACTCACTTAGGGTTGGCACTGGAGGGGCATGTTTGGGTCGATTCGGGACTGCTGCTTCTGGGGCGCGGCGTTTTTTGTCTGAAATTGACAAGATAACTTGCATTTTACTCAATGACATAAAATGTGTTCATTATTATAAAGATATTTACTGCTTCGAGTGGTATAGTAAAACTAACCTCCGGAGGTGATCCACTTTATTGGAACATTCTATTTTCCCCAGGAACTGAAGCCTCGGGAAATTAGAAGGCTCCATGGATCAATGAGGGAGGCTGGTTTAAGTTACTGTACCGCGAGTTACAGCAGTAAATGTTTGTTTTATAACGCCTCACTAACAGATTCTGCTTGATCTTAAGAGACACCTGATTTATTGAATCTACATATAAATACAATTAAAATGTATTTTTATCTCAATACGAAACTAGTTGAAAATTACTTGAACTTTTCCAAACCACCCCTCCACGAAACGTTTGAACCAGGCCCTGTAGCTCTAGCCATAGACTTGTATTCTATATGCTCTAGCACTTGGGAACAATGCGCACAATGCGCAACGAGCACACCCGTATGCATTTGCTCACAGTACCGGTTGCTATGCGTATGGTACTTTGGTTGCTATGGTTTTGGTCAACTGGCCATATGGTGTGTCCTTAGGCAAGCCACTTTACCCCAACATACCTTTCTCCACCGAGGAGCAAAAATGCGTACAAGCATCAACTGGGGAGCAACCTGGGCTGGACTGGCATCCCACCCTTGGGGAATAGAATTATTCTCAGTCTTTTCAAGCCAAGGAAACTGGAGATAAACGCCACTTGATGGGTCACATGACTCGTATGACTTTACCTTTATACTGATAGACCCTGTATTGACCCTGTGCCCAGTGCAGAATCGCCCTCCCAAGGGTTACATAATGGAGAGTTTGAGGCGACCACAGGGACAGTCTCTTAATGCATTGCCAAAGGTACCTTGAGCTCATTTCAAGACATTAATTACTGGTGTGTGCAGATTCAGAATATAATTAGTCATACACATGTGATCCCGTATGTGCATACATGTCCCTCCCACTTGAGCCCTCAACAATCAGACAGCGTTGTCATCCAGAGATGCTTCACTTACCTTCTTTACCCTGTTTACGCTGCATCTTGGCCCTTAGCTTAACTTCGATGGCAGTGCAAAAATCACCGGCTTCAGCATCATTGGCGAAGTTCAGGGCGGCCCAACATGTCTGTATATACAAGGGGCAAATGTGTACGCGAAGAAATAAAACCAAGAGAAAAAAAGAAGTACAAACAAAGAAAACTAGAGGTTTGCGCCTGTCACACACAGAACAAAAGGATATTCTGCATAACACATCCCTGCTTATGTATCTGCAAAACTTCAACCCTATCTGGTTAAATTTAACCCAATCTAGGACTTTGAAAATGCACCTCTATGATGAGGTGCATGATCCATGATGACGTCATTTTGACGGCACTTTTCAATGCACATACTTACAATGCACATGCATGTTCTTACCATTTAAAAATTCATAAAAATCTATCGATGACGTCATCATGACGTAAAATACGATTTTGCATATTAAGAACATTATCTAATCTCCCAAGTTTGGAGTCGATCGATTTTGATGACGTCATGATGACGTCACACATTTGTCACATTTCTTTTGCCTTTGTTTACGTTAAGTTTGATCAAGATTTGAGAATTCAAAATGTCACAGTCGCTTGTAAAAAAAATCTGTGCAAAGTCTAGGGGATTTGGGATAGAAAAATTGAAAAAAAAAAATCAGAACAAAAACAAAGACTTTTCCATACATTTACGGAAAATCCAAAAGAATAAATAAATTGTGTTTTTAAAGTCAAAATGATTGATTGGTTATCGAGTTTAAGTTTCATTTTCAGTTGAAGAATTACTTATGAGAAGTCAGGGTGTTGAAGATGGTGATGTTGAAAGGGGGCATTGACATTTCTAGTAAATCCATCTTTTAATAATTAATGTTTCGAGACTAATTTGGTGAAAACAGCATGTTTTCCTCATGTGGGTCATTCTGTAAATTGTGGCATTTTTCAGTCCCCTCTACTTCTGAAATTTACTTGCCATTCAAGTATGAATAAGAATGACTTTAAATGTTTTTAAAATAATATTTGATGAGTTGGTACTTTGTTATTCATAATCACACCAAAATTAAAAACCATAGACGCCACATGTAGGCCTAACAGGGACAGGAAAAACGTAGACCCAAGAATTAATAGAATGACCCATCACCTTATAGCCACAAGCACTTCCTACTGTTCAAATATTCCAAGTGTTTTTAAGTTAAGAGATTATTTGTTACTTAGTAGAGCATTAATACACTCACATCTGTTTCAAAAGTGTGGAAGAAAGGCTTGCCATCTGCGACAATGTACTTGAACTGGTTGTACAATTCCTGTTCCCAAAACTTCATTCCGTTCTAAAAGAGAAATTAGAGCTATAGAACATCAGTTACATTTTTTGTCAATCAAAGAACAAAGAACAACAACTTGTTGGTAAAAAATGAGTAAAGAAACTGATTCATTTCCCGGAGTCCAACTCAGGTCGAGTCCTCATTTCTTCGATTAGTCCAGCTCAGCTAAGTAAATTTGCTTGGTAAGCGGACCTATCTCTCCGGGCCAACCCGAGTCTTTACTTTAGGGCCAAGTCTGACACCTTACACGAAGACACTTCCTTAGACGACAGACCACAGCGACCTTAGTTTAGGGCGCAGGTCCGTTTTGGAGGAAATATTCCACCGATTGTGACTGATTGTTAACTCTCTGCTGATTGCACATTAAACATGTAACAAAGATTGACACCTCAAAACAGAATTGCCGGTACAAGCAAATACATTTTATTCAACAATAAATCAATAAATGCACGGTAATTGGCATCAGCAATGTGCAACAGCATCAGCAATGTACAACATAAACAATGCAACAGCATAGGCTAAGCAATGTACAACAGTACAGCTGATATTTGCAACGCATCAACCATGCAAGCTAGCATCAGCTACGTACAGCTAATTAAAGCCTTACATATGCAACCCTTAGCTATGCCAGAGTACAGATCACACAACTTAATTGTACAAACTGCGCATAAGCATTGCACAAACGAAGAGCAAACGAATTAACCTACTTCCTGTCTACGTCTGCTCGCATTCTGCAGCTCAACTCACGCATACAGCGGTCAACGCATCAGGTGACGTCTGCCTGCCATGCATACTTGTCTACGCGCCTAGGCCAACCAATGCCAAGCACGTGCAGCTCTAATGGAAGCTAAGCTCCGCTCAGTCACAATTAATGCATGCAATGAAAATACGTTCAGAATGAGCTGGCCCTATAAGTCCTTCCGCCACGGTGTAAGCATTTTTTCTTCATAATACCAGTTATGCGTCTACTCTAACAAAAGAGAAGATATAACCGACTAGACTAGCATAAACTTACCACAATATCGTAGACTCTGATGAAGTATGAGCGTAGGCTGTTGTCCTTGACAAAGCATGCCACTCCACAGCATTTCTTGCTCCAGCTGTTGGGAGGCTGGGCCAAAAATACCTGCACCACAGCTGTTGCCAAAGTCTATGTTTCATGTAAAAAAAAATGAAAGGGACACAACCCTTTTAAATTAGGTAAACTCAAACAATAACCGTTAGTGGCATCAACCATGTGCTTTTATCTGTGCACATTGCGTCGCATAATAAACCCCATGTTGGTGAACAAAAGCTCTGATTTCCCAAACGATTGTCGGTATAGGGAAGAAAACTTACACTTTAAGGAAAAACTGAGAAAAAAAAATAAAAAGTCACGCACAGATCTTGAAAAGACGAATACAAAAACCCAGTTGTTTACTTCTGACGCGGCGGACATTCTGTGGCAAACGCATACGTATTTCCAGCCGTAGGCCTATTTTCTCCTTCTTGCAGGTACATATATCACCGTCGTTCGTGTGAACACAGCACGTCCGCAGCACGTCCACAGAACGTCCGCAGCATACGATGCACTGGCGGAACATGTGCGACTGGAATCACGATTTTTGAGAGTCAATATTTGGATCCCAAAAATTTGTTTTCGAAAGAATAAAATACGATGATTGTGTGGACGTTTATATTCTACTTTTAAATGACAATTGCAAGTAATTGTAGCCCAATTGGGCCCTATCCAGGGCGTATATAGTGTCACAGGGGTTCCCCAGTATTAAAATTGTGGGTTGACCGATGACTTTTCGAGAAATTCTCACTCAAAGAAGACGACCCCTAAAACGAGTGATTTTTCCCAAAGTGGAAAAGTAGCCATCTTGAAAAAGGATCCCTCAACATCGTGGCTTAATAGCGCCACTTTATTTTCGGACCCAATTCCATGCAAAATGCTTGGAATTGGCAGCCTCAAGTCCAGGCGAGAGGAGCCTTGCCGTATCTTTTTAATTTTCCAATTCCATGGCTCTCAGAACTCTCTAATAATATAAAATAATTTGAGTGTTTATTGAACTTGTATTCATGAGCTCGGTGGACGGATTTTGGGCCTGCATGTTTACTGGGGTGTAACAACAGCTGGTAATTCTCACACGATTTCAACATCGTTTGCAATAAATTCATAACTCGCGTCTTGTACACCAAATCTGAAATGTTTAACCCTCCTATTTCATATTCGTTCTCATCCATACAATAGATCAAACTGTGCTGACATTTTTTAATCCCCAGCCTATCCATATCCATATCATAATTTCTATCAATGTGACCTTTTCATAATTCTTAAAGAAAAGTGTGCGGTAAGTGTATCAGCGAAAAGGAATGGGAGGGGGTTATGGCCACGCCCCCTCCTATACAGGTTTTTCATGTCTGGCGGGCACCTTCCACCACTGAAAATGTCTGGCAGTGGCCATTCATGATACCTGGGACTAGGCCCAACATTTTCCAGTAGGTTTCACTGGGTTAACTCACCAGCTGATCTAGCTCAATTTTGTGGCCCCTTTCTCATGGCCCTCCTGACCACACTCACAACAGTGTGCCCGGCAGACGTCAATTTCCTTACATTGGTATGCATGTGGATCATCGCTATATGCATGAAATGTGGTTAACTTTCCAGCTAGGCTGACCCCCCACCACTGGCTTCCGGTCTATACACTACCTTTACACTACAAAAATGGACTTTTCAAATACGTTCAATCTGTTTTTCAGCTAGTCTAATACTAGTAGAAAAGCAGCCCGTTTTCTGCCTCTTTTCTCCCTCTGTGTGGCAATTGCTATGAATTGATGTGACTCGCGCACGGAACCGCAAAACAGGATGTCGTATTTTCTTCCAAAGTGGGCCCCTACTGCTCACATTATGAAAAAAATCTTAAATAAAACAAAAAGACTTTAAAGTGACTTTAAAAATCATTTTAGAATCGACAATCATTTACAAAACGGTCATTTTTAAATAGTAAAAATGGTGTCCTAAACCGCACCTCTACCACAGAAAGACATTTTTGATCAGTTAAAAATGGGGCGAACCGACCGGCAGCCGCTCGTTACTGTTGAGTTGACAGATCATTTTCTCCCCCCCCCCATTTACTTCCTGAAAATATCTGTCACTTTACCCTTTAAATTCCCATTATCAACTAAAACAGAACTCACCAAACACCTGCTTCCAAGAAGGTTAACTACTTGGTCATTTTCAGATTTGCTGAGTAGTTTCGAAGGGACATTTACGTCCGCTGGCTTACTTCGTTGCCCCGGAGGATTCGCCATTTTTGACAAATACTCCCACGCATAATATCAGCAGTTACTCTAGCAGGTGGCGTCATGTTGACCGAGTTCAAAGTGCTAGACGTGTACAAAGCAACCAGACATTGTGGAAATTCATAGAATTCAGTGCGGAGACGGGGAATTTATCAGTTGTGGACATGTACATAACATTTTGTCGTACATTATTCCATTCAGATTATTTTTAGCTTCTTAAAAATTCCAGTTCTCAAAGTTCAACTTTGATAATTTCGACTAGTACTGTAAGCAAAAACAAATTTGAGACAAAATGACAAAATACCAAATAATTGCCACGATTGTTAGTCAAGCTGGAGAAATTCATATTATTTCACGTCTGAAAATAGTCCGAGTCTGATGGTTACTCGGAGTCATAACTAGCTCTGCAAATCACCTTTTTAAACATCTGGTCATGATCTGGCGATATTAGTCGCCAGATCCAACCTCGTTCCCGTGGGTACGATCTATTGCTGTACCATGTTGGTTCCCACCATGCCTTGCGCAATCGAAGCCCCTGGTGTTTTTTTTATTTGAATATCCCACGATTTGGTAGATTTAGGCCTTAAAGAACTACAGTTGACGTGGTTAACGCGCGACGCGTTGTTTTCAGTTTTGAAGAGTCAAATTCAGAATAACTCCTTTCAAAGATTACTTATGAGATTTCGATGTCGCGTTATTAGAATCTATGTATACAAGTATTTGTGGCGAAAAACGATGCTTCCAGAATTTCCATATTGTTCGGGCATCGCGCGGTCTCTTTATATAGAGATCATTTGAACCCACACGTTTGTGCGTGACGTAACGGATAACGCGAGCGCTTATATAGGGCTGCAGCCATAGACATAATGTCTAGGGGTGCAGCCTTCAAAACACGCGCGCAGTATACTTTGAATTGTCAGTCAGCGTCGTTTTCGTATTCTACACAGCCACTTACTTGACAACCTTGAAGGGGCAGCGAAAGATTTGTGCGACTGTATACCTGCCGGAGATCTAGGCACACCAGTCAAAATCCCTTAGCACCTAATCGTTATACATGTATTCCGATGGGGGTGGGGTAGGGGGTAGGGGAGGGGTTGTCTATATGCGAGGACGCAGCGAGGAGGCGAGGGAAGTCAGTCCAAGACTTCTCACTATACTTCTCGCGATGAGTGGCCTTTCTTGTTCACAGAGTAATCGAAGACAACCCCAGAATGAATGAAATGGAGCTCCCGAGCAAAATATTTTTACGGGGGAGACCGTCCACAGCAGTATAGTGGCAATTAGGGCAGCCAAGGCCTCAGAATCAGAATGCCAAACAGAGCCAACTCGACCGCACTAAGGAGTCAGCACGTCTGGGGACATCTAAGCCGAGCCGAGACCCCTTGATGACGTGCTACAACTTGTGCGGAACAGGCCACTTCGCACGTGAATGTCCCAGCCTTAGGAAAGATCATGCAGCACTAGACACCACCAACCGCCAAACGTGGGCCAATGCACCCCGGCGCCGTTCGATCCGAACACAAAGAAAACCAACGACTGCCCCAGCCAGGGAAATAAGTCCCCAAAAGCCAGCCCTCCATTGTAAGGAGCCAAGCGGTGGAGGGGAGGGAATATGGTTCTTCTACATAATAATGCATAAACCAAAGAGATCTTCAGGAAGGCAGGAGAGAAGAGCCGCAGGGTGACCATATGTCTATAATGGGCCATAAAGTTCACTTCACTCTTGACTGAGTAGAAACAGTCTACCAAGAGTTAAGAGACATACGACCCCTACAAGATGTTTCAAAGTTGCTGAAAGTGAATGCAGCCATATGGAGTAGTGCTCCCCATTCGTCGGGTATATACGGAGTTAAGACGTGGACCTCCTGGCGATGAAGCTTGGCCAAGAGGTAGCTGTTTGTGGTAGTGCTAAACTGCGAACCCACAGGACTTTTCGGTTGTTAACGTCATACACGTGAGGTGTGAACAGCCTTGTTGGAGCACCACAACAACCTGCAATCACTCCAAGTCGGTCAAAGTAGCAGGAAAGTCGCCAGTCCTGATTCCTGCTCGAATTAGCCAAGTGGTGAAATGTACAACGGGAGAAGCACCTAGAACTTCCATAGATATCATCATTCAGGCTGTTCATGGGAAAACTGGAAACTCTCCGAAATGTTACAATTACCTCCGGAGTGCATGGCTTTGTGTCTGCCAGGGTCATTAGTGCCTGTGTCGAAGACGTCTGGCTACACAGACACGAATCGGAATTGCGTCCAGCGCGCAAGTCCTTCACAATCCTTCAACAACCACTGTTGACGTCGAGTGCAAATGCTGTCCAGAAGCAGTGGGAACGGTATCCACCATTGTGATAATTGTGGGGCTCGATTATGCATGGCTTAACAAAAACAAGTCGGAGTACAGCCTAAGACAATGCATCTTCTAAAATCAACTGACAATTTTTGGACGTTTTGCCCAAAACCGCCTGGTTGATATAGGATTGAGGGTTAAAGCCTTTAAAGTCATGTCGTTTTTTAAATTATGCTGGAAAAAAATTAAGATCTGAGGTTTTGTGGTGATTCAGTACAACTCGAGAAAAGATTTACAGTCTGAAGTGAGTCAGTTGACTGTCTCTGATAATTAAAAAGGGAGAGAATTGGGAATATTTTCAGCTGAAAAGGTATATGGAAAGAACAAACCGCCTACACTTGAATTTAAAAAGAATAATCTCTTTTAAGATTTGTACAATTGTTTTTCTTTGGGCCAAGTTTTGTCACATTAGGCTTACACCAATTTTAAAGGTTTGATAAAATGTGCTAATCCAAAAAAGGCATGATATAGAGATGTTGCTTTCAAAAGTTGAATTTTTTAAGGAATAAATTTCACAAGAATACGAAGGTAAACCTCCCTTGGATAAAAAAAAATATAGTTTAATTCTTTCCAAATATCTAACACCACCAAAAAGGTAAACATAGACGAAAATATAAACAATCTTAATTCATTTCAATATAAATAAACAACAATAAGTTTGAAAAATATCCAAATGCATGATAATGTGCTATCCAAAAAAAAAGAAGGCATGTTGCTTTCTTAAGTAGAATATTTACGTGAGTTTACATTAACACGAGTACGAATTTGAACCCTTGGATAAAAATATATATACATATATACATGTAGTGGATTTCTTGGATAAAAAAAATAGTTTATTTCTTTACAAATTATCTAACACCACCAAAAAAAGCACAGACGAAAATACAAAAAAAAATACCAATAAATATTTCAACAAAAAATCAAAAAATTGTTTAAAAATATTATTAAAAGTATTATTAATTCATTTCAGTATAAACGAACAATGAGTTTGAAAAATGCCGTCTCCAGACATTATCTCATCAGCTACATTATGTTCAACATTACTACAAACAGCATATTACTTGCTCTTGCACCACTTTCGGTGTTCAATGTCACCAATGTCAATTACTTCAAACTACCAAAAGAATAGAAAATCTGCGTAAAGTATATAACTTCATATTGAAGAAAATACCATAAATTGTTTAAAGGAATCAAGGGACTGATTTCTACCAAAAAAACAGAAGGCTCACTAATTGTTTTTAAAAGTACTGAGTAATAAGCCCAAGAATATATATTTCATATTTAAAAAAAGAATATGTAGCACCAAAAATAATGATGACTGGAAAGCCAATTTCACAAGCTACTTTTTGATGAACAAATTACTGAAATTGCTCAATGCGTTCACAGAATATCACCATTTAAACGCAATGACCCTAAAACCTGTCTCGTCCAAAAAAGCAATTTATTGTGTGTTTTGACTGTTTGGAACAACAAAGAAACTGACACAGAATACTTGTGTCAACAAATGTCAAAAAATGAAGTACACAAAATCTTTATAAACAAACAAGGTTAGGCAAACAATATGATTTATAAAATCCACTTTTATTTTAAAAGACGGGCCTTCAAAAGGATTTTGTTGAAAATTTTTAACTTAAAACTGTGGTTTTATCGATGGTGATGTTTGAAGACAATTGTGACGACGATTCTTGAAATCGCATTTTTGGACGAGACAGGTTTTACGGTCATTGTGTATACATTTGTGTAAATGCTGATATTCTTTGAACGGATCGAGCAATTTCATTAATTTGTTCCTCTAAAAGTAGCTAATGAATCTGGCTTTCCAGTCATTATTAATTTTGGTGCTACATGTTTTTTTTGAATATGGAAAATAATTTATTTCTTTTTTTTTGGAGTCACCCTGTATGTTATTTTCACCGTAACGAAACAAAATCACGAAGATGGAAGTAAAAGAATAGTTTCAATATTAGTGTATTATCTTCTTGAAATACATTTAAAAATGTCATGTTCAAATAATTGTGCACTCGTGTACATGTATGCCTTATGAGCTTAACAATCAAATCATATCAAAGTCCACAGACGATGTTGTTTAGGCCAAAAAAAAAAAGTCTCCGGTTTCTGGTATGCGCGCGCGTCGCCGTAGCCATGCGCGTCGGCAAAATGAAAAAGTTTTTTTTTTTCAAGATGAGATGATTAAAACCGCCAAACCGCTCAACTGGTTGGTTGGCTGCTGCTCTGCTGTTTTTTAATTTTAATTAGATGGGGATGGGAGAGATCGTTTATGTAGATTATCTCTGCCTCCCCATATATTTGCACTAAGTTTAAGTTTAGTCATTTACATCAGTCAGTCATCAATTTGACAAAAAAAAAAAAAAAAAAAACAGGTAAAAAAAAAAAAAAGCCGCGTCACCGCACCACTTTTGGGGCAAGCTCCATACCAGAAACCGGAGACTTTTTTTTTTTGGCCTTACAGGCATGATAACATATTATTAAAAAAAAAGCATTTCATAGCTTTCAGAAATTAAACATTTACAGAGTTTACATTTCACACGAATACAAAGGTTAACTCCCTTTGATTAAATATAGATAGATTAGTTTACAAATATCTACCATCACCAACATGGAAAACACTAGACGAAAATATAAATAAATTAATATAAAAAGAAACATTTCATAGAGATGTTGCTTTCAGAAGTTAAACGTTTACATGAGTTTACATTTCACACGAAAACAAAGGTTTACTTCCTTCGATAAAAAAATTGATCTACCACCAACAACATGCATGGAAAACAAGAGACGAAAATATAAACAAATAAATATTAAAGTAAAAAATAAAATTCATACAGATTTTGCTTTCAGAAGTTAAAAGTTAACGCGAGCTTAAATTTCACACAATTTATTTTGTTACAAATATCTACCACCACCAAAATGATAAACAACAGACAAAAATATAAACAAATTAATATAAAAATATATTTGAAAAAATATAGAAAAATATATATACAAATACAACTAGAGATCTATGTCTGTTTGCAACAGAACATAGGGCTTTTCCGCATTATGTTTTTTTTAATTAATAACACGTCCCAGACGATGCATGAACAATGTTTCAAAGTATACAGTACAAGAATTTTCTTATATATTATGTAGCGTCTGTGAGATACATTTAAAAATGCACGTTTATGATGACGTCACATGCCTTACAATGACGTCATCTTGATCAAAGTTTTCAATGCACATTTTTGCATTGAAGTCAATCCAATGAAAGGAAGTGTTAAATTTTGCAAGTGGAATGAAATTGTAAATATTTAAAAAAATCATAAAAAATCATGCGATGACGTCATGGTGACGTAATTTCGGATCCTGCATACTAGTACCATTATCTAGCTATCCACCAAGTGTTATGATGATAAGATTTTCCCTTACATGTGTTTTCAAAAACTGCATTTTTGATGACGTCATCATGACGTCACACGTTTTTCAAAATTTTGTGCAATTGCCTATTACAAAACAAACAAAATACAAAAAGAATCTTGAATTTTGCATGTTGCGTTCGTGAGATATGGCTTAAAGGTCCAAAAATTCAAAAATTCATATAAAATCACACGATGAAGTTATGATGACGTCTCCTCAATTTTTCCCTATAACACATCCCAGTCTACTCACAAACCAAGTTTCAACCTAATCGGACTTACAGTTCTCTAGATATAGGACTTTACAATATGCACATTTAGGATGACGTCAAGTGACCCATGATGACGTCATTATGACGTCACTTCAATTTTCATCTATAACACATCCCGGTCTACCTACATACCAAGTTTCAACCCAATCGGACTGACTGTTCTGTAGATATAGGACTTTATGCACATGAATGATGACGTCACGTGACCCATGGTGACGTCACCATGACGTCACTCTTCGGGGCACATCTATGCTATAAGGACTAAGCCTATGCTGACTTTGAATGATGTATGACAAAGATGAATGACAAAAGTGAGGGGTGGAAGAAACGTGTACAATGTCTATGGGATTTGCCGGGGAATAAAAAGAAGAAGAAAGGAAAAAAAAAAAAATGAGAACAAAAACAAAGGCTTTTCCGCAATTTGCGGTAAAGCCAAACAGTATTTCATTTCTGTATTGAACAATTTCCACTAAAGACATTAGTACATTATGCGAAAGAAAACACATAGGACAATTAATAACTCCAGATAAACAGAACATTCAGCACCACTGTCTAGTAAAACCTTATCTGTGTTTGACTTGTATAAATACCATCCTGGGGGTATTAATGTATACATTTGAAACAAACAATCTACCCAAAACTATACATTCGCTATTTAACAAAAAACTCGGATATTCATTCTCATAATACAAGGTCAGCCTCAAACCTTCATCCCCAAAAAGCTAGAACATCTCTTTATTTATCGACTGTCAGAAACCAAGGACCTCTATTGTGGAAAATATCTACCTGAAAACGTTGCTGTTAACAAATTGTACTGTTAATTAAGTATCCCAATGAATACTCAATTTTATGTCATCTCACAGATTGTTGAAAAATTATCATTGTTTTATAATTCCTTGGCCACTTTTTGCTCCTTTCCCTCTTCCTTCCTTTCCTGTATTATAGTAATTAATTGATTGCCTTCCTTGTAATATATGGATATAAAAAAGTATATATATACATTCACATACGAATGTGAATATTTGCTTGTTAATTTAATTTCTTTTCAATGTAATTAGCATACATGTATTAACCTGATTAAATTCAGCCTTGTGTATGTACATAAAAATTTATTAGCTTAATTTGTAATTATGGATGCCAATGGAGTACCGAAGTGTGACGTCATTTAGAACCAGAAAGTGCAGTGTAAACGAATGGAGTACGTGTGTTGGTTCACGGGCTGAATCACGCGCTAATGTCTTTCACACACATTTTCAGTACTCCATTGTACAAGCATATGCTTTTAATACCTGGATCCCTCGTATCTTTCTGTCATTCTTGATATAGATTCTTGTTAATTATGTTTTTGTGGTATATGAAAAATTAAACCATCAGCCATCAATCATCAGCCTCACCTTCTTAATAATATTCATGTTTACACAGTGCCCTGCCTTGGCACCCCGGTCGCACCCTCACAAGTCAATCACAAGTCCTCCAGTCTCAATGCATCATCATCATCCTCATTGAGCGGGCGCAGCCGAGATGGATGCAACCAAACTCTTCTAGACTCCCTTGTTTGCCATGGCCGTGGTGATGTCCAGTGTTGTAGTCGACTGAGTACTTTTTTCCGAGTACCGAGCACTGCCGAGTACTTAGGTTGCCGAGTACGAGTACGAGTACGAGAACTTGTACCTCCGAGTACAAGAACAGGTCTCCGATTACGAGTACTTGTGCTTATGAGTACGAGTACTGTACTTCCGAGTACGAGTACGAGTACAAGTACTTGTATTTCCGAATACGGCAACTAGTTCATTGTGCATAATTGGCCCAGGCCTAGTCAAACCGATATACGGACACACTCACAACTGGCTGTTAAATGTGTTTGTTCAGATAGACGTGCACAGAGGAAAATCAGGAAACTTTGATTTCTCCACAAGCCAATCAACCATTTCAAACTGAAAGTATCGATAAAATAAGGCTGTGGTATATAGTCAAGCTACACCATTTTCCAACGAGTACCGGTACTGCTATTCGAGTACGAGTACTTTGATGATCGAGTACAATTTCGACATGTATTTAGCTGCCCGAGTGCGAGTACCATCATTTCGAGTACGAGTACTTTAACATTTGAGTACGAGTACGAGTACTCCAAAAAAAGTACTCGAGTACCGAGTACGAGTACTACAACACTGGTGATGTCATCAACGTGCTGGCTCAGATCATTGCATACTGTGTCAATGAAGTTGAGGGGTCTCCTACCTCTGTTGGGGCAAGGCAATCTCCAGCAGATGAGGTCGGAGACAACTTACTCTTTGGCTCTATAGCAGTGGATGGCAAGGTGGGCTCTGCGTTGTGCTACTGTAGTTGGGATAGGTGGGATGCTGCCGTATATTTCCGTCTCAATTCAAGTCATGCTCTGTTAAATTGTTACAATGGCATTCCTTTGTTATTTATTGTTCAATCCCCCCCCCCTTACTTTGCCCCGATTCCTGGAAGGACTTACAAATGGAAAGACTTGTGATGGACATGTGGTGGACTCGACGAATACCACAAGATTGGACGGCCATTATATGACAAATGCAAGGAAAACTATTGAAACTGGACTGCAATTGAGTGATTAATTGTTCTCGATTGCATGCTCTCTTCTGGCTTATGCAGACGAGAAAAAAATTGTTATTTACAGTAATGTCCTACATATTATCTAGATAGGTAAGTAGGAAATTTTAGTAATAGTAATTTTTATGTACTTGCATGTACTTAGTTTACTTTGGATTTTGTTAACGGTATAGATAACACCAAAAGAACCTCGCATAACTTAAACATTTTTGTATTTTCGACAAAGTAATTTTACATTTTTTGACAAATGTGGAAATAAAAAGTTTGCGATCGGCAATTTGGCCTAAAAAATCCAGGTGAATTGGTTACCGAAAACACGCAATTCTGTTTTTAGTCCTCAGTTTAATCCCACTCTTCGTCATCATCATCAAAGTCGTCATCCTCAGAATCGTCATCACTGTTTTCTGCAGGGGAGATGGGAGGAGAAGGAGAAAAAGAAAAAAAAAGAGGCAAATGCATTAATAAATCCCTAACTGCCCTGAATCCTTCAAAATCCTCTTTGCCAAAGTGGAGAAATTTGGAGGATTGAGGTTACATGGCAAAAGTGCGATACTGATTTCGTAGGCTGTACTTTGTCAATGTCTTGGGCTGGACCTTGTGTTGTTTATGCTCAGCCATGCATAAATATAGTATTGCTCCAGGATGTTACTGGCCAAGCCTCAACATATTGACAGTCACTGTCGCAGAATTTTGCAGGATTCAGGCAGTGGTCACCCCTTCATGGACCATATTCAAGAAAAAATGGAGGAATTTGCAGGATTGAGGCTATACGCTATTTTTCCATGAGGCCAATCGAAGGATTTTGCAGGATTGAGGCTACATCCTAGCAAAAAGGCCTAGGGAGTTGGGTACATAAAAAAACTCCAACGATTGTTTTCTTCTGAATGAATCCATCTCGCGACATTTGATACCATCTCTATATCTACTTTATAAAGCAAGCTTTTTCTCTGTAGGTCCGTTGT
Source organism: Patiria pectinifera (assembly GCA_029964075.1). Classification (NCBI taxonomy): domain Eukaryota; kingdom Metazoa; phylum Echinodermata; class Asteroidea; order Valvatida; family Asterinidae; genus Patiria; species Patiria pectinifera. Next base: position 28,965,900 of record CM057149.1, on the reverse strand, counting down.
AAAGGTAATTATAAATGTTCCCAGGTGCCCTAGAGGGCCTATCTCAATTCATATCCGGGACGAGTTCCAGACAATGCAGACTTAGTCTGCAAGTTGTAGGATTCTCAACATTTTCCCTGCAATCTTCTCGCAATTTAGTTATCAATTTGGTGAGTCAAGCAGTTGCAATGAAATTTTCCCCGGAACATGTCTGGGACAAACGCAGAGCTTCTTCCAGGCAAAGTGAATGATTCTACCCGCAACTTGTCTGGAACTTGTTCCAGATATGAATCAAGACGGGCCCCAAGTTTCTGCTTACCAGGGTTGATGGCGTTGCTTCTCATCTGCAGAGCGTTGAGCAGTGCAGCCCCTAGGCCATCCTGAGGCACGCTGGGGGCCACTTCTGCCTCACGATCGGATATATCCACCTGTTAATGATTGATGGAGATGATTAACCATCACGAGAGTCCTAAATATATCGCTCCAACCCATTAGCACCTATACTACATATTACATTGTGTATATTAAAAGCTGCACGTTGTGCTAAATGCATATTACATTATGCTGTTAAGTACAGTCCTAAATATGCAGCTAAAATAAACATTGGAGAACCAGATGCAATTGAAAGACGGCTTAATAAACAAGCATAATAGAAGTTCTTTCAGCACTGAACAGTGAGTAAGCCTTGTGATTGATACATTTATGTAAGCAATCTAATTTGGTAATTATTCAATCAACAATTGAATGACACATAATAACACTGGTTCTGCATTTTTTTTTTACACGTTACACCTGAAGGCATGTCCTTGTTCCGCTGGGATAGACATACAGGTAATTAGGCACTTTGTTCTGCCCTTGTCTTGGATTAAAGTAACAAAAGCTGACTTTAGGGAAAGCAAGGGGTGTATTGATATTTACTTTCAAACTGCCTTTTCGTACCTTTTTGAGGGCTTTTCCTCCCCTTATCTGATCCAGTAGCATGCCATGTCCACTGTTGGCTGGGGCTGGTTGGTCATTTGGATCCACACGGTTCAAGGCATTACCCCTGTGGATATCATCTATGTGTCCCGTGCGTCCTCCCCCACCAATAGGGGGAGGGGGAGGGGGCGGCGCGGCTCCAACAGATGGGGGTGGAGGGGGTGGAGGGGGTGGGGGTCCACCTCCGCCGGATGGGTGGGGGGGTGGAGGGGCTGCTGAAGGCCAGGACTGCATACTGGGTGGACGCATAGGAGGGGCCATGGAGGGGGGTGTCGGGGGCAGAGCGCGCGAGGGTGGGGGTGGGGGCGGTGCCCCACGAGATGAGGGTGGGAGGGGGGGTGCAGGACCACGGCTTGGGGGAGGTGGTGGGAGAGCACCACGGTTGCCTATTGGGGGAGGCGGAGGAGCAGAGCCACGAGATGGGGGCGGGGGTGGAGGGGCAGACATGCCTCGGGTTCGTTGCTCTTGAGGAATAAGAAAATACAAATCAAAACATTCATAGGGTTGTTCAAATGAGTTGGGCTTTGACATTTAGCAGTATCTCTGAGATCTACAAGTGCTGTGGCCTCGTGGTTAAGGGCACTGGATTCGTGGTCTGTGGGTTAAGCTGCAGGTTGTGGGTTCAAGTCCAGCCTGGGGTCATGGTGCGTGTGCCCTTGGGCAAGGCACTTTGTCATTCATTGCTTCTCTCCACCCAGGAGTAAATGGGTACCTGTGAGGGAAAAGATGGTCACTGTAATTGAATTAGCTTCCTTGTGCTTAACAGGCTGCATCGAGCTGTATACTCCCCAGGAGACTGAGATGGTATTTGGAATGTTTTATAGGCCCACTGATCAGGGGTAATAATAACGTAAAGCGCTTAGTTAAAAGCGCTATATAGCAAGCTGTTATTATTATTACAAGAAAAGTTTACACGCATGTAAGGTGCCCATTGTTATCTGCAACTTGAAGGCTAGAAAATACGCTACTGCAGGATGACATCAAACCATTTCAATCGTCCATTGCAATGTGATTACAGAAAACAAAAGCTGCCTCAAACATGATCACCTAGCTGGACTTGTGAAGAGTGGGTTCGCTAAAATAAAAAGACCGTGATCTGACCTAATAAAACACTGTTCAGATTATTTTTAAGGGTATATAGTTCCCCTTGGTTTGAGGCTTAATGTCAATTTTGTGCTACACCTTACTTCACAAGCTGTCTGAAGTAGTTTGAAGACCCTGACTTTCGGCTTTTACTTACGAGCCACTTCATCTTTTATAGCATTGATTCCTCCATTTTGTTTTATAAAATTATTGATGATTTCCATGGTTTCCTTGTCCTGGAATTTGCTTCCGTCCACACCAAGGCTTTCAAACCAGCCCTGGACATCTTGGTCCATCTCTTCCAGCTGGGGGTCAAGAATTCAAAGGAAGTTTCACTAGTTTTTGTTCTAGACCCATTAGCCTTTTTGAAGTATGGCGGACACTAGGAGGATGCTATTTGGAGCAGTAAACTCTTCTAAATTTTCTCAATTTGTACCGCTTTTAAATAGCCCCCTCCTATTGTGTCCGCCAGAAAAGGCTAATGTTGAACCCAATACACTGAATAGAAGTGGTTACGTCATACCCTGACCTGGTCACACGCTGCCAAGGGCTATGTGTTCAAACAATCTAAACCTTTTTTTTTTTTGGGTGGCAAAACAAAAGATCAAAAAGTCCAATTTACAGTAAAAAAAAAAAAATCACAAATATAATAAAAAGAGACTCGAGTATAACTTACGTCTAAACCTTTTTCTGGGTCCCATCCACAGTGGGCGACATGACTGAAAAGGAAAAGATACATATTCGTTGTGTTTGTGATTTACATTATCTTGAAATAATCTTGTTAAATTGCATTGAAAACCTTTATCAAACAAATCTGGAAACTGCATGTTTCAGGGGTGAAATTTGAGGAAAATGAAAAATCCACGAAACTTTCGGATGGGAATTTGGGAGCCGCAGCTGCCAATGCGTGTAGGCTATTTTTTGCTTAAATTGAAGGCACAGCTAACAGGAGCATAGGGAACAAAGCCACGGATAGGCTTGGTTTCATTTTTCTGGGGGCAACATATTTACTTGCACAAGAGCCTTTTTTATACAGCTTGGAGTCAGGGGCCTATGTGGGCCTCGGATTTTTTGTTTTCAATTTCTGCAATTTGTTGCTCAACTTAAGAAAAAATAGGGGGGGGGGGATGGGGGATTGGAAAATGAGGAAAAACATGTCAGGTCATGTAATAATATAATGCATGTACATACTTGCTTCAATCCTGTCTTTTTGTGTGTGTGATTTTATTGCTATCGCATGTTTCAGAGAGAAATGAATCACAAAAAGTATTAACAAACAGGCTTACTTGATAAACTCCCTTGCTCTTTTTTGTGGTGGCTATTTTTTTCAAAGCACTAATGCAGCTCAAACTGATGTCCATCCACAGTGACACTTTATTCCAACCAATCCTTCCAAGCATTACTATTTATTCCTTGATCAAAATATTGCACTGGTGGGTCTCCTCACGGCAAAATTGACACCGATATGTTGGCTCACGGATCGTCACTTTGCACGATACATGTTTATGTTTACGCAATATACACACCGAGCAAGGTGCACACACCATTTAAAATGAATTTTAGTCTGGTCCTCAAGTATTCCACTGCCCACACCGCAGGTACTCGACTGCATTGCATATTAGACTTGTCACATCTATCCATTATCATAAATAGGGCCTTCCTTTTGCCAGAAGCATCACCGACTGCCGAATTCATCGCGCTATATTAAACGGAAACAGAAAAAGCTTGTAATCTGGAGTTTGGAAGACGTCTCACCAAAAAAATCCGGAAACCTAGAGGAATCTCACCCCTGATGTTCATCAATGAATAGGCATTTGTGCACTGGTTTGAGCAGGTGCACAAACCTGTAGTGTCTCTGATTGAGCACCAGGTTTAAAGTGGCAATGTGGTAGAGGATCCAACATTACTATTCCCTTTCTTACCAGTAATATTGAGGTCAATCAATTTCATCAGTTGGCAGAGCCACTTACGTAAAGTCACTGGGTGTAGAAATGTCAGCCTTGGTGAGCTTTCCTTTCTTCCCTTTCTTATCCTTCTTCTTACTGATGGTGGCGTTGGTGTTAACAGTCGGAGATGGAGGCTGGATGTTAGCTACACAAAAGATTGAATCAAAATGCAAGAGAGTAATTTTTTAACGAATGGGAAATGGTTTCTTACTGCGGGATGGGGTTTCCAACCGGAACATGAACCTACAAGGCTTTGCCACACTCGCCATGCGGTGGGAAGCCGGCTTTGCCTCCTGTCGACCCTTTCGTGGTCACGGGGCGGCTTTGTCCCCTGTCGTCCCGCTTCGCAGTCGAGCAACTCGTGAACAAACACAGCCTTGTTTATGGTGTAAATCAAGGATTTTCTATTGTTCCTCATCATCGATCTCCCATGCATAGTTTTTCTTATCGACCTTGAGTAATTTTGCGACACAGGAGACAAACATGAAATAGCTTGAAAGGATAGCTAAACTTTTTTTTTCAAATGAAACGTTCACCAATTTTGAACGTTCACCAATTTTAAACCCTGCCGAAAGGCAGGGTTCAAAATTAGCGGTAGCCCGCTAGCCAAATGCTAGTCAAAACAGCGGTGGGCTAGTCAAACTATTCCTTAACTAGCCCGGCTGGCAAGTCAAAAATATTATTGGGATATGGCAAAGATGAAAGTAAAAGTAAAAGTAAAGTAAAATTATTACATCTGTTTATTAAAAACAATGACAAAAATACCGTAGAGAAAATGAGAAATCAGTTGGAAATGGGTAAAAACAACCTATTTTCATTCCAAGGTCGCCTTGTTGGATCATGGTTGGATCACGTCTGTTGTCACATCACGTACTTACGTGAGAACGAAAACAATAACGACGCGAAGATTTACCTATCTACATCGATGGATTCTAGATTCATTCAGGCTCGTTTGGATCACGTTTTAAAACAGTTTTTATCAACGGTCATTTAAATTTGTTTGTGAATAAAAAATAACTTCTTCAAGTTTATTCCAAAAAAAATTGTCCGTCCCAAAAGACATTTGAGTCTCCTGCTTAAGTTTAAGTTTTTACACAATGACTGCCACAAAATTATTTCATAAAGGTTCAGTGATCAAGTTCCACGAGTCCACATGAAAGTTTTCCGAAGTTAGCAGTCAATTTTTGGCAAGATATTTCTCTTTCTCGTCATGCGCTTTTTCAGTTTCCATAAAATTCTGAGGGTGATTTTCTTAAAAAATCAATGTAAAAACTAATTTCAAAAACTCTTTTACACGTTAATTTTCCTTGTTGAGGGGCTCTGAAGCACATCACCAGGTGTCATCTTTCAGGCTCTTTACATGTTTTACATGTATGCACAGAGTCTGTTTCAGTAGCCCGGCTGGCTAGTGAAAAAATAATAAGGTCGAACACTGCCGAAAGGTAAGCATTTTTGTCAGAGGCAGTTGAATGCTTTAATCACTTATGAAAAACGTTTTAACTCATGTTGCAAAGTGGGAAAAAGGTAAAATTAAAACAAGGTAATTACCGGTAAAGACAAAAAAGCAAAACACAAAAAAGAGGGACCAAAACAGTGCTACGTGTACATCATTTCAAACAAAAGTACAAAACAACGTTTAAGAAATCGTTCTTGTGTAGAACATTGAAAAGCAATAAGCAAGCTGGCAGAAGTTTACAAGTTGGCAGGATAATTTGCAAGAAACTATTTTTATGGGGGGGGGGGGCGAAGCTGGCTCAGTCAAACAAGGCTTATTATGCTTCTAGAGACATCTCTTTAAAATCAAATACATTTACCAAAAATGATGTTTAAAGGGAAAGACAACATTTGCAAACATCAAAAAATGAAACTACCAAATCATTTTGAAATACCTTGCTGGACTGTTAGTGAATAACAGTGTAAAGCATCCTGTAAAATCATGGCACCTGGTATACTGTCATTTTCAAGAAAAGTGGTATTTTTGTATCAATTTCCAACGCTGGTCGGCCGACCAGCGTTGTTTGCAATCGATTACACACCTATGAACGGGTACAAGCCAGCTAGACTGGTTCCCTGACTTTACAATTCCCCAATGTATGTAAGCTGCTCTGTTTCTTCTTATATGGAGTCAGGGAACCAGACTACAGGAAAATGATTGTTTTTCTTGGTTTTTATAGCATTTTCGAACCCAAAACCTCAAAAAAGTCAGTGTAACTATATTTGCTATATATTTCCAACCCCCCAATTCCATCCATTTCTGAAAATTACAGCAAAAGCAAATGATGTATATTCCCTTTAAGGAAAATTTTGGCAAGTAAACTTGAAGGTCATGTCCAAGTTGTGTTTAGATGAAAACGTTTAAATCTTATCTCAACACACTTTTTTGTTGGTATTGAAACACACTTTCACCTAAATATCTCCTTACATCTAAAAAGCAGACCTTGCACAGATAGACAGGGGCCAATCATTTAGACCATTCATGGCAGATGACAATTGCTCGACAAGGGTTGCTATTAAAATTCCTCAAAACTTACTACCACAAAGAACGTCTTTAGGTTTGAACATGAAGGATAGTTAAGCATTCCAGACCACCATTATCAACACACACACAGGAAGGCCTGCATGCTGTCGGGAGAGAAATTGAAAGCCCTTTCTCAAGACAAGAAACATTATTAGTATCATTAAAATGAAACCAAGGATTCCTCAAAAGCAACATATTGCACTGCAGCTCGTAAGCCTGAAGAAACCCACAGAGAGAAGACAATGATAAGAAATACAGTTTTAGAGTTTGGAGGAAAAGCCCAGAAGAATATTCTGGTAAAAACCCAAGGAATCAGGCACCTAATTCACACGTTGGCCCAGGCAGGATTCAAACCCGGGTCACAGCGGTGGAAGGCAAGGAAAGTACCGGTACGCCAACCTGGCTCCCTATTAAACATGCAGTGCATCACAGGGGCATGACTAAATGCAAACAGAGTGACGGTAGATAGTTGAGACAGGTAGAGTGAAAGGGGAGGGAACGGGGGAGGGGTGGGGTTAAGAAAGAGACCCATTACCATGACGCAGGGATTGGGTGTCACTGGATGAGAAACTCCGACGACGCTTGTTATTGGCCGGTGAAACCACCTGGTTTGGTGACCTGGTGTCGGAATGGAATGGCGGAAGACCTGATGACCTTCTTTGTTCTAATGCCAACAGTTTGTGGTTAAAAAAACAAAGAGTGTGAGTTGGTGCTATTAAAAAGAGGGGAAAAAATGAATGAACTAATAAATGAACAAATGAATGGAAATTACATAATTTGGAAACAAGTTAAGTGTGAATGCAGGCTTAGGAAAAAAAACATTTTCAAAACAGTCTCATTAATGTTCAGTTAATCCTCTTGGGTTCAAATTTTTCACTTCAACAATTTGAAAATGACGGACAAATTTGTAATTAGGTGTTTGGCTCAGCACACCGTAGTCAACTTTAGTCACAGACCACAATCCCTTGAAGAAACGAACATTCTTTCCTTAGGCATGAACTTTGCACTTGCCCCTCAATCAGCCCCAGTAGAAGAAAAATGCACCGAGCCATCCCCCCATCTTGACAAGTCCACTGCCGATGAGATCTGCCTGCGTATCAATCAAGCCCTCCAGAAACACAAAGCAGCCAAGCCTTCCAGACTTAACGAACACAAAGCCCACGACAGCTGCGGAGATTTTGACAAGTCCTCCATACTCAAGCACTCCCAGAGCTCAATATCGTCAGATCAACTGGTACCTGGCTAAACTCATCATCAGCATTTAGCACTGGTTCCCCCACCGCATCAGAGAGGCCACCGCAATCTTTAAGCAGGACACGGTACCCCAAGACATCGGTTTCTCCATCAGCGACATCTCATGCCCAATCCTCACCGCACAGTCCAATGGGTCTCCTACAGTGGAATCCGGCGACCAGAATTTGAAGCTTTTACTGCGGTGGTGTCACGCTCATGCACATGCTGCACGTGTTGTTAAGGACGAGGCGCACAGACATGTTGGTATTCTTATTGGTCAAAGGGGCCCGGAGTGCTTGTGTATTACCAGAGCGCCACTCGCGTGAGCCTGGTGCCATGTACTGCAGAAAATGGCTGCCTCCTGGTTTGTCTATACCCAAGGCCAACCTAGGCCAAGTTCGCGCAAGGACTATAGTTGACCAATGGTAAACCAGAGTTCGACTAACGTTTGCCCAAACTCTGTCTAGTCGACGGTGGTTGACTACGCTAGTCGACTATTTGGAACCAGCCTACTGGGGTTGGTTGCTTCACTGGTTACCAATAGCCGCGTGCATTCATAACGCTAGCAGAGAGCCAGGATCCAGAAAATTTGCGATGACATTTTGACCAGCGTTTGACTAGAGACGTTCGCATGTTGCTATCAGTGCACAGGCCTGAGGTACGTCACAAATCAACCACTAGTCGACTAATGGTCCTTGCCCGAACTTGGCCCTAGTTCCCCACCCTAGTCAGCCTATGGGTCTCCTATACCTTTGACAACCTTTTCCTTTGCTCCCTTTCTCCACACTGACACGCCACAGGCAGCAAAAGCCGCCTCCACCACCAAGACGACAAGAGAATTAAGTCATGTTATATGGTATGATACATTACATTTCATGATTGAGAATAACCAAACTATATGACACTTACATGTATTGTGAACCCCAAGATAAATGCTATTATGGCAACTATTTGACACGCATGCCTTGGTAGTATTCACTTATACAGGTACTGAAGTTTTAAACACACTGTGCATTTGCGTTGGGTTTTAGCTTCCTATATCTCCAACTCTGTAAAAACTTCAACAGGTGAGTTCTCAATTCTTTGTTCACAATTCATGAAAAAAATGTCTGCTGTTTTAAAGTCCAGTGCCCGAAGTAGTCTGTCTTTTTTTTAAGTATTATTCATAGCTCAGTACGCAATCTTGGCATTCTTGTGTCGCGTAGGTAAATCAGTACATCTTATAGACCATTATCATGTTGCAGCCATCTTGATTTGTTCCCATTCAAATCAACGCAACCAAAGCGAGGCTGGAAGGAAAAATAGTCTGGTTCCTTTTTGCTCAAAAAAAAATTATCATTAAGTACTGTTATTGGATACAGGGAACATGACTGAAATGGTGGCAGCATGATAAAGATCTATGCATAGCCGCCATCATGGCCATCTTAATTAGAGGACATCTTTTCCGATTTTAATTCAGTCACAATGAATGCACAAAAAGGTAAACTCATGCATTTCCTAGCAAAACAAAAGCATTGCCCTCTAAAATGGCAGCTATGCATATGGTCTATACAGCCTGTCTAAAAAAAAATGGTGCAATCGAAAACGATTTTTTTTTTTCAATATTAAATCTCAACATAAGTCGTTTTGAGCATCACATTAAAGAAAAAAAGACCAGGCTTTCCAATACTTTTTGTTTCATCTCATTTGCTTTTGTCAATTCAGAGATAACTCCAGTTTACTGCGGAACACAAAAATCGAGTTTGTTTCTTTTGCCAAGTTGCAATCTTTTGTGAGCTTCAAGACAGCATGGCACAGTACTTGAAACAACTCTGCCCATGCATAAAAGTGGCACAAAATCGATTTTGGTGTATCGCACTAAATTGATTATATCTCTGAATTGACACAAGCAAATAAGATCAAACAAACACTATTGGAAATCCCAGACTTTGTTTTATAATATTATGCCAAGTAAGAATGACTTATTTTGAAATTTCATATTTAACCCTAACTTCCTAGGGTGTGTGCAAAATCGTATTGAAATTGGAGGATTCAGGACTGTTAGGGTTAACCAATTTTGTTTTGTAATTGTATCATTTTATTTTTAGGCAGGCTGTATAGTTACAACCTTGGAGCCTGAGAGAGTTTAAGGATACTCACTTTGTGGAGGGGCAGCAATGGGAGGATTCCTGGCTGGGGTTCCTGGAGGATTACGTTTTTTATCTGAAATTGACAAAATATTTGTTCATTATTAAAAAGTATGTTATTGTTTTTGTTTAAATGGGAGAAACGATGATATCAAAAAATTAACAATTTAAATAGCCCTGACGACTAATGAAGAGACTATTATGGGACAGTTCATACGCGATTCAGCATGTGCATGTCCCTCCCACTTGAGCCCTCAAAAATCACACAGCATCCTCATCTACATCGAGCTGTACGCTTCATCACCGGAAACTACAGATCACAGAAACCCGGTTGCCTCACAAAAATCAGGGCTTGAATTGAACGACGGCCACGACGGCCAGTGCCGTCGTTGCCTTCTTACTGGCCGAGGTGCCCCACAAAAAATCCCTGTCTTCACGGCCAGTTTTGCCTTGCCCCATAATTACCTTGGCCGTCGTGCCCTTTTTGCAAAACCATCTACATGTATCAGCCTATTAAAACCACTACAATCCTTGATTCCAGTTGTTTCCCACACATTGACAATGTATTTCGATGCCATGGCAGCCCGATCAGTTGTCTTAATATCTCGCCGAATCAATCACACGCGCGCAGTACGGCCGTGGCCGGCCGGCCAAACGCCGGCGATTCCCCACTGTATGTACATGATGTACACACGTACAGTACATGTACACTGTACTGACAACTGAATCTCCAGTTCCTGTATGTGCCGATACTTCAAGTAGCGACACCCCCGCCGCAAAAAATATATGTCTGTATTCGTACACACTTATACCAGCAGGAGTAAGTACGGCAGATCTTACGCGCAGTCAACAGACTTTCTTTTTCTCAGTGCTTGCATGCGCAGTACATACAGAACACATTGATGTTCGTTTACGAGGCAAACGAGCTCGGGGCATAGTAAAAACACGCGTGCACATGGCGTTCCGAATTCCAATTGTCAAATGCGTACATTGTAAATGGCGATCATGTATTAATTATGGGCCGATTCCCCAAGAAAACAAAATCAACTTTTAAGCCACATTAAGAACATGCAGGTAGGTTATAGATAGAGGGAAGGGTTTCGAATTTTTGAGGGGAATTTGAAGGGAAAACGACAACGAAAAAACGCAACACGAAATTAGAGATGGCGATCGCACGTCACCAACCATAAAACCGCTTACAAAAAAACGTAATTTCTATCCCAAAAAGTGTTCAAAATTACAAAACAGGTGCCATATAAAGCTGAGAGAAGTCTGCTTTAGGTTGAGAAGGTAATTTTTTGAATAATAAAAACACCTTTGACTCAAATTTGATCAAAACTAAAGAGGGGCCATAAACTACATGATCGCCGATATAAATTCGCATTTTTTGTTAGCCGGCCTCTGTGCCCCTTCTGCAGATATTAGTTTGGCCTTCTTGCCCTCCCAACTGGCCTTGGTGCCCTCTATAATTTTGCTCCATTCAAGGCCAAAGTGGCCTTGCCCTAAAAATTCCCAAATTCAAGGCCTGAAAAATGCTACAAAATCAACAACTACCATCTCTGCAAGACAGAAGGAAACAATTACGACTCACATTCATGTACAAGGTGGTTAACCCTAAAGGGGCCGGGTTATTTTGACCATCTCTCAGCCGGGGGGGGGGGATTCCGCCCCAAGATCTCGGCCATCGAGTGACGAAAAATTTTGAAACTCGGCACATGCATAGAGCAAATAGAGAAATAGAGAAATTTCATGACTAAAGGTCAAAGGGTTTTGGAATTATGGCTAATTAATTATTCATATGTACGAATGGCAATTCTGCTCTGTGTAAACGATGTATATGGGAAAATTCAGTTTTCACGGCGCATATGTTTTTGGTATCAAAAGATGCGCAAAGCTCGAGGCTAAAAAGTCATAACAGCTCGGGTCGCGAAAAAATTTTTTTTAGAGGCTATCACGGAAAATGTTGAGGGGGGGCGGATTCCCCCCCCCCCCTCCGGCCCCTTTAGGGTTAAGGGGCTAGTGCCAGCCATACCATCTCAGCTCTACCTAACATCTAAAAAACCTGGCAGACTAATCCAACCAAGGACACTATTCAACTCTGCAACAACACACTCCATTGAAAGCTCCATAGCTGTCAACTCAAGGTGCTACAGACTTCCTCGGAGCAACACAGATCAATTCAAATTAAACCATCTAGAGGAATGCGTAGTCCCAGCCGACTCTGTTGACACCTTAGTTACTTTTCTTGACACCTTGGTTTCTTGCAACGTACACCTACAGATACAGATCTAGAGATGCTTCACTCACCTTCTTTGCGCAGCCTTTTGGCCCTGATCTTAGCTTTGATGACACTGCTGAATTCACCAGCTTCGGCATCATTGGCGAAGTTGAGGGCGGCCCAACATGTCTGTATACAAACGGTGCACATGGGAACATACAAAATACACAAAATTCAAGATTAAAAACAAACCCAGTTTTTTAAGTCAAAATGGGTGGTTGCTTTTCAGGATTTTGTTTCCAAACTGCATTCCTTATGAGAAAGTAAAGGTGTTCGGGGGACAATAACATTTCTAGTAATTTTAACTTTATATATTTAATGTTTTAAGACTACTTTGGTGAAAACAGCATGTTTTCCTCGTGTGGGTCATTTTGTTAGTTTAGGGTCCAAATTGTGGCACTTTCTTGTAGTATTGCTTGGTTCCGGCGGTTCCCCAGTTCTACCGGGTTCCAATATGAGAACCGGAATCACAAGCCCAATCTATGTAGAAATAGAAGGGTCAAAAAGTTGGATTTGTACCAGTCTAGTCTTAGGCTTCAAATTGAAATCATCTTAGGCTTCAAACTGAAATCACTTGGCTTCACTGTCAGGTGCAAAATGTTGATGGTTGATGGTTGTCTTTGCCTCATGAAAATTTTGGAGAATTTTGTCAGCTACAGAGTGTATGTTTTTCTGCACTCAAGGTCCCAGTCTGAGAATGAACCATCACCGCAGCCGCCTGCATGTATTGTGTCATGCACAAAAATGTTGGTGTTGGTGACTGCTCAGTATGGAGGTATCCTGAATCCATCAAAATCCTGCAGTACCTCTAGGCTTACTGTCCTGAATCCATCAAAACCCCCTGTTTTCAATATGGATATCCTGAATCCGCCGAAATACTCCAAAACAGGGGTGTGGATTTAGATGGTTTCAGGGTGGTTAGGGTTAATATACTCACATCAATTGGGAAAGTGTGGAAGAAAGGTTTGCCTTTGGTGACAAAGTAAATGAACTGGCTGTACAGTTCTTGTTCCCAAAGCTGCATTCCGTTCTATACAAAAGAAAATATGAATGGGATCAACAATTAAATTCTTAGTAAGTCAAAAAACATGTCAAAGACATTCGGAAACATTTGCAGCTCATGTGCATGTTCAATTGTGTCTTCCCCCCCCCCCTTCCCAAGAGGAAAAAGTTGGAAGAAAAAACATCAACTTGTTGGTACAAACTGATGTGTATGGGGACATAGAGTAACTAATTCATTTCCTGGAGTCTAACTCAGGTCAAGTCCTTATTTCATCGATCAGTCCAGCTAGTTTTAAGTAAATTTGCTTTGCACATGTTTACACTAAGTAATAGTTACTTTTCATGACCCCAAAGACCAGTTATCTTTTGCTGCTTCTTCTTTAACAAAAAAGAAAGAAAGAAATGACCAAGTGGACTACATGTAGGGTATAGGCCTGAGCCCTAATGATGTCACGCTTTGTTTACATGTGCGCTTTCCAATGTGGTAGACAGTCCCTACTTCGTCCGGCGTCCCGACTTTGCTCCCATAGGAAAGCGCATAATGTAAACAAAGCTATTACGTCATTAGGTCTTAGGTCTATTCCTTACCATAATATCGTAGACTCTGATGAAGTATGAGCGCAGGTTGTTGTCCTTGACAAAGCATGCCACACCACAGCATCTTTTGGTCCAGGAGTTGGAAGGCTGGGCCAGAAACACCTGCACCACAGCTGTTGCCAAAGTCTATGTTTCATGCAAAAATGAAAGGGAAGATACGTTTTAAATTATCAAGGTTACCTCAAACCGTAAGCGTTACTGACATCAACTATACGCTTTTATCTATGCACATTGCATCTCATTGGAAAGCCAAAGCTCTGATTTCTCACTATATTTTTGGTATGAGGAAGAAACCTTGAACGTTTTGGAATACTTCACTTTTTTTTAAATGTCAGGCACAGGTCGCGACGTCGCACAGGAGGATAAGGCCATGTAAAAAAATAAGCGGGACTGGTTTGAGGCAATTTAAACAAGCTTTTAGCATAGAGCCCTTGTTCTATGCTTGAGTAACTCCAACTGACATGCTCATCAGGAATTCACATGTAACCTGATGAGCATGTCACTCAGCTGGAGTTCTCTAGCCCAGGTTGATGTTTATATCCTACTTTACTCGTTCTCGTTCAAAGCGCGTTTTGTAGCCCAATTGGGCTGCTCCAGGACCTAGTGTCCCTTTAATGCCTTTTTTGAAACATTTTATTTACAGTATTATGCTAATGAGGTTGACTGTGTGGGTTCAGAGATAAGGCCAAAAAAAAAAATATTCGGTCTCTGGTCAGACCAAAGTTCTGGAATTGACGCGGCGACGCGGCTTTTTTTTTTTTCTTCCAGCTTGGATTGTACAGACAAGGTGGGGTACTATTTTGCTTTTTTGGTGTCCTCATGTACATTGGTGTCCTCCATAATTTGCCTTGGTGCTTTCGATCATTTGCCTTGGTGCAATTTCCCATTCCTTGGTGCTCTTTGGTAAAAAAAAATTGTGGAGGTGCGGAAATAGAGGGCACTGTTGGAGCTACCGCGGAACATTTTTGGAAAAAAAAAGATCGATGCGCATGATTAAAATCGACGCGCACGCTGACCAGAGACCGACTTATTTTTTTTTTTGGCCTAAGGGTGGTAATGCGAACAATTTATGCACTTTTAATGATGTGTATTATTGTTTATGGCTCATTAGGATTTTTGATAAATAAACAACATATTTATTCATTAATTCGAATTAATTAATTAAATTAAAAATAAATTAATAAATTTATTTACTTTTTAAAATTTATAATTACCATTTTATATGCATAGCGTTTTTAAGTTAAAGCACGTAAACATTAATATGAATTATTGAGCCTGCAAGTAAAATTTATAATTGTTTAAAGTAATAAATTGAATTAATTAATTAAATTAGTAATGAGTTCATTAATTTTTTTTCAAATTATGCATTGTTGAAGTGTACACAGCGCTCGAAATGTTATGCAAAGTATTTTTAAAAACAAAATGAAGTATTGTGCCGTCAAATAATCAATCTTTTACGTTAACAACGGGTTACCCCTAGGAAATTATGATTTATTTACATTTAAGAATATAAATAAAACGCTAATTAGTTTTACATATGCAAGGCAAAAAACCTTGAAGCTTGTTTCCATTTTCGAACCATTTTCAGTACTCTCCAAGCAATCACTGTGCTTATTGATTGCTTGCCTGGTCCCCTTCCAGCCCCCGCCCCCTAAAAAACTTCTCTGATAAGCACTGCTAAATCTCGGTGTTTCTTTTCATTGCCGCTAATGGCTAATTGAATTCCACTTTTTATTTATTTCTTTGTTCATTAATTTATTCCATTATTTTTTGATCTATTTCTCCATGTACTTGTGTTTCGAACATTTGTTTTTCTTCATCAATGAAAATCCCGCCCGCAAGGTTCTCAAATTGCGATCGCCTTTGCGCAAGTTGTAACGTGCGCACGCAAATTAAAATGGCGCGGTGTAATTTGCGTGCTTCGGGAGTCCCTCGCGCAAGTTTAAACTTGCGTGCGCAATTTTAAACTTGCGCGGGGGACTCAAATTGCGCTCGACAATAGTATTTACCCGAGGGAGGCACGTGGCGTTGTATTCAACGCCACGTGTCTAGAGTAACTTCAGCTCATGAGCTCCATTCCGGCCTCCAATGCTCATCATCAGCATGATCAGGAAAAGCTGGACTGCTTAGCCCAGGTTGGACGACGTCTTCATTGCATAATAATACGACTATGTCTCTTCATACATCATAGTACATGTACTGTACATGTACATGTACATGCGTGTACACAACGGAGTCCAACCTGGGCTACCCTGAAAACAAAAACTTTGCATGGGTCAGTTTATTTACCCACTAAATTTACCCTTTACCAACCAAACCGAACTCACCCAACACCTACTTCCAAGAAGGTTAACTACTTGGTCATTTTCAGATTTGCTGAGTAGTTTCGAGGGGGCATTTACGATTGCTGGATTACGACGTTGCCCCGTAGGATTCGCCATCATTTTTGAGATATATACTATTACTTCCGCGAAATGTCCGAAGTGGGTGGAGCTATTCCACAGAGGTCAAAGTGCGACGTAAAGTTCTCGAGTTTTCATTGGCTAAAAATAAGGAAAATATGAATAATGCACCACTCGGTAAACATTATCATAATAGAACCAGACTAGTGAAAATACTTCAATTCTAACGCTTGAATTCATTGCGGAGACAGGGAATCGGACTCTGTGTACATGTGCACAATTTCAACTGACTGTCGTACTTTTTTTCGTGTGCGGGATTTTTGTCGGTTTCTTCGAAAGTCTCCCGTTTTGTGCAGGCATTATTGAATTTAGAGCATGGTTGAGGTAGAAACATAAATATCTTTAAACTTAAGTTAGTTTTTTTTCTTAATTTTCGAATTTCACCACTATTATTTATTAAACTAAGTGGTCTGAGAGTGAGCTGTGAGACTGGCCACTGCCTGGCACTGGGAGTGAGTGGGACTGTTGTGCCCATTCTTGAAAATCACGCATTCTGAAGAATGTGCATGCACATTCTTAAGAATGTGCAACTGGATCCTTGCGCAATCTTCGCAAAAAATAACTCTTCCAGATTGAGTGCACATTCTTAAGAATGCGCGACAAGATAACGGTCTTGTCGATGCCGAGCACCGGCTGCGCGTGGCAAGTCTAGCTGCATCCTCGTTCACTGATTCTCAATAATTATACTGTTCCAACGCAAGGCGCTGAAAAGTAGAGTGGATATGATAAGTATCTATAGGCGTATTGATATGGGGGGGGGGACCGGGAAAAAATAAGAGACATAATACTAGTGGAAAGAATTCTGATTTTTGGGATAATAAAAGCGGGGAAATGAAGAATGTGAAGAATGAGAATGAATACTGCGACGTCCCATAGTGCTAATGCTATTTCCCATTTAAATTGCCACCAATTTATTGTTCACAACCCACCATTACGTCGCAGAGCTGGATTCTATCTTGTCAAAAGAGCAATTTTAGCAGCTTCTGGACATCGTTTTTTTTCGTGGCATGCATATGATACATACAGGGACTTGTAACTTGTCTAGCCTAAACAAAGCACTTCCCAGACTAGTTCCCAGTCCTCCGTTATTACAAAACTTCCCATAGTGGGCAGAAAAAAGCAATAATCATGAGGTTTAATTTGATTCAAATTATCGTAGTTATACGAGTACAGAAGCATAGAACATTTTCTTTCCTCTTTATATAAATTTTTTCCCTTTTAACCGCTATACATTTCATTTAACATAATTATGTCGTGAAATGTTTGTTAAGATTGGGCAAAATTCATAAATTGTGCACGTGATATTCCCACCCAATCTTAAGAATGAGCGCTCATTCTTAAGAACGCGTGCTCGTTCTTAAGAACGGGCGCTCATTCTTAAGAATGCGTGCTCATTCTTAAGAATGGGCGCACATTCTTAAGATTGCGTGATTTTCAAGAATGGGCACAACAGGACCATGATGTACACAACGGCATGAACGGAGGCCAACCCATAGAGCTAGAGCTATATTAAATTACTACTCAATAGAGCGCTAAGTTTGTGTGCAAAGTAATGCCTGCTGGGCGCATCCATGTTTGTGCACAAACCTATGGAGACCTACAAATTTTGTACGGCTTTTGTACGGCTATTTGCATATCCGCGTTTGTATTCCATACGGGTGCGTTATCGAAGCCAATACACCCAAAACTGAAACGTAAGATCAGCAAATGAGCGTGTCATTTTGCTCTACGTTTTTTTGAACCGTCAATGACGCACCTAAGTTGTTTGCGTATGTTCTACTTGTGCATTGCATGTAGAGTACACTTTCAAAATTCACTCCATCTAATTTCATTATGTTCTACAAACATGCACATGAACTCAAAATGTCTGCGCACAGGACGGCTTCAAAGCGTCTCCGTGCGCAGAATTAAGAGTTAGCGCTCTACTAGTAATTTAATATAGCTCTATGGGCCAACTTGGCTAGACCATCATCATGTTTTTCACAAGTTGATTGCAGAAAAACATATACATGCAAAACACATTCAGGCCAAGTTTACTCAATCTTTATTACAATAGTTGACAACATTCTCCAAAATTTTCATGAAGTAAAAGACAAGGTCCTCCGAGTCAGTAGACACTATTTCACCAGCCAAGTTTGAGGTCTCAATTCAATTTTTAGACATATTAAAGGAGACTTTTCTTCAATTCTGTGCACCTGAAAATTTATGAACAGTCAAATTTTTTTTTTCTAATTAAAAATACTATCAATAGCATTTTATTTTTCACACAACTTGAAAACATAGTTAAAAGACATATATTGGTCTTGTATTTCATTTTCATTTCATTGGGCATATAGGGCACTGATTTAGGGGTATGCTGCAAGTCCCAATTTTTATTTTTTTTGGATTTTCAGAAGTGACTGAGTGAGAGGTCAGTTTTGGTCAATATTCCCCTTTCAAGTCAGGCGATTTATTAGTTTCCATAAATTGATATATTAACAATTACCAAGGCCTTTTTTTTGGGGGGGGGGGGGATATAAAGTCAATGAACCAGAAACAAGTGCAAATTCTAGAACTTTTACATGTGAACTTTCCTATTCAAGGGTCCCAGAAGCCACCACCAGGGGTGAACTTTCACGCTCTAATGAGGAACATTTTTAAGTACATAGTCCATTAGCAACACGTGTGCTCTTCGCCTTTTAAAACATTTGGCACATATTGTGCCTGATCTGGTGACTAACATACTAGATCATGCTTACAAACCTGTTTATGAACTACAAAAGCTATAAGGAGTAATATAATTTTTCATCGGGAGTTGTAAATAATAATATCAATAGCCCTTCATCAACAAGAGTACCACTGATGAGTAGACCCTAGATTCAATGCTAGACCATTGTTTCCTACATAATAGTGTTTTCAAATTTACTCAAACCAAAATTACCCGTAAGTACTCTGTATTTAAAAATGTGTTAACCTATTTTATTCATTGGCTTTCCAGCCGATTCAGTGGACAACAGTGGTTGTGATCCACCCCGGTTCATACTGGCTACGGATTGGCCGGGCTACAGACGCTCAGCCGGTCACTATCCCACAAGTCATTGCGAGACGACAGAAGGAACAGTCCCACAACCAGCCGAAATACGAAGACTCGGTCCTCATCAGGGATGGCATATTTGTGAGTTCAGATGTTTCTTAATTATTCCTTGATCGAATTTGACTAGCAAAATGAAGAGCCTTTTTCAGAAATATGATCATGACGTTTGGTGACTAGCATGTGTGCATGTTATCGGAGAGGAAGTGGATTGAATGTCTTACTTTCGATGACTTTCTTACTGTGGATTTGTGGATCCTTGCAGCATCCTAACAGTGACACCCAGCAGGAGCACACACTCAAGATGGTGGAGCAAGCCATTTGGTCTCGCAAGACGTCTCTGGGCCAGCGAAGACAAGGCGTCCCAGCCGTGGAGGTACATGTAATGGCAGTGAGGTCATTCTAAAAATTTGGGGTCCACCTTTTTTTTGGCTGCCCCCCTGTTACATCTGACATCTATGTTTTTATTGTGTTGCAATCCTTATACTGCAGTCACCCTCCAAAGAGTGATCATGGAAAGCTACCTACCCAACAAGTAAAAAAAAAATTGTTTTATATTTGAAGTCATCGTCAATGATAATTGAATGGTAACTTATAAAGTACCAAGGTAACAGGGACAGGGAAAAAGGATCTAGATATATCAGACTATGGATACGGAGAGGGCTCTTTTGGACAAGGGGTGATACTCAGACAGAAACTTTTGCAATTTTGTAAATTTGAAATCATTTTACGGGATTTTTTTTCTCTGTCAGGTGCTTTCTTTCAACCGTGCTGTCAAATCACAGCCTCTGGATGATAATTCTGGTATGCAGTGGACTAACACCTCTAGCAAACCTGAGTTCATTGTCGGTGAAGAGGTACGTACACGTGCAGGAGACAATAAGGAAACAGTTGGCTGTCAAAATGTACAAATTCTTGCAAGCAGACGTTGAAAACTTCAGGGGATACCAGATTAGATAAAAGAATACCTTGATAAACTACATTATAAAGTACACAGCATTACAGACAGTGATTTTTATTGTGTGTAATTCTGAACAAATCCGGTGGCAGCCATTTTCTGCGGTGGCACCAGGCTCGCGCGAGTTACGCTTAGGTAGTACACACGCACTATGGGTTCCTTCGACCAATAGGAATACCAAAATGCGCGCATGCCTCGTCTATAAGAATGCATGCAGCATTCGCGTGAGTGTGACACCACCGCAGTAAAAGCTTCTAATTCTGGTAGCTGGATTCCACTTTAAAGGTATCCTCTTGCACTCAATTGATACCTCAATTTCATTCTTAGATGGGGTGATGTTCTTTGAATGAAAGCAATTTAATCATATCGTCGGTCGCACCACGAACTGGCGTATCTCAATTTTTTGCCAAATTGAGTTTTTGTCATTAACATTATTATTTCATCACAGTGCTCATTCTCAGAAAGTTTTATTCCAATCGGAGTTCTAATTAACTAAGAACGCTAATTAGACTGTGCGGCGTATCTCTAAAAAAAATGAAAAATGCTGCACCACGAAGTGGCGTATCCCGATACGCTGCTTTACACGCTAATTTCCATAGTGCTATGATATCACCAAGCAGAGTCGACATGAAAAATTGGAATTTAGCGTTTCACGAACCGACGTATCTCCGTATTTGGCACACGGCCACTATTACGCGCGTTGTATGACATACGATAAACATGATAAAAATCTCTTTCACGAAGTGACGAGTAACTTTGGAGCTGAATTTCTCAAAAACTTAGCAACTCAGATGCACACGGATTGCATACAATTAAGTTCAATCTATAATTTACTAGCAAAAATGAAACAGCTTGAGTTCTTACACAGGGAGTATATGGAACGAGCCTACAAAATAATGACCAACTTTAAATCGTTTTTTCTCGAAACACAAAAAAAATGTGATACATCGGTTCATGGTGCAACCGACGATATGTACCTTTAATACTTTTCAGGGCACTTGCTGAAAATTACTAACATCATAGTATATTTCTTTGCATGAAATCACGTTTTTCTTATCTTGGCTGTACATTCTTTCCTGTATCATTTTTGGTGGTTGATTTGGTGGTTGATGCTTTTGAGAATAATCAAACACAGGTCTCAAGCATTGAAAATTATATAATGTTCAATCGATATTTTGTGTTGTCATTTTAGGTTTTGTATCTGCAACCCACCGATGGCTACAGCATCCACTGGCCAATCAGACGAGGCCTGTTCAACCTTCACAGAGGAGTTGGCGGCTCGCTGACGAGCGTGCTGCAAGACTTGGAGACCATTTGGGGCGCGACCCTGGAGCAGAAACTGAACATTCCCCTCAAAGACCTGAAAGTAAATGAGTACTCCTTTAATATATATATATCCCTAACCCTCCGGGGTATTTTGGCTAGAAACCCTGCCAAACGCAGCAACATGCAACACTTGTCTAAGTGACAAGCCTTTGCAAAGAATGGAGAAAATAAATCAAAATATTGTCGTTTGTGACTTGTCAGGTTATTCTTTTTACATGCTATATTTTTAAAATCATCTTACAATTTGTCAGATTTTGTTCATCAAAATAAGCAAGTACGTGTATGTAAATCGGTTTGGTGTGGGTTGCATTATTGTTAATTATTTTTTCAGGAATTTGGTATGTTTTCTTGTAACCTGTTCCTACTTTGTACACAGCATTACCGTGCTGTTCTGGTGATACCTGATATCTATCATCGGCCTCACGTCAAGGAACTCATGAACCTCCTGCTGCTGAGGATGGGGTTTGGGGCTGCCATCGTCCACCAGGTAAGCTGCAAAAATAAACTGCATCATCAACCGGAAACAAACAAATTCAAAACTTTATCTCTGAGAAGCTCCCATTTGGAAATGAAACAAGTGAAGAGTGTGACCAGTAAGTGACTGACGTAAAAGAGATGTGTGGTTCTTATTGTGTTCAGTAATGTTACAGTCTGTGTGCTCTGAAAAATTTGAACCATCTTGAACCACTAGCACTTCACTACATTGTATTACATTGTATTACATTGTGTTACTTCACTGCAGAATCAGTAAAACCACAGAGTGTAATCATGCATTTTGGCATTACAGTGGTACGCTGCTATAACAAACATCGCGGGATCCACAGAAAATGTTCGTAATAGTGATTGTTCAGTATAGCGATTTTAAGCTGCCGGTGCTCCAGTTCTCACTTTTCAATAAATAGCACCCTTCAGAACTTCACCGTGCATGCCCTGGTAGTTACTGAAAGATGACTTCGAACACGTGCAGACTATTGAATAATGTAATTACACAGTTTTGAGCTTACTACCTTCATTAATGGGTGGCTTTCCCCTTCTATGCCTTGGGGAAATATTAGCCACTTTCGCTCTTCTGTTGACGGTTTTCAACACCCATGTTCGGTTGGTTTTGTATACAAAAATCGGGAGCCAAGGACAATGTTCGGTATAGCCGAATGTTCGGTATAGCGGTGTTTGGTATAGCGACGTTCCACTGTACTGGGAGTAATAGGCGGGATGCTTTGGGGAGAACTGGCACCAATGGGTTGATTTCTCAAAGAAACCTCAGTTCCCTTTTATATAGTAATCAAGCTCCTGTAAATGAAATAGGGACTGGGCTCCACTTTCCTAATTTTGCAAAATCTTCTAAATCTAGTGGTGTGCATTTACGGATACCCTATAAAAGTAAAACACGAGTACCGGGTACCCGTTAAAAAAGACAAACCCCAAAATTCAAGTCCGGAAAATTGTTCGGAAGGGCTTTATAGCTTTGCGGTTTAAACTGCAACTTTTGCAAGCGTCATCTGTCGTGTAGTTAAAGAGAATATACATTTGCAAACATCAAAAAAACAAAACTACCAGATTATCACGAAATACCTAACTGGACTGTTAGTGAATGACACTCTAAAGCATCCTGTGTAATCATGCCACATGGTGTGCTGTTATTTTCAAGAAAGGTGGTATATTTGTATCAATTCCCAACGCTGGTCGGTCGACCGCTTTGGAAAAACCTGACCATTTTTCAACTACTGCCCCCAATTTATCAAATTTATTGAGTCCGTGAAGGGTGCAAGCCAGCTAGACTGGTTCCCTAACCTTACAATTCCCCCACATCTATAAATTGCTCTGTTTCATCTTAAGTGGGGTCAGGAATCCAGACTACAGGAACAAGATTGTTTTTCTTGGTTTTTCCAGCATCTACGAACGCAAATCTCCAAATTAGTGAAACAATATTTGCTAAGTAATTTGTAAAGTTGGTTACAGTTACCCGAACCCATAATCTGGAACCGGTTCCTGACATCAGCGGTCAGGTACTCGGTTACCTGGTTCCAATGCAGACCCCTATCTAAATCTTCCTGGTGCATTCTTTATTTTATGGTCCTTAATATTGACTCTTTTTATACTTCAGGAGTCTGTTTTAGCCACCTATGGCAGTGGACTCAGCAGCGCGTGTGTTGTAGATGTAGGTGACCAGAAGACCAGCGTCTGCTGCGTTGAAGACGGCTTGTCCCACAGAAATACAAGGTACCTCGTGGCTTTCTCGCACTTTTCATGTCGTAGGAGCGCCAGACGTTACGATCTGAACAGTATCTTTTACAAAAAGGCAATATTTACCAAGGTCAGAGTCTAGTTTTTAGTCTTGGAATTAAACTGGCTGATATTGAATACGAAAAAGAAGTGTGACTTAGCCAGGCGTTTATACTCTAGATTGGAGGAGGAGGAACATTGACCAATGAAAAAATTGGACTTACTCATACATTGTAAATATTTACGAAGTGTAATAATGGTTAATAGTTGTGTGGTGCCTTTCATTCAGGTTGTGCATGACCTACGGGGGTAGTGACGTCACCCGTTGTTTCACATGGCTGTTGGAGAGGGCCTTCTTCCCGTACCAGGAGTGCCAGCCTGCCAAGACAATGGATGCTCTGCTACTTCTTGAACTCAAGGAAACATTCTGCCATCTTGACCAGGTCAACTTTATCATCTTTATTTGCTTTTAAAGGGGGAAGGGTTGAGGATATTGATTAAAAGACGAAGGGCCTAACATTTTGGTCAAAGCAAATCTTCCTCAAACGCTTATATCTTGCGATAATTGAAAGGTTTTGACTAAGTCATTCAGTTCTATTTTGAAAAAAAAAACCAAATTTTTTTCAGCGCAGCATTTCTGAATTTTTTTATGATCATAGAATGAGGATAAATGTGTCTGTCATTGAAATGATCGCAACTTTTGAGTTTGAAATTGTTAATTTTTCATCAGAAAGTAAAGACAGAATGTTGTAGAGGTTGTTTTCTATGGCTGTGGCTATTGACTACTATACCAATGGCAACAAACAAAGCCGTAGCCTTTATAAATACCAGCTTTGGACAGTCTCGCACTGAACTTCCCTCCTGACTTTTTTTTTTTACATTACAAACTTCCCATCCAGGACCTGGACGGAGTCCAGTTACTAGACTTCCACGTCCGGTACCCAGACCACCCCACCCTGATGTACCAGCTCAAGCTGGGCGATGAGACCCTGCAGGCTCCCATGGGGCTCTTCTACCCGCTCATCTTTGGCGTCATCGGAGAGAAGATGACGTACACGCAGCAGCGGAACCAGGGAGACTCGGAGGACGTGCACGATGAGCTGTACCTGCTGCAGACGCAGAAAGAGCAACAACAGGTGAGGATATGTGGGCATTGGAGAAATAGGCTCCTTGCGCAAACAAGAGAGGGCGCTTTCTTACCACTTTCGAGAGCCAGTGGACGGGACACACCATTTGCGCGCAGGTCTCCAGCTAACGCCAGTACCCATTTATACTCCTGGGTGGAGAGAGGCAAGTGGTGTAGAAATGGCTTGCCCAAGGACCCCACATAAAGCCAGCAGCTGGATTTGAACCTCTGACCCTCTGCTTATGAGTCACGAACCTCAGTAATAGCTTTGAATTGAGTTTGACAAATTAGTCAATTCACCACTTAACTGCTATAACTAAAATAGCTGAGATGTTAAACGTTGTTCACTTGCATCAGAGTTGAACAAGGCAGGCAAATGGCACTCAATTTGTCATGGAGTGTTCACAAAACTGTGGCTTACAGCATGCACATGGCCTACCATTTCTCTGTATAAGGAACATGGACAAATCTGAAGTAAAACAGTGTGCGCAATACAGAGTTTTCATGAGATTTGCACAAAATCATAGCTTTATCAAAACTTTACACCCTTTACAGTCAACCAAGAAATCTGGCACAGCCCCCAACTCGGATTCCACCAATCAGAATGCAGATGGTATCATGATAACGTCGTCAGGGAGCCAGTTGTCCAATTCCCCAACCAGCCAGTCACAGAGTGACCTGATTCAGGCAGAGGAGGCCCCGCCTCCGACCATCTCCCGACGAATCTCCACGTCCCAGTCGCTGGACAAACCGTTAGGAGTAGACCAGGCCATACTGCACAGTATTGACTGCTGCTGTAAGTCCAAACATCTACAGCCCAAGTTTATAGCACTGCAGAGCAGAAAATATTGCTAAGCAATTGTATGCTCTTTAATAGCAAAAAGTTGCTGGTGACCAGTCACGAGCTGTTTATATCACATGAAAATTGGCTGGTAACCTGTTTCCGCTAAGCAAATGCTTGCTGTACTCAGCAAATTTTTGTGCTGAAAGGCAATATACAACATTTGCAGACATCAAAAAAGAAATTATTATAAAGTACCTGGCTGTCAGTGAACGACAGTCTAAAGAATCCTGTAAAATAATGACACCTGGTGTACTGACATTTTCAAGAAAGGTAGACATTTTTTACAAATTCCCAACGATGGTCAGCAGACCATCGTTCGAAAAAAAAACAGGAATTTTTCAAGTACTGCCCCCAATTTTACCAACTTTTAGTTAGTCCACATTTTGATGGCAATCGGTTACTTTACTTTTCATGCAAGTTTAACTTAAAAGAAGGCACTGTCAGCTTCCTGCCCAAAAATGGATTTCAGAGAATTCTGGATGGTTTCTAAAAAGTTCACAAAGAAACGGGAATAAGCTACCTGTTTTTCATTTAACTCATCAGCCACAAAGACGCCCGAAACCATCCAAGCACTGTATGGTTTTATGGGTTTGTCGGTGAATAAACTCAATGAAATACAATGCGGCACAGTTGCTAATGGGTAATTAACAACAGTCTGTTGGGGTGTTTCCATATGAATCAATATCATAAAGGAGGTTTCATGTTGACAAATTTCAATTCAGCTTGATGTATACACATATGTAACGCTGCCCAACAGTTGACTTAATATGTTTCATTGATGGAGAATACGAAAACAGTTACAGCAAAATAAACAGAAATTTTGTTACGCAAAAGAAATGTCTGTAAATGCAAATATGTGGAATTTCTTTGTTGTACAGCATCGGACGAAACCAAAAAGAAGATGTACAGCTGCATATTGGTGGTCGGGGGCGGGCTCAGTCATTTCCAGGGGGCGGCAGACATGCTTCAGCATCGCGTACAGACCAAGATGCCACCCTCCTTCCGTAGAGTGGTGGACAAAGTGGAAGTCATATGCAAATCAAAGGTTTGTATACCAGTAACCCCCCCCCTTCTAACCGTGAGATAGAAACAGAGAGAGATAAAGGACACTTGGAGCAGTATAGGTCTCACTCAAATGACGTCACTGCCTAAAGATTTGTGCATGCATCGGAACTTTCATGACTTTGCTGCGCCGTATTCGAAGAGGTTTGTTTTATGCACACTGCGGTCACACGTGCCTGATGGTGATGAATATGCAGTTGTAATTTTCCTACGAAGATGGCGTTGTATGAGAGGGGTCTATTGTAGTCGAGGTACACTGGTATATCACAAGTTCAAAGGGAAATCACCGGGCAATTCACAAGTCCATTCACAATTAACAGAGGATAGTGAAAGGAATGCCTTTGTCATTGCTCGCTTGAATAGCTCTTGATATGACTTGGGAGTGGAGGACTTGTAATCTGTCACAAGTACCTCAACTTCAACGCCGATTTGAGAGCCTTTGCCACTGTATGCCAATAGTAAAGTGCATTCCTCTGCCAAAACACTACAAGTTATGTACGTGTACATTCAGATGAAAATTGGTTGTGCATTATGTGCACTATATGCACCAGGCTCGTGCAACTCGCGCTCAGTTAGTATGCATGCACTCCGGGCTCCTTGAAACAATAGGGCTACCTACATGTAGATGCACGCCCCTCGTTTTTAAGCACACTTGTGGCATGCGCCTGAGCATCCTACCGCTTCTAAATGGCTTCTAATTTTGTTCAGTGAATTAATTACCCTATATATGACTGGACTTGTGATTGGATCGAACCATGCAGCACATAGACCAAATTTGTCCAATTCCATGTTTTTATTGCAGTCAATCAGGTTTTCTCAGGCCAGTTACAATAAGCCGGTTCGGTATTTCAACTGGGCGTGCGCACAATGATATGGGTCACGGGTCACTCGGGATAATCAAATGTTCATCGAAGGCGCGTGAATGCACATGGAGACAGTTGCACGCCGCTCGTGCAATGGGCGTCCGTGCAACATCACATCAGCGATTTTATCCTGAACGACCTTTGATATGGACTACTTCATAGAGATACCGAACTGGCTTATTGTAAATAAATTTAAATGTAAGGCACATCAAGTCACCCTTGTAATGCATAAGACACAGTCATCAAACTCCAAATCTCATGTTTTCTCACAATAGTTAGAAAATACATGCATTGCCTACTGAAAGGACTCCCACCCTCTATGTGAAATAATGTTCATGCTAAATTTTTCATTGCATTTGGCAGACAAGCTGTCTCCTTTGCAGTCCTCCCACCCCACAAAGTATGTGTCTAGATCCTCCAAGAAACAACATTACAAAGGTTACATTTTCATCAGCTCTGCATCTTTTCTTTTTTTAGGATCTTGACCCACGGATGACATGTTGGAAGGGAGGCACGGTCCTAGCGTGCCTGGACACGGCGCAAGAGTTGTGGATAAGGCAATGGGAATGGAGGAAACATGGACTCAAAGTACTGAGGGAACGTTCACCTTTTGTGTGGTAGCATCATTGCTATATTAATGTTTTATATGTTTCCCTCCAGCACGAAGCAAGTAGCATGGTCCTATTTTGAGATACAGCCTATATACAGGGTGGATAAAAAAAAAACCCGAAACCGAGATATTATTGCTAATTGGAACAGAAGTAGGGCACATGTGAATCAAAGGGAGATATCCTCTGTTAGGGTTGAATCTCCTCTTTAAAATGACACTCTGATCATGTCCTTACATTCACGGTTGACTGAGCAGTGACCAATTTTATGAAAGGGTCCATTTAGAGAATTGCGCCACTTTTCATGGTGAAATCTCTCTTTTTTCCCAACCTTTCTTGATTGGCAACCATAGCCTTTCACTCTGTGACAAATGACACCACAAAAACCACAATTGAAAAGTGGCGCAATTCTCTAAAAGAGACCCCTTCATAAAATTGGTCACTGCTCAGTCAACCGTGAATGTGAGGACATGATCAGGGGTGTCATTGTAAAGAGGAGATTCAACCCTATAATCGCCCTTTCATTCACATGTGCACTACTTCTATTCCAAATAGCAATAATATTTCGTTTTCGTTTTGTTTTTTATCCACCCTGTATAATACATTACACAATAAAAAACAGAAACAAAAAATATAAATTCAGAGGCTAGAATAATAAATATCTTTGATTTTCAATGATGTTAATGTGAATATTTCCTAAGGAGTTCATTTGGGAAAATTTAGCAACAAATTTCTGAATTTTTAAAAGTTTCTCAGGCCTGTAAATGAGGAACTGCAAATAACTAAACCTGTCAGATTCCCATATTCAGGCATGCAACTGAGAATTTAGAAGAAAAAAAAGCGAGGAAACTCCAAACCACATAAGACTTACAGTATTTTTCAATTTGTAATGGCAAAAAAAAAATCAGCAGATCCGAGGAAACGTTGCATGTCTGTTTACTGTATACATCTTTGGAAAGCTTATTCAGTGTCCTTTCCAATAAACCTAAAATCTCAATTTTGAAAAATTGGTCCAAATGACTTGTTTTTGTGCTGGAGTGTCACATATTGGTTGATAATGCACTGCCAGTCGTCCAACATCAAACACTTAACTGCCAATTTGTTCCAAGGTCTGGCCTTCAAAGAATACCTGTACTGTTGATGGACAACAACGCACTCTTGTTCTGCACTTTTACGACAGGTTTTGTGGGAACCAAAGAAGTTGTGTGGACACTCAAAATCCCACCAATTCAGTTCATCTTTTTCCAAACAATATGTGCCCCAAGTAAAGTTGGGAATATTACAAGTTGAAAAGGTGTAAAAAAAAGAACAAATCATCTAAATTGGAGGATAATATCTTTTAAACTTTGGACATTTGTTTTTGTTCTGGCCGAATTTTGTAACGTAATGCAAGGAACGTTTTTTAATAAAATGTTTGAAAAATTGCAATCCAAAAAAAAAAAGGCAGTTTGTAGAGATGTTGTTTTCTGATGTTGCATATTTACATGAGTCTATACTTCACAAGAACACGAAGGAAAACTCCCTTGGATAGATAAAAAAATGTACTTTATTTCATTACAAGTATCTTACACGTCCAACGATGACCCAAAAAAACAACAAAAAAAACTGAACAATAATGATTTAAAAATATTTCCTCTTAAGACATTATCTCAGCTACAAATAGTCTACAGCAAAAATACATCAATGTAAATAGTATACCGCTTGCTGTTGGATCGCTTTGGGAATTCAATGTCACCAACATCAATAACTTCAAAATATTAACACCCCGCCCTCCCAAAAAAAAAGAACGTGTAAGGCAAATGACTTCACATTGAAAAAAAATACCACAAATACAATTTAAAGGAATTGAGGAAGGGTCACCAAATGCTTGCCGTTAAAAATAACTGAGTAATAAATGCCATGTAAATTGTTTTACGATATAATGAAAGTAATCACGAAGATGGATGAAACATAATCATGAAGATGAAAAGAAAATAAATTCAATATTTACATATTATATAACGCCTAAACGAATCCCCATCATCTGATAGGTGGGTCGCTCATCACGTCATTGAATTTCGTCCCAACACACGGCCCGATCGCACCGCACAAATAGAAGTTCTATATCACAGTAAATAGAAGTTCCATTGCACGGTCATGGGATTGATGGCTCTGACCAATCAGATGACAAGGATTTATTCAGGTGTTGTATAAAACAAGTCATGCATGTTTCACATTCGTGTAGTAGAAATAATTTCATGAGGTGACATGAAATGAGGCGACGGTGGAATGGAACATTCCATCTGTCACCTCATGAAATTATTCTTACCATTGCATTCATAAACATCTTATTAACAGACATGTACAAATATTAGAAATGGTGTGTTGAAATATTTGTGCATGCCTGTATGTATGCAGTTCTTACATCTTATGACCTTGGCAATCAACTCGTAATATAACCCCAAGATGTATCTGCAACAAGCATTTTGCCTACGGCTAGAACTTTTCACTGGGGCATGTCACTGTCAAAAGCCGTAGCCAATGTGGACACTGCAAGCTTGACTTTTCATCAGGAAACAGTTTTTCCCTTTCATATCCGGGACGAGTTCCGGACAAGTTACAGGTAGAATCGTTCACTTTGTCCGGAAGAAACTCATTTGTCCTGGACATGTTTCTGGGAAATTTTCATGAGCAACTGCTTGACTCTTCACTGCTGATCACTTTATTGCGAGAAGATTGTGGGGAAGTAGAAAGAATCCTGCAACTTATACCTGAAACAATGTCTTGAACTTGTGCGGAACTCGTCCTGGATATGAAATGAGATGGACCCTAATGAAACAGAACTGGTATCAAAACAGTTGACAAACTCTGGAGGTTATCTATAGCAGTTTTTCCCAAGGTCAAGAGATGTAATTTTGGGAGATTTTTTTAAATTTGTTTTCTGCTGCCGTTCCGTCGGCCTGTTTGGGTCCACATGTGAGTGGCTTGTCCATACAGGCGTCATCATTGAGTGTGGAGTACCACACACACTCTGGCAGCAGTAGTTATTTTGTGAGCAACAAATCGTCAAAATGAGAGCTTAGAATTGGAGTTGTCCCCTGAATACTTTTTGGCGATTGGATATTGATTGTTTTATCACTATGCCAAAAAAAAAATATAGAACCAGTCACATGCAATTTGCATCGCACATCATTTTTTACAATGTCCTTTTTTTGCTAATCAAATTATTTTTTGGCTTAGAAAACCTCTGTGCTGAACAGCTGCACGAAATCAGCTCTATGCCCATTTTGAAAAAATTAGGTTTCTTTTAAAAGCATGGTGATAAAACATGTCAAAAGGAGATGAAATAATCTGATGCACTTTTTGGAGTGATGAATATGATCTTAAAAATAAAGGGGACAAAACAATTGTTACCAGTTCCTACATTTATATTGACAGATGATTAATAAACAAATCTACAGATTAGAGTGGCTCCATGAGATGTCAGACCAAAGTTGGAGAGGCTAAATTGACAATGTCGGACTTTTCTAGTAGCTCTCCTGTTGACGATGTTGCTCATGCCCACTGTAGGGGATTACAGTGGGCGTTTACCTACAAGTCAAACACATTAATACCAAGTATTATATTAACACACAACTCCACCTGCAGATAGTGTCTCATAGGGCTTTAATCAAAGTGTGAAATGAACAAGCACATCTAGTAATGGTCAAGGAGGTCACTGACTAGGAGCTTTGGATCATTTCTCTGAATCAATGAACCCTAGCTCCCTAGCATAATTTACGAGGAACCACACCCATCCTGGCAAATTCCAACACCACATGGGAAACTGCACACACATATTTTTGACTTTGATTCTGGTGTGCCCAACCCAATGTAAAAGACTGTCAGTTTCCAACAAAACAGGCTGTTAGGGGTTGATGGGTTGAGGGAGGTTAGGGTTTAATAATCGGCTATGTTGGGGACATTACACTTTCATAACGCTGGAGTTACCCCCCATCTTATTTTGTTTGTTTTCTTCAATCGACACTCAAACCGTTATGATTCTCACCTTCCTCATCCACCTCCGGCTGGGGGTGGGGCGCTGGGTGCTCCACCCCTGCCTCCGAAGCCTCCCATTCTCCTCCTTGGGCCTGGCGGAGGGCCTGGCGGAGGGCCTCTCCTGTTGTGGAAAAGAGGGGGGGGGGGGGGAGAAAGGCATTTTGTTAACCCAAACTCCAAGGCATTTTTGCTAAGAACCTTCCTGAAACCTCAAAATCCTCCAGCCTGTGAGAAACCAAAGGCACATACTTTGTATCTAAACTACCGAACAGCATTTGGGCTCTACTTCCTCAATCGAAATCCTGCAAATTTCTACGTTTAAATAAACAGAGCACTAAATTACTGCAGTTACTGGATCTAAAACATAATTGCAACTGGATTCTTTGCATCTACAGCTTTCTTACTTTTTTACCATTGGCACGACACTGTGAAAAGCCATATGCTTAGACAACAATGCCCATTTTGGACCAAGTCTTCATACACATTGACAATTTCAAAATCCCATACAGGAGTTTGGGAGGGAAACTGCAATGAGCTGTAGCTGGACCTTGAAACATTGTTCCCCCACCCCCACCCCCTCCCATGGTTGTACTGTGAGAAGCAGTAATCAGCGTCTTAGGTCAGGCTGTGCATGTCAACATTTGGGTACTTACCCGCCTCCACCTCCAGCTCGGTAGCTTGATGTGTAGCCACGCCCCCTGCTGGTAAGATCCGGCTAAAGAACCAATCATCATGTTACATGGTTAACAAAAAAATATATGAATAACACACGACAAGGAACAAATTACTGACTTGTTCTTCCTTCCTTCAAAGTGCAGCCTCATATGCATGAGGATAAATGCACTGCCAGAAACACCGAGGTAAACCCCTTCTCTTAGCGGTAAGTGTCACTGAGTTCGTTTATGTGCATTATACAACGCATAGGACCTTTACGTCCCATCTGAAGGATGACGCAATAAAGGTTAAGTGTTTTGCTTAAGGACACAGGTGTCAAGACCAGGACTGAAACCCATACTCTGCTGATCAGAAACAGCATGGGCCAATATCACGGCGGTGCTAGGCACAAAAATTTGCTTAGCACAAAAAAATAAGCCAGATTTTTGTGCTAAGCAAATTTTTATGCTTAGCAGCGCCTTGAAATTGGACCCACAGAGCTTGAGTCCAGTGCTCTTAACCGCTCAGCGATGACACTCCACTAACAGTAAACCTTGAGATACGGGCAAGTGAACCAGACTACTTTTGGATGTACAAGCCA
Organism: Patiria pectinifera; assembly: GCA_029964075.1. Lineage (NCBI taxonomy): Eukaryota > Metazoa > Echinodermata > Asteroidea > Valvatida > Asterinidae > Patiria > Patiria pectinifera. The sequence goes on along the minus strand of CM057149.1, from coordinate 28,932,346 downwards.
CAAAAAGGAAGTCAAATACTAGTATCAGGTCAGGGAAAAACCATAGACCCCAAGCTCAAAATAAAAATTGTTTAATGATAAAGACAATTGTAAATCCCTGTTGTTTTTATTTTCTGTATCAATGTCATTAAACAGCTATTTGGAATTACATACATGTACAAACAAAGTGAACTTACCCTAACCATTGTGCGGAAGCTGTCATAGAAAGAGAATAAGAAAAGGAAACAAAAAGAGCTTGTCTTTACCTTTATTCAATATTCAATTTTGACAATGGCTGAACAAATCTAAGCAAATAGTTAGGGCCCCGTTTAATGTATGAATGAGATTTTGAATCAAAATTCATATTTAGGCCGGAAAAAAAGTCTGCAGTTTCTGGTATGGGCACGCGTCGCCGTAGCCATACGCGTCGGCAAAATTAAAAAGTTTTTTTTTTCAATGTAAGATGATGTCTCAAAACCGCCAAACTCACTGGTTTGACTGGAATCCTGCTGCTGCACAATTTTAACGTGGTTTTAGATGGGGTTATGATTGAGTATAAGCTTTATGTGGCCTCTCTGTCCCATATATTTTGCAGTAAATTTAGTCGGGCACCATTTGCAGACGGTGTTGTAATTTTGTAATTGTGCGTCTGGAAGCCAGACTGATGGAGCGATGGTCGTGTATCTGGAACCTGTAAATGCTTTTTAATTAGCTCAATATACTTCTCAAGCCTTATGGCCTTACTGAGGTCACCTCAAGCTGCACTCTGAAGGATATTTTGAGAGTTTTAAGGGGATCAAAGCATTATCTGCAAGTGCAACATCAAGAACAAAAAAGTTGGGTAAAAAAAAAACCCGCGTCACCGCACCACTTTTGGGGCAAGCTCCATATCAGAAACCAGAGACTTTTTTTTTTGGCCTTAGGGGACGGAAAAAATAATGTCTTGAAGTTTATTTGTAACGATCTCTTCCATGAATCCTAAAGCTTGATATCTACAAACAACATGCCTGATGAAAACAAATGTACTTGAAATTGAAGCCAAATTCAAGATGTATTGATTACACTTTTGTAGGTGGAATGATTACACCTTGAATGACTTTTTCTGAGACTGATGGTAAATACATGTAATACTTACAAGAGGATGACAAAGTTAATGATGCCCCAAAACATTTCCCCGATGAACGCCAACCTCCATGGCGATCTAGACTCCAGCATCTGGCCTGTTGGAGGAAAAAGACAACAGTTGTTCAGCGTAAACTGAAATAACCCATTAGCACCTGGGCCCAATTTCACGGCGCTGCTGAACAGTTAGCAGAAAAGTTGTGTTTAGCATAGCAGAAAAATTTGCTAACCTTAAGCACTATTTCACTATTTCACGGTCGCGCGCGCGCATGGAGATTTCTATTGTTACGTCACTACGTTAACCCTCCCTTTGCTTAAGAGGTCACCAATGGTCAAAATTTTCTTCCTCACCTCCTGTGTACACTGTGTACAAACCAATGGGGGTTCTTGACCAATATTGACCTAAGTAATAAGCAGGCAGACAATGCATGTTACCATAGGAGGGTTAAGCAAATTTTTCCTCTGAAGTAAGCGTGCCTTTTGCTGTGCTTATGCTTACGGTCTCCATGAAATAGACTCTGTTAGCAGAAAATCGTGTGCTTAGCAGCGCCGTGAAATTGGGCCCTGGACTTTATCGTATCACACTGTAAATATTCACTGAAGAATCAATAAAATCATAGAGTGCTCGGCTGAACTGAAAAAAAAAACCTCCACTTTTTTTTTCCTTTTTTTTTTTTTTACAAAAAAATGATAAATTTTTAACAGTGACATCATTTTGACCTCTTTGTCTGTTGCATCTAGCCCATATAAAGCTGGTATGTCATTTCCTGAGTCCAATGGCGGCCGTTTTAAAAAAAAAAAACGGCCATCTTGAGAAAAAAAACCGGTCATTTTGGGCGGCCATTTTGGGGGAAACAAAAAAAAAGGACCTCCCGCTTCCTTTTTTTCAAAAAGGCAGGACGCTTAACATTTTTTTTTTTATTTGGCCTAATCACATAATCAATGGGATTGCAAAATAAACTGTATGGTTTCAGCATGTTCACATAGTTCAGTCAATGTCCATGCAGACTGCAGTGCACCATGACTTCGTTGGACTGCGATGATACGCATGGTTTGGACAAGCATTCATGACAAGAAAATCAGGTTAAAAAGTCACATCTGTAACCAAACCACTGTTGAAAATTATGAAAACTAGGCTTAATATTAGAGCTAAAGAAGATTGCTTGAGCTTTAAGCAATCTTCTAGAAACATTAAGCCTAGTTTGAGGTTGCGATAAAAACACTTTTGTTCAAGAACTTAAAAAGATAATTGTTTCCTAGGCTAAACTAACTGTTGCACAATCCCCGTGATCTTCGAGTGGCGGCGTATTCTGCAATAACAACATGAACAATGTGGAGGTAACACAGTACACACTGAGTGTACAGTGTTTAAACATCGGTGAAGGGCAAAACCTAATTTGATGAACAATGTACTTCACATTGTTGTCCTTCATGAAAGATTCCAATATCTGGCCATCACTTGTCACCCTGTGCACAAAACCTATGAGACTGTGTTTTCTTAGTACTTCAATTTTCCCTGCTAAATTTGACTTTTTAGAGCATATTATCACTTTCTGATGGCTGAAAAGTCAATAAAGGGAACAATGAGGGCGATCGTGTATCTACGGGCCCAGTTTCTAAAATTGTATATGGGAACAAAATCCACTTTTAAACTAGAAATGTGTTTTAAATAATTTGACCTACCAAAAATAGTTAGAGACATTAAGAACATACAGGTCATAAAGGGCAGGGTTTTAAATTTTTGAGGGAAATTTGGGAATAAAATGACGATGACAATGACAAAACGCAACACCGTACGTGACAATAAAGATGGCGATCACCGCGCGATGTACTCCTGGAACTATGATGCTCCGCGCTCCGCTCACACGGAGCATCATAGTTCTAGGAGACGCACGATGTACAGTGAGCACGCATGTCGCGCTGCACGGCACCAACCGGCCTGCAAACGGCATAGGCAAATCGTAATTCCTACCGCAAGAAACTGTCCAAAATTTACCAAAATGGTGTTATTATTTATTCATTGAGAGAAGTATTATTAACAATCAGGCATGATGATGATTGACAATGTCATTTTTTTACTTTTTGTCTTGATTCTAATTTGATCTAAATAAAGCAGGGGCCCTACACTACACGATCGCCAAAATTAATGATGGCCAGGGACAGATTTCCATATACGAAGTTCACTCAACACTCTGTGTGTACAAACCCTATGAGAGTGGACTGAAAAATTCTAAGTGTTTTCTAAGAAAATACTTGTATTTTCTCACTGCTCAAATTGACTTTGATGACATGAAATTGCTATCTGGGGGCTTGTTAGTCAATACAGAGGAAAATTGGTGAACTTCGCATATGGTAATCTTGCCATGGCCAGATATACGGGAATCTTTCCGTTCTGAAAAATGAGAAAATTACATCATCGTCTCAACTTCCCTGATTAAATGTACACACATGTAACTACAATGCAGTGAATGCGAAAATCTGCTGTTTTTTACCCCTTCTTTTCTTGCAGTTTGTGGGAAAACAAGTAATCGTCTAATTCTAATTCCAATATCAAATTGCGCGCTGAAACGTAAAGATAGTCACACCATAATTTGACTAAAATGGAAATGAACCAAGTACTGAAAACAGACATTTTCTTTCACAACTACGTTACTCACCTTCCGAAATGTAAGCCATGTTTACGTACGTTCGTACGTTCAATTCATGCCACATCATGTAAACAGCGCCCTCTGTAGACATAATCTATTAGATACGTATGTACGACGTGTACACGCGACGCGTGATATCATTAGTCATTAGTCACACTGGGCCTGGAGTTTACTAAATCGGCTTCAACTTTTGCAGAAAAAAAAGCTTTACGTATAATAAATTTGACAAGTTACCTAGCTCACACGGATTCGCTTTTTCTCAAACATAAAACACTTCAAGTTAGCGACATGTATTACTTCCAGCAAGTTGCCAGCTAACAAAAAATGATTTGCCAATCTTAAGGCTTAGCCAAAAAGTAAATTAATGTTTTCCCAGAAATAATGATGTTCACATTCATCCCGTCAATTCATCCCAGTTCAACTTACCAATTGTCCGAACTTCAGTTGCAAAAAAAAAATTTAACTTGAAGACCCAGATTTTGGAATTTGTTAGATAAATCCTAACGAGGTTATAATTAGCATCTGTTTCAAACTTTAACCTAAATTCAAACAGTTAATTCTCAACGAGCACTCTTGCTCATAAAAAAAGAATATCTTTTTGATTCTCTTCAAATATTTATTATGGATAATCAATTCATTGTTGTAGATCTTGTGCTTATCGATCATTTTAAAGAATTGTTGTGGTTGGTTGTTCATATAGTTTTATCAACGTAGCATTTGCGTAGTTAACCAATTTATCGGCGTTTTATGTTTGTCTTAACTTGTCTTTATTTGTTTATCGTTTCGTTCTTTGTATTTTACAGGCGCACTCGCACTCGACAAGAATTGCCTCTTGCGGGTCCCCTCCACGCCTGCTATATTTCTTAATAACACCACGAAAATATGTTTACTTTGTCATAGTTTTGTATAACAATAATAAAGTGGCTAATAATAATTTATGTACCTATCTTGGATGGAAATAAAGTCAAGTAAGTACCAATTACTACTTTCCCCTTGAAACCCCGAATAAAAACAAATCAATATTAATCTCTGTACACTTTACTCAATACCTCGGAAATATTTCATAATCATATGATTCTAAGAAATTTACTATACATGTACATCCAATCACTTGCATGGGCGTCGCGGGGGGGGGGGGGGGAAAGGTCGGGGCACTTGCCACCCGGACAAGCAATAAAAGGGGGGAAAAGGAGTTTAAAAAAAAGAGAAAGAGGAGCGAAATCATATTGTTGTTAATTTAATGGGGAGGGGGGCAAATGTCCCTGACCCTCTCGAAAATCAATCGGGGAAAATGCTGGAAAATCTAGGGATTTTAGGACGAAATGTGTTTTGCCCCCTCTAGAAAAAATCCTGGAAAATAACAATTAAATAACATCTATTTGTCGAGGAAATACTCGGACAATAGCACGGGGAACACGGCTTTTCATTTTCTAGAGGGTGGAATTGGGAAGGGCGCTGGCGAGTTTATGGAAATCCTTGCAAAGAATGACGTAAGGAAACTAATTCAGACAGTCACACACATTGCCGGGGGGGGGGGTGTCTCCATATACTGTTCGAAACGTCGAGGCCTTATTCTCAACACCGGCCAAACACCACAATAATGTGTCACAATTAACAGACCACACCACGTTTTTTTTTCTCAGAATGAAACCAGTATCAACTGGAGATGTTACCAAGAAAACTGGACATCCTTTATCAATTTTCAAGTAGAATCCTGTAATTTAATGTACACATGAAACAAATCCACCTAAATCGTACCTTTATTTGTTTCTGTGTAGTTCATGACAATTTTTAACTACTGAAAAAGAAAATATTATCTTTTGTGACTCTTTTGACTTGCATAATAGATCAGGCTCAAAACACACAAAAACACTTCGCCTGCAAACACTGAATTTAGCACACATTGAAATATCTTTTTAATACAAAATCATTAAGGTACTACACAATTAAAAAAAATCGTTAAGAAAATACCCTGTTGTTATATAGCACTCAAGATAATGTAAACAATACTTTATATAAAAATAATGCTGAATAGATGCAGGCTCAATGCACGTTCTCTAAGGTACAAATGGTATGTTTTGTCATAACTACAGAACAAGTATCGCTACTGCTTTTTTAAATACACAAAATATACTGGTCAGTGTCCATTTGGCTTTAATGTACAAAAATGATACTGGAACTGCTAATTACCATATTATGAAATGGTTCTATGGAAATCAGTCATTTTGTTTAAAGGGACAAAATGAAGACACATCAAATTCAAGAATACTTTCCAAAATGCAATACAAATGCTTGTAATACGCACTTCAGTCAATATTTAAGACAATATCCGCCATCTATTATGACAAGCTTTCTATTCATGATTAATTGTTTAGCATCAATGACGTCTTAATGTTGCTATAAAAATTAACTTGTAATGTAAAAAATCCAGATGGGAGCATCTGATCGTGAATTCCTTTCTAGGCTCTTGAAGCACGAATGCCAATTTGTGACGGACACTCCCTGGAATATACTACATTATAATATAATTATACTATTTTAAGCATAATGTACAAAGATAATACATAAGTATAACATGGTCTAAATATTAAAGAACATATATTTCAGAGGAACTCCAGTAGAATTGTGAAAGGTTATTCTGTAAAAAATTATTGTTTCAGAATATTTTTTCGTAAGAGTATGTTTTCCCAATATCTTGTGGTCATGCTTCTACATACTTCCATTTCAAATACACGTGTCCAAATCATTACTGTCTTTTAGAACTGGCTCTATTGTTTTCTTTTTCCAGTTTCAAGAATTTCAAGAATTTTTTGTCCAATTTTGAAGAATAAATATACGTACAATATTTTTTTTATTTTTTAAATAAGACATGTTAAACAGAATACTATCATGATATGCAATATTGTATTTAATATTCATATTGTTGATTCAGTGCTCAAAGTTTGTCACAGATTAAAAAAAAAAAGTTTCTCAACATAAAAATTAATTCACATGTCATTTTAAAGAATTTGCAATAACAATACTTTCATTTTATTTGAAATTAGCTCAGCACTTCAAAACAATAATTTATGGTAAAGTACTACCTTGATGATTAATTTTTTTTTTTCAATTCCGGAATCGAGCAAATTACAAAACAAGAAAATACTTGATGATGACCAGCAAGGACTTAATGATTTGATGCTCACCAGAACTTTGGTACAAAACAATATAATACAGTGGGTAAGCCCCATACCAGTAAACACTTTTTCATGCTTTTGAACTGCGACATGAAACAAGTATATAATTACAAAAGTATAAACTATGAAGAAAAAAAAATAGAAGTATGCTTTGAGAATATTCAACTTATTAGTAATGACTGCATAAGCCCATAATACTGGAAACTTGCAAACTGAATAATACAATCAAAATGATCATTCCTTGAATTCCACTATTCGATTTGGAAAAAAAAATGAAGCCTTCCATTTTTTGTGACTCAAGCTCAACAAAATAACTGGAACATCCCGCAAATTGCTCCATGGTCTCTGAATGTGACCACATTCAATCGCTAGCAACCTTCTTGGTTCATGAATAGGCTGCCTATTTGACTGAGAGAGTTCCCATCCATTTTTTTTTCACCATTTCATTTCTGGAGTGTTTTTGTAAAGGCCCAGTGGTCAACGAATCTTGCAAACCTTACCACTTATTGAACAGGGCATTGCACGCATTGCAGTAATGGACACTCTACCTGTTTTCCTTAGGAATCTTCGGCAATTACTTTTCTAAGACAACTGATTTCATTATCCTCTTTAGTGTTTTCATATACTTGTTGCATTTAATTGGTTGGGACTTTCACATGGCTTTCACATGATTTGGGCTTCGTTGCATTAGTCTTCTTGCTTGCGTGTAATTTGTAACAGGGGTCAGTTTTCTTGTTGCTATTATTTTCATTATTTTCTTGTACCTTGTTTTTGTTCTTGTCTGCGTCTGTCTGCTTAATATGTGCGGGGTTACATACCTGTGGGTAATAGTAATGGACTTTACTTTTGTGACCCCTGACCCACATATCGTCTTTTTATATTTATTGTCTTCGGATGTTTTCATATTATGCGTTGTTTTTGTGGCCCCTACACTTACACTTACACTTATACTGTGTCGTCTTTTGTGTTTTTGTTTTGTTTTATTTTGTATATCGTACATTTGTGTTTAGTTTTTGTTTTTCATACCGAGTTTGTTCATTGTGTATTGTTTTGGTCGAATAAATAATAATAATAATAATAATAATAACACGGCACCGCACTCATCACTTTTTGTTGTGAATGACTGTGAACTGAAAGCTCCAGTGATACTGTTATTCGGTTTGAATTTTTTTTTAGGACAACCGGAATTTGAAACATCTGATTTCTCCCACCATGAGATCATAGCGGACATGAAGGGAATGAAAGACTAATGAATTGATTAGTTGATACAATGAAGTGTGATGTCACAATTTCTGTATCTCAGGAAATTGCAGCATAACCAAAAAAATAAATTAAAATGTTGGCGCAATTTACAAGGAAAGTCAATTTAAATAATGCCACATGCTATCAAGCACACTATATTAAAAAATTTACATCTTGTCCAAAAATTTAGGCTTGGCGACTGATCACAACGACACCAGGGCTCCTTATACCTACTGGACTGCTGGATTTACTCCAAAGATACCTGCAGTCTTCTACGGACTAGTGGACTTTCACACTACTAGTCATAATTAACAAGTTCAACTGCCCCTTCAACGTCCAATTTGACACAGCCAGTGTTTCTCAAAATGAATTAATTAACTTCAGTGATTGCAATTTTCATAAGATGGGATTTTTTTTTTTGAGTCGGGCTGATGTAAATCAAATCATTTGATTGCAATTTTGTTATCAAATGATCATTCATAGCAATGAATAAGCATATCATTGACTGTGCATCTTCAAATTATTTTTGTCTTCCCAATTTATTTAACAGTATGTTTTTCTTATTTTGGCACTGATCTTGTAAAATACTTCTTTTCAAGTAACAAACTTAAAAACTCTAGCTCTGTAGTCTAGTCTAGTAGATTTACACCTGATATTCTAGTCCTATGCATAGTTAAATACAACCATGCAGGTCATGAGGTGGTTTGAATACTGTTCGGTGGGTTCAATACAATGCTGGTGAATGACTTATTGATTTCTGTACAATCCAACTCAAGGTTGGTTATGGAAAGTTGCTATGTAAATAATGCTGTGGCCTATTTAAGAGTGGACAATCATAGCCACTGGTTGAAAGGCTGCGTTTAAGCACTGTAGCATAGGGAAGGCGTCTCAAAAATTAAGAACCTTTATTATATGCCACCGCACATGTGTGATGTACAAAAAACATAGATTCTGGCACTGATGAAGAAATTTGTCTGTCCATTTGCTTATTAATAACTAAAGCCGAGAAAACAAATTTTGTGTTGACGGTAATGTCCCAAATATAATCCAGCTAGGTGGGTAGGAAAGTAATTGTATTTTTGTCATTTTTTTATGCTTATCTGTTCGTCTTTCATACTTACTTTGTTTCCTTAAAGTACGTTTAACAGTATTATTTAATAAACCTGTTTAATTGTTTGATTGATCACTTACACAAAATCTTGCATAGGTAGGACACTTTTCTGTTCAAAATAAACATCGTTTTTTAAATTTTTGGCTGATTGTGACAATAAAACTTTGAGGCCTAAAAACATTTGGCCTAAAAAAATCCAGGTAGGTGGGGTTAACGTAAATGCACAATTTTAGATCCAGCTGTATCATATACCCAATGGAGACTGTTGGATTGAGCAGTAAACCCCTAGGATACATTCCTGATGCAAAATGTTGGATTCAGCAGGCAACTGAACCGCATTACAACGCCATGTTGGAGTCCGTTGAATTCAGCAGACAACTGGAAAAAAGGCACAGTGGATTGAGCAGGAAACTCCGGTTGGACTCTGCTGGATTGAGCAGGGTAGTCCTGAGGAAGTAGCAGGGGGTTAGGGTTAATGACTTACCCCTCCTCAAATAAGGCATCACATAAGGTGAGTGACTGAAGAGACCCTGTAAGTTTCTAGTCACCATGACTGGACTGGTATGTCTCGCGGCCTGTCCTCATTCAGCTTGACTGAGTGGCGCTTCAGCCTCCTTGGCGCTCCAAAGACTGACTCGGACTGTATCTGCAAAGAAAAGGGGAGGGGTTTTGAGTATGCAAATGAGCCAGAATACTATACTAATATTCATTGATCGAGTGATCGGTGAATATTCAGGTTACTCGCAAGAAAATGTTTGACATGATGATACATGCTTTATGCATGAGTGTTTACAATTTTCAAACACATGGAGTGGGAAAGTCTCCTGGGTGTGGGTTCAAACCCAGCCAGAGAATGTTGTTAGTAATTACATGTATGTCCCTAAGCAAGACATTTACAATAATTTAAAAGTACTGTTATTGCTAAATGATTATTTTTTGAGGTTTTAAAGTGATCTTTTTATGAATTTTTGTTTCTTCATTTCTTCAAGAAACTGAGATAGAAATTATGTAACACAGCTTCTTTGATCTCATTTTCTATTTGTTAAGGTCTATAATTCTCCCATTTTCTCACCATGTTTATAGTTTTCAACAATTTGTATAGTTGTGTGTTTTTGTTTTGTTTTGTTCGCTGCAGTCTCGTTATTGTCTTAGTCCGTGTTTTGTCTTTGTGTGCATTTTTCGTGAACCTCTATGGGTTTATTTTTTTTGGGGGGGGGTTATAAATTGTTTGCACAAGGCATTTCTACACAAGCTTTTGCTTCAAGAAAATGCCTCCATGTTTTCTTCTTTATTTTTCTGATTTTAATTTAATTTATTTGAATTTTCCTTTAATTATTTTACTTCATATTTCTTTTGAACTGTCTACTTCATTCAGATTTAGTTTTTTACTTTACTACTGTGTATCAGGAAGCACGGAGATCAAATCAAATCAAATCAAAAATCAAAAATGATAGGCAATTTAACAATTTATTTACTTCATCAGCTCACTCCAATGGGCAAGCAATATCCAGCAGTTTTGGGTTTCTTATGAAACTAAAACTTTTTGTTCTACAGTGAGACAATTTTTAAGACCCTTCTTTTTGTCCATAAAAAAAACAACTAGCTGGCATAACTGACTACATCTGGGGGAGTCAGGTTGGCGTAGCGGTACTTTACTCGCCTTCCACCGCTTTGACCCGGGTTCGAATCCCACCTGGGCCAATATGTGGATTGGGTTTTCAGTCCCTGCCTAATTCCGTGGGTTTTCCCCAGAATATTCTTCTGGGCTTTTCCTCCCACCTCTCAAACTGTAACTTCTTCTCATTGTCTTCTCTCCACAGGTTTCTTCAGGCTTGCGAGCTACAGTGCCTAGGGCGCTTTTGAGGAATCCTTGGTTTCCTTACCAGAAATGATTAATAATAATAATAATAATAACTGTTTTTGCTGCAATAGGGCGACTTTCCCATAGACTTGTGCACAAACCTAAACTGTCACCTAACCCAAGTTTACCTTATCTTTTTTCCACGAAATTTAGTATTTTTACTAATTGAACCATGAGGAACCGATCTAGATGGTTTGCGACAGCAAAATTCCTTGTCCTAAGGGTCGTTTTCACAAAAGGGCGACAGTTATGTGTCGCCTTAATAAGGTGTGTCGCCCTATTGTGGACGGAGTTAGCAAAATCTGTCGCCCTATTATAGCTGTTAGTAATATAATCATCTCGTCTTTCCATACCTTTGCTGCCTTGCTTGATGTCTCCGTTCCCCGGACCATCTTCTTCTCTGCGATCCAGTTGGAGGCCTGCTTGTTCATTGACACTGCCAGCCGACGGTGCTACAAACAAACAATCACATATTTCAATACTATTTGAATATCCAAGTATTAGTAGCATCTCATAAGCAATCACTGCACAATTGTCATCATGGTGACAATAATTTTATTCATAATATAATATTTAATTTTATATTCATAAATACCTCAGACAGTTTAGCCATTCCTATTGGTCGAGAACCCGTCACGTGGCCGGTATTAAACGGATGATAAAGACATGGCTAGCTGGTCTTAAACACTTTTCCAGTGTCACATAAAATGTGGACTCCTAAAAATCCAGTGCCTCTTACCATTTTATTGGTTGAACGTTCACAGTCCTCACGTAGGCATGCGCAACACTACCAGCGAGTCAAAATTTTATAGTTCTAAATTCAAAACGCAACGCCCCAGGTGCGTTCTGCGCAACATCGCGTCCATGTCGCGCAGAACATGCTACGCGCGCGTCAATCTCCATAAAAGGGTTGTTTACATCTTACTCGCCAGCTGAATATTCCATTATTTTTCTAGAGGGATGTTTCAAAAAGCATGAAGTGAACTTGCTGAACAAAATCAGGATTTTGAGCAATTGTTTGATCTTTTTTTACCGAAAAGGTATTTATGAATGGGAATAAATGTGTGCTCGGTCGGTATTTATCACTCTGTTTAATACCACTTAGAGTCTGGGTGCTGGTAATTACCCTCGCCTCCGGCTCGGGTAATTATCAGCACCCAGACTCTAAGTGGTATTAAACAGAGTGATAAAAACCTCCAGAGCACACATTTATTCCCTTATTAAAAAAGGTGTTTTTTTGGGGGGCCAATTTACCTCTTCTTGTTCTCGTCGCAATCGGATTTGTAGCTCACTCCTCTGCGATTGGCACGTTGCAATATATCGCTGTGATAGAAGATAAAATTTAAAACAATTTTTGATGAATGGCTTGAAGACATGTGCGACTGTAAAGTAGGTATCGTAAACTTAAAGATTTGAGAAAAATAGAAAAACTCAAGTTGAACGTTTGGAACACTGAAAACTGTGACAGAATTTGAAAGCTTTTACGACACTGGTATTAAATGTTGTACTTTTGATGTAACTTTCACGTAAATTCCTTTTGTTCAATTAACCTAACTCTCTAGTGTCTTTTACCGAGTACCGGACCAAGTCCACCAAAATCCATCACTGATCCTGCTTCACGTAATGCTTCAGGACCAAATCCGCTGAAATCCACCACAAGGCCACCACTCCTTTAGGTTGGATTTTGATGGCTTACCTGGATGATGCCAACGTCTCTCTTGGAGTCTTTACTGCTCCTCATCAGGTAAGTGTTCTCATCTCGCAGCCGCCGCACCTCGGTGTGAAGATTCTTGTTCTCGTCCACCAGGCACTGAATTCAACCAGACAAGAGAAAGAATCACATATCAGCTTCAGCCCTAACTCCCTAGCATGATTTACTAGGAACCATACCCATCCTGGCAAATTCCAACACCATATGGGAAACTGCACGCACTTATTTTTTGACTTTGATTCTGGAGGTGTGCCAACCCAATGTAAAAGACTGTCAGTTTAGGAGTTCTGTACCCATCCTGACAGATTCCAACAAAACACGCCAATGGGGTTTGATGGGCTGAGTTCTGTTAGGGTTAAATATATGAACTGTAGATAGCGCTTCATTACCACTCTCGAGATCTCCAGTGGGAGGCTGGGAATCCCCATATTCGCATGATTTACGTCACCCCGACGCAAAATTCCATCTTCTGAAGATACATGTTGTTTTCCAATTGCAAAAGTGGATGGGCTTTACAGCTCAGTTCGGAACAGTTCAATGTTATCCATAGGTTTACACTGAACTCTCTCCAACTCTTTCTGACTTCTGTTGACTTCA